>JAYRBT010000114.1:28781959-28830162 GCA_036023395.1 Myiotriccus ornatus
GAGAACAACTTTTTATCCAGAATTATATAATTCTTCCTCATCCCCCAGTGAAGCAGATTAATATCATTTGATGGATTTTAAAGCCAGATAATCTGAGGCAGGGGGATGTGAAGCAACTTGTTGGCTACCAGGCAATGTGAATACTCATATGACAATCAATGTAGTCTGAGATTCTCCAGGAGCTAACCGCGTCCCAGCTGGATTACATGGTTCTACCAAAAGTGATTTAATTGATCTGCTTTACTGGACAAACAACCTAGAAGAACTTATTGAATTCAATTGCCTATTGAAAAATGTAGCAGCCAGAAACAAATTTGTCTTAAAGCTCCAAACCAAACTAGTGAACACTTTTAACTAGGCACTGAAACAATAGGAAGACGTGGCTAAAAGCCAAATGGATGACACCTTTTCCCTCTTTTGCAAATTCATGCACAGAGCAAACCATATTCTGTTTCTCTCAAATCAAGTTCTACAATTCATTTGGGTTTAAAACTCTCTAGACACAAATGCGGTTTTGTTGGTTTTTTTTTGATTGGTTTGGTTTATTTTCTTTTTGTTTTGTGGAGGGTGTATGTGTGTGTTTATTTGGTTTGGAGGGGTTTTTGTTGGTTGTGGGGGTTTTTGGATTTTTTTTTTGGGGGGGTGGGGGGTTTGAGCTGCTGTGTTTATATCCCAAGGCAGCTGCCACACTCTGATTTGTGCTAAAAGTCCTGGAGTCTGCTTCCTGGTGGCATAAAATTAGGCAAAAAGACACAGGTGTTCACCCCGCGGACTGTACTTCTTCATTCTTCTACATTCCTACAACTGATCAGTTTCCCCCATTTTTCCTTTTTTTTTTTTTTCCTTTTTTCTTTCTTTCTTTTTTTTTTTTTTTTTCTTTTTAATTCCCTTGCAAATGTTTCCTTCTCAAGATACATTTACATTTTATTCATGACTCTGTCAGGATTAATTTCAGTGCTTCATGCTGCCTGTGACTCCTTATGTATAATGAATGAAGCAGCAGCTGCTGCAGCTGACATCCTGGGCACTCCAAGGGCACATACACACCAGCATCACTGGCAACTTTTTACCAGGAAGGATCTTAATACCCCTACTGTCTCAAATGCACTTCTAGCCAGGGCATGCTTCAGGAAGAATTGTGGCAGCTCTAGTAGAAGGCGCTTTTCAAATTACTTTCTTGCTGTTTAACTATGTGCATAGATAACAGCAAAGACTTTGTCTTCATCACTGTCTTAAGGCTGAATGTCTGGACTTGATTACTTTGGTGAAATCCTGTGGAATTACTTAGCCATCTCATTTCTGTAAGAAACTAATCCTGGATCTGGAGTGGCATACAGACACAGCCTCTGTTTTTCATTTTTCATCACACAGAATAACTTCTTTATATCATAAGTCTCCAGAGGACAAGGATGCTTTTGCACTGAGTATGCTCTCAGGGTGTCAGAACAATTCCTGGCTCTGACAGTGGTTTCTTGAGTAACCTTGGCATTTTGCTTCCTCTTGGTATTGCTCTTGGCATTCAAAATAATATTGGCTAATATTTTTGTTTTCCTCCCAGTATTTTGCATATTTAGATTAGCAGCTTCTTTAGAGGAGTGTATTATATGATTGGATGGACCGTAAAACTCTGAAATCTTGATTTTGGAAATTTTTAGGTGGAGCCATAATAAGAGCAACTATAGTAATAAACCAGTGTTTTCTGGATTCCTAATTGAATTGTTACCTCAGTCATCTACAGCACTTTTTTACAGTCAAGCAAAATAAGAAGTTATCCTAACAGTTAGTGTTTTGTCTCTTTTTTAAATGCTGTACAAATAAAGTTTTAGGTAATTTGGAAAAAGGTATTTCAGATTAAAGACCAGCATTTCTAGATGATCAAGTTTGCTTATGTTTCAATATTTTTCATGGTGACTTTTTAAATTTTAACTTTAACTCTATAGATACTTATAACATTCTGGCTTCTTTGCAATTTTTGGGTTATAAAGCAACTTACAGCATACCAGATCTTCATCTCAGAATTGAGCTCTATTTTCAAACCATGTCAGTCAAAACCTCAGATGGCATAATTCTCTTCCATCTTCATGTCCTCTTGTGAATACAGTTCACAAAGTAGGGACACAAAATCCCTTCTAGTACCATGATTAACTATTAAGTTTCTTCTGTTTCATAAGAGTCATGTTTCTTTAGAAAAAAAATCAATGTTGAGTCTTATAAGAGGGCACCATTAAAATTTCTTCCAAAATACTGTGTAAATGTTACAGTCTCAGAGAATAATTTAATATCCAGTTCCAGAGAAATTGGACAGATTAGCTAGGTGAAAAGCTATTCATCCAAGGACTAAGGTTTTGTGCTGGTTTTTTGCTGATTAACACTGTCAATTTGATAAATGACAAGAGTTTGCTAATTTTTCACATCTGGGGAAAATGAGGCCTAAGTTGTGCAGATGGTTTGCCGTGGATTCAGACACTGGAAAAATCCTGATCATAACTTGGAGGGATTCTTAGCCTGCATCCCTGCATACGGTCCAACACACTTGGCTGGCATCAGCAACCTGAAATAAATAGTGAGGTGCCACACATCATACAGCACATATCTTAATGATGGATTTTGCAGAGAAAATGGCTCTGGCCCTTCACTCTGCCCAATCCTGCAGGAGAGCGAAGCACCATTATGTTTGAACACAGGATGTTTTCCAGCTCATTTGTTCAGTACTTTGGTAAAGCAGCTACATCCAATTATTGCGTCTTCCACTATTTCTCCCTTCCCACAATTCTTCTGTACTTTCATCTGTTTTTTTTTCTTTTTCCTTCTGCTAGCTAAAGACAACACAAGGTAAATTTTCCCTTTCATAAAGCAGACATCTCTCCAGCCAGTCAAGAGATTCAGATTCATTCAGATGAGCTGAATGTAATTCTCCTTTACCTGTTTTTTGTACCCTTGCAAATTTTGTACCCAAGGCAGGTCTAAGAGAATTTGTTAAACAGAAGAATTCAGATGCTGGCAACTCAGAAGACACTACTCTTTTCTTTGCAAATGATAATTTTTTTGATCCAGAATGGTTATGACCAGGACACTAAGCAGATCTGATCCCCCATGCACTGAGTTGTTCATCTTTGCCATTATCAACTGCACAGTAATTCCCTTTTGTGACCCTTAACATCCTGGCTGTGGTCTGGGTGGTACTGTTAATACATTTAACATGCAAATTCAAAAATATACCCCATTCATCCGGGTACTCTATTCTTTATTGGCTGTCATAATGGTATGTGTTGTTGCTATGCATGGTTAAATGTTGAGGGACTGCTCAGCATTTTTATGGATGTTGCTATTTTCTGTTGCTGAATTTTCTGCTATAGAAACATCTAGATTCATAATTCCCAAACTTGTGAAAGCCAAGCCTTTATATCATCCTGAGGAAATAAAGCCAGTCACACATATCCTGACACCCACAAGACACTGAAAAAAGACTTATTTTTGCATAATCTGCTTCACTGTGGAGCTTCACATCCTCCAGTACAAGATACCTTTGTTTTTGTAGTTTCTGGTATCTGTCAATAACCTGCCATTATAGAAAGCCATGAGACCCTGAGTAGAGGGGTAAAAATATTCTTAGAAGCTGAGAGGAGATGAGTGTAATACAATTCTTCAAACTTCGAAACTCTAACATGGAAAGGTCATTCTGGTGCTGAGTGCCACTGAGACAAGGACATTCTTTGTGTTGAATGTCTTCCTTGTCCTAATGCAATGTATTAATCTGTATTTATATAATAATGCCACAGGCTACTTGGCTGTTTGATCCCAGCAGCAAGGAAATCAAATTGCTCATTTTTCTGTCAGAAAAAAACAATCTAAAATCTTGGAAATCATCAGTATAATATGTAGACAAAATAACTTGTCAAGAGCAGAGTGGATGTCTGGAAGAGGAAGAAATTCCTTACAGAGAGGGTAATCAGGCATTGGAATGGGCTGCCCAGGGAAGTGGTGGATTCTTCGTCCCTGGAGGTATTTAAGAAGAGGCTGGGTGGGCACTTAGTGCCATAGTCTAATAACTGTGGTGATAGTGGATCAAGGGCTGGACCTGATGATCTCAGAGGTCCTTTCCAACCTGGCTGATTCTATGATTCTATGATTCTATGATTCTATGACTCTTCTTCCAGTACCTATCTGAGCCTGGGGAAATGCATGACTCAACTCCTGGGGTTGTCTATGCCATTAAGTATTACTTTGAGCAAGGAGAAGACAAGAAGGCATGCCTGCTGGTCTTAGTTCTGACTCTGCTCCCATTTGCTCAGTTTTCTGTAGTGTTCAATGAAGGGCAGCCTATTCTTTTGTGCCTTTGAAACAGTGACTGCAGAAACTTGCTCACCAGTGCCATGACAATGATTGTCTCAGAATTTAGTTAGAGGGACTGAGCAAGCCTCACATGTTGCTGGCAGGAAACCAACCAGACTGGCTTTGTGTAGTCTCATGGGTTAAAAAGTTCTTTATTTTGCTCAAGCAGTAGTGATATGCTCAGTGGGTTTTTTGGGTCTAAAATCTTGGTTACAAACCACTTGAAGGGCCCACAACACATGAAGTGATGATATTTTCTTTGTTGAAGTCATCAAGTAATTCACAGAAAAATACCGCATTTTGGTTTCAAGCAGAGAAGAGTCAAAGCCAAGAATAGAGACAAACAAAACTCCTGGTTAGGAGAAGAACCAGGCAATAGGAATGCTTCTGTACAATTTACCTGAACTGTGCAAATTGACCAACGCTCTATCAAAAAGCCAAGGTGATACTTGCCTTTGGAATGAATGATATCTTCATTTCAAGGTTTATCTTGCAATAATATGTAAATATTAAAAATGTTGTAGCAAGGACTGCTAAGCCCCCCTCATAGTTCCAAGTTAGAAATGATGTTTCAGGGATCCTTTGAGAACTGTTTGTCTCCCCATCTGAGTGAGTTTGTTGTTCTCCCTCCTTCACATTAAGAAAAGATAAAATAAGATGTTCACTGACAAAAGAAAGTGCATCTTCTAGTAGTACTATTTTAAAAGTAACCTTTATTTTCAATTTGCCTGCAATCCCTAATTCAAAATACTATATCTTAAGAAAACTTGGTTCAGCAATGCTGCGATTATTATAGTTCAAGATTTTAAGAAGTGAGAGAAAAGGTTCCTGGGTATCCAGATCTAATTGTTCATACTGTCATGTGCTAGAAAGGTCCCTGGAGAGGATTTGGCTCGTGCACTCTCCCAGACAATCACTCAGGTGTGCAGGGGCCACAGGATTCTAACTGAGATGAATCTTCCCTGTGGAAAGAATGAGGAAACTCGGCAGTACAGGTGTACACCAGTCTGTAGCGGTTCTCCTTAGTGCTAAAGAGGGTACTGGCATAATTAATTTATGAGCATGAGGAGCAAAATCTCTATATCTACACACATAGCTGCGCTTTTTCCACCTTTTTTTTTTCCTTTTCTCCAGGGTAGATAAGATTATTGCTGCATACAGGCTTCATCTGCTCGTACATACAAGATTTTAAATTCAGAATAACAAGACAGAAATCAGTGCAACTGAACCTGATGGCCCAGTGGCAAAAGAGATCAGAGACACAGAAGGAATTTTCTTTTTTTTTTCTTAAACTAGAGTCTAAATCCATAATTATTGACGATCACTTTACCTGTGAAAAGCCTAAACACCTGACCAATCCCCTCAAATCACCCAGTTTCTGCACAGTGCTCTTCTATCCAGACCTTTAGATTCAGTAACAGTTTAAGTAAAAAGACTGCAGGGAACATTTCTGTGGTTAGTACTTGGAGTGCACTTGATTGCATTAATACTTGTATATGTCGTGTTACATAAGCAGAAAATGATTAAGACACATTTGTTGAACTGTAAAACTGTTGTTCTTACCAATAATAACAGCCATCGTTATGCATGCAAAATGCAATCAGCCTCTGTGCTTCAGAGTGTCAGCTGATTGCTTCTGCTGCTGAAGGTATGGAGGGGAGGGTCAGAAAGCAATTCCTTGTCCATAAGTATTACCATAATTTAAGGGTTGAAGAAAGATGGACATGATGAACAGCTGGTCTTACAGAGAATGGCAAACATTGCTCAGATCCAGGTTAGGTTTGCCTTGGTGCTTTGTGTGGGTCATTAGCACCTGTAAAGATTCTCTTTTCTCTTTGTACTTGCTGTGCCATGAAAGATCGTTCAAAAAACTGGGCTTACCTTCAAAAGGCCAGTCTGATGTTACCCCATTCACTATTACCCTTTATGCTTGACCCACAAGCCAATTGCTCACCCACCACATGATGTGTTTATGCAGCTGTGTGCTGGACATTCTGTCCAGAAGGATACTGTGAGGGACAGTATTGAAAGCTTTACTGAAATCTAAAAATCTACTGGCTTCCTTTGATCAGCGAGGTGGGTTACCTTGCCATAAAAAGAAATCAGTTTTGATAAGCAGGACTTTCTTCTCATGAAGCCGTGCTGGATGTGACTAATGACTGTGACTAAACACCTGTCTCTCAGGTGTTTTTCAATACTTCCCAGAATAATCTTCTCCATAACTTTTCCAGGCACTGAACTGAGACTGACAGGCCTGTAGTTTCCAGGGTCCTGCTTCTTGCTCTTCCTGAAAACTGGAACCATGTTCACCAACTTCCAGTCAGCTGGGATCTCTCTGGATTCCCACAACCGTTAGAAAATCATCAAGAGAGGTACTGTGATGACATCTGCTAGCTCTTTGAGAATTCTTGGATGAATCCCATCAGATCCCATATCCTAAGTGTGTACTCTGTCTGCCTATAAGACTAACCTTTATAATAATATCAGGCAGGTCCACATGCCCACCCCGCTACCCACCTGCTTCTCCAGGACTTGTCCAAGCCAACCACCAAGGCAGGTCAGTCAGCATTTTTATTTCTCTGTGGACCATGAAGATAGTCACAGTTCTACTCTCACACACACCAGCACCGAGCGAGCTTCTGCAGCCTAACTCCAACTTTGTGCCAGAAAAAGGGGGAGCAGATTAAGGCCAAGCAACTGTCTGTGACTGATTAGAAGCAAATGGGATTTGGCAAACACCGAGTTGGCAGGAGGCATTAGAGAGCAGCGCTTCATCAGTGGGTTCCCCATGGTGCTTTGAAGGGTCATTGTGTGTACTGGCGAGATTCTCATGTTTCCTTGCTTCTTCCGTCCCAGAGGCATTTTGGGGAGGAAGATTATTCTCTGCCACATAATCACTTCACCTCTCCCTCTCCCCACAGCACACTCTCCTTCATAGGTTTGTTTATCATGCCAAGCCTTGATAGAGGGTTTTGCTGTGCCGTTTCTCCTCTGCCCTCCTTTCTCTCCTTACAAAATTTTTTGTTGCAGAAGCAGAGCCTCAAGAGATTTTTGATCAGTGAAATACTCAGCAATTCATGAATTGCTTCTGCATTTAATAGGATGCTAGGAAGGAACTGAGTGAATGCTAATGGAGTGCTGGAGGAGGAGGTGCTGCTTTCAGGTTTATCCTCACAGACATCTTAGGCGCTGATAGGAAAAGTCTATAATTCATTACTGTGATAGATGCACCTTCCTTTACTGAAAAAAACAGGTAGGTGCTCAGGAAACTATGGAGTCTGGGATGGTTCAGCCTTTTCTGACCATTTTCTTCACACTGTAACTGATCTAAGCAAATTCCTTTTGCTATCTAGGCAAGGATGTTTTTCATATTGGGGCTGTATGGTGCATCTGGAGACTATCAGATCAGACATACAACCAGGGATTTGAACTCCCCCTAAATCACTATATTCCATGGATCTTAGGAGCTAGATATGTCTAAAGGTATTAACTCAGTCAGAAAAAATATATTAGCATGGGGGCTTGGGTGAAATTTGAGTCATTTGTTTCTGAGTTTTGTTGAATTATTGATGGTTGTAGCTGTTTTCAACATTAGCAGAGATAAAGTTTTCAGTGGAGAGTGAGATAAGGGTCAATGAGAGGAATTACGTGTATGGGAGGAAAAAATAAAAGCAACAAACCACACTGAGGTTGCAGAGTGCCTATTCATCAGGCTAGAGTAGAAGAGAAGAATGGGACAGCATAAAATGAAGTTTGATTTCAAAAGGCTGAAATAGCTTCAAGAAGGCAACAGGATTTTGCTGCAATGGGGAATGTAGTTCCTCCAGACAGAAATACAGGCCACTATAGAGCCATGAGGACTTCAGTCTGCAACTGTGTCACAGAGGTGTGGTATGGTCCCCATGGCAGTCAACTGAAAGATTTCCACAGCTCCCCAGATTTCTCCTCCATCCCCTGAAGCCTGGCTTTGCTGACTGAAGCTGTGCTGAGTCAGGATGTTGGAGGTGGAGTTGTGCATACCTGACCTGACTGCTAAATACATTTGTATTACTGTTCCTCTATGATGCAAGTGGGTAAGTTATCCATGGGCATGGGTATGAATATGCACTTAACTCTGCTAACAAAATTCCATGGTTTGTCAATCAGTGTTTGAGGAGTTTATCTTGTTCATACATTAAACTGTCTGGTGAATTATCTGAGTCCGGTTTTGCATGCTTCAGCTGCAGATGGCAAACACATCGAGCAAATTCCTAATGAACTGATTACTCAGCTTAGCATTTAAACTGCCACATTTAACATCCTTCAACCCTCACAAACATATTGAACTACTAAAGGGATTATGGCTGCCAGGCTTGCTGTGTCATTCCTATAAATTAACCTAGGAATTTAATAAAATATATGACCAGAAACAAGAACAACAGAAGGATTTGCTGACATGATAAGTATTTAACTCAGAGAAAAAAAGTTGTACTGAGAGTTAATTTTCAAGGAGGTTTGCTGTAAGCAAATCCAAAGACACAGGTGCAATACTTTCCTTAAATACATGTGCAAAGGTTTACTGTGTTTGGCCATTTTTAGCAATCATTTTCACGTTATCAGATGGTCTTTTTCAAATTTCAGAAGTCATCAGCGAGGGAAAAACTGGTGGGGTATTTGAAATCAACAGTAAAAATTTCACGGGCTCTATGTATTTCAAACCTTACTGTTGATGTCTACATCCATAGAAAAAAAAAAGTATTGATCAGTTTCCATCAGTTGAAATCTCCTGCACAAAACCAAAATTTATCAACAGTTATAGAGGCAACACCTTCCAGGGACGACTGTGTTTTCACAGGAATTGAGGACACACAGTTGCCCTTTTAGATAGAGAGATTTTTCCCATATTGAGACAGGACATTCCTGATTTTAAGTGGTTCCAGGACTTGACGTGACTCAGGTCTGTACAGAAAGTCAGCAGAAACTCTGTTTGCTGGGAGCAAAGCACAGTGATTTTGGTTCATGGCTGTTAAAGAGGGTCCTCACACTCTGGACGTCAGGGCTGTGATCAAAGCTGAAAAGGTATTGTATGTTTACTGATCTCTCAAATGTCAGGACTACATCTCCACAAGCCATTCATATAGCCCAGTAAAGGAGTATTTAGGCATACTTTTCTCTCCCTTCTGGAGCTCTATTGTCTTCCACCTTAGGTGACACCTCACTAGATTTTACCAAAGAGAAGGATAGGGACTAAATAGTATAGAAAAGGACCTTCAGTTCCCACTATATGCCATAACTATCTGCCCCAAATTCTATCTACGCTACCATCCTCCATTACTCTCCGTTTACACTTTAAGACATGAAGTATGGCAATGAAAACTAATTGTTACATACATCTCTTAACTTTTGGAACACTTTGCTTTCAGTTTGTCCCCTTATAATTTATATAAATTTGTTGTTTCAGGGCACAGATTCATTGGTTTTAATTGTAGACAGAAGATGTCAGCACTTCTATAACAGAATCACCAAATGCCATGTTGAATGATCAGAAAATGTTAAAACCACCATGAGCACTCACAAAAATCTTTGTTAGGAAAGTTGCTGAACTGAACCTGAGAACTCACTGGCACATGCATAACTTGCACACGGGTATCCAGAACATTATTTAACTCTTCAAAACTAGGCAAGCACATACATGATGCTTACGCTCTTTCACAGAAGGTTATTGGGAAAGCTAAGTAATTCATAGTGCAGCTGTTCACTGAATTAGCAGCTCTTCGGTAAGATTTCATCATGACAAGTCCCATTTATGTCCCATGATAAAGTGGTTTTCCTGTTAGCAAGTGGTATAATGAAAAGATTTTTTTTTTTCACATACTGTTTCTTCTTCATTGCCTTTGCCATCCCAGCTCCCCTTCTAATGTCCTTGTCTCCATATTATGTGTATATTTTTGTGAGCAAAAGGCAGGATGCTCTTTGGACATTAAAACTCTAGAAACCATCCACAAGACCTAGTACACTGAATCTTAGCCTAGGCACAAAATTTCTTTGTGAAAGAGTTAATATGAATTAAATATTAATTTGTCTGTTTGTGTCCATTAGAACTTATTTGAATCTTAATGAAAATTAGAGAGTTAACAGATGTTTCACTAGTATTTATTGTAACTGTTCCTTTCATTCCATAATGCATACATTGTGAAAATAAATGGAAATTAATCAAAGTTAGAAATATGGGTCTGCAAAAGAATTTGTGTTGCTTGATAACATGGCCCCTGTGCCTGCCAGACATTGCTCATGAACTCCCTGCTTTGTGTGGCATTCTAGTCAGAAGATAACTATTATCAGGGCGCTGCATGAAGTTTATCAGGTGGTTGCATGAAATGGCTAAATGACTAGTTATAGATGTTACTGGCTCTGCTCCTGCATCCTCCTCTCCTGAGCCATTTCCTCTGGAAAGCTCCTTCCTGCAAAGTATGATTATTTCTTATTTCTACGGTGTTATACACACCATTAATCTTCCTTCTCTTTCTAGTTATTGCTGTCACCTCTTTTCATAGCCAGAAGGGACTTAGAACTGCCAAACAAGAAAACTCCTGTCCTGTAATCTGCTGACAGTACAACATATCTGTCTCTAGCAGGGAAGCTTCACGGGCTGTGATCCCTTATGGACATCAACTGAAAAAGAACGTTAAGAGTAAGAAATTCCCTCCTAACTCATCAGATAGGAAAGTGTAGAAGAAACAAAAAAAATCATACAGATAGAAGTAGCTACTATCTGTAGTGGAAATAGTTCCTTGCATGTTGAGTTGCTGGGTACATTTTTAGCCTTGCCTCAAGGATTCAGAGATTTATTTGAAGTTTCCAAGGGATGTCAAGAATAGGTCTAAAAGTTGTGAGAGCCTGGGGTGGGTGACAGAAGGCAGAAACTTTCACCCAGCCTTTAACTATACTTTTAATTTCTCCAAATACTTCCAACAGAGAGAGAAGATTCATTAATATGTCATGAATGAAAAGCAATAATCATCTGGGAGACAGGAATAGTAATATCATGCTGTATGGTGTAAAATGTTGGCTAAAAGTAGGTAGTGTAGAGACCAAGTTAAAGTACTCTAAGACTGGCCAGGAAATACAACTATTAAAGGAAGCAGAAAGTGAGATGCACCTTGTTTGATACCATTCAGAAAAGTGTATAGGGGTCAACAGTCACAGCCAGTCCCATCAAAGGGAAGCTCTCAGTGTGATCTGGAGCAGAAAGCAGCATTTCAGTGTATTTAAACTGAAAGGTATTTTCTCTACTCTTGGCATACATTATTTCACTGTCTAGTGTCCTGCATATGTGTGTGTTGATCCAACTTCTGAAATGTGTATCATCTTCCAGGGCTTTATGTGCATCTGTGGTTACTGAGAGTAGCTGCTGCTGACTAATTTAGGCAGTTTGATTAGATGCAATGCACTCCAAGTGGTTCCCAAGGTTTCAGCAGAAAAGGCACAGGAGCAAAATCAGCATCTTAGTAACCGTTACATTGATCCATGTTTTCTTGAAGAAACAATGTAATTTAACCTTGGTGGCTGCTTGCTTATCACAAAAAAATGCAACATCACAGCAACAATATTCTTGTGATTAATTTTAGATAACATGTCTGTAATGATACTTTAAGTGTTTTTTCTTCTCTTCCTTTATTTTTTTTGCATTTCTATGTGTGCATCATCTCCCTCCCATCTGAGAGCACAGCTGATGACAGCTCAGTGATACCTTACCGGTGTACTAGGAAGTGTCAGAGCTGTCAAGGGAAAATGTATTTTTCCATGTGCTTGGTCTAAAAACACCCTGTACTGTATAAATTTCCTATCCTTAATACACCTGCTTCTTGTCAAAAGCTAGCAAAAGGTAGAAATATGCTTGCTCTCTATAAAAGGGAATGTTTTGCTTGAATGAATGCTAATCAAATGATTAAATTCAGGCCAAGTTTCTCTTCAATGCTTCAGTAGAGTGTTATGGCCCAGCTACAGGGGATTACTAATCAACAGGTTTTGGATGAAAATCAAGTAACTGAAGACCTCTTTTGACTAATGATCATTAGGCATTATATGGCTAATTATAACCAATGGGATTGTATACTTAGAAATCCTTTCCATACTAAAGCATGCCACATACATTGTTTTGGCACTTTAATGCAGACAGGCAAACTAAGGCCTGGAAAACCTTCATGTGCTCCTGACAAACAAGTTTTGTTTTTAATCTAGACAAGAGCTTAGTTAGGCAGTAATACATATACTGATACATCAAAGGGCTTAGGATGGTCTTGTCACTCCGTACAGAGAAATGCCCTACAAAGATGGTGAGACTAACTTTGGCCTGGTTTGGGAACAATCCCACTGGGCTATCACAGAGCTTTATTTGGCCAAAAAATCTTATAAACTCAGTTGCATTAGCCTATGCAAAACACTGTGTTACCCTTGTCCTTGAGCCTGAGCTTGGCTGTTTCTGAGTGACATTGCAGCATCACATCCATAAACATAGCTGAAGTGCTTACAAGACCCCGTAGAGCCAACAGACACCCTTTTCTGAAAGCCACTTATTGAAACTAACTTACCCATCTTTACCTTCAAAAAAATTTAAAGGTCTAAAAATACTTGGTTTAAAAGGCAAATGGACCATGTATGCTTCTGCTGGGGTGGGAAGATCATGCAATTTTCAAGAGCTCTTTACAGAAATATTTGCACTTTTAGGCTTGTCAGCATGGCACAGAACCCTATATTTGTAGATTGCCACCTCAAATTTTGTTTCATTGAAAGTCAGTGGTACCATATCAATCTGTGTTCAGTGAATTTATGGAATCACATATTTCAAATTAATTGATGTTCACACTGACACTGAAACCAGAAAGAAGCTATGCTGGCAGCGTCAGAGAAGACAAAAAGTTAAATGGGCAGAGATACTGAATTATTCTACTGTAGTTGTCAAGGAGTTATTTGCTTTATATACAACATGTCAGCCAATCCAAGTGGTAAGATTCCCAAACAAGTCATATGGGACAAGACCTGTGATATTTTACTGAATATCAGTCCCTTCTTTCACAGGACTGTCTGTGGACCTCTCCCAACACTAGCAGCAGTCAGCATGGACCGAACTTCCCTTTGGTTCCTATTCTTTGCATTTAACCTTGGGTGACAGAAGCCTAGAAAATGAGAAAAATCTCAGTTTCTTTCCTGGAAATTGAGAGAGTGAATGGGAATTTATTCATGTTTCTTCCTATACATACTATTATGAGGCATCAACTGCCACTCAGTTATTTGTATTCAGAATAAACTAATAGAGCTACTTCTTCAGCTTTCAGGTAAGCTGTAACACTCCTTGCCATTGGGCTATTAAATAAAAAACACATTTTTTGTCTCAGAAAGTTCATAATTTACAAAGTCTTGGGTCTTCTGAGAATATTCTACAGACATATTGATAAATGCTTGCTCTGTACCTCCCTAACATTTTGGTCACTGTCAGAGACAGAAAATAGATAAGGTGTTTTTCTTCATCTGGATCTTTCATCTAAGGCAGGATACAAGGTCTAGCTTTTATATGTCAATTAGCTCCTGTGACAGTGAGTTTGCCATTTGGCATAGCACTGTTCAGATAAAATCTTAGCCTGCCCAAAACAGTCAGTTATTAAAATGATCTCTTATCATTATTGTTTTCTGATATAGGTGATGTAAACTATGCTGCTGGTGTTATGTAAAAGTTTTTTATTCATGTTCTTATCTCTAGGGTAAAACAGTAGCTTACAGTGTTAGATTAGGAGGTTGGAAAGCTGAGTATTACTTTCAGATATGTTACTGGTTTCTTACACAGCTCCAAGAAAAATACTTCCCTGTGCTTTTTCATCTGTAAAATTATGTTGATGACAGAGCTCTGTGAAACTATTTCGCCATATTAAAATGGAAAGCACTGTTTGATAGCTTAGAGCTTGTTATTATCACTGTGAGAATGCAGGCCCAGCAAAATCAAAGCATCATGTCAAAGCATCATGCCCACTGTCCTCACTTATATAACTTCATGAACTCTGGAGCATTTCCATCTGAAGATACACATCAGATGGAATCAAGTTAGGAAACATGAACCTTCTGTATCTCTTTGGCATTCTGGATCAAACCACCAACTGGTACAGTTAGAAATCACAGTGAGGCTTGTTGATTTTGTTCCTGTGGTATATTATCATAATTCAACTATTGTCCCCCAGGGTCTGTAAGCTAATTAAATGAACCACAAAATCACAGAATTGTTGGGATTGGAAGGGACCTCTGGAGATCATCTAGTCCAGCCCCTCTCCCAAGGCAGGGTCACGTGGAGCAGGTTACACAGGAATGCATCCATGTAGGTTCTGAATATCTCCAGAGAAGGAAACTCCATGACCTCCCTGGGCAACCTGTTCCAGTGCTCTGCCACCCGCAATGCAAAGAAATTCTTCTTCATGTTTCAGCTTATGTCCATTGCTCCTTGTCCTGTCACTGGACACCACTGAAAAGAGTCTGGCACCATCCTCTTGGCAACCACCTTTGATATATTTATATGCATTAATGAGATCCCCACTGTCTTCTCTAGGCTAAACAGGCCCAGCTCCTGCAGTCTCTCCTCATAAGAGAGATACTTCAGGATCTTCATCACCTTTGTGGCACTCTCCAGTAGCTCCTTGTCTTTCTTGTACTGAGGAGCCCAGAACTGAACACAGTAATCCAGATGTGGCTTCTCTAGGGCTGAGTAGAGGGCAGGATCACCTCCCTCAATCCCTTGGCCACACTCTTTCTGATGCACCTCAGGATACCACTGGCCCTCCTGGCTGCAAGGGTACGCTGCCGCTCCTAGTTAACTTGTCATCTGCCAAGACAAGTTCTTTTCAGCAGAATTGCTCTCTAGTAGGTCAGCCCTAAACCTAAACTGGTACATGGGGTTATTCCTCCCCAGGTGCAGGACCCTGCACTTGCCCTTGCTGAACCTCATTAGGTTTCTCTCCGCCCAACTCTCCAGCCCATCAAGGTCCCACTGAATGGCAGCACAGCCTTCAGTATCAGTGTATCAGTCACTCCACCCTGTTTTATACCATCAGCAAACTTACTGAGGATACATTCTATTCTTTCGTCCAGGTCACTGATAAAGAAGTTGAATAAGACTGGACTAAGTACTGATCCCTGGGGAACACCACTGACTACAGGCGTCCAAGTGGATTCTACTTCATTAATCACAACGCTCTGAGTTCTGCCATTCATCCAGTTCTTGATCCACCTCATTTTCCATTCATCTAATCCACTTTTCCTGAGCTTACCTATGAGGACCTTATGCGAGAGAGACAGTGTCAAACACTTTGCTGAAGTCGAGGTAGACAACATCCACTGTGTGTACTGAGACTTCTCGTCCCTCCAACAAATATCAGGGTGGTTGAAGTTCCCCAGAACAAGGGCTTGTGACCGCAAGGCTATTTCCAGCTGCCTATAGTAAGGCTTATCAACTCCTCCTCCTGATCAGGTGGCCTTTAGTAAACACCCACAACAGTTTCACCCATATTGGCCTGTCCCTTACTTCTTACTGATAAGTTCTCAACTTTTTTGTCTGTCTCTGGATAAAGCTTGATACATTCCAACTGCTCTCTCACATAAAGAGCAACTCCACCACCTTACCTCCCTTACCTGTCCTTTTTAAAAAGTACACAGACATCTGTAACAACATTCCAGTCATGTGAGCTTTTGCATCATGTCTCTGTATTTGCAGTGAGATCATGGCCCTGTGACTGCACATTCTTCTCGTTTATTCCCCGTGCTATGTGGCATTTGTGTACAGGTACTTCGGAGTGCTAATCAAGCACCCAGGTTTCCTAGAAGGGGCGTAAGAGGATTCACCATAACCATAAACAGCCCTGATTTTGGTAGCCCTATGATTCTCATATTGAGAGGCAGCTAAGCAACGTCTGTCGGTGCACTTGTTGGCCTAGCTTACTCCCCAGGAGAAAACAATGGCAAGGACATTGCCACTTTGGACCCCACCCCTCCAATCAAAACCAAAACAACCAGCCAAAAGGGGAAAGCTGATCTTCAAACCTCTGTATCTGCCTGGCAGCCTGACTTCCTCTGCCCATACAGGCAACACTCCTGCTGCAAGTCCCCAAGGCTTTCCTTCCTTTCACTCACTGCAGGGAGTGAGTTGTCTCTTGTATTTTCTGTAACTTCCAGGCATCTCTGCTCCATGCTCTTCATAGAAATAGTTTCTATTTGTAGTGAGATGATGCCACTGGGCCAATGAGGCTATTTAATGAGCAGATAATCTTGTTCCTTCATAAGGAAAAATTGCTCAGCATTACAGTTTATCCACAGAGCAAACAGATTGTCAAATAAAATAGTATATTATACCCTAAATAATTAAATAACCACAGAGATATTTGTCATTCTGCTATTCAGCAGACTGGTGTCAGCTGAGAAAGCAGATATCTTATTGCAAATGATTTTGGCTTCTCTTTCAAAGTACAGTTATAGAAGGAAAGCAATTGTCAAAACGACAGCGTGGAGTTCCATATTTTTTCTCTCTGTGACTTCCTGTGAGCAAATTTGTTCCATTTATAAGTTACACAATGATTTTTCTAACTGCCAGCACTGCTACCTCAGACTTAGAAAATTGCACCAGGATTACTCTTTCTCTTGTGCCACTACCAGAGAAGGTAGCTCAATCAACATTTAGCTGACAGGTTTGTTGATGAACAAAGCAGAATAGGATTTTACTCTCTGCTCATGACAATAGGGGTTCATATAACTGAGCATAGTCAGGGGTTTTCTTGGTCGTCTCTGTGCCAGCAGCAGTGGAAGATAGGAGTGGTAGAAGGAATATGGTGCTTCTTCCATAGTAATGCAGTATTGCTTCAATGAATAAAAAGCAAGTTTTCAGATGAAATAGCAGAGATATTTATTTGGCTCATTGCACAGTAAATAGATAAACTGGACAATAGTGAATGCTTGGAATTTAATGCAAGAAGATGCTGTTCCAAATAACCAGTTGAGTATTTAAATATTTATAATGCTTAGAAAGTATCTCTTACTCACGTAGATTTCAAAAGATCCCAAACCAATATGTGTGTGTGTTTATATTCTTCTCTACTCCTGGCAGATTTTCCTTCTCAACCTTTCATATCTTTCATTTACAGTAACAGGTTTCAATTCAATCCCTGTTTAGATTTGTTGCCTTGAAAGTCAACATAACCAGAAACACCTGCTGTGTCCCATTGGAAAGACGAATTGTGAGGCTGTGATATACCCAGCACGTGTTTTTTCATTTGTGTCAAGTTGTGAGCTATATGACCCTAAAACTGCACACCACGCCTCCCAGTAGTAGGCACTCCAGCTAAAGTAATATTTAGAGGTGTACAAAATGTGTAAGTACTGACTTTCTATCACTCCCAGAACTGTGGACATAACTAAATCAACTGGCTTCACAGGCATAATAGATACAAAAAAATTGTAGCAATAAAGATTTTATTACTCTAAAGTATTTCTAAAATAACCTTTTCCCCTCTCTCTTAAAAGGGAAGTAAATGGAATACATGATAGTGTGGCAAGAGTGTTTTATAGGCATGCTTGAGTAAGGCAGCCATTTGAAAGTCATGCCAATAAAAGGCCAGCTCCTGCTGCCATTATTCATTTGTACAGGCTTAACAACTTCGATACAATGATATACTTGAGCAATTTGAGCAGGATTCAGTACAAAATATTAATTTCAGGATGGTTTATTGGAAATTAGAAGTTTTTATCTATGCCATAAATAATATTTTGGGCTATGAAAAATGAATTGACATTTTAACATCTAATTCACATTGCTAAAATAATGGCCACCTTTCAGGCTACTTGTTTACTTTTGCCCTTCTGTCTGCTGTGTCTGAAGCTGGATCGCTCTGCTTTACTTTGGATATTCAATCAATATCACTTTCCTGTTTTCAGTTCAATTATAGGTGCTCCAAAGTCAGAGTAGTTACTTGCATCAGCTTCTTTTCATGGCTTTGTTTGCTCTTCATCTTGAAATTGAAACATTTCCCAATAAAATTCAGCCCCAGGACATCTGTTTCAAACAAACCTTTCCCTTGGGGCCTTATCTGTCCTTTGTAAAAAGCCCATTGTTGGTCTCTGGTTCATCTCTCTGATGCAATCACCAGCAGCGTAAGTACTAGGGGAGAGCACATTGTACATCTCCAACTCTGAGGCTGCTGGAAGTGATTTGGTCCCTACAGTGGCTAAACCATCTTTGGGATCCCAGAAACACCAACATGGGATGATCCCAGCCACATGTGTTGTCATCTTCTTGCCTTGGAGCATTTTCTGCTCAGTGCCTACTTGTGGAGGCTCAGAGACCCCAGAGCTGACACAGGGTTTTCCAAAGAACATCTCTGCTGTGCACTAGGCTCCCTGAAAATAACAGCACAGTTGCACTACCAGGGTGGAAAAGGGATTTCAGGCAGCTGAGGAATGGGCTCATTGGGCTGTTTCTCTGTGCTTCATTCACCCAGTGAGAAACTGTTTTGTGACTAGGTCTCAGAACAGCTATGGTGACAGAGATTCTGATAGTAATAACGTTTGATGCTTAGCAATTCCTGTATCCAAGCACTTCCAACAAATTTAAGGCTGACGTTCCTCAACCAGTATGCATGTATGTTTAAATGAAGAATTCCATCATTGGTTTTCCTGTCTCATCCTTCTTAATCCATCGAACTCCTGCCGCGCCACCATTTCCCATTATCAGACACTTGTCAGTCATAAGCAATCAGGCAGGTACTTCACAATTAGCAGGGAGAAAACACACAATTTCTTTGTGTACCAGATGTTTAAAACCAGGAGCAGAATAAGCCAGAAAAATGCTACACCCTTGGGGTGCTGCAAGTCAGCCTCCTGTAGCATGGCTTGTTTTCCTAGCTATGCCTTCTAATTTTTAGTAATAACACAAGAAGACTGAGGGTTAGATACTACTGTATTTGGCTACCTTTACGTAGAACTTAGATTATTCTGTCTATTCAGTTTGCTTACAAGGGTTTGGTGCTGAGATGCTTCAAAATAGGCTTGTTATAAAACCAAGAAAATAATATCAGAGGGATTCTTCATTCACAAGGAAAAAAGATCACTAGTGTAAGGGAGAAAACAGTCCTAGAAGCATCAGCATGGTCAATTAACCCTTTCCAAACTAATTGTTGGAGAGAGTATTTGCTGTACTTTATCAGGCTGACACTGGGGGCTTTCTTTTGAGTAATTTTACATCTGCACAGGTGGGTAACTGAGATCAGAATAAGTGTCTTGGGTCTGTATAACTGAATCTGTACTACTTATCAGCAGTACTGAGAGCTCTCGATTGCCGCTGAAGGTCTGTTGCCTGTGTTCTGGTTTGAATGCAGAGAGAGCGCCAATGCTTCAGAGTTTTCAGTCTACTCACCCAGGGCAAAAGAGGGATGGGAGGAGAGAGAATGGTCCAGAGCGGCCAGTGAACACACTGGGCAGATGAATAGCAAAGAACAGGAGAGGCCCAGATCTCATGGCAGTTATGCAGACCTCACACTGGAGTGTGACACATTTTGTGGTTTGATGGTATCCACCACTGCGCCATATTTTCCACAGTGAAACTCCAGACCATCAAAAACTTGGGAGTGTGTGTCAGTTTACCCAGATGAAGTAACTGGGAGAACTGCAGTGGAAGAGCAGCATATTAGCTGCCCCTCTTAGGTCTTCCCAGGATAAAATACAGCCCGTTTCCAGACATCTGGAACTGCTGCATCTTAAGTTAAAAAACCTGAAAGCTTATTGAATCTCAACTAGATAATACCCATGCCTGTTTTGAAGAGTCCCCATTGCAATAAAAGAAATCATTTTTTTTAATTTTGGGAATGTGGAGAGTGTGAATGGGATTAAAGTATTCACAGTTTGTTGCAGAAACTGTATGTACTGGGCAGTAATAGTTAATATCTTGTGGTTCGTGCATCATATTAGACATTATTATATTATTGTTTTCCTTGAGGTTGAGATGCGTTATTTCTTTCCCCCCAGATAAGAAACACTTTGCCTTGGTATTCAACTTTTTTTATTTTCCCCTAACCTCCTTTGTAAACTTTTTTTTTTTAAATAGTCTAGCATACTTAAGAGAAAGAGAAAAGAGAAGAAAAGGTTGCCATGCATGTGTTGACAGGTTGTTTGTTGCTCATTTAAATGAATGCAATCAACAGTGCAAAACTGTCTCTCAGAGCCTGGGTCAGGAAGCATCAAGTTTTAGCGTCTTCACATCCTGAACATGGTTCTGATCTGAATTCCTTTGGAAGAACAATGACATAGATTGTTGCTAAGTGTGTGGGGGAGATGTTATTTAGTATCCTCTAGAGCCAAAGCTGAACTTTTAGAGGGAGCCAGTGGGCTCCAAGGAATTCTTCTCTGAGAAATTAGGTTTAATATGTCAGCTATCAACTCCTAAGGTGAGTGCACACTGACTGTCACGTAGCTACCTCACAAAACGACTGAGGAAAAAAGAAGGCTAGAGAACACGGTAGATGGGTCCATTGCATCTCTGCCACCTATTTATAGAATCCATGCCCAGGGATGCTTGGAAACAAGGAGAAATTCTGATGATTTCTCTGGAATATCCAGCCTGTAGCACTCTGCTGTACTGCACATCGACCAGCAGCTAAGTAAAACCAACCTGGACCCTGTTTGCTGAAGCACCCTCACGGGGGCTACTGGTATAAAGATACACTCAGTTTTGATTAATAGCCTGGGGAGTTGAGCAGTGCTGTGGGAATACCATATACAAAGCACAAGACAGGAGGCAAAGGTCAGCGGAAGAGGAAAATTAGGGAATATTAACAACTTCAGAAAAGGCTCCCACCTGAATTCCCAGTCTTTACGGAATGGGATCTTTCTAATCCCAATTCATTGGAGTATAACACTATTCATAATAGTAAAAAATTATGCTGCCAAGGACTATTGAACCTTTCTTTACTAATAATAGATATTTTCACATAGGGTAATAAAACATAATCATTGTACTCAAAAATTATTACACTGACAATGAAGATGGTCATATTCACTCATTTTGAAATAAAGTTTTTCTACTTTTGTGCATGTATTGTTTTGGTAAATGCTGCTGGTTAGATGGTACAGCTAGAGACCTTGCTATAAGTATTTTGGAAAAGCATAAGTTTTCATCTTTTTGTGGGAGGAATATGCAGTAAACAAGATTCAACACAGTAAGAGACATTTGAGAGAAATATCCTATTTAGCTGATAAGCACCTACTCATGACTAGTACTGTGGAGGGGATGGACTATATCAATATCAGGTGTAAACCAGTGTAGCTCTTTCTGTGTTCCTATTGGCTGTGGTAGAATGAAGAAGCTTCCTTCCACCACCCCAGAGCACCTCTTAGTTGTAACACTCAAATTAAATTAAAAAACTATTTTTGCCAATCGGCACAAAATACGTTTATTACCTCCCTATTTCTCACTTATCTCTCATCATCTCTGCACACTGCAATAGGGTGTATCTGAAACTAGTGTACCAGACTATGCTCTTGGGCATTTTGAAACCCCATGAAAATACTTTTCACAGGAGATGCTGAGATTTTTAAAGAGCTTAGCTGTGAAAACCCAATGCAAATGATTCATATAGTCGATGGGAAATGCTGAAAGAAAAATATTTGTTTGTGTAAAGCCAGAAACTTTCCACTGAAGTAAAGCTACTATGACTTTGACATTTTTCTTCTATGTCCCTTGGCACACCCTACCGAGGATTGATATTTTTCTTGACAGGTTTCAATGCTTTTAGCTAACACCAATCAGCTAAAAATTATGTTGTCACTGAAGGTGGATATGACAGAAAATCATTGTTCTTTTATTTTTAGGGTAAACCAATGCAGGAGGAATTAAATTATTTCCCTAAGGTCAAGAGAAATGGCAGGAGAGAACGAAAGAATCCCAATTGGGATTTAATTCTGAAACAGCTCCTAGTGTTTCGAAATGTGTTTTCCGAACACCCAAATGCAAATGGTACAGGAGATCGGGAGATCTGTGGAGTGGGTTTCTCCCTTTCTTTCCTCACATGTGATTGGTGACTTCTGGAACCTCAGAAATATGACTTCCAAACTTTTCCCAATGTTTCCACCAGGATTTTCAGCTGTGATGAACCAGCTGAAATGTTCTGTTGAGGAGACATTTTATGAAAACACTTCCCAAAGACTTTAGGCTAATCTTTTTGCAATGTGCTGTAGTCATGAGACTCAGTCCCCACGCTCAGAGTGAATGAAAGTGCTCTCTGGAAGAGTTTGAAAAAACATCTCCTCCACCTCCTATTAGAAACATGTTAACAAGGATTGATAATATCCATATAGATCAAATTCAGGGTCAGTAACTGCAAGTGGGTGGTTCCTGTAGGTTGTCTTGAAGAACAGTAAAGAAGCTTTTTTCCAGATGGCATGCTGAGCAAACTGCCTCTCACAGCTTTATGGCTGGTGAGTTTGGAATTTTATGTTGTATTTAAATTATTACTCTGGGCAGGAAAGAGAAAGCAGCATGAATGGGCAGACAAGTGATGTTAGTGTGCCTTCAGGGAGGACTAACAGCACTGCAGGTCAGTGCTACATTTATGATATGACATTAAAGAAAGATAATTGAGTTATGAAGCTAGATATCATCAGCTCTTTTGCTTCTTGAAGAGAATGCTGGTGCTGCTGAAAGTAGAAGATTGGCAGTCCTTGAGTCTGGAGTCTCTTTGTTTATCAAAGGGCAGGTACTGAATGAACAGCAATATGTTGTTGCTCTCCCTGAAAACTTCTAGGGAGATGAGATTGCTTACTTACAGTCTTTTTCAGTTTCTTTATTTACTATTGAGACTGCCTTCAGAGTAGTCAATTTTAGTGGTTGAACCCTGGCCTGCTTCAAAGCCCAGTGCAAGGATGAACAACTCTTGGTTGGTATAAAAGAGATTTGTGTGGAGCTCTACAAATGATGATGAGAATCATTCAACTTATGTGCTGTAAACTGCCAAATATCCGTGCAACAGCATCACCACCCAGTTGTGATTTTTGTCTCCTGAAGGACCCATCCCTGCTATCAGGTCTACCAGAATGATTCCCTCTTTCGATTATAAATGACCACATCACATACCTTCTCATCTCACTCCAGTGGTTGCAAATTGTAATATGTCTACACACTACTAAGTAACAGGAGGAGACTCTACTAAACCACTAATGCTAACGTATAAAAAGCTCATTCCTGAAAGTCTTGACCTTTCTGGAAATGCAGTTAATAGCTGCTGGCTTCTAAGTGCCTTAAGCATGTTCTTTGCCTTCAGCTATTTCCCAAGATGTATGTGGAACACCCACGGCATAGAAGAGTAGCCATCAAGCCCAGAAATGTTGTCTTCTCAAGAGAAAAAACAAAGTAATAAAAGATGTATATGCGTATGACTTTACTTGACACTGATTTTCAAATTTTGTTTAACCCAGTGGTTTTCAGAGAAAGGTGAGAGATGTATTCAAAATAACTTACATTCTGCCTTTCCAGACTAAATAATTACTTGCTATATACTTTTCTTAACCTGGATCTTCTGCATTTGTTGGCTGCTTTTGCCTTGAGCAAAAGTCAAAGGAAGGCAGCATCTCAGAGAAAAAACACTCAGTCTGGCCAACTTTATTGTTCCTAGAGATCAACCTGCCACACATCTGCTGTAAGCTGATTGCTGCAGTTTCACCCATGCTGCAAGACAAACACCACAAAGCCTCAACCATATTGTCTTTTTACTCTAACATGGGCTGAGTTATCAGTTGAAGATGCCTGTTTGCTCTTTGCCTATAAGGATGCTTTGCATTCTAAGCTTAGCTTAGGCAACTAGCTCTAAACTACAGACACTACTTTCAGACAAGTGAAATTAGATCTCATTCTGGAACTCTTAGCACAGGAAAAACATGGACCTGTAGGAGCAGGTCCAAAGGAGGTTCACAAAAATAGTAAGAAAGATGGAGCAACTCTCCTGTGAAGACACACTGAGAGAGTAGGAGCTGTTCAGCTTGGAGAAGAGAAGGCTCCAGGGAGACCTTAGAGCACCTTCCAGTACCTAAAAGGAGCTACAAGAGAACTGAAGAGGGACTTATACTATAAGAGAGCTTATGAGAAAGATTGGGACAAACTCTTTAATGTGGCCTGTTGTGATAGGACAAGAAGTAATGGTTTTAAACTAAAAGAGAGTGGATTTAGTCTAGATACAAGGAAGAAATTGTTTGCAATGAGCATGGTGAAATACTGAAACAGTTTACCCAGAGAGGTGGTAGATGCCACATCCCTGGAAACAGTCAGGGTCAGGTTGGATGGAGCTCTGAGCAACCTGATCTAGTTGAAGATGTAATTGACCATTGTAGGGGTGTTGGACTAGGTGGCCTTTAAAAGATCATTTCAGCCCAAACCATTCAAGATTCTATGACAACAGTTCTATCACCAGTGCAACATATAGAAGCAATATTCACCCTCCTTGGATGAAGTTGAGATAGGTTGTACAAAAGATTTGCTTCCTCTTAGCTATTCTTGCTCAAATGACAGAAGAAGACTTCTGCTTCATGGGCAGTAAATCTTGCACCATAGTCAGGGAACAGAAAAAGTGTACTTAAAAAACTAAACTGAATGAGTTGAATGATAGAGATCACTTAACTTTCTGTAATACATTCCTTTCTAAGCTGCCATAAAAAAGCCCCAAAGTTTTATTCTTTGGTTAGCTTGCTGGATTTTTTACTTTAAAAAACTTTTAACTTTATACAAAGTGCATACTTCAAAACTTGTACTAAAATTTAAAGGGTTGTTCTGATACATTAAAACCATGCAGGTAGTGTTCCTTTTTTTTTTTTGACTGGCCCTTCCTGTTGGAGTTAGGGGTCTTAGACCTTCTATACCCTACTGAGAGTGAATGTTTAGATATTCAGAGAAATCAAAGTGTAAAGGAGTCCCCAGAATTTCAAGTGGCATTTCTTAACATAAAAAATCATGGAAACCATTGGGTCAGAATTATAAACTAAAAACCCAAGGAAGGCTAAGCATAAACTGAAAGAGCAAAACTAAAGAATCAAAGTTTAGACACTTGTGAAAAAGCTTTCAAGTGTCAAATGTTCAGCTCATCTGTTTCTCCCATGAGCTTAGTCCTAAGGATAGAAATAACTTAAAAAAAAAAAAAATCATAGCAAAAATCTTACTACACATATTTCTAGGGATTTAAGAAAGGTTTTATACTTAATCATCTTGGTTATATGAGAGTACGAACTCAAGAAATGCTTTGTGGGATCCCTTATGTTCAAAATCTCTTTCAGCAGCTGGGCAGTAGAACCACAGAATTAAAAGCTGAAAAAATTTGTTACCAGTTAAGTCATCTTCTCCACATTTTATTATAGGAGGACCTTTTACAATTAGTCAGTGAAAACCTATCCTTCCTTTGTATGTATAACAGATCTCTTGCCTTTCTCTGAGAATATTTCCAGAATTTATAATTTCATTTTAGAGTTTTAATGAAATTTCTTGCTCATCTTATTCTCCTCCCTGCTTTGTTGAATTTCTAATTGCAAGTTATCTTACCCTTATCTCCAAGTCCATGTAGACAGCTGTCGTACACCTTTTCGGATTGACGGATTTAGAGCAGACACTAAGTCTTTTAGGTTGTTTTGCTTTAGTTGGTAGGATCACTTGTAAGGGGCTTACGGGCTAACTCTTGGAAATAAAAATTGGAACAGGTTGCCCATCCCTTCAAACATTTAAGGTCAGGTTGAATGGGGCTCTAAGAAACGTGGTCTAGTGGAAGATGTCCCTGCTCATTGCAGGGACCTTTTAGGTCCCTTCCAAACCAAACCATTCTGTGATTCTATTATTATAAGTCTTATCTTGATTTAGAGACAATATTGTGAGATATGGGGATGTGGGGAGGGTAGCATGAGTTTCCTTCACTTTGTAATACCTATAGTACTTTTCCTCAGCCTCCATATTATATTTATTTTTGATGCTGCACCGTGAAAAGTATGTAGAGGGAACCCTGGGTAGGAAGTCCCATCCCAAACACAGTTTACAGATATCTGTTTAAATGCAGAGGCATCAAATACTGGAGGAAACAGTGAGTTGCAGCAGTAACACAGTTTTGTCTGGAATGGCGGGAGGGGAGGATGAAGGAGAAGGGGCTAGCATTACAATACCAGTGAAACTACACATTAGGTATACTATGTTTGTAGAAAGACAAAAGGTACCTCAGTCTCAAGTAGTGACACTTTAAGCAGTGACATACTGGCTGAGGCAATTAGAAAAATCTGTAACACAACAGGCTAGTTTTAACTGATTTTTTATTGGTTATTTTGGTTTTCTAACAGGCAACTGTCACATCACACACAAATGAACCAAATTCATTGGCAAAATTTTACCCTATAAACATTGTAGAACTTTCTTTTTTCCTTTACACTTAAAAAAAGAAACAAAAAAACTCAAACAAACAAAAAAAGAAAACTCACAACCCTTCTACCCCTGCCCCAACATTTGGACTTAGTTTCAGATGAAAGTAACATCTCAATTTACACCTCGATGAATAGTCTTCTTTTTCCACCTGACTGCAGCAAGTGCAGCTCCAATGTGATGGCAGGAAACAAAGTGAAGAAGAGTGGAAAAGTGAACATATATATTTTTCTTTTTGCTTTTTCCTTAAGTACTTAAAAGTAGGATCTCATACCAACTTCTAAAATAAAGGTCCAGTAGAAAGAGCACCTGATCAGTCATCACTTCCAGAAAGTGCTGACAACATTACAACAAATTTAAATAGCAAATGATGCTTCTGTTCACCTGAAGGAATTAATTTTTAGGACTGTCCCTAAGGAGGTCCTGGAGATCTTAAACTTGCTGAAGAACAACATAGTGAGCTGTATCTAAATGGTCTTCATGCTCAAATTGAGCTCTAAGTGGCAATTCTTGCACAAGGGACAATCTGTCATTTGTTATCAAACAGAGTTACAGGTCTAAATGCAAAGTAAAGAATGGGCAGAATGTTTTTAAGGGCTTTTCAGTAAACTTAAAGCACTGATTCTGATTCCCTCTGAAGTTCTGCATGAGTCTTAAAAAGCTTTCGCATAAGGTGATGACGGAAATCAACCTTGTACATGTCATTATTTGTGTGTTGTATATAGCTGTGTTTCTACAATGCCATTGAAAGAGGAGCATAGTCAGCTTGTGAAATGTAGTGTCAGGAGGGAAAAAATGAAAAATCTCCTTCAGTCTTTTGTTGAGTGTTGTCATTACAGCCCTCCTGGCCTATTTTGTCATGTAAGTAACTACTGTGAATATAGCTAATCCTTTATATCTCTATATTTAAATCAAAGGAGTCACAGAATTTACCTGCAGCCTCTGTTCCTGTATGTGCCAACTTAAAACTGTACAGTATGAGTAGAAGTTAAGAATAGGCAAAACGACTAGGAAATATATTTAGTCAACAATTCACAAAGTTTTTATGAAGTACTGTTCAGATTGCCAAGCTTTCACTAGCAAAATATTCACTACAGTAAACTTGTGTGCTTCTTGCCAGTAATGTCCCTGCAATTAAATCCCTTCTCAGGAACATTACTGGCTTCAGATCAGTGGAAGAGGTAATTTGAGACTTCCAGAGCTACTTGAATGAATCTAGCCCAAAGATTAAAACCTTACTGATGGAGCATATTCTGTGCCTTATCCCATACTGACTTAAGTGATAATGTACTAACATTTTTTTTTAATGGGTAAAGATTTTACTTCAGGGCAGCTGTCTGACATTTTCTCATTCTCTTGGGAAGAGTAGAGTCATTTAGGAAGGATTTGGCCTTTCTTGTACTTGTTTTATCTCCCAGTGTGGGATAAAGGATTACTTTGCATCTGAAGTGGACAGTACTGTTGACTAACTTTATAGAGGAGCCACAGTTCTTTTCCCAAGTAACTGCAGGAGACTTAAATGTAAAGGTCAGACCTTTCCTTTTATGTTAAATCTCTGTTTTTCAGGGGACTATTGAAAGATTCACTGTCCAGTTTTTATCTGTTAATACTTAAATCAAATATACACATCTCCTGCTTCTTTTCTCCAGGTCATGCAGTTATATTCAAGGAGGTTCTACAAAACCCATTTTTGTATTAGAAGACTGTCCTGCAGCTGTTTCTTCTGATCACAAGGCTCCCTGATCAGAAATCTATGTTTATTAAAGCTGTGTCAATAGTATAAACCCATCACATTAAAATTAATTTCAACCTCTGCAATTAAAACTGGCATATGGACCTGCAACTTTTTAAGATGGAAGGTGTGGCAGTTAGAATGCAAACATTTGTGTTGCTGCTGCTGTAAGAATAGAATAAAAAATATACCTTGGGGAAATGCATGTTTACCTTTCATTTCCCTTTACTAGGACAAAACAGTCACGTCTGGATTCATCCTGTCTAACTTCTGGCAACTGAGAGTATGATAGTCACTTCAGCTTATACCTGTTGTCTAGGATGGAGATAAATACCTCCAGATGATAATTCAGTTTTCAGGTATGATGAAGAGCCCATCTCGTTCCACTGACCACTGAGTGACCTTAGACTTACTGTACACTCAACCTGACTTCTTAAGAATAGCTCCAAGAGTTAGATAAAGTTATATAGATTAAAACCAACTGGTGTTTCACATAGTGATAAGAATAAAACAAACTGTTTTGTTTCTACATATGCAATTGCTTTCGGTAAATGAGGTGGGGGAGAGATCATAGAATGTTTCAATTCTGAACATGGACTCTGGTGTTCCATCTGCATTAGAGATACTTCCTGTTATCTGCACTTGAAAAATAGGATGAGGGGGAAGGAGAAGAGAAACCAAACGTGTAATCAAAATCACACAGGACGTTGGATTTGGAATAAAATGTAATGAAAGGTCATTGTGAACTTCCACTGAACTACTGAAAACTGATAAAAAACCTCATTATTTTTATTAACAGTATTATGTTTTGTCACCCCCGACAGTTATTTGCTATTTAAAATTGCAGAAACAGAAACAATGTTTAAAAAAACTCATGAAGTAAAGAATTAATAATAATAATAAAGGCCTGGTGTTCAATAATCTGAAACTAAAATCCATATATTTTTTGAGAAGTCACAATACATAAGCCAGTTAGAATAAATACTGGTGGCATATAAAATCATTGAATCATTAAGGTTGGAAAGATCCCTTAGACCATTGAGTCCAACTATTAAACCAGCACTGCTAAGTCCACTACTATACCATGTCCTTAAGCAGCACATCTAAACATCTTCTAAATACCTCCAGGAATGGTGACTTAACCACCTCCGTAGGTAGCCTGTCCCTGTGCTTGACCAGTCTTTCAGTGAAGAAATATTCCCTAATATCTGATCTAAACTCTCCTGGCACAATTTGTGGCTATTTCCACTTACTCTGACTCTTGATACCCAGGAGGAGACCAACCCTCATCTTGCTACAACCTCCTTTCAGGTAGTTGTAGAGAGCAGCAAGATCCCCGTCTGAGACTCCTTTTCTCCAGGCTAAATAGCTGCAACTCCCTCAGCTGCTGCTCACTGGTCTTACCCTCGAGATCCTTCACCAATTCCATTGCCCTTCTGTGAACTTGTTTCAGCACCTCAATGTCTTTCTTGTAGTGAGGAGCCCAGAACTGAACAATAGATTCAAGGTGTGGCCTCACCAACGCTGAGTACAGGGAGACAATCACTGATCTGGTCGTCCTAGCCACACTGTTTCTAATACAGGCTAGCATGCCTTCTTGGACACCTGGACACACTGTTGGCTCATTCTCATTTGCTGCAGACCAGAACCCCCAGGTCCTTTTCTGCTGGGCAGCTTTCCAGCCACTCTTTCCCAACCCTGTAGCACTACATGGGGTTGTTGTGACACAGGGGCAGGACCCAGAGCTTGGCCTGTTTGAACCTCTCACCTCTGGCCTCGGCCCATTGATCCAGCCTGTCCAGCTTCCCTTGCTGTCTATCAGATCAACACTCACCCAACTTGGTGTTGTGTTGCAAACTGACTGAGGGGGCACTCAATCCCCTCATGGACATCATCTGTAAAGATATTAAACAGGACTGGCCCCAGTACTGAACCCAGGGGACAAAAAGAAATATAGCTGCAGGTTGATCACAGGATGAATGAAGGGATGATAGGAAAGATGGGAAACTGAGGAGGCAATGTGTTTTGGACAGGTATCAAATGTGCTGGAGTTTAGAGCTACAGAGAGATGGCAGATACTGTGAGACACTGCCGTGGGACTGGTATCTGCCCTTCTGTCACACTCAGCAGTAAAGTAGAGCAATGTTGGTCCTATCATACGGATAATCAGTGACAACATTCAGGTTGTCTGGGGTGAGGACAGAGTGTTTTTCTGTCCCCTTGTCCCCACCATTACTACTAGAAATGTGGCACAGTCCATGTCAGAGGCTCCTGCCGGGCCCTGAAATAATCCAGCAAAGCTCTTGCAGTGACTGCAGGCTCAAGAGGACTCAGTTACATCTGACATCTTTGTATTTACCTTGTTCTCCTTTCTTTTAAAAACTATAAAGTCATATCCGAGATTATGTACTTTTATGCTTGGTGGCTTATGGATGTGAAAGCCCATATCAAGTAAAATTGATCAAAGTAGAAACCAAACCAGGCAGCAGTTTGTCTCTTGGGTGAATTTTGTCATCAAGTGTTCACAGAGAGTTATAGGCTTAGCTGTCCCCACCTAAGAGAGGCTTTGTGAGGTATTCTGCTGTGCAGCGATAGAGACGGTGGTAAATAGCATTAATGGTGAGTGACAGTCATGCCCTATTTTTTCCACATCACTCAGCTGTAAGTCGGTTTCCTCCATTAGGTGAAAGTTTCCTTACACTTTGCATAAGACTGAATTTCACACTGAATTAGGAGATGCATAGTCAGTGGGCAGGAATTTATACCTGTTGAGGAAGTGGACTGGTAATTTTGAGTTATGCACATATACAGAAAAGAACAGAAAGAAAAGGAATCTGTGAAATCTGGCACACACAGGATTCACAAAACTAAATATAATCCGTAGAACAACTGCAAGGGGAAGGACGTAGCTCAAGAAATAAGCTACTTTATTAAAAATGTAAATTACACTAGAGCTACAGAATGAATGCCAACATTCCAGCTTACTTGGGAAGATGACAGGAAGGAATGATTGACAATTTTTTTTCTGCAGATTACAGTCTGCTTTTTTCAATATCCAAAATATAAAGCTATGGGCTGTTTAAATTGGGTATTAAACCTAAAAACTTAAGCAATTTAAAGATTTCCATGAATGACAGGACAATGATAAATAAGGAATAATTAAAAATAAAGGCAGTACCAGTGGTATTATTTGCAGAAAGTCTAAAAAAGAACATTCTTCTATGATCTTAAATACAGGGATTTTTATTATGGATAAACACTTGAAAAGACATAACATGAAAGTGCAGGTGGTAGAGCTGACAGGATTAAATCAGTATTGGATCGTGGACCTATTAGTTATGCAACAGAAAATGCAAACAACTGATGTGAGTCTTCTGTGTGTGTATGTAACCGTGGGTGCAACTCCCCGTGCAATTTGCTTACAAATGCTTTGAGATATTCTATGATTAGTGCCACTAAATAATGTGAGCTATGATGGTTATTTATCATTATTTTATTACTGTTGTAGTAAAGGTCTAGAAATAGACACATTAGATGTAAATCAGCACTGCTCTGATGACTTTTAATTTGGGCATGCTGAAGTGCATCACCAAGGAGTTGTTAAGTATTTAGATACAGGTATAAGGGCAGATTCCTATGCATAGAGAAAATGTGTTTTTCTTTTCCCTGAGATAAACTAGTATATCACCTTTTCCCTCACCATTTTTAATTTTTTTACAATGAAGCAGATATTTACCTGTGAAATACCAAGCATTAAGTTAATAAAAATTAAAAAATTAGCAAGTGATAAAAATAAATTTAGGGTAATTCTGCTGTTTTATTAATAGATTTCATCATATCAAATTTTACTACCTGTTGAGCTGGTGCTCTGTAAAGCTGAGGTAGTGGAAGCATGAGATTCATCTCTGTTAAAAGAAAAAAGGAGTTTTGATTTTCCTCATGAATTACGTGTCTTGTGCTGTGGTTTTGAGATCATTGATCAGATCTGGTCAGAGAGTTGCTTTTCCTCATATGGGAAGCTTTGCAGGGACAGGGATGCTGCACCAGGAGGATACTGTCAGGATGGCAGGTGGGAGCCCTTGTATGTACTGGGGCTTAGCCAGAGCCTACAGAAGTCTTCAGGGTACCTTCTGTGGTGAGCCCAAGACACCTTCTGCAAGGGTAGGGCTCACAGCTTTCTTGCAAGTTCTAGCTCATCTGTTTGCTTTTTCTGTACTGAAATTCTGCCTACATTTTCCATAACACAGGGTGTTCCCCCAGCTCTAAAGTATGGGGCACTGGAGGGTGTTGAGCCCCCATGGGAAGAGCCACATGTTAGTAAAGGGCCTCAAAGTTATCATTCCTGCATACACATTATCTGCACTGCCTGGGGATCCAGCTCTTCTGGATGAAAAGAGCTATAAATGTAAGGTATTATTAGCACATAGCTTTGTAGTAAGCCACCCTCAGGCCACATTAAGGTTTTTGATGTTTCTCAGTTGCACTCTAAAGGGATCTTAACATGATTTCAGAAAAGGAAAGAAGAAAAAAAATAACTTTCAATCTCTTTTTAAATTTTAGATAAAAATGAAAACACTTGTATTTTCATGTTGATTTCTGTTTGGAGATGATGATTTATTAAGATGCAGGCTGAGCATCTTGATTATTCTCTTTAAAAATGTAACCTTGATCTTTTAAAAATGTAAATTAACATAAAAGATCTGGTGACCTTTTTATTGAGGTCTTCAGAGAGCTGAGAGGAGCCATCCCCGTCTTTCCCTGTTGCAGGAATACCTCCTGCTAGGGAACACAATATCAGGCTGAGTTAAAACTGCCCCGAAGGGCCATATTGATGAGGGGAAACTCACTCTCCACGGCCTTTTTAACATTCAGCAACAGCGTAACTTGTTTGTTTCCTCTGTGTTGGAAATGTCAACAAATGTCACCCAAGTTCTTTGCTTTCCTTTCTTATCTTTTGACATATTATTTGATATGTCTGTGAGAGTGTAGAGTATATTAATAAAGGAGCTTTACTCTCCAGTGTATTAACAGAGTGAGTGTAAGGCTGTATTGAAGAAAGGTTTCTTCTATTAGTTTTGCTGTTAGGAAAAAAATAGTCCTCTTCAAAAGACTTACTGAAGAGAGAGATCAAAAGAAGACCTGGTAGCTTGTATTTCTCTATTCTTTTAGCATTAGGTCCGTGTTCATTACTCTAGGATTTTCCTGGAGGCAAATTTTAAGTGCTTTGTCCAGACCATTTAAATATGCTTTTTAGCCATGTGATTCCCATTGCTTTTCTGGGAGACTATTTCACAGATGAGACTTCTGGGATCAAAATTTTGGAACTCCTTAACTGTCTTTCATACCTTATTAAAAAATTCATAAATTACTTAGTTACCCAAAAGTGAGATTCCCAAAGGTTCTCAATGGTACTCAAAGCCTGTAGGTGCCCTGTTTGCTTTTGGAAATATGACTGCAATTCCTAAGCCACTAAGATTCTTTGAAATTGTAGCCTTTGCCTTTAATGAGACTGCTGATATTCAGGTTAAATTATCCTCTGAAAACAGTAATTTATTATACATTATAGCACTAGGTACATAATATAATCAGACTAGGTAGAATATGATATTTAACATTTATAAGGCACTTTTTGTACTAGTATAATTATTTAATTAGGGCAGTGCTGAGAGGCCCCGAAAGCAATTTGGTTTATAATTTGCATATACTATGTGAATGCATGGAAAGAAACAACTTCAGCCCAATCTGCTTTCAAATGTGTTGACAGGACAGAAAAAAAAAAGAGGAGTGAAAGTCTTTGCTTTCATTGTAAGGACAGAGAACTTACATAAAAAATATTAAAAGAGTTTGCAAAGTACAAATACCAGTTGTCTGTCACAAAGCAGTGAATCTGAAAAGCAGTGCATGACAAGATCATCTTTCCTTTTCATCTTCAGCTGTTTTATACACACTAAATTCTGATGATTTATGTACTTGTGCAATGTGTTAAACCATTCTTTTTCATCTTTAACAGTCAGATGTTTCAACTATTTGTAGACAGTTAGTCATTGTTATATATATTTAAATTTTGGTTTGTTTTTTGTCTTTATTCCAATCTGCCCTCCTAAAATAAGACAGAATAGTTCTATTAAAACATCCCTGGACTCATTTGTGAAATTAATACCCTCTAAAACATTTAAAGACTATGTACCAATGCTGTGCTGTCTCATTAGTGAAATGCACTCTGATTGCAGTTTTCAGCAGCCAGAGTGGAACATGGTGGCAAGGTTGAAGCTCCAGGCATAAAGTCTTGCCACCGTCAGTAATCTCCAGTCTGCTCCCTTTCTTCCCATTTCTAGCCATGGAAATTTCCATGAAAACCTCACAACAGCAAAGCTATGAAATATCAGATGTCAGGAATATCCTGAAGTAAATCACTTTTGAAGTAGTATAATTTTAAACAATTACTATTAGGGGAGGGTGAAAAACCACACAGGAAAAATAACAAGTCTTGTATGACTATTCTAGGTTCTACGAATCTGTGACCAGTTTAAACCACTCTCTTCAAGTCCTATAGTGAAGTTAAACCTTGCTTTTCACTACGGGAAGGAAAAACTGTTTAAAATTATGTATGATCAGGAGACTTAGATGGAGAATCTCATCTGACCTTAATTCTGACGACCAAATTTTGTTAAACTGGTGGAACAAGGGTTTTTTTTATTAATTATTCAAATGCGGAACAATAAGCAAGAGTTAAATGCTAAAGGCTTCAACAGATTCCTGTTACAGCACATCTGCAATCAAGGTATAACTAGAGCCAAGAAGCCCCCAGCTCTTTGCAATTTTTTCTTCATGTTTCCTCTATCAAACTTCTTATTTAGCTCATTTCTGTACAGAGGGTGGAGGGCAGCCTGTAAAATCAGCCCTGTCATTAAAGAATATTCTCCTCATGCCAGCAATTTCTTGCAGAACACTGTGTGAGTGTACCCGAACTTTGTGATGTTTATATTACTTCAGTATATTGTATCATATGTGACGCAGTTTCCATGTGCTTCCTTATTCATGATGGTAAAGGAGTAATTCACGATTTTACTGGGTTTTAAGGGAGGTGAAATCCTAGAAACTGAAGGCTTCTCAGCAACAGACACTTTATCAAGAGAAGTTAGATTTCTTTCATGCTTCAACAAAACAGCAGTGGTTGTCAGGTTATGAACAGTTTGACAGAGGAATTATTTTGGATCTATTTGACACAGAGATGCAAGCTTTCTGTATTTGAGATGAAACGTCGTAAATATTTTGGGCTTGCCTGTCACTGCAGTGATAATATACGCAGTTCCACAGGTAGCAACAAAACTTGCTTTGTTATAAGGGCATTATGTACTGGGGGGCAGTAAAGCAATTCACAGGTGTTCCTACAAGCTGCATCACTTATTTAGGATGTTCCTTTCTGTTTGCAGGTTTTCCCCATGGCTCTCCTCCATCATTTTTCATGGTAGTGTCCCACCATATTCTTCATCATGAGCTGTGGTCAAATGGAAGATATGATACTTGAGGGAAATATTTCCATACTATATTAGGTTCAGTCTGTTCTCTGACCTTGTTTGTGTCACCCCTGTATTCCGAGGCTCTTTACATGGTGACAGACATGCATCTACATCACTGGGGATGGAGCTTTTCTTTAAATGTTTGAATTCCTGAGAATGTATATATAACCATATTATATTCAACACTTTTTCTGGAAAGACATTAAAATGCACTATTCCAAAGGATCTTTAGTCTTCACCTTTCACCAGAGAAAATTTTCATGTTCAGGCGAGGTACATTGTTGCACTGAACCATCAAGCCAGGAAAGACAGAAAGTCAGGACAAGCCAGAGAGACTGAATTGCCTACCTTTCTTTTGTTTCTGTGTCATAACAAAGCCTATTTTATCAGTGTTCTCAGTCACTCTACTTAGAGTGATGAACTCAAGTCTCCTTGCCTTAATCCACCCCCCCACTTCCTATTATAGGTATAGGAAAAAGTGACATGATGACTTCAGTTGCTGCCACAATTTACCTGAAAAAAACTGGGGGGAAAAAAAAGTAAAAAAATTGTAATTTCAGTTGATTTAAGTGGGCAATAATCTTGAAAGGGGGAATCTAGGATCCTTGCTTCCCTAATCATCATTCAGTTGCAATCATTCCCAGTCATTTTAACAAAGGATTGATTTCTAGCAATGGGTTTACCATAATTTATCAACCAGTGCAATCTAACCCTGCTTTGTGTATGGAATATTGATCCGTGAATGTTGACTGTTCTAAGCCAAGACTGCAAAGTGTGATAGATGAGGGAAATCATTAGCTTGTGTTCTAGAGAGAGGTATTTGCTATAATAAGAGCGAGTTTGACAGAATCATCTTCATTAGAAATTAATTTCCTTATGAATAGAATTCATTATTGTAGAAATCACTGGTTACTTGGCTTCATTACGCTTAAAGTTGCAAGAGAGGTAGTGTTGTAGACAGTGCAAGGGCAGAAGCTGTTTTACCTCTGCACTGAGATCAAGAATACTCTTTAGATAAGTAACGTAAAAATATGCAACCCATCTACACCAGAGAATAGTTGAGTTTGGAAGACACCTTGGAAGATCATAACGTCCACCTACCTGCTCAAAGCAGGGTCAGGTAAGACAGGTTGACCAAGCCCATGTTCAGTCAGGATTTGAACATATCCTAGGATGGAGATTCCTTTACTTCTCTGGGAAACCCCAGATGTTTAACTGCTAACTGCTTCTGATGTTTAATTGCTCTCATGGTAAAAAAGTATTCTCATGTGTTTAAGTGAAATGTACTGTATTTCAATTTGTGCTTATTTCCTCTTGTCCTGTCACTGGAAACAACTGAGAAGACTCTAGTTCCATCTTCTTTATTTCACCTCATCAGGTATTTGTACACATTGATAAGATTCCCCCTGAACCTTTTCAAGGCTGAAAAGTCCTAGTTATTTCAGTCTCTATAGTAGAGTTCCTCCAGCCCTTTAATCATCTTTATGGCCCTTCTCTGAACTTGCTCTGGTATGCCCATGTGTCTTTTGCCCTGAGAAGGCCGCGATTAGACCCAGTGGTTCGGAGTTGTCTCACCAATGCTGAGTACAGGGGAAGGAAAGCCTCCCTCAACTTGCTGACAACAATTTGCCTGAAGGCTGTTGCTGTTCTTTGCCACAAAGGCATATTTCAGATGCACGTTCAACTGAGTGTCCACCAGGACTCCCAGGTCCTTTCATGCAAAGATGTTTTCCAGATGGTTGACCGTCCATTGGCACAACTGGAGCTATATGTTGTTGTACCTGCAGAGTCTTGGAAAAGATCCAGTTGATCTCTTTCTCACAATTTCTGATGCTGTCCAGTCTGCTGTCCTTTCCCTGTAGCTCCATCACTTGGTGATGGCAGGCCCTTCAGCAGCACACACCTGTGGGCAAAGAGCCCATTTAATCCCAGTCCCACCATGAGGTCCGAGGCACCTCTGCAGTCCCAGATGTGCAGAGCTGCATTCTCCGTCAGAACACTGGTCTGAAGGGAGGTCTCTGATGTACTCGGAGTCGTTTCTGCAGTGGGTTCTGGAGAATGTTCCCTGCTGTGTGTCACCACCATTGCAGAGTCCTCAGCGGACTTTCTGGTCTTGCTCTGTGCACTAACTGCTGTGTCTGCTGCTTGCTTCTGCTCTGTGCTTGTGGTGCACATCAACACAAATGTGGCTTACAGCTCAATTAACTGTGCTGATGGGTATTTAACACTTCGTATTGTGCTATCTCTTTTCTACGTCCCAATATGTCATCACCAAAGTGTTATTAAACCCTTGTACTGAACATTATGTTTTGAGTCTCAGTACTGTATACTGGGCAACATATTTTTTCTCTTCAGTTACTGAGGAAAATAAAGCATAGGGGGGATAGAAGCTGAACAGAGATTACAGACTAAATTATCAGGAAAGGAGATCAAGCATCCTAACCCTTAGCTCAGTGTCTGCATTACATTTCACTTTTATTTGATGTGGATTAGTAACTGCTGTTACCAAGGAAATGAGGGACTCCTTGGCATCTAAGACGCCCACAGCACACCCTTGCTATTGATAAATAGGAAAGGGAGCATGAGTATACTCCAGTGCATGTCAGAGATGCAAGGAAAAGCAAGCTATGGAAAAGAGATAAAGGAAACAAGATTGTCTGAATGAAATCAAGAAATACCTTCAGAGGGGGTTACACTGTTGTGATTATTTAGGGTTTTCCAGCCAACTCAGACGTTTGATGCTTTTTAGGCAAAGAAGTGTCACTCACTGCTATCCTGGCAATGACACCCTGCAGAGGGCCTGTCACAGATGCTGTATTTACCATCTCTATTTTTATTGCCAGCAGGCACCACTGATTTCCTCTGTACTAGAACTGAGATGTCCTTGTAACACAGCTCCCAGTCACACGGTGATGTACATTGACAGGAGGTCTTTTTGCCATTTTTGGTGGCTTTTTCAAGTAGTCTGTGACTCAGATGTCCACATCTTAAAATCCTTTCTCACATTTTATAAAACTATGGGTTATAAAAATGAAGACTTCAAAATTTAGGGCAAAAAAGGGGGGGACAGATCAGTCTCTAGAATTCAGATATACAGAACGTCCTCCAGGAGACAACAGGCATGAGGCACCATGAGTGGGAAAATGCCAAGAAGGAAGTAATTCCTACAGGATGGAAACTTCCTTTCATTCCCATTTTGAGTCATTACAAGGATGTGCATATGTCTGCAGACCTTGTTGTGGGCAAACTCTGAAGTGGGAAAATGAGTTGGGTGTGTATTCAGCAGATAAGTTTCATCAGGAAACCAGGTTAAGTTGGAGTGTTATAAAATATTTCTTACACTGAACAGTGTTACTTTCTGATTTGCTTAGTGGCAGTAGTAGATGTGCTTCTTGAGTAATTTCAGCATATGTGGGAAAATCACTGAGAACTGTGACAAAGAGTTATTTTTTAATTTATTTATGGATTATGATTATGTTATTATTTTAATATCTTCTTTTATATGAACATCCATCTCCTGAGAAGAATTTCTGTTTTCTCACACCACATGGCTGTAAGTATACAGGTAGCATAAGTGAGGAGACAGTATTTTTCTTCTATATTTAAACTGAAAAGTGCATCTGAAGCAAAAAAATCTTCCATCGACATATAAGGAAGCACCTTGAGATGATCATGGTAAGGAATGAGGGACTGTCAGGATCACTCTGGACTTCAGAAGCTCTCACATTAACAGGCTGGCATCTCGCTCCAGGAGGCCAGCATCTTCTGCCTCACAGTAGCAGATATGTCATTCCAGTTTGAGCCTCCTGCCTTGGGGAATGAATGCTGTGGTCCTGAAACAGCTCTGGTTTTATCCAGAGGCTCAGTTTCCTTGACACTTCTCAGTCAGGTCAAGTGTAACATTTGTGCTGATCTTATTCAGGCTGGTAGCTTTTGGCAGCAGGCAAGGGTAACGTGTTCATGCTGGTCTACTTAGATGTGACATCATCCTTGGGTAGAGCTGGACAAAGTGGATTGAGGCATTCTGTAGATCCTGTCAAGCACAGAGCTGTATTTAATGAGCTCAGTCTAATTCAGAGAGACCTTTGCCACAGCTCATGCTTGCTCAACACATGCAGCTCAGTGGCACAATGCCTTTACTGTGTTATCACTGCTGAGTTCTGGATCCTTCTCTAGGGTTTCCACCAACTGCAGATCATGTGAAAGTAATCAACAGAAGCAATCACCGTGGACATTTTCCCCACTTTTCTTGGCTGAAATATTGCAGTTTTCCCACCCTGGGAAAAAAATAAAAAAATAGTGTTTCAGATTTTCATAACATTTTTTGTTGCAGATAGGAAGCTTGTACCGCTCTCTTGAAGAACACAGATTTTTTTTGCTAATATAGGGGAGTTTTTCCATGTGTATCAGTCCGGTATTGTATAAACAGAGATAGCTTTTACACATTCTGGATGGCAATAAGACAGTGTGTTTTGCTTTGAAGTTGTTCTACAGGACTCTTATTCTTTCTTGAAAGCATAGGTTTGACTTTCCACCTCAAAGCTTGAACCATCTTTCTAATTATTTCCTGAATGGTGGAAGATAGGCAGAGAATTTAAGAAGGGGAAGCCCAATAGTGGTGGTTGTTGTTTTTGTAATAGCCCAAGAAAGTAGATATAAATATATAGGCCTCTAGGTTTTGTTGCAATTTACTGAAAAATGCAAACTGTTCTTTGAGAATGCCTATGAATAGTGAAGCAAATGCATAGGTTGTAGTATGGGAATACCTCTAATTATTTCACCTTAATTTTTTGTTAATGGGTCTAGACCTAAGGCCAGGGAAGAATGTGCTGTATCTACTACAAATAAATCAGTGCAATTAACTGCTGATATATGTAAACTGACCTTAAGTGCTAATACATGGGTGCTTCTAATATCAGGAATCTAGCTTAGAACAGGCAGTAAAGGGATCTGGCCCTGGATCAATGAGGGAAATGTCTTGAACAAATTGAGACCAGAGAGGTCAGTCTTCTGAAAAACATAATTAAATTGGGCCTGAACTGGAAGTCTCACACATCAAAGAACTGCAGTGATCAAATGATTAGAGAATGAAGGAGCGGGGGCGGGGTGCAGCAGAAAGCTCAAAAGAAACAGCAAAGAGTGTATGAGACAGCAGCTTTAGAGATGGCATTTGAGAAGCAGGAAGTGTTTAGAGGCATAAAAAAGGAAAACTAGTCAAAGACAGATTAAGTAAAAAAGCGAAAAATGTGTGAAACAAATACCAGGATATGTTGGTACACACTGGAAAGCAAAGAGCATGTAAGGAAATGAGGAACAATAAAGCATGCAGAAAGACAGTATTAGGAATGCAACAAGAAAATCCTTGGGTAATGGAGCCTGTTGTTTGCAATATAAATTTAAATGCAGTGTATAGCATCTGGCTGCTCTTATCTGATTAGACTGTCACTCTGTGCATAGTTGGTGAGCAGAAACTGCAAAGTGAAGCAGAATATATATTTGAAATATTGAAGTCTTATATATTTTGTTTTATCACATGTTTTCCCTTCATTTTAATTTTAAGAGACTTATTCTTTTTTTGCTGACTTAGTGCCAGTAAAGGTGCTATATGGAGAGCTCTGGGGATTGATGACTTTTGTTTCCTCATAAATAAACACAGCAAGTGTAGCAGAAGATCAGCTTTCCACATCTTGCCTTCCACTCACCTTCCTCTAGTCTAACCTGGAAGACTTTCCATCTTTCCTAGAACAAGATCTCTGCAGAGAAGACCTAAGTTAATGAGAAGCTCACACTGAGCTTGCAGCTCATAAAGTCAACCTTATCCTGGGCTACATCAAAAGCAGTGTGGCCAGCAGGTTGAGGAAGATGATTTTCCTCCTCTAGTCTGCTCTTGAGAGACCCCACCCGGGATACTGCATACAAATCTGGTGCCCCCAATGTAAGAAGGACATGGAACTGCTGGAGCAAGTCCAGGGAAGGGCCACAAAATTGATAAGGGGACTAGGGCACCTCCTCTATAAAGACAGGCTGAGAGAGTTGGGTTTGTTCAGCCTGGAGAAAAGAAGATTGCTGGAGACCTCATAGCAGCCTTCCAGTGTTTGAAGAGGGCCTATGGGGAAGCTAGAGAGGGATTCTTTTTCAGGAACTGTAGTGACAGGACAAGGGGGAATGGCTTCAAACTGAAAAGCAGCAGGTTTAGATTGGATGTTAGGAAGAAGTTCTTTATTGTGAGGGTAGTGATGCAGCGGAACAGACTGAAATAAAATCTCTTCACCAGAAGGTTTGTCAAACACTGGAACAGTTTGCTCAGAGAAGTCGTAGGTTTTCCAACTCTGGCAGTGTTCAAGGCCAGGTTAGATGGGGATTTGAGTGATCTGGTCTAGGGCAAAGTGTCCCTGCCCATGACAAGGTTACAACTACACGTGATCTTTAAGGTCCTTTCCAACCCAAAGCATTCTATGATTCTATCAAATAACATATTTGTGGAATTACAGAATGGTTTAGTTGGGAAAGACCTTTAAGATCACTGAGTCCAACCATTAACCCAACACTTCTGAGTCTGTTCCTAAGTGACAACATCTGCATGTCTTTTAAATACCTCCAGGGATGGTGATTTAACCAATTCCCTGAGCAGCCTATTTCAGTACTTGACAAACCTTTTGGTGAAGAGATTTTTCTTATATCCATCTAAACCTCGTCTGGTGCAACTTGAGCCCATTTCCTCTTGTTTTACTGCTCAATACTTGAGAGATGAGACCAAGTCCCACCTCAACCTCCTTTCAGGTAGTTGTAGAAAGCAATAAGGTTCCCCAAGCCTCCTTTTCTCCAGGCGAGACAACCCTATCTTCCTCAGCTTCTCCTAATAAGATTTGTGCCCCAGACCCTTCACCAGCTGTGTTGCCCTGGGGAATAGAGTAGCTTCAGCCATGCACAGACATCCACTGCCTCCGACTTCCATTGACTGTCAGTCTTGGAATGATAAAAAGCGAATGACTGAGTTAGGGAAAAGGCTGTACAAGCTGTCTCTTATCCACGATCTCCCTTCCTGTGCCGTGACAACAGATTTCATCATAAACTGTTTTTACATACACGCACAGTCTCCAGATATGTTGCAAACAACTGATTAGCAGAAGTCAATACTTATCTTACAAGGAGAAAGAGAAGTTAAGTGAAACTCATCCATCAATATGTGCATAAGATTGTGCTAAGGTAATCCAGCAGTTAAGGTTCACGTTAAGGCCAGATTTCTTCCCCAGAGACACCATCACCACAGTCTCTCCTTTCAGTGTAATTAAACACTGTCCCTGACATTAGATTTGTATTAAAAAATTGTACAGTGGCACGCCTTATGCATGGGAACATCACTGTGCAAAGACAAAGTAAGAGTTGTGAGTGGCGTGTTTTCAATGAGGGACTTAGTGAATAATCTTGGACAAAATGTTTGACGCAGGTTATGCCTCTTCTTACTTACAGGTAAAAGTGAGGTAGAAGTTGTCTCTTTTAAGGTGCATTGAGAACCTTGTATGAAAGAACAGGTATTGCCACCAAAAGTCCATACCTTCTTACTCTTTCACATCCAGTGACACAACAGTTTGGAAACAGGCAACTGTATAACTAGATGCAACGAAGTCTACAACTTTGAGACTGCTGTTCACGTGGTAGAAGTAATGGGTATGTTAAGACCTCCAGAGAAACAGTGAATTATCCTCCTGTGTGAGAATTAAAACATGAGAGTTACTAGGAAAAGAAATGTAATAGACACATCTAGGCCAATCCAAACTAAGTGAAAAGTGAGAAATAATAGTAAAAATTTTACCAGGCTGATAAAAGATCCCAGAGACTGTGGAGGCCATGTGTTGTGTTATGCAATGACATATCAGGGTTCATAGAATCATAGAATCATAGAATAGATTGGGTTGGAGAAGACCTCCAAGATCATCAAGTCCAACCCCTGATCATATTCCTTCTTAGAACTCTGCTAATTTCTTACTGAATCATGAGCCAACCACAATGACAACCCATACTGGGATTGTATTCCCTGTAACAGAGGACCTCTGCTATCAAATGCCCCTGCTAACATCCTTAGGAATTGTAATTTGGGGCATTCAGGAAAAGTGTGGATTTTTTTCTTTTTTTATTGTGGACTTCAAATTTGCCTTGCATGTGTTTCAAAGGATCTTCAAATCTTTGCATGTCACTTTATGTGCCCAATTACGTTTATGAGAAAAATCAGAAAAAGATCTTTTGGTATGTATGCCTTGGTTTTTGTACCAGTGTCTTTGCATGTGGGTTGTACATGAAGGGAAAACTGCAGATTGCGTTTCAAATAAGGAATAATTCCTAGGGAATATGGACAGAGTTTGTCTCTAGGGCTAAGTGATCAATTAAAAAAAAAAAAAAAAAAGAAAAAAAGTAACAAGCTCAGATAAAGAAGAGAATCCCAATTTTAATTATCTTTCTTTTCTTTTGATGTAGAAGGAAATAAGAATATATGAAGACTTTTATGAGAATTAAAGTAAGCTAGGGATAAAGAGTTACCTGAGGATTTTCTGTTATGGCTCAAAGCCAAGAGAAATTTGGATTCAGATCATGAGAACATGCTTTCAGTTGTATTTGCAGAAAGCAAGAGGGTCTGTTGATGGACATTTATGTTTCATCATAGGCAATATCTCTGAGAGAGCTGCTGCTCAGTACCTTTGCAGCTTCCCTATGAATTTGCGAAATGAGTAAGAGTCAGAATGACTGGTAATTTCTTTACTGTACTGATAAAGCAAAATGTAGGATTGCTGTAAAGAACCAGATAAATAAATGAACTGCATGGCTAAAAATAGTAAAGGGCTCAGCTTAGATGATTTTGTAGATAAAATCTAATGGAAATTAGCACACAACATTAAAACAGGAAACAAACATAAATGCTGATGACCATTAAACGAACAAACACAAATGAATAGACCTTCAGATGGTTTGGGGGAGACAAACAAGCCAGCCCAAGCCATTTATATTTAGTGCTGTTGAAAATGCTGTTCTGCATTTTCTGTGTCTTTCTCATTGGGAAATCACCATCCTCAGATGTGTCTGCGGTGAAAAGTTCTAGGAAACAGACCAGATAAATCTGTTGCTGATGCAACACACCCTCCATGCCTGGAAGGACAGATTATTTCTTCCCCTGGCTGGGAGCCAACAAGTAACTGCTCAGCTTCTTTGGGGCTTCTTATCTCCCACCTGCAGTGTCTCAACAGCTGGGTCAGGCCGTTCAGGGATGGTGTCTTCTTGTGCCTGAAGAAAAGCACCATTGCATGGAGCTGAAATAAATACAGTGCACGTATCAAGTAGTGTTAGCTAAGTGTGTCTGTTTACCAAACATCTACACTTAGGTTTTCTAAATGGCCTCTTTCTCTTCAGTTTGTTTATGTATGCTTAAAAGTAACTGTCTGCACATGTAAATTTTGAGCATTATCAATAACCAGTTTTCTGTCCCAACAAATCAGGCACTGAAACCCTGTGCTTTCCAGTCAGTGAAGGTAGAATAATGTGAGTAGGGCTAATTTCACAGGTAAAATCACACTAGTCAACAGAAGTCTGGCTATGATTGCAAGATTATAATGTATCATTCACAAGTTCTGGCTAGAGCTCAGTATTTTTTTCTGTTTTGCCAGTAGTTTTACACACTGATAAGGATCAGTTCAAGTTGACAAAAACCTACTTGTGAGATTTTTCAGATTTCATGAGACCATTTTAGGAAAGGTATTAAATGAAGCATTCAAAATAGTTGTTTCTAATGTTTCTGAGATGTAACATTTTCATTTGGAAATGATCTGTTTCGTGTAGGTATTTAGCTAAAGCACCACAACATTTAATGGGTAAGTCAAGCATGCTTATTAGATTCATTATACAGGACCATATTAATTTATTTACTACCAGCACTCAGACATTAAAAATTGAACCATAAGCTTCAAGACAGATACAAGTGAAACTGACCTTGGCATTGAAGATAAACATCATTCTAAAATAAAAATTTCCATCTTCTGCAGCACAAGAAATTTAGGCTAATTACTAAGTGTAATTTTAGGCCCATATATCTTTTGCTCTGTTCTCTGTATGGGCATGAAGGCTTTACAGTTCAAGCTTCAAGTGGTGTGATGCCAGATCAGACAAGGTCTAGCAATTATAATGAAATAGTGGCATCTATACGGTTTGGGTGGAAACTAGAAGAAAGTCTGACTTCCAAAGGATGTGTGTTCCTGTCTGTCCGAGTTCTGAATTGTATTATGACTGCAGAATGAGTTTACTGCTTATTAGACACTGTACAGCTCAGAGCATCTTAACAGCAGAGGGGACTGCCTCTTGTCTGAAAAGGCTAAACTTGGGTTAAAGTCTTTTCAGTAGCCAGGATATTAATAATGTCTGTCATCCATGTGGATACTTTGATAGTCAACAGGAGGTGGACTCACGATGCATAATTTCTTTCGCAGAAGTCTAATGAAGCTAATGAAGTCTCTTTTCTCTGCTTTCATGAACTTATTATATTCTATATTCCTGAAAAGTGTGAGAAGTAAATATTTCTGAGGCTTCTGCATTTCAGACTTTATCTGAAGTGATGAAAATGTCCCAAATGTATTGTGGGTAAGTGCTAGACAGGCAGATGCTCGGAAGTACACAGAATGTGTTCACTAAGTTTTATTTTCTCACAAAATGAATCTCAGAAGCTTGACTAATTTTGCACATTTCTTCACGCCGAATGGCTTATGATAGTGTCTTCACTTCAGCAAAGAGCTAGTAAAATTGAGGTGGGATCTAACAGACCTACACCTGGTTTCTTCTGGATTTAACATATCTTGCTACATTTCCTAGGAACAAGGATGTAATTACGTTCTAGGATATTAGTGCTCTAGGAAAACTAAAGCCACTAGACACACATACTGTCCAGCAGCCAGGGGTCCACATCTTTGGCAGAGAAGCTACAAATATATTATGTTTCTTCTGGATCAAAACCACTGTGAAAATGAAAATCCTCATGTACACACATCTGCCTCAAGAGCCTAGCTCTTCCTAAATACTACCAAACTAGGACTACTTCCAGGGCAGTCAAGCTCTGCATCTGGGGGTTAGGTTTCCTAGTCACATAAATTCACTTAAACCAGAGATAAGGGTAGATTAAGAATGAGGAAGAGAGCAGCTCCCAGAAAATAAAATTCAATTCCTCCACAACACCTAGAAAAAAAATGAAGAAAGGTATATTAGCTGACCCATGCAGCCTCTGGAAACCACGTCCCAGGGCACTTGAAGACAGTAGAATCAGAGCCACTACCCATCCACCTCTCCTTTTTTTTCAGTCTCTTTTTTTCCCCAGCCTGTATGCTGCAGCTTATTTTTCTGACAGTTACCTTGTACTTGGTGCTGTGGTAGGCAAAGGTTATTGGAATTCATATGCAAAGTTCAGTGAATATAGAATTAAAAAATGCCTTGGAGACATTGTTGAAATGAGATGCCAAATCCCAGAATTTGTATCTTTATGAGGAAAATCTGAATACAAAACACCAAGGTTTATGGCTCTTGCACATATTAATTCATACCAATCCTTGTTCTAAGAGGACTAAAGGGGCTATTTTTCATCCTGGGCTGAGACAGGAACTCTTCCAGATTCACTGACTTGCTATGAGAAATATACTTTATCAGGCTGATAGATACCTTTAAAATGTAAATCAGAATGGTGAGCTTATCACAAGGCTGCCGTTAGCAGCCCATAAAATTTTTGATGTTGCAGGTTGCAAGACATTTTGGGAGCAAGGTGAGAAAACTGGTCAGCAAAAAAAGACCCTTAAATTGACACTTTATTATCTGTCTTTTATGAAAATTACCAGAACTGAAATAAAAAAAAAATATTATACGTCCACCCCCTTGACAGCTAGCAATTACCTTGATTTTGTGGGAGGGTCTAGATTTTGAAAGATATTATTATAATTGTGCAGACTCAAGAAATGCGGTGTTCCCTGGAATCATACCTGGAAGTGTTCAAGGCCAGGTTGGATGGGATTCTGAGCCACCTGGTCTAGTGAAAAGTGATCCTGCCCATGGCAGGGAGGTTGAAACTAATTGATCTTTAAGGTCCCTTGTGGAGGTATGCAGCAAGGCCATGGAGCCTAGCAGCAAGGAAAGAATGTAAATAAGAGGTGAACATCCAATCATA
>JAYRBT010000114.1:28830262-28847192 GCA_036023395.1 Myiotriccus ornatus
CAATAAAGCTGAATTTAGGCCATCATCATAGAGTGCCCAGTTTTTATTCCATGGTCGTCCTCGTATACAACAACAGTCCCTTCCAACCCAAACCATTTTACGATTCTATTATTCTTTGAATTCTTACCTCATCTTTGGCACAAGTGCTTTGTCTGTCTGGAGATAAAAAGAAAAATCATTTGTCCTGTGGAAACCCCAGATGTTCTCCTTAAGGAGCTCAGTGCAATATTTTCTCTCGCATGTCCTATAGGTGGTCCTTTGGGTTTGTATCTTTTTTGTTCTGTTGTAAACTGTTCTCTTCAGGTTTACATTTCAGAAATACCCAAGGCTCAGAAGCTTGAAATAACGATGCTAGCAAAAAAAAAATCACAAAGGATAGAAATTTCCTCTGAAAACAATATTTGCATTAATACTTTCAAATGCATGCAATAACTGGAATGACAGTGGCCATGATATTTCCATCCCTGTAAGGCTGTTACTGATTTTTCCTCTTGCTGGTAAAAGCACATGCTGCACTCTGTGTCTTTTTCATGCACACGTGCTAGCACACACGGGCAGATGATGTGCTTTCAAGCCATTCACAGATGGTTTCCCCATCAGGGTTTACTTTGCCTTTTAGGACTCCTGCTTCACATCTTCCTCTCAGTGCTTCAGTCCCTATTTTATGTAATTAACTTCTGTTCCGCCCCCCATTTTTTTTTCTTTTCATAAATGCATTTCACTCTGATGCTCAGAGTCAACTGTCTCCCCAAAGGACTGTGATATTTACCAGCATCCGGAAAAAAATGTGGTTAGAGAATTGAGACACTTAAAGGAGACACTGCTGTCGTAAGTGTGCATTCACATTTTTGAATAGATATTCAGAGGGTGGGAATGTAGATGAGGGAGAAGCTGTGAAAGGGCTTATTACTAATTAACTGTATCTATTTCTCCCCCTTTTAAACTTCTTTTTGTTTATCATTTCAGCTGGTAGGGTAATACACTAAATTAAAGCTGCAAAACACAATTATAATTAAGATTGAAAAAGCCAATTGCCTTTTAGCAAACTACCAATTGTTAATAATGTAAGGTTTATTTATAGTCCTTTGCTAAGTATACCACTGATTTGCATCAATAACGCTCTTGCTAATCTCCAAACATTTTGTTCAGTAGCCTTTTATTTACTACTGAAGGTAAGATTGCTCTCCTCAAGACATCCTTTCTAAAAGGATGTCCAACAACAGATGGGCTTTCCTATTGTTTGTAAAGTTCAGCAAACATAGATGCTTTAGTCGTTTCCTCCCCTGTGAAATAGTAATAACAGAATATAGTTACTATCATCACACCATGCAGTAAAGGTTGCCCTAAAGATCATAGTATACACTGTTCAGTACTCATAGCATCTTACATTTCTACAGCTGCTTTTTCTAACTCATTTCATGTATTCTAGAGAGGAGGAACCAAACCATCTTAGCCAGGGGAGGAATTGGGAATTTTTGATCAGCGTCCCGAACATTGGGCCCCAGTTTTCATTCCTTTCACAAGAAAGTAGAGCAAGACCTGTTTAAAGAGTTTTCTGAAAATTACTAGAGTGATAGATTTTGTTTTGTGTTTAGTGTGTGTTACTGGGAGTTTAATAACTTCTATAATTTCTTTTAATTATTATAAAAAATCTGCATAACTGTCATTTCAGGTGTGTGATGGAGTGTAAATAATTGTGATGCAACTTTTTTTTGAAGTGTGATTCTTGTGACAGATGAGTTTGAGTGGACTCGTAGTACTAATTATTGAAGTTATCCCATCATGTGTACAGCAGTTATAGAACCAACTTAGGCACTGGTGACTGGCATACATTTACTAGGCATTACAGGGGCAATCAATTAACATAAGGGTGTCTTATCTCTTACTGCATCATGACATCTCTTGAAACACAAGTGCAAAAAAACTAAACCTATGAGCACTGCATGATTGAGAAGGGATAAAGCATATACCAAAGACCAAGGATGGTAATGCAAGTTTATATGGTGGATGTAGGTTAAAGAGAGACAAAATGGCTATGTTGAATACTACAAACTGAATTATGCCTGTAACTACTGCCACAGGTGGGAGTCTCAGAGACTAGAGCATACCACCTTAGCAAAGAAGCCTGGGGGATCCCTTACAGAAATATAGTTCTTTGTCTCCCTGCTGCTTTACTCAGAAGGAGAATAAGGGTAAGAAATGAATGATCTACCCATTCTTCAGGCCTGCTTGATAGCATGGTCTGTGAAGGGGAGAGACAGAAAGAATGCGAGTTTACCTATGTCCTGCACATGTGGAAGAATGTCAGCAAACCTGTGTAAGTAGATATTCCCAAACATGAAGCAGGTCTGCGACTTCTCCGAGCCACAACTGGCCCCTGTGAGCCAGCCTGTTAATACATTTAGTTTATTCTTCAAATACCTTACAATTCAAGCTGGAAAAGCATGTGAGAGCTGAAAAAAAAGGGAGACAGTGGTGCAAAGAGGAATGGGCAGGATGCAAGGAAGGGCCATGGAGGAAGGCAAGAGCTTTGCTGTCACTACAACAGAAGGGATTGCAGTCTGAGAGCATGAGGTTGTCAAAAATCCTGCCAGAATACTAATGTAGCTCAAGTTTCCCCTGGATCCATTCTCTTTGGAACTGGATGCTGTCATCCTTTTCGCAGTTTGGTTGAGCACAGGGTGAATCCAGGTGACAATTACGCAAGTAGTTTCTTCTTTCTGTACTGTCTATCATTAATTTTATTATGGGTGGGGAAGTGATTTGCCCCAGAACTGGCCAGATAATTAAACTGTCATTATTAACCACATTACTGAAGGGTAAATGTGCAGTTATTTTTATCCATAAAATCAGCTGCTTCAACCCTAATTCCATATTATTTTGCAGCATTAAGTAATTACTATACATATTATTTCTAGCTTCTACCCTCAAAAAAGCAGACAATACTCCAAATGAAATCTTCCAGGATTTTTAGTAAGCCATGCAATCTGATGATAAGATTTGTCTACTACCAGCTACTCAATAGAAATTATAGTGCTGTAACTAGAAAATAGACAGTCACAAGACTCTGTTACCAGGCATAAGTACTATCAATTCCTATCTTGTACAGATTTGGAACCAAACCCACTTTTTTTTTCCCCTTTTTTTTTTCCCTTTTTTTTTTTTTTTTTTTTTTCTTTTTTTTTTTTTCCCTTTAGAAAGAAATACTTTGGAGAAACATGTTTCAATAACATTTATCCTTCCCATCCTAGAGTGCTGAAGCCTCTAGGTGTGACTCCTGAGGGGAGACACTGCAAAGTTTTGCTGGATGTAGGTGTTAGTTAAAACATAGGAGGAAACTTATAATTGCTGATATTCCTTGTAACTTCCTTCATTTCTTTCAGGTACTGTTGCGTGATTTACAATGGAAAAATTGCTCTGCAGCATCCTGGTGTTTGGAATGGCTGTCACGGTCAATGCTTGTCCCAAATATTGTGTCTGTCAGAACCTATCTGAGTCACTGGGGACTTTGTGCCCCTCCAAGGGTCTCCTTTTTGTGCCGCTGGACATAGATCGAAGGACTGTTGAACTCCGTCTTGGGGGCAACTTTATTATTAACATCAGCCGACAAGATTTTGCCAATATGTCTGGGCTTGTTGACCTTACTTTGTCCAGAAACACCATCAGTTACATACAGCCCTACTCTTTCACCGACTTGGAGAGCCTTCGCTCTTTACATCTGGACAGCAACAGGCTGCCTGACATTGGAGAGGATATTTTGAGAGGGTTAATTAACCTTCAGCATTTGATTTTAAACAACAACCAGCTAAGCAGCATTTCTGATGAAGCCTTTGAGGATTTTTTGCTGACATTGGAAGACTTAGACCTTTCCTACAATAATCTCCGAAGCATTCCCTGGGAATCTATAAGAAAGATGATAAACTTGCACCAGCTCAGTTTAGATCACAACCTGATAGATTATATAACAGAGGGGACGTTTGCAGATCTTCAGAAACTGGCCCGATTGGATCTAACATCCAACAGACTGCAGAAGCTCCCCCCTGACCCTATATTTGCCAGATCTCAAGTAATTCCATTAGCCGTTACCCCGTTTTCTCCACCCTTGTCTCTCAGCTTTGGGGGAAATCCACTGCATTGCAACTGTGAACTACTGTGGTTAAGGCGACTTGACAGAGATGACGATATGGAAACTTGTGCTTCTCCTCCTGGTCTAAAAGGAAGGTACTTCTGGTACGTGCGGGAAGAAGAATTCATTTGTGAGCCTCCTCTTATTACACAACATACTCACAAGTTGCTGGTTTTAGAAGGGCAAACTGCCACGCTGAAATGCAAAGCCATTGGGGATCCCAATCCCATCATTCACTGGGTAGCCCCCGATGACCGCCTGATTGGAAACTCTTCAAGGACAGCTGTCTATGAAAATGGAACCTTAGATATACTCATCACCACCTCCAAGGATTATGGAACTTTCACATGCATAGCAGCCAATGCTGCCGGAGAGTCCACTGCAACAATTGAACTCTCAATTGTTCAGCTTCCCCATCTCAGCAATGGCACAGGCCGATCAGCTCCCCCAAAATCCAGGCTCTCGGACATCACCAGCTCCACCAAGTCAAATCGTGGGGAAACAAAAGGCCCGCCAGAAAGGGCTGTCCTGGTGTCAGATGTGACCACTACTTCAGCTTTGGTCAAGTGGACAGTGAGCAAGTCGGCCCCTCGGGTAAAAATGTATCAGCTGCAGTATAACTGCTCGGATGATGAAGTGCTGATCTACAGGTAAATGCAGTTGTTTGGTCCTCTAATGATGGCAAGGAGGCAGAAATTGGCATATGGAGTCTTTTAGGTCACTGATTTGACTTTGAAATGAGATAGCACTGCCACTAGTAGCATTAGTGGTGTCTGATAAATTTAAATTCTGTCTGTCAGTTTGCCTGTTGGTCTGTTCATTGCTTTTCTGCCGAAATCATACCTTACAAATTTCTATAGTATTCATTCTCTAACAACAGCTGTTTTCAGTAAAATTTCCAGTTAAGGAAAAAATAGTACTGCAGTTAGGAGACTCCTTACTAGGAATAACAAAGAAAGGAAAACTTGAAGACTAGAAGTCAGAAATTTCCCTTTCCACCTTCTGTAGGTGGGATTGAAACACACTACTGAGAGAGGAAGCGATGTGGGTGGAAGTTTATGCTGTCTACCCATAACACAGGCTCTAATTACTCTGTGATTTAAGATTTGGGGTTGTTAACAAGAGGTTTTTCACCTGTTATAAAAAGACCTCATTTTTTACTTCACTAAGGACTGTTTTACACAACTGTAATGGCTGACAACTTTGTATTAATGTTTTATACAATATTAAATGCAAGAAGAGATAGATATAATTTCAGAAGCAAGCCCTAAATGTTCCTTATGTTCCTCCAGTTCTACAACTCCTCTGACTTTTAGTGATGTAAAGGAAGAGTCACTCTTGCAGTGAAGCAACAATAAATTGTAGGGATTAAAAATGTGTAGGAACAGTACAAGAAAACAGCATTACTGTTTTTTCCTTCTATATTGTAAGAATGATTGACATAGTATCTTCGTGCTAGTGATGAATCCCTAGAAACCGCTCTTTCCTTCCTTTTAATTGCAAAGGAAACACTATCAGATGCATTGAACTGAAGTCTCTCTTTGGCTGTATGTGAGGTACCAGCAGAAGTCAGAATCTCATGGAAAGAACCAAACACACCAAGCATCCTGAAGCAGTGAAGAAAAACTGGATTTGGTAGAGGAATAATGGGGTTTAGGGTTTGACTCTAATTTGAGTATAAACTGTGGCCAAAACACAGTCAAAGCCATTGACTTCCTCTATAGGCTTGCTGTTATTACCTGCTGGCTACTCTGTCGTTCTGCTACTGCCTATGGGGGAGAGCTGAAGCACATATCAAGTCACGGTACCCAGCCTCCAGATCCCACAACAGGCCTTGTAATTTTCTTCTTTACCCTAATGTAATTTTCTTTACCATGAGGAAATATAATTTTCTACCTCAAAATAAGAGGTAGTAAATGTTCATGTGTCCTTTTTCCCTCACCCTTCTCTTACAATGAAATCTAATTTTAAAGTTTCTTCATAACTGAATGTTTAGTTGACATAAACAAATGTTTGTGCAGTACTTTTATCTGGATCTCTGGTAGAACAGAAAGAATAAAGTAATCTATTTAGCTACCCCATACTCACTCATTCATTGTCAAAGTTAGGAATATTGAACATCAAGCCCAAAGAACAATTTTTTTAAAGGATATTTATTCAAATACTAAAATAATTTGAGGAAATTCAGTTCTGTCCACTTTCATTCCTCAATTATAAAAATATACTGAAATAAATTAATTAGCAAGTGAACATTATTTGCTTTGCTCTGACTACAGAGCAAAGTGGAACAGTGGAACCTGTGTGTTAGCTTTGGGACTTGCAACTTTGTGGAGTAATTAAGTAGAATGAAAGGATAAGATAAAAGTAGATAATGATAGAGAATTAGAATTAGAATGAAAGAAAACATGCTAGTTCCAATTTTTTTCCCCAAGGCAATGGTCTGGCAAAAATTCATCGGTGTTTAAGATCTGTACGGCTTAAAAGTATATATCTGAAGGATGTGTTTAGTCATATGTTTGTTGTATAATGAATCTGGCCCAGTGTACAGGAATATCCCTGCAACCAGAAAGAGAAGCTTGAGGGAGCTGTCAGGTGCTAGAAGTGGTTGCATGTGTCAATTTTCTGAGAAGGAGGATGGCCAGGTAAAAAACCCCAACAATGCAGAAGGGAAGACATGCTGTCTAGTAGTTGGATGGTTGAGAACTGGATGTCATGGACAGAAATGATAGAAAGATGTTATCTTGCCAGGCTGGTCTCAAGGAACAGGTGGCTGTCAAGGTGTCAGGCAACTCTAAATTTTTATCCTGTCTCCAGTGCTGCCGCTCAGTGAGGATTTGGCCCTTTGTTGCTTTGCTTGGTTGTGGCTCAGTTTTTCAGAAGCAGTGAGGACAGTGCTATTTCTATAAATCTCCCATCACGCCTTTTTGATGATTCATTGATGATGCATAACTTTTTTCATTCACAGCTCTCAAGAGCACTTCACCAAAGAAAACAAATTTTATTTCTCTACATTGTGCACCAGGGAAAAATGAAGCATAGAAAGATGAAGTGATTGTCCAGTGTCTGAGAGTTAATCAATGGTACTCATAATATCAAAACCAGTTCTTACGACTTCCAGTCAGGGAACCACTCAGTCCCTTAGAGTTAATTAACTAAATCTGTTTTGCTTTAAGTGGTCCGATGCATATCAGTGCAATGAGAGTCTAGAAAAACCTAAGGGAAAAGGATTTCTACAGTGGTCTGCTCTATAAAATGCTGTGTATGTGTTAAATGGGACGTGACAGTGCTTAGCTGCTAAAATGATGAGCACTTAATATATGCTAAGATAGTCGGTATACCAGGACTGAGACACAGTGTGCTCAGCTTCAAGGAATCCTGCTAGTAAGAAACACATGCACAAAAGAAAGACATTTACCGCATTCCCTGCTAAGAATTTTTCATGAACAATGTACTCATAAAGAGTGAAAGCAGAAGTTCTCCCCTACCCATTGATGTGAGCCCCATCTCTGCTGATCATTACCCAAGACACCAGTGCGACTCCCCTTTCCATCTCACCTGTGGTCTTCCACTGGCAGGAGCTGCAGATGGTGCAAAGGGGACAATGGCTCAGTAACTAGCAGTATACCCCAAGAGTCAGTAATGGTCCACAACCTATTTAACATCCAATTCTATTTAATATCTTCAGTAATGACCTGTACGATGGCACAGAATGTACCCTCTGCAATTTTGCTGGTGACACAAAACAGTGAGGAGTGGCTGATAGACCACTGTCATGCTGCCATCCAGAAGCACCTTGACAGGTGAACGCCATGATATTCAGTAAAAGGAAAATACCAAGTCCTGCCCCTGAAGAGGAATAACCCCATGCACTGGATATGGAGGGCCCACCTGGCTAGGAAGTTGCTTTGCAGAAAAGAACCTGGGGGTCCTGCTGGACGTAAGGTTGAACATGAGGCAGAAATGGGCCCTTGCCGTAGAGAAGGCTAATGATATCCTGGTCTGCATTAGGAGGACTGCTGCCAAAAGTTTGAGGAAGGGGATTCTTTTGCTCTACCCAGCACCAGTGAGACCACACCTGAAGTACTGCGTCCAGTTCTGGGTAGCCCAGTACAAGAGAGACATAAGCATACTGTAGAGACTCCACCAAAGAGCCACCAAAATGTTTAAGGAACTGGAGCACCTCGCATTTAAGGAAAGGCTGAGACCTGTGGCTCATCAGCCTGAAGAAGAGAAAGCTCAGGGGGGAACTCATCAGTGTGTACAAATATCTGAAGGAGGGGAATGAGGAGACAGAGTCAGGCTTTTTTAGCATTGCCCAGTGCTAGGGGCACCATCTGAAAGTGCATATCCGAACATCAAGAAATATTTTTTTACTGTGAGGGCGACTGACCACTGCTACAGCTGTGTCATAGAGCTGGTAGAGTCTCCATCCTCAAAAGTCATCTGAACATGGTCCTGGGCAACTGGGCCTAGGTGAATTAATTTAAGCAAGGGAGTTGAATGAGATGACCTCCAGCAGCTCTTTGTAACCTCCATTGTTCTGTGATTCCATAATCCTGAGCAGGTGAGCACTTCATTGGGCACTGTGAGTTAATCGCTGAAGAGGAGATATTTGTAACTGTTCTTCTAGAAAAGTACAATACAGTTTGCAAAGGCCAGAGCCAGGTGAATTTAGGTATGCTTATACAGATATGTGGGTTTTGATGCAGCAGTCTTTCCATTCTTTCGTGTTTTCTGCAGTATGAACTACCCCTAAACACACACCAGTGACAAAAAAGGTGTACTGTACCCATCACTTCTAGCCAAGACCAGAAGTTTGTTACAAATTGCACAACTGAAAGCCATTTTCTATTTGAAGGGAAAGTATGCAGAAAAAGCAACCAGTGTTCAACAGGGAAAGGGGTGGAAGAAGACCAAGGTCTTCAAGGCAGTGTCTGTCCTTAGTCTTAGGGTTAAAAGAGGAAACACTAGGAAACCTGGTTTATCATAGAAATCTTACCTGCTCCTCTCAGTCTAGACTCTAAAAAGTGTTTTAGATGTGTCAGAGCATCAGACTTATGATCAGTGTAACTTAGGCACAAGTATGTTTAATTTATATTGAATAAGTGATAGAATTGAAACATAAAAATTTAGAAGACATTATCTTTGCGCCTCAGTTTCCCACCCGTAACCTGAATTACAGCATTGCTTTGCTTCATAGGGATAAACACGTTAGAAAATATAATGGAACCAGGGCCCACCTAATTGAACAGGGAGACTTGCTTTGAAGTCTTTGTGTGGTCTGCAGCAACAGGGGTAGCCATGAATGATTAAGATGGAACATTACATAACTGCAGCACTTGAATTCAACTAAGGCATCTGGGGAGAGAGATTGTGGGTTTTTTTATGTGTAGAGCACCCTATATGATTTGGGACCAAATCTCAGTTTTGGCCTGTGGGCATTGATGAAATACATACATTCACTACTTTTTCAAAAGCTAATAAATCTGCAAGTGTTTTGTAGAACTTCCCAGGTCATACTGAGCCTTCTGGCTGTGTTTTGAATTAAAGCAATGATGCAGCCATTTAAAAATGTGCATTTCAAGTGAGACACTCTTATTAGATTTATGAGAGATTTAGGTCTGGTTTATTTTGTGGTATTTTGTACTAAGAGTGATAAAAACAGCTGTACAAATTAAGAATTACTATAGCACTATAGTCTCCCTAGCTTATAAATTCAGCAGTAGGAAAAAACCAGTATTTTATATGTTTCTGAAAGCTTATTTTTTCCATATATATTTTATGTAGCAGGCAGTCTAAGCACTAAAATATGAATTAATGGCTCCACATCTCCAGTTTATTTAAAAAATGGTGCCATGGATTTGATTACTTAAACAATATAATAATGATTTACATTTACACAGCTCCTTTTACTGCAAGTGCTTTACAGACTGGCTAAACAGAGATCCCTGCTATCCTGTCACTTCTCAGTTAAATACTGGCTGCAGTTTAGCAATCAGGTGATTGTACAGCTCCATTCCACAAGGAAAAAATAACTTCGGCATTTGCACTTATTGGTACTTTAACCTAGGTAGGAAGTAATTAACTGAGTTTGAATTTCCCACAGCATGGTGGTATAAATATACTCATGTACCCATCTAGCCAACTGCATGTCAATAAGAAAGTGCTTTATGACTAAGATGCTGCAAATTTCAGTAATATCTATGTCGTGTAAAGATGTTCTCTCAAATAGCAGTGCCACACTGAGCACCAGGTCATGCATCAGAGAGGATGCCACTGTCTAGTGCATCTTGCTAGGAAAGCCTACTGTGTGATCTTCCAGCTAGACTGAAAATAGAGGAAGCCCTGCCCTGTTGCTGTCAGGGAAAATTTTCTCAACAGCCTGCTGCTGTAGCAAAGTGTGTCTATGTTATTTTCTCTCTGAGCAAAGTTAGAAATACATAGTACAGGTAACTTTAGAAAAGACATTTATTCTGAAGGACTCGAGCATCTGCCCTTACTCATGACTTGGAAAAATGAAGACTTGCAGATAAATGCCTGCCACTGTTCTATCCAGTTTTTTCCCTTCCACCTCTGTCTCTAACCTTCCTCCATGGCTCACAGCTGGTACAAAAACCCCTCCTCAGTCTCAGCGTGTGAGCTGAGCTATTTCAGTTGCATTGTATGGAGGACAGAAACTTTGCTTTGGTCAAAGCATCTGTAGAGTTAAACACTAAAAGCAACCATTGGGAGGAAAGGCATCACATGAAGACATTAATTATCATGTATTAATTATCATGTATTAATCTTTCGCATTTAATGGGTAGAGAGAGTCACTGTATAAAAATAAAACATGAAGTCACATCCCCAAAGAGAAGCAAAATTTATATAAAAAGAGAAGAGGAAAGTTTGATGTGGGCACTTGGTACCTCAGGTCATTTGGAGTGGTTTGGAGCAGTAGTGTGCATTGACTTCTAGAGGACTCTCAGCAAGTGCAAACTTGCTGAAAGTCATCAGACATAATGAGAAAGTTGCTTCACAGAAGCATGCGTTCTGGTACTGTAGGGGGTTTTGTGTCTGCTGAAAAAATTTGCATTTAGCTTTTTATTTTTATTTTGTTTCTTTTTCCAGGAGAAATACAAGGACAGGGGTTTTTTAGGGTTGTTTATTGCTTGTTTGTTTGCTTGTGCTTGTTTTTTTCTCCCTCTGCCCCTTGCAATATGAGAAATCTTTAAAGAATAAGAAAGAAAATGTCGTGAAAATGAGAAAAATTTAAGTATTACCAGATAATGAAGTGGAAAATAGAAATATAAAATATTAAATAAATATTTTTTAAAATCATATATGCAAGGAAAGTAGATGTGCATCTGAGTAATATCCCTATAGTCATCCTAGATTGTTGTGGCCAGCTATCATCCACTTGCTGCTTGTACAGAGAGAGTCCAGATCATGAGGAGCAGAGGCAGACCATGCAGATGCTACCCAGACCGTTATTTTCTTGCTTGATCGCTGACACAGAAAGGCAAAATACTAAATGACCATTTAACCCTACAGGAGATATGTCCCTTTACATGAGAATTCGAGATGTATGTGAGGGCTTGTGAGATGGCACTTGTGTTACTGCTGACCATGCTGCAGTGCCCTGGCAGAGCAGAGAAGGGCAGGACAGCACCTTCTGCCAGCTTGGAGGCATTCTCATTTCCTTCAAAGTTTAACTGCTGTCAAATAACATTTATTGAGGTATGTAGAGGATTTGTATGCTGCAGTTCCACCCCCAAGCTCAGCCTCAGGAGCTAAATACAAAGGCAAAGAGCCTGATTCTCATCTCAGCCCCTGTTGTGTTTCTGGGAAGTAACTCCACGACAGCCAGAGGTATTTCATAGGCTGGAAAGGAAAGCAGAATCGATTTAGACAATGCTATTAGGCATATGGTCTGATTGTTAGGACTGTTTTGTGCAGGGCAAGGAACTGGACTTTGATGATGTGTGTGGGTGCCTTCCAACTCCGAATATTCTGTGATTCTGTGATTTAGCATAAGGCATCAGTATTTCTGTTTTATCTCTGCTAGCAATTATTAATTCAGCTCATTAAAGGTTCAGCATTTTCACTTGGGGGGAGGATGAGCTAATGCTTGCCCATAACATCTCCGACACCCCCTCTCTCAGATGCTCTGAACCTAATTGCTTATATCTGTCCCCACCTGTCATTGAAATAAAAAGTTAGTCTGATGACAATATGAACTATTGAAATAAGATTTTGATTAAGCTTCAGGTGAGTAAACAATTTGATCTTTACATGAAAAGTTTTAACATATTCAAAGCTTTTACATATTCAGCATTTGTACAGGTACATTTAACCACCCATGATGCTCCATTTGATCTCCGAGTTTTCACTTCATGTGGCACCTACAGCAAGTTCCCAATACTCCTTGTCTCTCTAGTGCTGATCCATTGAGTTCCAGGTGGTGTCAGAGATCCAGTCTGATCTATTCTTTGTTTTGGGTCACATCTACTGACATCTTTTAGGAGGAATGGAAAAGTATCAATGACCACAGAGCACAAGAACTCCTCCTAGTCTTTTGAAATCTGTACCCAAGAACTTCCTGCCTCCCCTCACTCCATGCTTCTTTTCACCTGGGACACCAGCAATTCAGACTGCTATAAAATCTCCTTCACGTGTGGTGATCCAATAGTAAAAGTAATGGCCGAAAGCTAACTGCTTGAAGTAGAGGATGATTTATTTTTATCCACAGGTGTTTTGCAATAGACTTATAAATCAAAAAGCTTAAAAACCATATTGTGTTCTAAAACACTGCATTGCTAGATTTGCCTTGCCAGTTTGAGATCATTCTGCTTTACTTAGTTCCCACATGCTCATGCACAGGTTCCAGGCTGTGGGTAGGTGAAAGAGGGTGCCTTGACAGCTCCTGCCTCCCCAGCTTTCTGATGCCATACCCCATACAGATCTGATCTGATGTCATGGGAAAGCCTTTTTGCCCCTTTTAAAGCTGATGTTCTAGATTCTTGATTGGAGGGTCTTGGAGAATGGCACCTGCATCTCCTACAGCAGGTTCCTGTTATTCCTTTTCTTTCCAGTGCTGACCAGTGAGTTCTGACTGTGAACATTATTCTCAGAGCTGTGCAAAAAATTATTTGGTTATGTAGGACTATTTTATCTATCAAATACATGAGACAGGACAAGGAGGATGGCAAAGCAAAAATAAGTTAAAATTACAAACACAGGCAGAACTTAGTGCCTTATTTCACTGGTGTAACTGCAGGCTCATTTATCTAATTGCTTGCTTTGAATTTCCTATTATACCCTTTCTTTTTCATATCAGGCTTTTTGCTTGTATGCTTAGGGTGTTTTCAGAAGAAAATGTGCCTTTTTTATACAATGATTGATCTGGCTAACCCTAACACATAATAACAATGATACAGCTTGCTTTCTTAAAGAAATGACTTAAAAGTATAGAACCGGAAGAGGCACACCACTGGAAAAATAATTTTTAAAAAAAGAAGATGACTACGTTGGACTAAATAAATTAGATTATAAACCCCTCATTAGCTTTAGCCCTTAAAAGTATGGTTATTTTTTGGATTTGTCTATAAAAGGCAGATTTTCTGAGCAAAATATATACATTCGGAGTGAGCAAAAGTCTCTTTTCAGGTTGTGCAGTACAAGGTGAATGCAACACTTGTTTCTAATTTGAACCTATTTGGGGTCTTTAATTGGGATATTGATGGAGAGTAGTATTTGTGTTAACACTTTGGTTAGGGGAGGATGAAAGAAGGGGATTCAGACAAGCTGAGGAATTTAAAACTTGAGGCGGAAATCAGGTTCATGCTCTGTGTAATTTTTTGAGTGTTTTACTTGTAGGTTTTCAGTGAAGGTTTGTACTACAAGGAAGTCATTTATCCTCTATTTGCTCTTAAAGGGCACAGGAGAAATGTAACTCAAATTTTCAGTCACAAAGAAGGAAAATGGGAGGTAATAGACGTCTTTGAAAACATATTTTGGGTTACTTCATTGTTATACTACCCTTTTCCCCCAAAATGTGTCTTCTTTTACAGTCTAATATGAGCACAGTACAGACACATACTCAGTAATCCATAATAATCTGTAATAAGGCCAAGCAAAATGGTAATCTAGTACTAGCTGAGGGTAGCAAGGTAGTACTTTAATCTAAAGAAACCTTGAAACTATAATGACATTGAGAATCTTATAAGTTTAAAATTAAAAGTTCTGATTTTCATAGCAGGGAAAAGCAGTCCAGCCAGCAGGCTGATCTGGCCCATTGTCACAGCCCTGCTGATGTCTCGGAGTCACAGTATGATCGTATTAGGTCCCAGAACATTTGATAAGAATCCAACAAAGTGACTACACCCAGAAAGAAAACAAGCTCAGCCTTTGGCAGAGGACGCTTAGGAGGAGTGGAAATAAAATCACCCATGTGATGGAGGTGGATGGACTAGTGCTGGAGAAGAAAGAGAGATAATTAGTATGGCATCCTTGGATGTGAAAGGATTCATCCAACCATGCTACAGCCATGCTTTAGGATGGCTTAAAAAACCCTGGAGACAGCAAGGTAAGGCTGTGCCATAACCCTGTTTTATTCAGCTGCTCCTGGTTTACAGATTAGTTTATTTGCAGAGATGAACAGTTTGAGACAGCCAGCACTAGGTATGAATTTGTGCAGAATTTGCCCATCTGTCCTCCCTCCCCTTCCCCTTGCATCGTTTTGAATTTGTCTAAGCTTGTAATATATTTATTACCTCATAATTTACTTCATTTTGACAAGAAAACAAATAAAAGAGATATTTGCTTAACCCAGTACTTTTTTTTTTTTTTTTTAATTATCCATTTATTTAATCAGCTTAGATTGTGGAATTGGCCCTTATGTAGATATCCTAAACCGTGCTCAGAATTTTTCTCAAAGTGGGGATTGCACAGGCGATAGCTGCCCAACAGACATATGGGCAGCTGACAGCATCAAGACACCCCACCAGCAGCTCTGTCGTCTGGCAGATTGCCTCAGAGTCAGGCTTGATGAATCAGTCCTTCTGCTGGTGCTGGGAGGGTGGGGGATGCCTGTGCCTCTTTTCCAGAAGGCTGGTGCAGAATGAGAAAGATGCACGGCAGCAATCACGGAACCTCCATGTACATTGTACAGCAGAGTCCAAGTGAACTTGGATCTTGCGAATTTGAGTATGCAGAAACAGAGTTTCAGCTTGGTTACTCTTGGGCAAGGATGTGTCACAAGCCTGATGCCCACTCTTCTGCGGCGTGTGGAATTTCATGACCTGGCAGTGCCTTGGGGAGGAATTTGTCAGTGCTGCCAAGGTTGGACAATGGGAGGGGAGGAAGGCCGAATGTTCTCGTAAGCTGAGCAGGCAATAGAGCCAAGAAGACCCCTGCTTCTCTCCTCCACCCACTGATCCTTGCAATCTCCTCTGGTTGCTGTTTCAATGAGATGACAGCACCTGAGCAGGCAGAAGAAGGAATTGCCACCAGGGAAGGAGTCACCTTCAGAACCTGGCTCCTCCAGCCCAGGACCTTGTAGACCCCAAGCTGGCTGCTTTCAGAGGCTGCTGACTAAACAGAGGGCAGTGACAGCCCCATCTTCTCTGAGTAGTGTCAGACAAACCTCCTGTTCTCTCAGTGGCACTAGCAATGCTGCAATCCCTTTGTTAGAGAAAAACAGTGCAGAAGTACCTCTGGTTCCTGTGCGATTTGCCTAGGGAGATGAGCCACATTGAGGACACAAAGCTATACAGTTTAAATTCTTTTTTCTTTCTCTGGGGACACTAAAAACTTCTATGAGGTGAAAAACTGTTTGCAAGGGGAAAGATAAAATAAACACTGGGAGCAGGATTCACACCTGTGAAGAGTATTAACAAAGGCTTGAGGGACTGCAACAGTCCCTTTTCAGGGCATAGTACTACACCTTTGTACAACACCAGGTTGGTGGTAGGTGAAGAGATGGCAAGACCTTGTGCTATATAAATGCTGCCTAATGGAAGCATATGATGTTTTAACTCTTTGTTTTTTGAGAGGGTTTGGGTTTTTTCTCACCAAAACATAATACTGTTTTTTTGTTTCACCTTCCCTCTTTTTTCTGCATTTGGGCAATCTCATGGGAGATAATTATATTGGCCGTGGTTTAATTAGTTAATTATGCCAGAGCTGGAGTATTTTTCAGAGTAAATCCTTTCTGTTTTTCTCCTAGAATTTTCCTTGTATTTCATTGTGTGGTAACACAGGTGTTAATAACTGGCTTCGTTGGTTTCATGAATATGCTGTTTATCCCAGTGGAGTAAAAAGAATAGCGCTTTGGGGGGCAGAGGTGACATACTCCTCAGATTAGCACACTGATGTAAAACCTCCTGCAAACTTCAGCTGAAATTTTGACTTTAGAGTAGAAAATAATAATAATGATAAAACTCTCATCTGACAAAAAAAAAACCAAAAAACACCCCTCCAAAAAAACCCAAACCAATCCAAAAAACAAAACAACAAAAAAAAGAACTGATTTTAACCTCCATATTAACACCTTTAAAATAACTATTTTATCTTGCAAGTATTAGGCTGTTTGAATTTGGCCTTTGCATCTCAAAAAAAAGTCCAAACAACCATTCCTATTTCCTTAGCAGGCTTAGCTTGTCAGAAGATAAATCTTGCTCCTGTTGGAAGATGCCTGTCAGCCTGACCTTGGTGTCTGGCAGAGTTATGGAGCAGATCATCCTGCGTACAATCACACAGCAGCTACAGGATGGACAAGGGATCAGAGCCAGCCAGCACGGGTTTAGGAGGGGCAGATCCTGT
>JAYRBT010000114.1:28858626-28892385 GCA_036023395.1 Myiotriccus ornatus
TGGGAGAAGAGACCAACCCCCACCTGGCTACAACCTCCCTTCAGGTAGTTGAAGAGAGTGATGAGGTCACCTCTAAGTCTTCTCTTCTCCAGACTAAAAGCTTTCCTTCTCCTGGTGGACAATGAAATATCCATGACTGCAAAAACCTCCAGGTATGATGAGTAGTAATTAACCATGATAAAGAAATAATAAACCCAGCAGATTTGGATGTAGCTATATCAACAGACTGATGACATATCTACTATTTGTTGTAGTTGGGTTTTTGTGAAAACTAATTAACTTGTTGATCACCTGCTCATTGTCTATTTGGTCATAAAACCCTATTCAGCAAGGCTGTGTAATCTAAGTGGGTAAACCTCAGGAGACAGATAAAACTAATCAATTAGCAAAGTTGAAACATGAGAAGAAATTCTGATCTCTTCTTAATATTACATCACCTGACCTAAACAGAGAAATTGTGGTTCTCTGAAATAAAAGGCAGACACCAAATTTGAGCAGTCTTATATTTGTTAACTCATTTAATAAGTAACCTCACTAAAAATTAGGATTTCAATCCTTTTCTGGTATTTATAAACCTTATGTGTACCTTCTGTGAGTGAGAACTAATTTGACAATGGCCAAATACATATTTACAAGGTATATAGCTGAAAGAAAAGCTAGATCCAATAAATATTGCTCATGCTTTCCTCTTTGCAATGAGTTCACTCTTGAGATGCATAGCCTAGGATTATGGACGGCTGAGATTTACTAGGCTGTTAGCAATCTGTTTCTAGGCTCTTAATTGTGGACAGGTTTTGAGTCATGTCATTAACCTATCAGATGACTCATGTCAGCTTCCATCAATTTTCTCTGTATCATTTGTAACATCTAGGGATGTAGTAGACTACTTTTTAGTAAATTTTCCTCATGTTTCAGAAATCTCTGGCATTCGTCTAAGATCCTTTAACAGAGAAACGTATTTCTAGATGATAAAATCATGCTGCTGTTGGAAGCTATAACTGATTTCTCATTTTTTTTCTCCTGGGGTAATTATAAATTAAAACTTGGGGTTTTTCTGGATGGATTTTACTTTCCTTTTCAGCAATGGATTTGTCACTTTTCACACATTATGGTTTCAGTCCAGGCTCAGCTTTGAAAGAACCAGGGTGTCTCTGGTTGCTGAGAAATGCTTTTATCTAATTTTGGTATCACAGAACTGTGTTCTGGTCTTTTATAGAGCACTCCAAAATTTCAACATCTCCGACTCTTTCTGTTCTATCTAGTCCTTCTAGCCTTCCTTTTCCTTTGCTTTATGTGCAATACCCAGAAAGAGGCAAAATGTCAAACCTCTGCTTTAGGAAATGCCTTCATCATATATCTATGTTACCTTTTTTCCTTTTTGTTTTCTGCTTTTTTCTCCCCTTAGGAGACAATGCTTTTGACCATTAGTGATTTTTTTCAACCCTTGTTCTCATTCTGCAATTGAAAAAAACATTTTCCCCCAACGTTTTTTCAGAAGTCACTCTGAATCATTCTGGTTCTCTTTACCCTCTACGTGGTTGTGCGTTTCATGGATACTTTTGTTCTAAAATATTTTCTCTCTCTTCTAACTCAGAATCTAGAAGCTTGATGGTGATTATTAGCTCAAACTTTTCTTTTATTTTTTTTATAAGTTTCCTTAATTTACAAGAAGCAAGCAATTCTTCTGTATCCATTTTAGATAGCAAAGGTGTTTCCAATGTTTGCTAAGAGGCTAGACAGCTTGCCAGAGGGGTTCTCTGAAAATGAGTAAACTATGGCTGTATCTTTACTGAGTTGATATTCCTTTAGCTCATTTTTGGAGAATTGGTAAATGCAGTTCTCCCTTTCTAATAGGAATTAAATTAATTTTTTTCAACTTCATGATGAGAGAGATGCTCAAGATTCTGGTAGATAAAAATTCCCTATCTCTTGAGACTATCCACAACAAGTTCAATCACTGAGGTGGAGGAACACTTGTATGATATGTACTTAAACTTTTTAATAATGCTTAAATTGTGTCAAATTGATGTTGAGATACTTTTCTATACAGACTGATATATCAGTGTATACATGGTTTCTGTGGGTTCATTTAATAAGATTCTTTTGGTTGGAATAGTTAGAATAGTCTTGTCAGCTGTTAGCTGGTACCACACTTCTCTTACCAGTGCACAAAGATTTTTTTGATGGAAGAACTTGAAACAGCATGTTGGAGTTTGCTTTGACCAAACAATTACAAAATCCGACCAACATAACTTCAAGAAGTGCCTGGAGTTTTTGTCATTCCAGCACAACCTTCTGGACATAAAATTATCCTGTGTGGTAGGACACTGAGTTTCTGCAGGACGTGTGAGTTGCAGCATAGCATAAGTGCTCTGAGTAGTAAGTAATTGCTGGTGAGTCACTAAGAATCCTCCTCTTCATCTCAGCTGAGATGAGCTCATACAGATAAAGGGATCTGTTAACCACTATAGGATCCCATCATTATAATTGGTCCAAATTTTTCAGCCTGGAAATAAGTGGAAAGCCCCATTTGTAACTCTCAAGAAAGGACAGCATATAGCTGAACCTTACAGCTGCATTCTGCCAGGAAAATAGCAGATTCCCTCTTCCAAAATATTTTTATCCAAGTTCCTAAATGTGCTCATTATTTCTAATGTTACTTCCCTTCTGGGAACCTCTGCTGGTATTGTAGGATAACCTTTTCTGATGTAACTGTCCAACACTGCAGAAAAGAATTAAGAAATACTTGAGTCAGAGCAAAGAACCATGACACTTCAGCCAAGTGTATGAGCCATCAATCTGTAATAACCTGGGAAAAGTGTGTCCCAGGTCCAAACTCTGCTTAATGACTTGAACACATATTTCACAGATAACTTTTACCTCCTCCTATCTTTAGAAATGGGGTATTTGTAACGTGGGTTTGCCACTATCAGTTATTGATTTTACATACTGTTGAGTAATCTCAAATTTACTGACTGACTCTTTGCAACGTTATTGTGAATTGTGATAGCTTTCTAACCCCACATTTACATGATACAGAGTGACTTTGTTAGTGTAGCTGTGCATTGTTTCCATAAATACTTCAGCTTCACATTTACTAAGAGAAATACTGTGTGGGCTTTCAATTACTCTGCTAATGAGCTTAAATATGTTTTAGTTGGATTTGAATTAGTGTGAAGAATTTTTTTTCTGAGGCAGTTAGTATAATGAGGTGAAAGGTGTTCTGTATGTTGCTGAATAGCTTGGGTGTGACTGGATTAATCTTTTGTGCTGTCAAACCTTCCTAGAGTGTGTCTGCTTTCCCTTTAAAGATAAAATTTAATGTTCAGGGCACTAAATATCTGTTGCTGTCATGTCCACATGAAAGAAAGTGTAGCATAGATCAGGGAGCTTGTAAGTCTGCTCACATACCAACATGAACCAAAATGAGGTTGTTCCAGTAGGTTGGACCTGGACAGCTGACCTGAGCACCATCACTGATTCAAAGCATTAGAAGATGGTTCTGGTGATCTTCATTCATCCAGAAGTGCCTCACCCATTGTGCCTGCCTGCAGCTCCTTATTGTTTGCAAGAATCTGACTGAGAATTACAGGGGGGACAGGTTCCTCTTAGAGCAATGGCTAATGGAGGGGAGCAGAATACCTTGTACTGTGGTTCCCCTTTCTCAGCCTTGTGAAGTAATGTCCCCTAGAAGCCTGCACTTTGCTCTGTCACCGGATGACTGACTTCAGTGCATCCTAAGGGGACATTATTCAGCAGCCCATCAGATATCAACACAAATTTATATTCTCTGAACCAGTAGTTTAATGTTTGGGGTTGGTTTCTTTTTTACTTTCCCCTGTAGCACAGGGGATATATTCATTATCAGTATCTCCCTGACTCACCATCTTGTGGCAGACATATCAATTGCTTTTGTCTCTATCTTCTCTTCCCCACCTCCAACCCCATTTTTTCAAAATGAGCAGAAAAAGGCATAAGTAAATTAGGAAATAATAATAAAATTATATATACTATGTTTTTTATTTGACTAGACAGATTCTCTGAAGGGCAGCTGGATGCATGAGTGATGAGGAGACAGGTTTCAGAAAAGCAAGAAGGGATTTGTGTTTAATAATAAATGTTCCGTCTGAAGGCAAAATTATGATTGTATGTCATAAAACCCCCCCAAAACTAATAAAATAAAAAATGCAGGAAATTATTCATGGTGGGTTGATTTAGTGTTTACTGAACAAGTCTGGCTACCTCCTGGTATTATCTGACATTTACTTATGTTGACATCACTGACAGAGGAATTACGTCCTGTTGCTAATACTGACAAATATCTCTTTTCCCAGGACAGCAGAAATACAGCAGTTTTTTTTTTAAATGCAGGTCACAATAGGTCTCTGTCATTCTCAGATTCACAGTTTTAAAATCTTGAATCAGATGCCAAAAGACTGAGATCTCACACAGCACTTTAGTACTTTGTATTTGTTTTTTTTACTTCTTGAGGCTTTAGGATGATCTGAAGACACATGTTTAAGGACTTCTTTCGAATTTTGAAGGGTCACAAATTAATCTCTATTGCAAACTTACTTAATTTTTAATAACATTTTAGACTGTACTCTCATTCCAAGACTGCAGAAACTGGGGATTTCCAGGGTAAAAATAAAGAAAAAAAATTACACCAATACAAACCATAAAACTTTCAAGAAAATCACAGAAGTTGGTAACCAAGAAGAATACTGAGTGCGCAGTCCCAATTTGTCAATTACTTGTTCTTGCTCGCAGGCAAAACATCATGTGTGACATTTTCACTTCAGTTTAGAACTTCCTAGTCTTCCTCTGATCCTTTTTTGCCCTTTTCTCCAGCCTTCTGAATATCTGTCCACCATCTGAGCTCTTTCCACTGCCTTGATTCACTTCACTACCTTTACAATTGGCTTGGTTTTACTGAAAGATCTTCACTCTTTTTTAGATGCCTTTTAGTCCCACTTTCTCCAGTATGTCCCCACTGATACTTTCCCTTTCCCTTTTCTCTACCATCCTACTTTAATCCACTGAGATTGAAGATGGACACTCTACCTGAAAAGTAGGACTCTACCAGACCCTTCTACAACACTTTAATGGAAGATTATCTGGAATAATTGTGGTTCTGTTCAGAAATACCTGTGAAATTAGAATGAAGGAAAAAAACCCAAATATTTTATGATAGGGGAAAAACTTATTGATGAAGTGAAGAAAAAGTGGTTTTGGCATGAGATTTTCCCTGGAAAAAGAAAATTGTTCAGATTTCAGAGTTTAACTTTTCTGGATCAATTTCTAGCTCTGAGAGTAATGCAGGCATTACTTTGGCACCTGATTGAATTGAACTTTGTGTAAGAGGAAATCTGGGAGTGTGCAGTGAGGCAGATATTTTAAACTAAGGCATTACTATACAGGAAAGTTAGTGTGCTAACTAACTGGAATATGATTTTATAGAACACTAACTATTTCACCCTGTCACCCCTCTTCTTCTTCCTTTCCCCCCTCCTCATTACAAACTATATTGCATACTGACAATGTTTAGCACCACTGTTTACCAGTTGCTTCATAATTAGTGTACAGTCTATAGCTGAACTGGTAAATTAATGAGGGTCCAGAAACATTCCCATGCCTCAGAAACTCATCCTCTATACTGCTGTCTTGGTACATTTTCTTGCACTGCATCCTTTTTCCAGCATGATTCAGGTGTTAACATTCCAACCACTACATACGGCTTTGATACACAGCTTTCTGAAATCACTCTGTAGAAAAAAAAGGAATCTACCAGCAAAGAATAGACCATTCCCTGGGAGGTGTCTGCCATGGGACATGGCAGGAAGGCACAGAATCTTCCAGGAAGAGTTTGAGTTGAGCGGCTAGAAAATTCACACTTAAGGAATAAAGCTTTTTTTACTGTTTTTTTTTCCCCTCAGATGCAGTATTTAATAAATTAGCATGACTCCATTTTGAACAATTAGAATTCACTTTAAAAGGAGAAATTATTTACAGGTAGTATATAGACCCACATAATATTAAAAAAAATGTACAGAAGTATTTTATAGCCCTGTATAATACAAAGAAAAATAAAAATCTAGAAGGTCAGTATAAAACTGAGTCTTGGAAGTTGCAAGTGTTTTCCCAAAGGAATTGCCTTGACAGGTTCCTGCAAATTCTGTGATTAAAGCAATTTCAGGTCTAAAGTGGATGGTATCACGTCCCTCTTTCGATGGAGAAAAGGAACAGAATTGCCTAGCCAATTAGCCTAATCTGGGTTTTGTCTAGTTTTTTAGTTTTGCATAACCACAGCATTAACCAACAGCTCACTCCTGCTAAAGCCCAGTGCTACACAGAAGAAAAGGACTCGTTTGTATATTACAGTGCAATCGCCATATCTACTAATTTCCTTCAATACACTACAGCCTCCTTTGAAAGGAGATTGCTGGCATTATCCCTATTTTATAAATGAGGAGACTTACAGTACAGCAGAATGAATTCTCAGGAACTGAGAGCTACTGATAAAGTAGAGCCTGATATCAGTGTAACTGATAAAATAAAGAATAAAACTCCGTTATCTTAAATTCTCAGCACAGTTCGCTCACTGCAAGCTTCAGTGCTCACTTGCATCTGGGATTACGAGTGAAGTCTGCAGCAAACCTTTTCCCCCTGTATTTCTAAGTAATTTATTTTCCAATTTTCTTAATATCACCACACACTGAAGTGAATAATTAGAAAATTGCTTGATTTCTGTATGTTGTGTCCACAAGGACATAACAAGGATGTTTTAGCGGTGATGGTGGTACAAAATAAGGTTGACTTCAAAGCAGAGTTCTAGTACTATTTTTCCCTTTTTTTAAAGGGTCTCATGGTCTCATTTTGGTGCTTTCACAAAATGAGATGTAAATTTTCATTAATTGAACAGAATGTATTCTTTAAAAAAGCCCTGCAAACTTTCATCTCAACTTCATAGCTCTTCATCACACATAAACTCTCCTGGGAGCATCTGTCTATTGCTGTTCTATTTCCGATGGTTATGCTATGCCCATCCTGACCATAGGTCTCCTTCTCTTCCAGTAAGTGATGCTGTTGTACCAAAGGGTGAGAGGAGAGGGCTCTTTTTGTCAATTAAGAAGGTCAGTTGTAAGATCCCTATGCTCATTTCATTCCTTAGAGGCAAGATTTTCCAGAGAGGTCAGAACTGTGTTCTTATATGAATATTTTTCCTTGCGGCGTTTTGACCTTCAGATAGGATTCAGGAACTAGACTGAAAATCAGATAACAAAATCCTGGCACCAATGTGGAGATTTGCTTGCTCCTCCTACTCCAAGGAGAAAAAAACAGAGGAGAAAGACAGAAATTAATGTCTTATTTGTCTGGACAGTGAATTTTCCGTATGATTTTCAAATTTTGCGTTGACGTAGCTAGGACTGCATGTACGCTTCGACTGTTGACATATTTCTGTATTTGTTTGTTCTCCCAGCCCACTGCCCCCAGACTCCTTAAACTGTGCAAATTAAAACCTTTCATAACCTATATTCAAGTCTTTTGCTAGTTGATCTTCTCTTGCAGTTATTCATCTGTTATTTTTTTTTCTCTAAAGAAAGGCTAGTACTAAATGTAGATCTCTATTCCTCTTTTGTGATAAGAAGCATCTAGGCAAGATCACACTGCTCTGAAGAGCAGGTGGACAGTATCAGGCATGCTGCTTCAAGATACTGCAACTTTTAAGCGTGTTTGCTATCTGAGGGCTAGCAAGTGAACATCAGGATCTTCTGAGTTTCTAAAGCTAACAACTTTCAAAAGCTCTTTTTGATCTCCCATGAACCACATCCTTGCTATCTAAAAACAGTTTTCTGTGTTTAGCCGGACTGAACAAAACCCAGCAAGATCTCTGGCTAGACCCAGTTTTAATGGCCCCTTTTAGTTTTATGGCAGCTCCAAGCTATTGAGTCCCAGTGGCAGGGCATGGTGGTGCATGATTAATGGCACTATATGTACAGAACAGCCGTGAAGAGACACACCCTGTTAGGCAGCAAAGCAAAGACTGAAGCAGCACCTTGCAGATACCTATGCTGGGGACAATCAAAGAAAGAGTCATCAATATCCCAGAATGAAAAAGAGTCTGCATTGATTTTAGGTATGGGGAATGTTAAGAGATGCCATCCATCACAGCTTGCTGGCAGTACGTTTGGGGAGGGTAGACCAAAGCATGGAGGAATGTCAAAATACTCTTAAAATTTGGCAAGTTCATGGAAACAAGATTGTCTTCCCTGTAAGATAGAAAACAAAGTCTAAAAGTAATTACTTAGCTCCTAGTACTCTTGAAATTGTTGCTTATTCCTATGCTCAGCTGTTCTTTAACAGCTACATTAATTTAATTACAAGAACATTTAAAATTTGTTTACAGAAACATCCAAAATTCTTCATTTTATATGTATATGGAGAGTTGATTGTTTTTTCCTTAATTGGGATTGCAACTGTGATTTTTATAAAGTTATTATTAGTCCCAGTATTAACACAGCTGTAGCTGCCAGCATTGATTGAATTTAGAAATTACTCAGTTTCTTTTAAAGGCTAAGATGAACTTTTATAGAAGTTTCAACACAGTTTACCTGGCCAAGCTTTAGAACAAGTTATGGCCTCACTGTTGTACATTTAAAAATGGATTTGCTTTACATTTTTTGCCACTGTTACTACCTGCCAGTCCTTGAAATATGCCAGGCAGTTACATTTCCCTGGAAGCTTGTGTGTAATTGTGTTTGAAAAAAAGCGAGTTGTAACTGATTTAGACTGGCACTCTATATAAATCGGGCATTAGTGAGGGAGGTTGAAAGACTGCATTTCTATTTCTGTATGTTTATTTGCTTTCTAAACAGGAGAAATTCATACTCACCTATGGCCAGACTGAAGGGCTGAGTAAGTGGTGTGAAAGCATAAATGCAAAGATGATCGGATGTGTGCAAAGTTATATAGCATGTAAACTCAGTTGTTTGCTGTTTGCTTGGAGAGAATGGTCTCTCTTGTCTCTCCATGTTTAATCATTGCAAAGCAAAAGGAACCACTCTAACAGATAGTGTTACAGTTGTGTTTTTCCAAGAGTTATGACCCAAGTCCAAGACCTGGTTTATAGGGCTGACTACTCTTTCTGCTAACAGTGCTACTTGTTTGTAATGAGGTTTCACAGTGAAATAATTTCTGAATGATTTAACACACTGCAGGTTTTTTTTAAGCACACAGCTGAAATTGATGGTGAAAAGTGGAGTATAGCACTACAGAAAGACATAGGAAGCAATTGGTGAAACTGTTCAAGAGTTTAAAACCAAACGTTTGAAGAACAATAGTATTCTGTTATTCCATGTATCATCCTTGGTGTGTGCATATACAACTCCTTGAACAATTCAACAGAGCGCAGCCTGCTGTGGGCAATGGTGTTTAGTTCACAGAGCCACAGGGAGAGAAGAACAATTAGAAATAACTTGAGATCAAATATTTCAGCTTTTGGAAACCATTTTAACAACAGTATCTGGAGTTTTTCATGAGGGCTTCTTTATGACCTCTCGACACATTCTGAATAGCTCATTTATATCTGTGTCGAACAGCTCCATTAGGATGATAAATGTGGCTAGAATCTCAAAATACAACGAGTAAACCTGCCAGATGATGTTTCTCAACTCTATTTCTCAAGTATCTCTCACCGATATTTCTTTTCCTTACAGACTTTTTTTGTGTGTGTGTTTTTTTTAAAAAGGAGCCACATCCTCGCCTGTGGCCAGACTGAAGGGTTGTGTAAGTGGCGTGAATGCATAAATGCAAAGATGATCAGAAGCTCATCTTTGCAGTGCCTTGACGTTGCTGCTTCTCAGTGCAGGTCTGTTCCCTCCCACTGTACAGAAGGTCCTCTGCAGAGCTGCAGTTTGTGCTAGCTGTGGTGATGATTTGAGACTAAGCAAGCCTGGCACTCCCACAAGGAGTATGCCTTGTTCCTCTGCCCGGGCCTTACATCCCAAATACAGTCACACCAGCTCATTGTGTATTTTAAGTGCCTGTAGGGCTCCCTTGTTGCTGGTGCAAAAGACCTGCAGATCTATGTCATAATGGGCTGTTTTTAATTTCAGCTTTTTTCTCTCACCCAAGCATGTAATGTAACGAGAAACATGCATGGGGTATCTCTTTGGTTTTGTTCTTGGTTACCCACCAGGAACCAAATCTCGGATTCTCCACTGTGCAGTTTTCATTGGTTTGAAGTGGAGGTAGATCATATTCATTCCCATCTGCTAATTTTGAATGCTAGCGATGCTCTAATATTGCATGAATTCAAATGACTGCTTAAGTTTGTGGCAGCAAGGAATAATGTCCATAAATGTCCCAAGTTGGAGCACAGCTTAGGCCTAGCTATTTGGTTTTTGTAAATGGATTTCTACTTGAGTAGAATTTTTTATTTTAAAGAAACCCTCCTATTTCCATCCCTGCCTCTTCTTACCTCTCCTCACACTTCCACAGCCCATATTGCCAGTGCCAGTATTTCTTTTTCACTCACTTAGAGGGGAAGGTGGTTGCTGGGAGAAATTTCTGGCAAAGATGATGATAGCTGCATTTTTAGGAGATATTTTCCACAGTGGGGAGTAGGAGGATGGGGAAAGTAGGTGGGAGAGTGAAGAAAGAGATAGAAGTGGTTGCCTGCCTTGCCTTCTCAGTCAATGAGAAAACTAAATGTAGACCCTAGTCTTCACAAGGTAAGTAACCTGCTGATGTTAGACAGGAAATGTTCGGGCACCCATGAAGCAATGTGACAACTGCCAGGTTGAGACTCAGCAAGTTCAAGGGTCATTTGCACACTCAGAAAGAACTGCTCTTTGTAAGCACATATTTTTATTCTGAGTTATCTGTTCAGGTTTGAATATATTTCAAAATAGGACAGATGCAAGTGAGGAAAGCAAAAAAATAAAACAGACTAGTTTGGTCTGATTTTTCTTACTCCCTTTTATTGCACATTTGAGAGCTGGTCCTCAAAACTTGCGTGTTACTGAATGCTGGGATGTTGAACCCACAGGTGCTGGGAAGTTTGAATGCTTGTTTGAATTTTATGGCTCTGACTCCTCTTTGCCAGTACCCAGAACAGTAAACACAACATTGTTCTTATGTCTGTTCTTTTACCTTTGTGTCAAGAGTAACCAATTCTTTTTTTCTTTCTTTTTTTCTTTCAAGGATGATACCAGCTACAAACAAGGCCTTTGTTGTAACCAACCTTGTTTCTGGAACAGGCTATGACCTCTGTGTCCTGGCAATGTGGGATGACACGGCCACGACCCTTACTGCCACCAATATTGTGGGATGTGCCCAGTTCTTCACCAAAGAAGACTACCCTCAGTGCCAGTCGATGCACAGTCAGTTCCTGGGTGGGACCATGATTCTGATAATCGGAGGCATCATTGTGGCGACTCTGTTGGTATTCATTGTAATACTCATGGTCCGCTATAAGGTCTGCAACAATTCCCAAGGGAAGATGTCTAATGTCAGCAATGTCTACTCACAGACAAATGGAGCACAACCAGTTCAGAATGGAGTCCTGCCCCAAGTCAATCCCAAAGTGGTGGTGAGGAATGAACTTATGGAGTTTAATTGTCAGTCTGCACGGAGCAGCATCTCCTCTTCCTCCAGCTCTGCAAATAGTCGTGACTGTGACAACTATAGCCTCCAAAGTGAACAGGGCACATTGTCCAGTAAATGGAGGCCTCCTTCCAGGTCAAAACACAATATTGACCGGCTAATGGGAGCTTTTGCCTCCCTGGAACTGAAATGTCAGAAAAAGGAGGAAATGACAGACTCCAGAACTTCCACAGTGGCCCGCCACTCGGACAAAGAGCCACTGCTGGGCCAGACGGAGTCAAAATTACGCAGCTTCCTCATGTTGCCTCTGGAGGGCAAAACCAAACGTAGCCATTCTTTTGACATGGGGGACTTTGCTACATCTCAGTGTTGCACCTACCCAAAAAAGATAACAAACATTTGGACAAAGAGGAGCCTCTCGGTCAATGGCATGCTTTTGCAGTATGATGACAATGACCTAACAGGGGCAAAAGGGACTTTTGGGAGCTCAGAGTGGGTAATGGAAAGCACGGTGTAAATATCAGTGTCTCCCCCCTCCTCTTCTCCCTTCATATGTTATAAAGTGTGGTTTGCTTCAGGGCCATGCAACTGGAAAGAGAGGGGAGGAAACATTTTCAATTGTACTGACCAAAAAGATAGATAAGCAAGTAAGTAACAGGGATACTAAAAGAGCAAGAAGGTCATGAAATGTGAATAGGCACGTATGGCACCATTCCTGTCTGGCCCCAACTAAACCATGCGTGAATGTTTCAAGGAATTTGCTAGTTGTATTTAGCATTACTTTCCAAAAGATACTTAGACTCTTGGTGAACCATCACACAAGACTAGACAAGGAGGATGAAAAGGGGTTTAACAGGAGAAATTCAATTTTACAGGGTTCCTTTCTTTTTTCTTCTTCTTTTTTTTTTTAAAGGGCACCTCTTTCTTTTCTTTTAACCACAGAAATACAGTTCTGTGGATATGACTGGTGCTAGGATATATCTGGTTGTTATTGCAAATGATTTTCTCAAAAGTGCAGGCATGGCACCCACAGGGACAGATCAGAGCAAATTGTTCAGCATAATCTCATGGTGTTAACTGTGACATCTGGGCAAACAATATTTGTTGTTGAGTGGGCTTTTGGTTGGGATTTAATTACTTCTGTTCTGGTTTGATTTTTTACGGTTTTTGAGTTGCTTTTTCACCACAAGAGAAAGTATGTTTCCATGCATTTTTTGGTTTTGTTTTCGGTCTCGTCAAATCCCCCAGATTAAAAGGAGGTATGTACAAAGGTCAAATTTCTGATGTTCTGTATAATCCACCCCCAGTAACATCCCTTTCTGTCCTAGAAAAAACTAAATCTAGGGACAAATAAATAAAAAAAATATCCTTTTCCTTCCATCGTCCTCATAGTCTCTGCTCAAGGCAGATTGCAGCAGCTATTGGTATCTGTAAGGGTGTCGCTATCAAAGATGGGAAAAATAGTTATCAAGATTTCGCATTAAGGGATAAAGAAAGGGAAAACAAAAGTAGCCCCACATTATGAATACTAATGGCTTCTGGTGGAGGTCACACCATCATTTTGGCAACTGCTAAAGGAAACACCAACCCTTTTGTGACAAAACCTCCTTGTCTGTATAGTCATCGTGACACAGCTCGACTGTACGAGTATTATCACAAGAAAAATAAGTTTTTGTGTATTTCAGGGGATTGGATATATTCTAAATTAGCCACAGCAACTGAGTTAGATTTGGGTATCTCAGAGCAGAGGGTCTCCCATGTGTCCCCTGCATTACATACAGCCCTTGTCCAGTCTCTGGCGTACTCCTGCTTCCCTGTCTCTCATCCTCAGGAACATACTTCCTAAGTAATAACAGGAGCTCTTTAGGACTTGTAAGCTGATTCTCAAATTCTTTTTTGGTGAGTGTTGCTGTGGTTGTAGAAATACACATGGCAAATCCAGCTGAATTGATTGTCCTTAACAATTTTACTGTGATTTCTAGCATTCTGGTGGCTACTGCAGCTGTCCTATCATTTATTTATTGATTTGTTGGCTCCCAATGATCAGCTGTTGGGAACCATTCTGAAATTGCACATTGTTACTATTCTTTACATTGATTTTGTAAAAGATGTGGGGAAAGGCTGCAAGGCACAGAGAAAATAACACATGAAAAAAACTTTATGTATATTTTTTTTAAAGGTTCAGAGATATATTGTGACATGGCTGTGTACTTGATCTTGTATTCGTCATGTTTCCTACTTGGAGTTTTAGATAATGACATCCCTGTGATCAGAATATTTTTTCCTTTAATTTCTTTTTTTTTTTTTAATTTGCTACAAAATGTACAGTAAAAAACTTACCTGGGGAAAAAAGTACCTGCTTTTCATTTGTTTGTTGCTCTGTGGTCTGCTTTGAAACCTAAGTAAGGAGAAGAAATTATTTTTTAAATTATCTTGAAAATTTAGATGCTTGCTTTCTCTTTTTCACAAACTGTCTTTCACTTTAGCATTTTATGTATAAAATAGCAATCAAGAAATTAATATCTTTTTGGAATGCATTAGAAAAGATCTTGTAAAAAACATTTCACATCTTTTTCTGTTGTTACATTCATACAGATCTATATTGCTAATGTATTTTAAACCCTGACCCAAAATCTGCAGAAATAAGAAGTAGCCTTTTTTGACTAAGGTCCTGACTTTCTGGAGGTTTTTGCTCAGATTGTTGCTCATCAATACATCAATAGATTCAAAAGATGTCCAGTCAAACTTCGTTTAAAAAGTTTTTCAAACTCTGGTCTCCTTGTGCTTTCCATGATGAATGACACCTCTAGTGCCGGAATCTACATAATTCAGTTGTCCAGATGGCACCTTCATATCAACCATTAATAACATATACATTTATGTTGCACTAAAAGCTCTTACAGACGTTCATGTAGTTAGTTATTTTCTTTTCCTTGTTCCGCTGCAGTGTGGTTGGGCTTTTTTATTAAATTGCTGCTTCACTCTGAACATGACATCTGGCTTGCTTTTAATTTAGCCATTAAGTTCATCTTCAATATTAGTAGTATATGAAACTGTGAATTTTCAAAGTATATCCTACACTGTTTTCTTTCTCAGAGATGAATACTTCTTTTTCACTTTCTCATACAAGATTGTCGTGGTTTTGCTCTGGGCCAGTTTTTTCTCACACCCCCCACACAATTACTCTAAGTTGAGAGGAGGTTTATGCAGACGAAAGGGACTGGATTGGGGAAAATAATAGGAACATTTATTACTAGCAAGACAAAAAACTGGAGAACTATATCTATAATAATTCTTCTTAAGTAAAAGTACTACTTATTCACAGAAATACCTCTCCCCCCTTTATATCAGTTCAACAAGGAGAAGCAGTCTCTTTCTCCATTCTCGGAGCTCCAAGTCTTTTCAATAACTCTGCAGCATTTTAAAGCTCTTCTTCTGTTATCTCAGGACGAAAACTCCTTTTCATCGCTCTCTCTTTTTTATGTCGGCCTCCAGGGCTGGGCCTACCCCCGTCTTGTGCTAAGACCGGAGGCTGGGGGGGTTACCTAGGTCCTGTAGGGTCTTCCATGGATTGCAAGGGGACACTTGCCTACCATGGATTTTCACCACAGAGTCACAGGGGATAATGGTTTTTGAGTCCACCCATGTTTCCTGTGGGAGTCCCTTCCCAAGGGAAAACAGTCCTTAACAGACTTCTCCGACATGAGTCCAACTCTCAGACAACAGGTCTTCCCTTCTCTGCTGTCTTTCAGGGTCACAAATTTAGCTGTACCAGCAGCATGGATCTCTCACTGAGATCCCAAGCTTACCCGAGCGTTCTGGGTCTGGCGTAAGCCACGTCTTTCTCAGGGTCACAAATTTCCAGTAGCAACATGGATCTCACACACGGATCCTAACATCCCACCCGGGCTGTCTTGCTCCAGCGTAGGCTTTCTTCAGGGTCACAAATCTTCAACAGGGCTCTGCCTCACTTCAGATCTCTCATAAAGTCTCGTCTTCTTCATGCATCCACTTACTCCAGTGTAGACACTTCTGCGAGCAGCATGGGAGTCTCGTCACTCCAGCAATCTTCCAAAGGTAGCAGGGATTTATTTTTCAGTCTTTTCCCTGCTGAAGGGAGAGAGCAAAAGGGGGGAGAAACAGACCCCCTTCGAACTTCTCTTGTCTCTCCTCCAGCTGCCAGCTTTGACCTTGGAGGTCCCTTATCTCTCTGCTGGAATTCCTTCTGCAGCGTTTTCTCATCCAAGCAGTCAGTTCTTCTCTAAAGTTTTTGTTCTCTACTTCGTTATAGGAGAGAAGGGGGGCTTCAGTGCCACACCTGCTCCCAGCCCAAGGCCAGGGAAGGAGGGGGCCTGGCCCCCACCTAGGGCCTGCCACCGCTCCTACATGGCTACCTAATTTCAACTCTGCCTAATTTCAACTGCACGACAGCCTTCTCTTCCATTTTCTTAAATATGTAATTAGCAAAGGCGGTACTGAAAGATTTGATTGGCCTTTTTTTCGGAAATCTACTTGGACAAAACCATCTTCAGCCCCAGGGGCTGACTGGTGGGCAAAACCACAACAAAGATTAAAGGAAGTATGCAGTTCTAAAATAAGAGACAGTTGCCAAGAAAAAGAAAGGTAATAAATTCCACACTCTAACACCTGCATTTGTTACTGTTAATCATGATTTTAATTCATTTGTCTTTCATGAATGAGACTCAATCCACATTTAGCTGATTTGCAAATACTGAGCAAAATGAAACAGGCACCCAGCAATTACCTTTGGTGCTCACAGCATTTAGGAGGAAGAGGACTCAGGACCTGTAGGTGAAGGAGTGCGCCCCAGATTGAGCCTGCAAGTGGCCAGCCCTGCTTGATTATTCTTCTATAGTTCTGCTGCATGGTAGAGATTCTTCCTTGTTTCACTTTTGAGTGCAACTGGACATCAGGGACTGGTGAAATGATATACAGATACCCACTTAACTGGGTGTAATAAATACTTTCACACATCATCGAGGAGCTGAGCTGGCTCCAATGGCCTAGTCGTCTTATCGCAGAAACCTACACTGAGAAATTTACACAGTGTCTCACAAATTAATATGTGGTAGTGTGATGTGGAGCTGCACCAACTGTGCTTTAGGGGCAAGCATCAGGTAAAGCAGAAAGTAAGGAAAACAGCAGAGATCAACAAGAGACTTCTGAAAAAAAGAAGTCTGGGAAATTAAAGGTGTTTGAGAATTTAAAGTAAAGCCCATGGGAATAATTAAAGACATCTGTGTACGCATATGTAGCCCCTGTTAGTTTTTTGACATGTTTTATAATAGTGGAACTAGCTTTTTCCCTAAAAATATATGCCACTGACTTGAAAGATCAGGACATGATCCCACTGTGAAATTCTGCATACAGTCCTGATAAAAAAACGCGGCCCAAATCCCCATAATATTATACCAGAGAATATTAAACAAGATGATGAAATGGAAATTTCTGAAAGTAGTGATTATGGGGATTTCATTTGATGTCTGCTAGAAACCAAGTGGTTTATGAAAAGAAAATAAAGTGTGTGTGTGTGTGTGTACGTATGAATAGGAAAGCAGCCCATACCATTTCCTTACATTTATATCCTAGAAGATTTCATGAATAGGAATTATCTACTGTGCAGGGCTAAGGGTTGGACTCTATAATCCTTGTGGGTTCCCTTCAACTCAGCATATTCTGTGATTTCAGGTTTCAAATGTCCTCTCTGAGTTTGGCAGCTCTAGATAACAGCAAACTTTCTTAGAGGGAGGTAACCCGTTCTATATGTCTTCAAACTACACCCTGTACTTTGTTGCAATTTGGATTAACTCACTTGTAAAGCAATGCATAACAAAGATCACTGCATGATGCAAGACTGAAAAGGTGGTATCTTTTCCTTTGCTAAACCTGTTTCTATCCCAGACCATGGGGTTGATCTGCTCTGGAAACAGAAGAAAATAATATTCCAGAAGACTCTGCTTGTTTCATTTCTCACTCTTCACCCAGCAAAGGGTTGCAAAGACAGATGACCAAAAAGAGGTCTTGGAGATTTCTGAGTGCAATAAATGCAACAACAATTTAAGCACTTTCTAATCTGGAGGGCAAGGAATAATTCCACCTGATAACCAAGAAAATACTTAAGTCTTTGAATAGCCTGAATGTCACATCTGTTTGCAATACTTTGCACCCATTAAGCCCCGGGTAACCCACAGTACACCATATGGTGCACACAACACCTCTTGCAGCCTTTTTCTCTGGAACCTTTTTCAAGTAACTCTCTGTGTTCAGTGTTTGTAATTTAATACTTGGGCAATTCTGGAAGTGTAATAATAGTCTGTGTGTGGAATTATCAAGGGACATTATTAACATCTTGCATGTTTCACCTTTAAATTTCCCTAAACATGATGAGTGGATCCCTCTGAAAACATTAGGTTTGGTTTTAGGCTGTAGGCCAGATAAAAACCAAATCAAAGAGTACCTCGAAAACCTTGCTTTCTATATAGAAATTTTATGTTCTGCAGTATGTTTTCCTTGTTCTAATTAATTACTCCTTAATCCCCTAAGGTACAGCATTCCTTAGCTGCTGTCAAAAGGCCCTACTATACAAAACAGTGCCAGATGCTTATTCCCAATATTACACTCTCAGCAGATGGCATATGTCAGAGATATAAATATATACCCAGATACAGATATATCAGCCAGTGCAAGCGTTTCTATTCATGCATATATATACACGTGCACACATTTATATGTTGTGCTCTTAATCTGTATGGTTTGTGGTATAGAGATTTCCTAGTTTGGTAATAAAGGAACATTTACATTTTTTATGAAGTACTAATGAGAGGAAGGGAGGGAGAACAGAAACTTCCTTTTATAGGAAGCAGATTAGTTGATAATCTGCATCTCATCCCAGCTGGGAGAGATCAGTGCTTCAAATGAACTTAATTGGAGGTGAAAGAATTCGTTCATTTCCTATGACCACAGGGAAGGCTCAACTCCTACGTTAGGGCATTTATGCAGCTGATGCTCCCATCACATGCTGTAGATAAGTCTCTTGTCAATGAGGATTCGTGTTTTGCAGGGAGACAAGCAGCCATAGGGAGCTGCTCTGCATACACTGTCCCTGTTTGTGATCTTAAATGTGCTGACAGTGCTGTGCTTTAATTTGTTAGTTAGATTGTTTCTTGGGAGAGGGCGGCATCACGTTATACTCAGTCATATGTGGAGCCTGGACACAAGACTAGGGAAACTGGTAGAAAAGAGGAACATAGAAAATCAATGGCCTGTATTAGGAGAAAATAAATCCTGACTTTAAAATCCATAGTTCTTAGTTTGTAAATAGGAGAGGAAAATGCTCCATTAGTTACTTGTACAGTTACAGAGGTGGGCATCAACTTATGGTTAAAGTTTGCCCATAATATTTTTCATGCAGTGAGAAATTGAGTCGATATTTTCATGACACTTTTCAGGTTTCTTGCGTGTGACTACTCTATTTTAAAAGTATTAATACTCCTCTACAATGAACAATGGAGGAACATTTTAATACTGAGATGTTAAATACCACCTGCACCATTTATGATTTGAAGATGAGTGTCTGAACAGGAAAAAGAGATTGCTGTTCCAGGAAAGTTGTTCCTCTTGGACAATATTACTGGTACACCGGCATGAAATGAAGTATCTGAGAAGACAAAGGCAAGGATGCATGAAGGGAAATACCTGTTTTATACCCTGAGACTTACTAAGACTTCAACAAAAATCTGAAGAGTGGATGTGTTAATCTTCCTTCTTTTGAACATGACTCAGAGTTGTGAAACTTAAAATAATTAGGCTCATCGTTCTGATGTGCTGTATACACAAAAATGTTCTCATTGGACCGATGTGATCCGAGTGTTGCTGCAGCAGAGAGCTGCATGCTGGGCATCAGTAGGAACTGGTGTCATGCACAAAGGCTGGTGAAGCAGGATCTCCAGGAGAGGATCACAGGAGATGTCACATCATGATGGGAGGCTTGGTGATATAAGAACAGGTTAGACCTGGCTAGTCCAATAAATTGCTCTTATCCTAGTATATGGTGACAGTGTTCAATACTAGTTATTTCAGAGAAAGCACCTTTAGGAAAACTTCAGAGAGCTTTGTCCCAAAGCCTGGTGGGGTGGAAGTCTTTATCCCATTCTCCATAAGGAAACAAAGAATTTCTTCCAAAATTCACTCCCCAACAATAAAACACCATTAAAACCATGACAAAAATGAAAAAAAAAAGAGCTCTGAATGATTCCTCTTGTTTTGGAGTTCCTGCCTCTGAGTCTGTCAAGCCTGACTTTAAAAAAAACAGTGCTTGTCATCTGAGACTGGGTTGCCTGAGGCACTTGGAAATGGACAGGTGAGTATTTGCAGAGATGATGAGAATATTCCTCATTTGCAAAAAGACCAGAGTGCACCTCCTGTGTGCCTCACTGTAGCTAAACACAGACAAAAGTGCACAGCAACATCAACAACATTAAAACCCATAGCTACTTTATCAAATATGAAACTCTGTGCCATAATGCAAAAAAAACCCAACAAACAAACAACCAAATAAAACCAACAAAAACCCCCAAAAACAAACAAACAAACAAACCAGAAATACCCCACCACCTCAAATAGTGACTTTCTCACATGTTTCTGAGAAAAAAAGGCAAGATATTTGTTCATGCTTTCAGATATAGAATCATAGAATTGCAGAATTAACTGGGTTGGAAGAGACCTCCGAGATCATCAAGTCCAACCCTTGATCCAGCCCCACAGTGATGCCTCTGGATATGCACATAATACAAAATTTGTATAGAAAAAATATTTCATGGTCTGAGAGACCGTTGCATACTATGTGCAATAGTATTTGGAGATGAGATAAGAAACACTCAATACAGCGTCAATTTGATCCTAAGAAACTGATGTTACAAAATTTAAGGTCAGTATAAAATGTTGTCTTTTTTTTTTTTTTAATCTTGTTTAATACAATGCCATAAATTATGGTTTTCTACTGAAGAAACCCCCGTGGGACTGTGGACCTTTAAAGTTGAGTTGTGAGGCTCGTGCTAAGCTCAGTAGGTGCATAAAAATGCAAACAGGCCTGGGGCCATTATTACAAATGCTTTTAACAGCTGCCAGAGAGCCTTGGCTTGCTATATGGTTGTGCTGCTACACAAACCCATCCAAAATGACGACACAGATTCAAACAATCGAAATATAGCTGCCCATAATAGGCTGGGTGTTGACTAATGGTCAGCACTGGTTAGAAGTGATGAATACAGAAGAGACCAATACAGTTTTGGCTGCTACTTCTGGGCTGCAGTTATCTGCACCTGCTGGGTGCGCAAATCACGGTGTTACTGCCAGACTTGGCCACCCAGAGTCTGAGGGGCAAGCCACTTGGGTTGGGTTTCCTTCACAGAAACTACCAAGCACAATCTTGAATGAGGTTAAGGAACGTCTCCCTCCTTGGGGAATTTGGGTTACAGATCTCTCCAAGACCTCTGTCTGGAAGGAGGACCCCATTTCTGCCACTTAGATCAGCCTGTGACAGCTTGAGTTTATTTGGGAGGGAAGGAACATATATCTCTAGCCTGGCCTTCTGGAACTCATCACTTCTGTCTCTTCTACCCCTCCAGCCCCCCATAAGGTTTCATTCCTCCTCTGTTCCTTGTCTTTACTGATTTATCATTTGATTTCAGGCAAAAGGATATTTATCTACCATGCACGTCAGTCCAGCTAGTGCTAGGAAGTAAGTGTATACTAAGTGTATACTGCAGGAGAATTAACATAGCTGATTTGCTTCCTGACCATACTCTTTTCTCAGTTACTCTGCTGCAACTTTTGCTGCTGACTGCCGTGACTGATGATTACAATTACAGTTGTTTGAATTATTTAGTGTAACAAGACAACCAGATGAACTGAGATCCTTCATCACTCACAAAATGAGGACCCAGATTTCCCGGGAGGTATCTGTCATCATCCTCTAGTGTTCTTTCAATAGGTACAAGAACACAGTTCATGAGTGGAGGCCTTGGTACCTTTTCACTCCTGCTTAGTATTTTGGAGGTGGTCGTTTCAGGATGATTTCTTCAGAACAGTCACAAAGCAAACAGATTTATTGACCATATATGCACTGACTAAACAGATCCATTGGTTTGTTATTGTTCCAGCAGAATATGAAGTATAGTCCTTAGGAATTTCAAACTGGTGATCCAGTTTTCAAACAGGTAAAAGACATTACTGTGTCAGGTATGTTAGATTTGTTATTAATGTCACTATGTTTAAATCGTGTCTGGCATTAATATGGATGATACCAGGTGAAGAGCTTCAGAATTAATCTTTAGGACAGGTGACCTGGATCTTATTTTAGTGAGGAGAGGAACTCCTACCCTTCAGGTGCCTTATCTTCTCCTGAATATTTCTGATCATCTGCTCTATATGTTTAATAAGATGATTACTGTATATATTTATTTTACATTTCTACATAACTTCATTCCCATAAATACAGAATGCAGTGTGACATGTTGCCATTATCCATACTACTTGTGGCATATATAGATAGGCCATACTGTGGTTCAGAATCAAATCCTGTGCATTAGACCACGTATCTCCCCAAATCAGTCTAGAGTAAATATCCACTCTTATATCCCAAGCATAAACTTTAGGTGAAAAATTAGTGCTAAATATGAAATAAGGACAGAAATATTCACGTATTCTTTCTGCACAAAACATCCAAGCCAAAAATCTGAACAGAGGTGGGTCTGAATTCTTCTGGTCTTAATCTCCCTCACAACCCCCAGTGTAACCTAACCAGTACTAGAGACCTGCATAAATTACAGCAGTGCTACAGGTCTAAACCTCTGTCTCCTTTTCTGTCATCCTTATCTCACACATCAGGATTTGTTTAGCAGCCCTTCCCAAAAGAGCTGGGGGATAGTCTTTTCCCACAATGGTAAGAATCTCCCTTGGATGTTTTGTCCCATTATTTTTTACTTGATACAAATCAGTGGATGACGGAATGATGCTCTCTGTACCACCTCTGTTGGTGAAGACCTAGCCAGAGTCAAAATGTGTGTGGTTTGCTCACCCCATATTATCTTCAATTTATAAATATTTATGTCATTTATTTTTCAATGATATGACTGCATGGGGAATGGTCCTTCTACCGCTGTCTGTATTAGTGTACGGTACTCCCACATGAGTGCAGGCAATCTCCATTCATTATTTGCTATTCATCGTGTCCTCTTCATTACTTGACCATAGAAGAATTTATCGTCATCCAGCAAGGGACTAGAAGTAATAACATTTGTTTCACCACAAATAGCTGTACAGGGAATGTAGCAGTTGAAATTAGCAATATAACCATAAATCCTAAAATAATATGTCCTTCTTCAAAAATATGTGAAAATTAGACTAAGATTTTCTAACATTAGGCATGATCAGAAACAATTCACAAATGAAAACACAGCAGAAATGAAACAGATCAAATTCATTAGACTATTTATTTGGAAAATATAAGCCTAAGAGCTTTAATGGTGAGTAAAAATGGAAATGATATTTCCTGAACTGCACAGCATCTACTCCATATACAGTCAGAGTAAGAAAGTCAGCTGTGAGGCTGACATAGAGTTATAGTATGCAGTTTGCAATGCAAGACTGTATAATTTCTAACAGGTTGGTGAAACTCCTGAAGGAGGAATGCATTTACCAGAACTGGGATTAACTAATAATAGTTAATGAAATTTGTATCTTAATTTGAAAGACATTTCTTAAAGTCCCTGATGGAAGGGAAAAGGAAGGTAATGTACTCAAATGAGTTTTGAAATAAATAAATTATTTTTAAAAAGGCTGAGAGTGGATTTGCAATCCAGACCTAATACTTGGTTTGCTCCTAGTACCCAGACTATAGGGGATTATCACAGATCAAACCCCCTTAACAGAAAGGAGCCTTTTAAATCCACCTCAGCATTGCCCTTATTAGGAATGAAGGAGAGAGGCTCTTTCTGCTGGGAGGAAAGAAGCCCTTAATTCATGGCTTGTCAGAAGAAAGGCGCTTGCTTCAGCACTGAACCAGGTTAGTTATGGCCCTAATTTACACATCCTGGTGGAAGGGACGATACCTTTAAGTGATAATGAACAAGTGTGCGTTGACAGAATAATAATCACGGATTGAAAAGGTTACAGAAGAGAAGGTGGTAAAGCGAAGTGCCTGCTTTAATTCCGCTGGGTGCCATAATACCAGGACTCAGGAGCTGCACTTACAATATAAAATAACATTAGTGTGGCAATTAGGACTTAATGGTTTGTGGTGAGAAGTCTGCAAGACTTTATAAAAACATCCAAATTAGTCTGTATTCAAGTTTTACTTCACTCTCACTTTTTTTTTCTGGCTGTATTGCACTCTCCCTCAAAGGCAGAGTTCTCAGAACACTGTGAAGAAATGCTAGAGATATCAGGGCCACTTCTCAGTTTGTATATATGGGTATAATCTCAAGGACACTTCTGTCAATTTATTCAGACTGAAGAATCTGGCCTGGGGTGCCTCTGAATAAAGTTGCTGACCTAGAAAAACTCATTTTCTCCAGTGAGCAGACAAAAAACAAATCACTAGATGTATATTGACCTGGTGTCTTATTAAAAAAGTTTTGAGCTCTCTTAGGCTGCAGACAGCCTACAACACTTAGAGAAATATGACTCAAATGGGAGCTTTTAGAGTGAATTCAAACTCCATAAATTTTGTTAGGAATCTTTGCTGTTCTCAAAAGGAAGAAGTCATCCAGGTTTCTGGGAGATAATTTGCGTTTCTTACAGTTCTCTTTGATTCTTGCTGGTCCCTGTCACCATAATATCAGGGTGTCAATGGCCTGGCAGTATTGAGCTTGGCAGAAAACCCTGGAGAGCATGTGGAAATTTCTCCATGTGTGGGAGCTTAGGTTTTTTTGCAGTCTTCTACATGGCAAAAGATTTTGAACTTCTACAAAAATATGTTTCTTCAATAGTCTTCATATGTGATACCCATTCAGCACATCAAAGGGTCAGTGGCTGACATAGTGTATAAATCTCAGGCACCAAGGTGAAAGGAGACAGCGCCAGTGTCTCCATTCCTCTCTGACCATTGCACAGTTCCGAAGAGCTGTCTAAGGACATGGTCCTCTAACCACTGGCAGCAACAGGAAAGGTCCAGCTGATTTCCTCAAACTTACAGTAAAAACTGACAGAAGTGAAGCATGTCCTTGCCTCTTCATTGATCTCTCTTCCCTTTTCTTTCGCACACATACAAATTTTCTGTTTCAATTTACTGTGCTTCTTACCTCTGGTAGATGTGTTTATAAGACTATATATTCTCTGTCTGAAACTGAAAGCTCAGACACCACACAGGTCTGTATTGATCCACATACTGGCAGTGTAAGTATTCCATTATTTCCAGGGGAGATTTTAAACCACCCCTTTCCTTTTAAGATACCCTTTTTGTAGGTTTGGTGTGAAATAAAAAACATATGTGCCGGGTTTTGTTTTATTTTCTTTCTTTCACGAAACCTATGAAAATTTAGAGGCAATTTGGAAAGGTATGGAAAAAATCAGCACTGAAAAATTCTTTACAGTGAGGGTGGTGAGGCACTGAAACAGGTTGCCCAGGGAAACTGTGGATGCCCCATCCCTGGAAGTGCTCAAAGCCAGGTTGGATGGGTTCTGTGTAACCTGGTCTCATGGAAAGTATACCTGCTGTTTGCAGTGGAGTTGCAACAAGATGACTTTTAAGGTCCATTTCAACCTAAAACATTCTATGATTCTATGAGATGGAACTGTGTGCTCATTCATATGTACATATATAAATACCTATATACACACATCTATATAATAATTCTTCCAGACTTCAGGGACAGACTGTTAAAGTATTTCCATGGAATTTTCACTTTTCTCACCAAAGAAAAGTAAAATGGCTCAGGTCACAAAAGGGGACAGTGTCCTAGCTGAGAGGTTGAATGTGAACACATTGCACTAGCAGCTGTTGGTCTCTAGTACTGATCACACTAATCCTTCCTCACTAAATATCAGGGACTGTATGACACTTCTTTCACCACCCCCCCCAGTGGATGCCTCTTTTTAAATGAGACAAGAACTTTAGACACTGCCCTTTTAGGTATGTTTTCCTTCTTCGTTTCTATGATGAGTGAGCGTCTAAAAGGTTTCAGGGATTAGGATGTATGATTTTGCTGCAAGACCAGTGTGAATCAGACCAATATGAGACAGGAAAATGAGAATACAGCAAGATGGAGCAGGAGAGGTGAGCTTATTGACTCGTGGGTGCAGCAGTGGCACTATGCATAGGTATCCTCATCTTCACATTTCATACATCCAAGTTACCACATCATCAGATACCTGCAGTTGGTAGCACTTCTCTTGGGCTTCTCGCCTCAGCTCCCTCCAGTATTCAAGATGTTGACGGGAGGGAATGGGAAATCCCTCTATATTTAACTAAAGTGTAATGACTTAAGAATCAGGGATGTCTTTTAGTACAGCTGCTCCCTAATAGCTCTTCTGCTAATCAGCCATGAAGCACCAATCCAGGTTACACTCTTTTCAGCTTTAGAGAGTATTTTACAGAGGTATGAGTATGAATATGATTGTATATCAGGCTTGGTTTACATGAGATTTTCCCATGATTTTCTGCCCTTCCACACTGTGGAGCAAAAGAGTGAAATTAAACTCAGTAACAATAAATGTATTGCATCAGTGTTGGATCTCTAATTTCATCCTTACCTGGTGCATTGGAGTTTGAATATTTAATTACTGAGTTTATCCTTTTCTCAGATACACCTTTTAGCATGGTATTCTGCTCTTCATTCTGTCTGCCATGTGGGAAATGTATATATACTCATATATATATATTGCTAGTGTATTCTTTTAAGTGGATGCAAGAGGGAGTTATGTATTAAATACCAAAGAATAGTACTCCCTACTTTGATCTCCGAATCAAGGGAAACACAGCAGATTTGCACAACACAATCACTTGTAAATTACCTCCCAGGGCTTCAGTGGAGATTGAATCCTAGAGTAGAGAAAGGTGGATTTGCCAAGTCTCCAGGAATTTGAATATGTTTTCTTAACATATTAGGCACAAACTCCCTTTGCCATTGCTGGGTCAGCAGTTGAACACAGTGATATTTGGGTTACCCAAAGGGAGGGGAATCTGGTAGAGGGGACAGAAGATGCAGTTAGTTTTTGAGCTACAGTCTACAGCATCATAAGAGTAGTTATCTCATGGAGAAAAGAGAACACAGTATGATGGCCCATATCAGCACTGCAGTATGCTATTGACAGAGGATATGCATTTACAGCTTGTGTTTTAATGCGGCATTTATACAGAAATATCAAGATTTATTTGCCCAGAATATCAAAAAACCCTTATTACCTAGAAAACTGTCCCCTGTCTTTTTGGATAATGACTTTTTGGATAATATTGTGTCATATTTGCGGTACCATAGTACTGAATCCAGTCTGTTTAGATCTATCTGAAAAGCTGGACCTGGTACATGAATCAAGAACAGTTCACTCTTAATAGGGGGGACTTTCCAGTCAAACCTTGTTCGTGTTCTTTTCAATTCTGCAGTGTGTTCATATTCTTGTTAGAACAGAGAGAGCCTACAAAGGTATATAGGCCGCCTAATAATAAATAATAGGATTTAGAAAAGCATCTAGATTATTGAGTCTGCTTTTCAAATCTCCAAATCCAGAAGGTGACCCATAAAGTATTTATTTAACACTCAAGACATCTCATTGTCTTGTATATCTGTCTCCTGGTCTCATTTACCATGTCCTCAATGCTATATGAATAGGAGACTTAAAACGCTGCCTTGAATCCTTAGTCTTTGACTACTGTTAGCATTTCTGTTTGACTGGAGGAAGGGATTTTTTTTCACTCTAAGACACAGATCATAAACGTACTTAATTTTTTTTTAATAGATGACCTTACATTGAACAGTCCATGCCCAAAATCACAAAATAGTCTGATTTCAGGTTCAAATCTTATCTCTTTGAGCATGATCACTCCATGATCTTCAAGCACTGACAGATGACATGCAAAACCAAGTGTAGAATCATATGTAGAGAAGATAAAAAATATAGAAAAAAAAGAAAAAGAGAAACTGTTTTAATTACTGTGAACAGACATTGAGCTTGAAATTCTTAGTATATTTTAACTCTATGAGCTATTCAGATACTGGATTGATGGGAACATAGTAAGCACCCGGTCTGAATCCACAACATTATTAGGGCTAATTTCTAGCTGAATTTTTTTTTTTTCAGTAAAAGGGTTATATGTTTCATTTAGATAAATGATGATAGGATCTTCAGCTATTCTTGCTTGCATAAAAATTCTAAGGACAGTCATTCTGTATGCTTCAGGGCAAAAAATGGACCCAATGTCAGTGATTTTTATCATGACACTGCTATATTTGGTGTCTTTCATAAAGGTCCTATACTTACATTATTCTGACAGATTGTCAGCTTCCATTAAAAAAATAAGTTTCTAGCCTTCCTGACTGTGGCAAAAAACTTCCTGACTAAATTTGAAAACCAGAAGGTAATTCAAATGCCAAATTTATTATTTTAGCACAATAACATCTTGTGATTGTGTTGGAGTGAGTCTTGCTCATGACTTTTGAAAACTTAAGGCCATTTATCCAGTTCATCAGACTGGGTCTGAAGGAAACCACATCCTTTCTCCCTTCAGAATAAAGCCCACTTTATGTGCACCCCATTGACTTTGTCTTTTACAGCATCTAGCAGAGCAGCTGCCAGCTAATAGGAGACTGAAACTATAGATTTCAAGAGACCCACTAGAGCAGTCATTCCTTCTCAGGGCCTGCGAGGGAAACCCATCACCAGCTATTCCAAGGGTGTGCTTAATCCAATCCTACAGGAGGAAAAAGCAAATTAACCCCTCACTTCTCACTGTCAATTCAAGGTCATCTCTCAGATGAGCATCACACATTGCACCTGCAGCTCCTCGCCTCACTGCGGGCTCCAGCCTCTGTGCACACTAAGCCATTAACTGGATAGCAGTCCTCCTCCACATCCTCCAGGTCATGGGATTTTAAGATAGAGAATAAGGTTTAAGATTAACTAACCTTTGCCAGGTGACTACAAACAGTAAGATGAGACAGGATTGTGAAAAGATGCTGTGGACTCCCGCAAGCAGGGGACACAGCAGGGGAACCTCCTGCCCCTCCAGTTGCATGGGTAGGTGAAGACTGCCAAGCTGAGGGGGAGCAGGTGCTGGCATTGGCAAGGGGATGGTCAGGCTTGTACTGCAAGTGGCCACATGCACAGCTCTCTGAGCCATCTGCTCTGAATTAGACTGGATTAAAAACACAGCATAGGCAAATCCCTTCTTGCTGTTTGTGTGACATAGATTTATCCCATGTGAAATATGGCTTAGAGGAAAGGACTGCCTCTCTCACCTGCTAGGGAGAGGCAGTGAACAAGAGGAGCTTCTAGAGTCATGTAAAATAAACACCTTTCCTAAATAAGAGGTGGTACTTTGGCAGGCATTCTTTGTTTTGATAGTCCCAGCACAAAGTAAAAAAAAAAAAAAAGAGGACAAGTACCAAAAGCTCCATGCAAGATCCTCTGTGAGCAAGGAAAGACACAGGCTGACAAAGCACTCAGTACGAATAGCAGTGGATTCATAATCATTCTATAGAGAGACAGAGAACATCAGAGGACTGGACAAATCTGAGGCATTAGATTAAGCACCATTCCCGTCACATCTCTGAAGAAGACAAATATTCATTTCGTTCCTGGCTTTCCTAGGTGGTTGTCTTGGCATGGGAGCAACAAAACAAAAAAAAGAAGAGCTGCAGAACAAGCCTATTGTCAGGGTTTTAGGAGCTTGTCCTTTTATTCAGTTCACCATTTTGCTTTATTTCTGCATACAGCTTGCTCTCTGAGAGACTGTCATGAGTCCAATTGTCATGACCCATCATGGCTGCCCAGCAATCAAGTTTGTGAGGTAGTAATTATGCTTACAATTTGTACACCTATATAATTGCTCTTGGACTGGATTAAACTTTGCTTGTTTCTTTTCTAAACAGCTGCTGGCTCTGCCTTAAAGGTGTCCACTTTTCCTTGTGCATGAAGCACGCTAGAAAACATAAGGGAACAAGGAAGCAATATTAACAAAGGTGCTGGTCTCTATGTTTTGTTTAGAGAAACTAAAAAAATACAGTTCCAAATGAAGTCAAGCCCTGTTTCTATCTCCCTAAATAATATACAGACTAGAGCATGCTTTTCCATGTTACTTGCACCCACAGTTTGATTCTTTTAAAATTAAAGCTCTCCTTACCTTTATAATATTCAGAAGCAAAGAAGAGGGAATGGTGAACCCAGTGCCCTGCAAGAGACCGAAGCAAGGTTCGAACAAATGCAAATAGAAAGAGAGAACAGAAATACTACAGGTAAAGGCAGAGACTAAAGATTCAGAAAATGTCATAAGAAGAAGGAAAAATGCTTTTTCTTTCCAGGTTCTTAGCAAAAATAGACCTTCATCAGAGAAGATGCATCAGTGTTATATCAGGAAGGTGGAAGGATTTACATAGTTTCAAGGAAATTTTGAGACATGATAGTGAACTCTTTTACAAGAGTGAAAAATAAAAGCAATTAGAACCAATGGAATTATAATTAAACATTATATTGACTACTGCTGAAACGGGTTTTTTTGACATTTCTTCTCAGAAATTACTAATTTATGCCATAAAAAATATTTATGTGAGTAGGCCATTCCTTCAGAGGTTTAGTTTACACAGTATTTCAGGAAAACATAGCAGAACTATCAAAAGAGAACAATACACCTACATTTCACAAATAAAAGGCGTAGTTTTCCACTGAAAATATTTTTCTATTATGAAATGGACCAAAATACAATTCAACAATGAAAAATAAATTAAAGAACACTTTTCATTTGTATTCCAGTTTGAAATAAATGCTTTTTTTCAGTATTAAATTTTCACAGAACAAGAAATTTACTTCCTATGAAGTATTAATAAAGACATCCACATCCATATGACTAATGAATCTTATTTGTTTCAATGCCATCATCTTTGACATAAAAAATGTTATACTTCCAAAAGCTCTAATGTTATATGTCCTTTAAGACTGTATCAGCCATATGACAGGTCTTGGCAGACAGTGCGCTGGGGTATGTAGTTTGATTTTGCTGCAAAACTTAAGAGAAACTATATATTTAGCATATGTTTTGGTTGGTCCACACATTGTTTGAACAGCTCTGTATATAATATAATTAAACTAGTAAAAGGTTTTGCAGGCAAATTCTTTAAGTATGATACACAGGTTTTATGATTCTTGTGATGGGCATTGTCTTCTGCTTCACTTCCCAATGGGATCTAGTAGTGGTGGTACTACACAGATTTTCCTGCACATTACTGCAATATAATTCAGCTACCTGTATTGTTTTACGAAATTTGGAGAAAATGCTGTTGTCATCCCAGCCAAATTCTTAGAATAATCCTGGAAAAGATGATCAAAGTATTCCTGGATTCTGTTCACACTCGGCCCCTTTACTACAAAGTTCTTGAGAAAATTTGCCATATTTTACGGAAAGAAGTGAACAATTTGCCTGTTGTGGTATTTTAATTGCCAAATGACACAAAGATCGTATGTTAAGTGGCATAATAAGGTCAAATAAGATTGCTTACAGAATACAGCAGACATCAGAAATGTGAACCTAGCCTCGCTGTGTCACCTGTGACAATTTTAACAGCAACTACACAAGAGGTCTGTTATTGTGAGCTAAATATAGCCCCCTTCACTGGTTTCACAATAACCTTCATCCAACAGGTCTATCGGCCTGGGTGAAGTCACCATACACTGGATTTTTGTGGCAAGGTTTTGGTGGTGAGGGGGCTGCAAGGCCGTCTTTTGTGAGAAGGTACCAGAAGTTTCCACCATGTCTGACAGAGCCAATGCCAGTTGGCTCCAAGACAGACCCACCACTGGCCAAGGCCGACACCATCAGTGACAGTGGCAGTGCCTATGGGATAACATACTTAAGAAGGGGAAAAAATCTGCAGAATTGATGATGGGTCCTGTGGGAAGCCCACACTGGAGCAGGCTCCTGGCAGGACCCATGGAGAGAAGAGCCCATGCTGAAGCAGGTTTGCTGGCAGAACTTGTGACCCTATGAGGGACTCACACTGAAGCAGCCTGGTCCTGAAGGACTGTACCCCATGGAAGAAACCCATGCTAGAGCAGTTCATGAAGATCTGCAGTCTATGGGAAAGACTCAGGTTGGAGAAGTTTGTGGAAGACTGTCTCCCATGGGTGGGACAGCATGCTAGAGCAAGGGAAGAGTGTGAGGAATCCTCCCATTGAGGAGGAAGCAGACGTGGAGATAACCTGTGATGAACTGACCACAGCCCTCATTCCCTGTCCCCCTCTGCAACTGTAAGGGGAGGAGGGACAAAAGAAAGTTAAACCCAGGAAGAAGAGAGAGATGGGGGAAGGTGTTTTATGATTCAGTTTTATTTTTCATTACCCTTCTCTCATTTAGTTGGTAATAAATTTTCCCCAAGTCAAGTCTGTTTTGCCTGCGAGAGTAACCGGTGACTGATCTCTCCCTGCCCTTATTTCAACTCATGGGCCTTTAGTTTTTATTTTCTCTCCTTTGTCCAGCGGAGGAGGGGAGTGATAGAGCAGCGGGCACCTGGTGTCCAGCTGGGGTCAACCCATCACACGTCAGTGAGCAGCTCACTGAAGTTTATTTACAGTGGTAAAAAAAATTCCACACATGCAAGTCTTTCTGGCTGTTATAGAGAAGGAAATTAAAGGGAAGAACAGTTTGTCTCTTCCATTTAGCTCTGTTTACCAATATTGGAAGTTTCTGTGGTACGCTGCTAATTCTGTTAACTGGCACTTCATAATTACATGCTCAGTCATCTGTTACTTAAGACAGATGATTTTCCTCATCAGCTCTTAATAAAATTAAGACACACCCTTCTGGAGGTCTTACTTAATTACTAATCTCATGACATCTCTGTAATCTTTTTGATTCACTCCTCCTGTGTGTTCCTCTGATCTGGCTGTTCCTGCCAATGCTAACTGCTATGTGGCAAAACGGTACCATTGTCACTACCAATTACCCTGGCAGGAGCTTAGCCAAAGGCTGCTGTGGACCTAATGAGGTGTACCCAATCAGGAGAAAAGTGCGGCTCCGTTTCAATCCCCGGGGTGATAACCACATTGTAAGAGTGATCAATTCTTCGTTAGGTTAAGAAGTGGAAATAAACAAATGTGCCTGATTGTCCTGTGTGATCTCCTGCTCAGACAGGGTGGGGAGGGAACTGGGTAGCCATGAGAAGCACAGGGAGATCCATGGACCGAGTCGTGTAACACGTTCTGCTGCTGGGATAGCAGCATCTGTCTTTGCTGTTAATACTCGCGTTTGCAGCAAACAAGAAGGGGCATTAGGCTTGATTTTTTCAGGAATGAAAAGCAATCAAAACCTCCCACTGACTTCAGGGAGAGCAGAAGCAAGTGCTTTGCAAGAAGCAAGTTCTTTACGTAAGGCTAGAGGAGGAGCACTGTTAAAAAAAACAGACAATAAAGAGGAGAGGAACACTTAGACTGAGATTAATTTTACCTGCTTTTAGCCATCTAAAACTTTAATGCCTAACATGTATTAGCCATTTAGGCTCCCTCTGCAGAGAGGATACACTTCAAGAGGCTGCTCAATCCTTTCTGTTTCACCAGCAATATATAGGGGTGTCTTTAACAGATTTAGAATGAAGGAGTCTTTCATAAACAGGTCATATAAACCCTCTGGATGGCCAGCAGCAATCAAGATAGTGAAATCCTTTTGGACTTGACCCAAAATCTGTCTCCAGTTAACAAGCACAATATTCTTTCCATTGCCTTTAACTGGTTATATATTATCCCATAATTGTGTAAGTCCATAGTATTAATACTCTCAGAAGACTCAGATGGATTATTTTATGCAAAAAAATGTTTAAACCTGAAGGTACTGTGGAAATGCATGGGGGCATGTGGGGAGCCCAGCTGGCTCTGGGCTCTCTGTAAGCTGAGATATTGAAGATGGAACTTTACACCTGGCAGAGGGTTAAC
>JAYRBT010000114.1:28892485-28940721 GCA_036023395.1 Myiotriccus ornatus
CTTCCTGCTAAGCATGTCTAACCTATAGTATTCGGACATGTGGCTGTGTGTCCTATCATGAGTTGTTATGTTTATGCCAGACCAATGGTGCGTGTACATGTGTCACCTAAAACTGTATAAAGTAGAAGCACTGTTGTAGTAAAGGGGCAGCTGGTATCCCTGAACACCGTGTCGCCTCCCTCTCCGACCGGTGACAGGGGCAAGCAAGCAATGACGAGAGGAAAGTAAGAAATATCTTGCCTTTTTGGCTGTACACTATAGCTTTATTCTTTCCTGGCAATCTACCTATTGGCACTTGATGCTGTGACTGTACAGGTTTGTCCAATCCTCCTCTCAAGATGAAATCCACTCTGTGTGGGGAGAAAACAACAGGAAAGACACAGAATCCACATAAGAAATAGATAAGTTCTTGTGTGCCATCCTGTGAGATGAAAACTCTGATTTTGGTCAAGTTTGGAAAAATTTGACAAAGATATGCTTGACTTGTTCCAAGTAAGCCAAGCCTACAACAAATCACATTTTGTAAGTCAGCCTTTACCGAGTAGCCCTGAATTTGAATAAGTGTTGCATGAAGGATATTGAGATAGGCTTAATGTAGAAAGTTTTATTAGTGGGGTCTGGAGGTGAAGACAAATACTCCAGCTTCAAAGTTACTGAAGGCATTGAAAACAACGGAAATAGAAAGAGAGAGAGAGGGGCAAAAGATAAATGAAAGCTTCTCTCTGTGACCAGCTGGGAGTCATTGCCAGGCAAGCATTCCCACTGCAGTCTCCCTCATAACAGAAGATATGATAGTGATGGTAGCCATCAACATCCTTGTCCCCCAGCACTTCATACCTTACATCAGGACATGCTCCAGATCCTATGAGCTGTTCCCATTCATAATGTTCTTCATGCTGACTCTAGCATGTTTAGTTGGACTCAGGTGTTGCACACAGACTGGTACTAAGTTTTTGTGCATGTGTTTCACTGGATAATCCTGACCAAGCATGTAGATGACCACTGCCTACTTTGCTATGCTCTGAGTTTTGGGTTTCCCTAACAGAAACGGAAAGTCATAAGATGAGCTGTAGGAAGGTGGCAGGAAGGGCCATTCTCCACGGCTTTTGCATCCTGTAACAACCATCTATATGATTGGTGTATGGGCTTTTGGGTATAAGGCCATGAGGGAAACCATGAGAATAACAAAACAAAACAAGGGAAAATAGTGACCTGGTAGCTCAGAAAAAGCCCTGCCACAGGAGCCCAGGTGAATAGTTATAGTGAACTTTGTGCAAAGGCATGTTGCATGGACAGCAAATGGGAAGTACTCAGCTTCACAATCATTGGAGCACCTAAATCACCACGCAAGAATAGTGTCTTTTGGCTGGAGATTTCTATATTCCAGAATTAATTTCCTTATAGCTGGAAAAAAAAAAAAAAAAAGACAAAACCAAACCATATCAAACACATGTTCCAAAATTCTGAAAAATGCAGCAACCTGGCTTTCAGGGCTTCCAAACTTCCACTGTTTATATTTTCAATTAAGTTAAATTGACAAAAATGTCATATTGTCTTTCCCTCAAAATTAAATTCTAAGTGTATTTTTACAACACTTTCTATTTGCTCAAAGTAAAATGAAACCTGGAAAAATATTTACAGTTTTCACTTCCACACTTAAAAATCAAATCATGGAGCTGAAATCAGTTTTAATGAAACAACATTTTCTGTAGAGAGAATTGATTTAATGTGTAAATATTAAAACATCATGTTGAACCTTATTCTGCATAGCCTTTTGCCTTTCTCACTTGCACATTTTTCACTTCATGCTTCCACCCGCACTAGGTGGAGATGAACTTGCACCTTCACATATATGCATCCTAATTTTTACTATGCTATTCTTTTTCTTCTGATAATGTCCTCCTTCTTCCATTCACTATCTTTTTGTCAAGTTCCCTTCCCCTTCTTTGTTGCACCCTCACCCCCTTCATTTGTTTTGGAGCATGTCCAAGGGAAAACTTGGAATACATATTTCAAAAAGGGCTCTCTACACATGTAATGGACATAGGGTCTTTCAAAACTTTGTAGTTGCCACGAGAAATCTGAAAGGGTTGTCTACTCTGCCTGAGGACTACACTGCCAAATGCAATCTTTTGGCTCACAAGAATAAACTTCTTCTCACTCAGTACAGAGCCAAGGTCACTAGATCCACTGTCTTTTTTTTAGAAACTAAGTGGCAAAGGTGTGCTATTCTTCCCCTGAACATTTCAGATTTTCTCCCTAGAATATCCGAGACAGAGGAGACAGAGGTGGACATTGGTTAGTAGGTCAGAAAATCACAACTGAATCAAATAATTCTGACCTTAAATGAATAATTGAGTTCTTGCACACTTCACAGCATGAGAAATTCCACTTTGTCCAGCCTAAATTCAATGGCACAGGTGAGTTTCCTGATGTTTGCATAGATTGCATGACGTGTACACTTTGTTAGTTAAACTCTGTTCACTGAGAGATGAAAACTATCCCATGCCTCAGACCCAAGGCATTTCCAGAACAGCTATCTTTCCATGTTTATTCACAAACATTCTGACCTTTAAACCATGTATTCCCGATTTATTTTGCTGGGCTCTGAGTGTGAGGAGAAGACCTTACCTGGGTTTCTGCTCTTACAAGAAACATTCAGTCATCATCAGTCATGAGTCAGCTTAACTGGCCATAATCCACATGAAAATACAATGCAAATAAAACTTGCCTCTCTGCTTATACAAGGAAGAATGCTTGATTTTCAGAATTGCATTAAAAAAAACCAATCAAACAAAAAACAAAAAAAATCCCCAACAAAACCCAACAACCATAACAAAACAACAACAACGACAACAAAGAGACCTAGATATTTCCAATTAATGGGCTCCATATCCCTCTGTGCTCAATGTTTAAAATAAATTGGTTGAGATTATAAACTGTGCACAAAGTAATAACCTTGCTAAGCACAACTCTGTGCTTTATGAATCAATCATACTTGCCTGTAGCAAGAGGCAAAATAATGCTGTGGAGAAACCATCAAGACAGCAAGCAGGTGAATGAGAAGTGCCTGCAAGTATATGAGTACCAAATTAAGCAGAATTTATCTCTACATCCAGAGTACAGCAATAGAGCGGCCCTATTCATCTGTAAGGTCGTGTCTTATGCTGATAGCTCATAGGTGTATTACATCCTGGAAAATACAGTGCCACCCAGTGCCTCTTAGTGGATGCTTGGCATGTTGCAGGGTCAGGTATCATGATTTGGGTCATGACCATGCTGAGGGTTCAGTATTAGTTTGTATGATGAGTCTCTGCCCCATGGCAGCAGCTTACTCAGTCATTCTCCTCACCCGTCAGGTGTATTAGATGAACATATGCTTCACCCATGGATCATAACCAGCTATGATGGCTCACCTACTTCTGTAAGGCAAAACCATGAAGATCAGCAAAGGCCAGCCATAGAAATAGTCACTTTGACTAGAAGAGGTTAGAAATTTGCTCCCAGTAACTCATCAGGGAGCTGCAAGAGATGAAGGTAACACAGAAAGATTTTAATGTGGACAAAGGATATCTCCAGGTGATCTGGTCCAGTCAAAAGGGCAAATGTGATCTTGCCCTCTTCACCTCTGAGCAGCAAGAGTATCCCATGAGCCCTTTGCTCAGTCACTGTCACAATGCTACACATGAATTTAAGCCTTCTGCTGGAAATACTGACTTTATCATTCCAAATGGCTAGTGTAGGAAACATTTCTGAATGTTTATGCTTGCAGATTTTCCTATTCTACTGGGTGTTCAGACAGGATCACAAAAGAACCTGTAAATGAATTAGCAGGTAAATTTCTCTGCACACTGGAAGATCAGAAAGAAAATGCAAGGAGAAAAATACACATTAAAGCTATGTTTGCTATAAAGAAAGAATTGTGGTTTTCTTTTCATATCCTAAATGGCTCTTATGGGGTAAGGCAAAAAGAAAAAAAATAAAAAGAAGAGACAAGAAAACAAATCTCATATGAAAAGGCAAAGTACATGCCTCTCCTCTGTAACATTCTACATCTTAAAATGAACTTAAAATGTCACCTCCACTGATAGATAACAAACTCCTAGAAATGAAAAAGTGCAGAAGGATGGTCATATGTATGATATCACAATAACCTGGGATTTATTTGCATCACAACAGTTGAGGAACTGTTGGTATTCATAAAACATTCACAGACCAGCTCCTCTAAGTTCAGGAAATAGAAAAGACTCATAAGAACAAGTATGTCTAAAACTGAAGAATTCCTTCACCATAAATAATGATTATGATAATATGAAACGTCACAATTTTAAGTGTTCTAATTAAGAAATTTCAGAAAGCTTTTGGAAGATTAATAAATGCTTAATTTTTTTATATACATGTGAAATCGTTAAATACTGGTTAGCCTTATTTTTAAGGTAGAGGAAACAGGTGTAATTGTTTCACTGAGTTCTGCTAAGATTGAACCTTCTCAGACCATAACTTATTCATAAGGTAATTTTTTTGTTCTTTCCTTTTGTCAGCCTGCTTAAACTATGAACATAAGAAGAAGAAATACTAAAAAAAGTAGAACACATGCTTATTCATTTATTCTTTAAAAAAAAAAAAAAACAACAAAACAAATTCCATCAGATTTCATTAAAAATCAAGTATTTTAATGGTCCAGTGCTCACTTATGCAGAAAGGTGTTAAACTAAGTATCCTTGGTATCTGCCAAAAGAGAATATTTAGATTATCTAAATTGTTACCTTAGCAAGGATTCTATCAGGCAGCCAAACGAGTGGTTTATATTCATAGTGTTTCGTACATATCACCTTGCGTGGTGATGGTAAGGCTCTAAATTTTTATGTAGTCGTTGTTCCACAAGCATAAATGTTACTGTACAGTCACAGTATTTCACAGCACTGCACTTTTCACCTGCTGAGCATCAAATGCATCAGAACCTGTGCAAGTATTATTTTTATTTCAGAGATGGGAAAACAAAGCACCCAGAGACACACAGCAGCTTAGAAGAGAACGTAGCCCTGATAACTCCATAATGACACAAGTCTGGACTTATCCCACTTAATTTTCAGATTTAAATAGGGGAAGGAGAGAGAGATACATCATCTGGAACACAACTGAGGCCAGCTTCTCTAAAGATCAGATTTATCTCACTCAGAGTATGTGCAAACTGGGGTGTGCTGAATACCAGCCAATTTCTTGCTTTGGACCACACTGATAACTAGAGCAGTGATTAATATTTTCAGCACACTGAGAACACATGTGGTCACATCAGTGTATTTTAATCTAGCGGCACTGGACATCTCGCCCCTAAATACATCCTTAATTTTAACTAATCCCAGTCACAGGTTCTGGGCTAAGGAATCAGTCTTTCCCATAGTAGTCCTCTTCAGTGCACATCTTGATATATCTTTAAAGTAGGCCAGGGTTTGCTGTGGACATTGCACCATGCCAAGTGCATTGACATCACTTCTTTGAGGTCTGGAAACCACATAACACCTCAAATTGTTTCATTTAAATATTAATATATGATTTATGTTAACATCCTTTTACTGAGTTTCACATTCCAAGAAAGCACTGATGTTTCACCTGCAGGTCCTCATAAACTGTGGAGTAAAGATACTCAACATCCAAGAGATATGTGTAAATTGAAGCAGTCAATCACATACCCTTGCTACTCTGACAGGGATTCCTTTCATTGATTTGTTACTAATGAACATCATTAGAGTGCTGAAGAAGCTGGCAGTGCAAGGTCACTCTCTATCACCTTTAAAGAGTTGTGGCAGGTGGGGAATGTGTCTAATTATTGGAAGAAAGGTAAATATTACAGATATCTGCCAAAAAGACAGGAAGGAATAAGTAGACAGATTTTAGAGACAAAAGAAAACATCAGAGTTTATCTACTCTGATCTCCTAAAAAAACCCCACATAACACCACAAAATAAAACGAAGCCGAAGAAACCCCACAAACACACAAATACATACACACAAACACTTAAACCTGTCATAGGTTTCAATTCCATGGATCCTATATCTAGCCCCTCTGTTAGACAAACAAATCTGGTTAACCAGATGGAATCCCAGTCTCACCACCCGATTTAGCAAACTAATGCCTTTTGGACTAAGCTGGTGAAAGTGTTTTATTCCATGCATTGAAAAGCTATGATAGAAATATTTCCTTCAAACAGCAAGTTCAGTGGAAGCTTTTTAACTTCTTTGCAGTTATCTTAGTTCACATCACAGGAGTCTTACTCACAACCAAAGGCTACTGTCCACAGATACTTCCAGAAAAACTAAACCAATGGTTGTCCTTGATTGTGGCACTGTAAATTTCAAGTGTGTTGATATTCTCAGGGCTGTTGCAAAGTAAATATCAGAAGGACTGAAAATAAGAGGTCTTTATATGACCAATACCTCAGTTTTTAGACATAGGACTAAGATTTTTAAAGTTATGGAAGTGTAGTGTGTTAACCCTGGCCAGATGCCAGGCACCCACTAGAGCCCTCTATCACCCTCCCTCTGCAACTAAACAGAGGAGAGAGAGAAAACAAAACCAGCTAAGAATTCATGAGTAGAGGTAAGAGCTGGGAGAGGTCACTTCCTGATTACCTTCACAGGCTAAACAGACTCAAACTGGGCATAATACCTAAATTTGTTACTAACAGGATAAGATCCAAAGAGTGAGAAATAAAACAGTCTTAAAAACACCTTCCCCTGCCCTCCTCCTTTCTTCTATGTTCTCCTTCCTCCCCACCCCAGCAGCGCAGGAGGACAGGGAATGGGTGTTGCAGTCAGTTGTTGTTTCTGCCGGTGCTCAGAAGAGAAGCCTTTCCTTTCTCCTGTGGGGTCCTTCCCACAGGAGACAGTTCTTGATGGATCTCTCCAACATGAGTCCACCCTTCAGGCAGCAGTTCTTCCCAATCTGCTATCCTGTGGGTTACTCCTCCATGGGGTGTAGTCGAGTCTCTACATCCTGATGATCCTCCATGGGCTGCAAAGGGACACCTACATCACCATGGTCTTCACCAGAGTCTACAGGGGGGCCATAGCTCTGAGTCCTTCCCCTGCTTCTGTGGGGTCCCTCCCATAGAAGACAGTCCTTGATGGACCTCTGCAACGTGAGTCCATCCCTCGGGCAACAGTTCTTCCCAATCTACTGCCCCCTGGGTCACTCCTCCATGGGGTGCTGTCCTTCATAGATGAGCTGTACCGACATGGGTGCCCCACAGAGCCACGAGTCCTATCTGAGAAAAACCTGCTCCAGTGTGAATTTCGCTCTTCATGGGCCACAGATCTCCAGCAGGATCCTGCTCCATTCTCCCGTGGGGTCAGAGCCTCCTTCATGCATCCACCTGCTTCATCATGGGCTCTTCCACAGGCTGCAAGGAGGTCTCTGCACAGGCACAGGGGCCTCAGCTCTGAGTCCTTTCCCTGCTCCCGTGGGGTCCCTCCTCACCCTTCTTCTGCACTGTTCTTGGTGTCTGCATTGTTATCCCACGTTCTCACTCTGCTCTTCCCTGGCTGGAATTTTCTTCTGCACAAATCCTTCTCTTCTCAAATATGTTATCATAGAGGTGTTGCTGTCGCTCTTAGTTGGCTTGGCCTTGGCCAGCAGCAGGAAGTCTGTCCTGAAGCTGGCTATCTTTGGCCCCATAGGACAGGGAAGCTTCTAGCAACTTCTAACAGAAGCCAGCCCTGTAGCCCCCAGAGAGACCAAAATATATGAATTTATGTTCCATCTGGGAAATCATTCCAGACACCTCAGAGAACCTAATATGAAGATCTGAGATCAGATGAAGACCCTGAAGTTCACCTGAGGAGACAGTGAGTTGTCAAAGTCCTTGACCTTTTGACACAGCTCCTATTCAGGACTGTCTAGAAATGGGAAGTGAAAAGAACAATTGTGATCATGTCAAAATCATGAAGAAGTAATGGGATCGATGCTAAAAGGAATTCCTTCTCTCAGGAATGGTACATTGCAGGATATGGAAATTTAGTCTGAGTTTTAGAAACAGCTTCAATTAAGATGATGTTTTGACTTCCTAAACCTTGCTCTGTGACTTGTGAATGTTGCTTTTGGAGTCTGAGGAAATTAAAGTTGATTTGTCTCACATGCTAAGAAAGGAATGTGTTAATGAATACAAATTAAACTAAGGTATAACCCAGTCATTAGTATATACACAATAAATGCTGCATAGCTTTATCTTTTTTTCTCTTTATACAGTATATGAGCATCGTATTTGTAGATACACACTGAATATATAAAACCTTAATATATACACTGTAGGTACATACTATACATGAATATTCACTACATAACTCAATAATAGTTCAACGAACATGAAAGTTGGAATCAAATAGTTAAAAACCTATAATTCAAATGTTTCATAACTCACGTTGATGCAAATATCTGGCTTTCCTCCACATATGGCTGTTCATGGGACACACGGAGAACATCAGGTATCTTAGGGATTAAGAATCTCCTGTAGCTAACAAATAAGAAGCTCTGCGAAAAGATTTACATTCCAGTCTTCTCCTGACCTTCAACACCTGATACAAGGTTTTTGGAAAGCAACTCTCCACTTCTGGGCTATTAGTTATTCTGAAATTGCAAGTATCATTCACATCACCTCTCCTTCTCTGCTCTTCCACCATTACAGATTTGACATTTACTCACTGTTCACAGGACCAGAAAGGAAAATGGGTGATTGTTATGAGTTGGTATTAAAAACATTTTTTTCTGTCCTTTCTTCTGCAGCAATAGCATTTTCCAAAGTTTGGAGTTCAGACAACACAAACATCTAACTCTGTTCTGAATGCCCAGCTGCATATCAAGTATTTGAAGGGGGCTGGCAGATGAGATGTGAGACCAGTGGGATACCATGCCTTCATGAATTGGCATCTGGAAGGCAAAATAAGCCTATTTTACCTTCCATGCCCTTCAGGTGTGCAATAGATTTGAATACAGGCAGGTATCTAAAACAGTAACAGATATTCCTGTTCAGATAGCTAAATTCCACTGGTGGTGATAAGGATTAGATATCAGTATCTTAAAAGTTCGTCTCAGCTGACAGAGCATTGAATGAGCCCATTTGGCTTTGTGACAAGGCTTAGCATCCACAGATTTGATGGGTAGTTTACTTGACTGTTCTTAGTTTTAAAGGTACTTTCTTTTCCTGTTCATCAGTGCATTTGTTGCATCAAGCAAGGTTCATGTATTTATTAGCTTACGGCTCAGTACAAATGGGAATGTAAGGGGTAATTGCTGATTGGAAGAGACTGGCTTAACAGAAGACACCTCTGAGTCTAGGATGAAGTTATGCTCAGAGACCTGCATATCCCTCGTTTGCCACAGGGTGGAAACAATCTCAGGAACATCATCTCAATGACATTGCTGCAACAGTTCAAATGCAGTAGTCCAATGCCATACGCTGTACATATGAATGCAGATGCAGCTGATAGCTTGGAGCAGCTCTGAAGCGAGAACATTGTATGGTTTTAAGTAGCTGCCTGAATGCTTCTTTACACCCAAGAGAACAGCATGGCTTCTCAGGTGCTTTTCTAATGTAGTATTTAAACAGTATACTATTTTTATAAAATTCCATGTAAAATATGTCTTTCTTAATAAACTAGATGACCCTAAAGAGTCAGCGTACTAATAAAAGGAAGAGCTCAGACCCACAAATGCTTTTAGGAATCTGCTGCCCCCAGGCATTTGTCTCCCATTAGATTTTGAATGGGTGAATTAGGACATAAACTACACTTCTGAGCTCAGGCCAGAGGATTTCTCTCCTACATCACTAATTTGGGAAGATTTTCTGTCAAAGACAGAATCACCTCTAAAGATAGATTCTTTGATTGGTAGAAAGAGGAAATGGCATAGCACACATCCCTTTTTTTCTCTACTAGCTTGAATAACTAATTTGAAGATGTGCACAGAATGCTTCTCTGCCTCTCAAATAAGGGACTAGTTAAGTTCATTTTACTCGAGACAGTGGTGTGTGTTGCAGTGCTTCAGTCTACTGCTGCTGAGCCAAGCAAGCAATCTTTGCACTCTCCTTTTTCCTCCACTTGCTGAAAAAATAGAAGATTTCTGTCCCCTAGAGATGCCAATCCAGCGATTTTGCAATCTCTTAATATTCATATTGGACTGAGAGAATGTTTAGGTTTCTCTCTGTCACACCTTGTGCCCTCCTACTACAGCTCAACCTTTTTATCCACAGCTTCCTGTGGGTTCTTCCTACTTTTCATTCTACGTGACGTAACTGTAAAGGAGTTTTATTCTGAGAATTACCTTCAGCTTGTATTTTAAAGCAGCTGGCATTTCCAGTACAACATCAGGTGACTTAGTACTGACAGGAACTTCATCTGAGAAAACGGCAATTTAGTAGCAAATGAGCTAATCTGGAGCCTGCACGAGAAAACCTGCGGCTTCGGAAACCCTTGTTCTTTGGTTTTGTCTGCTTTGGGGACACTTTGAAGCATTTACACCCCGTGATAACCCCAGCCTAAGCCTTGCAGCACCTGCAGTACAGGGAGCCCTTCGAGCCAGTGTGCTGCCACTGGCATTTTTAGCTGCACAGACAAACTGTGCTCCGGGCAGGATTAGCCTGGGTAAATCACTAGCAAGAGAGACATTTGCTGGCTAACTTTTCTGCCACTTTGCCGTTCCCCTCCAGATATGTCACATTTCTTACTCAGTAGATTTCCACGTGCACCCACAGTGTAAGAGCACTCTGCGCTGTTTCAGTTTAAGGCACTGTGGTTAATCAATGTCATTTCGGCATCTAGTTGCTGGGAAAGGCTGCCTGGCATTTCTGCACAGACCCAGGAAGTTGTTTGTTTTCCCCTGACCCATAAAGCAAGGAAGAAAAATGGTGACAAGTCATTAACAAGATCTTCTGTGTTTCATTTTACGAGTGCCAGCTGTTCCCCAGCAATCACTCATATAAAACCAGCACTAAAACCTGACTGCTGGGGGATGCAGTGAATGCAGACCATGCAAGCACTGAGCAGCTTTCCAGTTAGGGACAGAGTAGACAGTGCCATGGCATCATGCGGGCCAGCAGCTCCCCAGGACCAGGGTTGTTGGGAACTGCAGGGGATCCCTGTGCTGGCAGGGAGGGAGTAGGACATCCTGAGGGGCATAGGGACAGTCCTGACATTTTGAGCATCTCCGTGGCAATGGGGCAGGCCAAGGCAAGGCTGGGACGTGGGCTGATGGGTCTAGGCAGGGCAGGGCTGTGGGGAGCAGTCCCACCTTGCTGGGTGTCACTGAGGCAGGGGCTGGTGGCCCTGGGGGACTACCATGGGGTCCTGGGCCATGGGCAGGGTGGAGGAAGCCCTGGAGTACTGGGCAAGGACAGGTAAGGCTGGTGGTACCCCCAGGGGCCTGGTTTATAAACAGAAGCTGTGTGGAGGACTGCTATAATAAGGAAGGCCCTGATTTTAAACAACTCAGGTAGGTAAACATCTCAGTGCTGCCACAAAACTGTGACAAGCCCATGATACCTGGTAGTGGCTTGGCCAAAGTTTGTGTTTCCTTGGTAATAAAAATTAATGCAAGTATCCTGAGTTCAGCCAAGAGGGCCCAGACAAATAACAGCTACAAGGATAGCAATCATGGATTAACTGGGGACTCTTCCCTGAAATCCAACGCTAATATCAAACTAAACCCCTGCAAACCTTTTCTGCCAATGCTTGGAAGAATGTCTAACCTGGAAGACTGAGTATCAGACAAACATCACTCAGTGCTTTGCTTGAAGAGATTCCTAAAATAACCTAAATTCCTAAAATAAGGCATATCAAGGGCAGGGAAGAAATTTAGATCATAATTTTCTGAGTTTGTATCTCCGAATTGGGAAGGAGATTTAGTGTTTGCTACTGCTTGCTATGAATCTAGCTTATTCTGAGCCAGAAATCCAGCTTGGAAGTGTCCATAGACATTCTCATTACATGCCTAAAGATTAGTTCCTACTTCATTCTGTCAGAAATTTAATTTGTGTGAAGGGAAAGCCAGACAAAAAAAGAAGAACGAGAGCCCCCGTGGCGAAAAGCAGAGGACCTTCTGCAACGTATGCTACTGAAATGAACACAACATGGCAGCAGGCTCCAGCTAACACTTGGAAATTTAAAGATGCAACACACAGAAAATGAAACCATAATTGTTCCCAACAATAGCAGCATAAGCCATAGCTAGTAATCACCTGAACCATCTGCTCCCCCAAGTAGCAGCTCTTAACACAGGCTTGAGATTGGAAGATCCTCTTAATTCAGGCACATACTTAATTTACATCAGAAAATGGCAACAAAAATCAAGTGTTTTCCTCTGCACTTCAACATGCAGAAGATGCAACAGCAGGATTAGACACAGAAAATACAAAGATAGAAATTGTGTCAGTCATGAGAGTCTGTGCAGCACAAGCCCAGTCCTGTTTCACACAAATGCTGACAAAACTGATAAGCACATTTTCTCCTTACAGTCAGAATTTATAACCTGAAGTGGCGGTTATAATGGAAAAGTAAATGATCCCCTGATACTCAAATCAATCTTGTGAGAAATAACCTGAATAATGAGTTACAATTGCAAGCGATGAAATTAAGACAAGAACAGTTAAATAAGGATCTAAAGGAACAGATAACACTTAGTATGGTATTGGAAACATAAATTAGGCTTTAAAATGTATGCAGAGGCAGAGGAGAAGGGGAGAATTTAAGGAACTGGAGCGGAGGCCTCAGATAAAGATGAGCCTTTGATGAGATGTAATCAGAAGCAATGTCAGATTCCCATTATTTGAGGAAAAATCCCCACTTCAAATAGAATTTTTGATACAACTGGCTTTTAGAGCTTGGCACTATAGGAGGATTTCCATTTACAGTGTAAAATACTCCAAAATGCTTACAACTCAAATCGATTTGTTGCAGATGTGATTAGAAATTGTCTCTAAGACCATACCGAAGCACAAGATGTGGAACTGAGCTAATAACATCTCCTTCACCCTGCACAGTTTGATGCCTCACACTCATGTATGGTCTTCACCCTCACAACAGTACAATGAGAGGAAAGTATTATTCCTGTTTTAAAGGATGAGACTGGAACAGGTGACATTTCAAAATCGCCCAGAACACTAATGACTAGCTGAAAACATTTCTTGTAGAGGAAGGTGATATAGGATCCTGCAATAGGATCTTGATTACAAAACCAGATTTGAAAAACAAAGAACCAGAAATAAGACATCTTAGTACTTGCCATTGTTGTGTTAGGTACTATGAACCTTGTTTTTCATATGGGTTTAGTAAAACTGAGTTTTCTTACTGAGTTTTCCAAAAGCTGGAACATACAAGGATGGAATGTATCTCATCTGACTGCGTATGTCTACAGTGTGACCATTCCACTGATTACTCTAGCTTTATAAACAATGGGGGAAAATAGTCGCTCCTAGGATGTGAGTCAACTTGCACTAAAGCAGATGTCTAACTCAGGTCAGAGAACTGATGTTCTCTCATTGTCCACAAAAGGAACCTGGTAGGATTAGTTCAGATTTTACCTCGGACATTTGTGCTGCAGATGTCCACAAGATGAAAGAAGTACCTCGGGCACTGAAAAAAATTATAATTAAGCACTAGGCATAGTTACATAGTGCTTGGCATTTGGAATTAATAATGACAGAAACACTAGCAAGAACTTGAACAAAAACTATTTTGCATTGGCAGGGAATTAAGGATGGCATAATAGACCTTTGCTACTGTTTGTTTATACGTACTCATCCACTGTCTCTCTATTTATTTCTCCAGTTTCAACATGTACTTCCCTACGCAGAGGATTTTTAAGGAATCTTTCTGGTTATCAGTCACCTTGAAACTGAGTACTTGTGCTAACTCCCATGATTCTGTCCTGCTAACTATATGATAAGTGAACCATGAGGAGATGAGGTCATTACTGAGAGGTGAAACAGTGGGAATGATCTCAGGGGAAGTTTCAACAGATTGTTTCTGTCATGAGACCACTTATACGTGCTTTAAATTTTCCAAATAGCTCACTACAGCCAAAAAGCTGAAGAAATTCTTCACAATGTAATGGAAAACATCAAAGAAAAACAGACAGAGGCCCACTACTGTCCAATTTGGATCTGCACAACTTCCCTTCAGGAAACACTGACTTAGAAGACCTATAATATTGCCTGCAATATTTAATGTTGACGTCAGCTGGCATTAGATCAGCTCCTTCTAGCACAGCCTTGATTATCATGCAGAACCTGAAAGATGCTGGAATAATCAAGCTTTCATATAATCAAGGGCACATTAAAAGTATTAAATGCATACCTAGAGACACAATTGTGCAACAGCTAACAGGCAGTTACAGATCATTGGCTTTGGAAAATCACAGAGAGACACAAATCTTTTATTCCATGTTATTATTTTTTCAGTGACATTCTGTAATCCAACTAAAGCCCTATTAAAAAATAATTAAAGGTTTTGTCTTTATTGTATTGTACTATTTAATTATTGTCATGACTCTCCTAGCTGACGATGATTATTAAAAATAAAATACATTGTAAATAATAAAACAATCATTAATAACCATCTTTTCAGAAATGGTGATTCTCGAAGTACACTTGGAGGAAACCCTGGTATGTCATAAACAGAAAACTGAAGCATGAAAAAGTTTTGTGACTTCCCCAACAAGTAAGTATTGGTAGCATCACTATAACCTAGACCATCTGCTTCATAGTCTAATTTTTCTCTCATTAGGACAAAGTCTTAAAGTGATTCTTGAAATCAGTCTATTCCCATTATCAGTGACAGTGTTAATTCACTTAACCCTGAAAACTCAAGACACTACGGAAATATAAAGTAATCCAATTCCTGCTTACTTTTATATCACTGGTCAAGAATCTGTGTAGCGCTTGATGAAAAGACATGAGTCACTGGACATCAGTGTGATTCAAAACGTGGCTTAGATTTCACATTAAAAAATAAGTCTTGTTAGGTACCATATGCTTATAGCCAAAATCATATTAAGGTTGACTAACAATCAGCTAAGGTTCTCAGTACCTGGTGACTGTGATGTTTGACTCAGAAATGTGCCAACAGATTAAAGTGTCTCTGGTGTGGAGACAAAATTGCATTTCATCAGAGGTGAAAGATTTCAGGAAGGAAAAAAAGAAGTCTCTGTAATGTAAATTATATTATACACACAGTTTGTAAATGTGAAAGGGACAGAAATGTACCTGCTCTGCAAAATAAATGCTCTGCATCAGAAGAAAGAAGACATCAATGCATATGAGTCAAGGCCAATCTGTATGACTTAGTGATTATGGCATAAAGATTCTGTGGGTTTTTTTCACAAATCTCTGGGGGGTTTTATAAATTTTTAGTTTTTCTACAATTTTTAGCAGTGGGGTGAATAACAGGAAATACTGTCATACTTCCAGGACAGGATTGAGCTCTGTGAGCTCAGAGCCCTGTTCCTGATCTCACTAAATATTTTTCTGTGACCTTGTGTACTTTTCTATTTCTTCCTTTCTATAATTCCTTACAAGGCACCCTGGTAATAGCTAGAAAATACACATTGCAAAAACATCCAGTCCTTTCTCTGAAGATTTGATATCTCAGTAAAGCAGAGTGGACAAACGTAACACATGTGAATGTGCCAGGCCAAACTCATCCAGGAGGTAGAAGTAGCGGGAAGATTTTGAATCACAGAGCAGAATTCGTTTTTCAAAACACAAGTATCTCTAAGTGCAATGATAACTTGATTTTTTTGAGGGTGGGGTGGTGGTTTTGTGGTTTTGTTTGTTTGGTTGGTTGGTTTTTGTTTGGGTTTTTTTTTGAGGGTGGTGTTTGGTTGTGGGTTTTTCGGGGTTTTTGTGTGTGTGTGTGTGTGAGTGTTATATTTGCCATTGATTCTCTCTTTTTCTATCACTTTTTTTTTAACTTCTGCTAATCCTTCCTCCAAACTTCATTCCCAATGGCAGTAATTCATAAAACTATTTGGAATACCTGGGATGTGAAAGGCTTTAATCAAGTGATGAATACAATCTTTGTTTCACTCCAGTCTCATTTATTTCCAACAAGAAAAGGCTAGGAGCAATTTTGCAGCACATTGCATCATAAATCCTAATTTGTGTATTTTATTCCTATTGCAAACCTACAGACTGTGGTGAACTTGACAGAATTCACTAGGCTCTCTACAGAGAAAGTCCCAGTAGAAGTCTGGATACAAACAGCTCTTGTTCAGTGTACCTCTGATTAAAAGGATATGTAAAGCTTGAGTCCAACTTGCACTGCTCTAGTGATTATAAGACAAACACTTTAGACTGCTCAGAGTAAAGGCCAACAATAAGAGTGCCTTATGTTTTGAAAGAAACACCCTGAAATAATCTGAAAAGCACAAAAAGTAGCATGAAAAGCAGATCCAAGTTTGTGGAGGGAAAAACAAAACAAAAAACCCTGCTGAGTTTTAAAAGGGAAGAAAAAGCAGTTCTCAATAGACCTTAAGTAGAAGGTAGAATGGATATTGTCCTTTCATTCCTGCCCACAGGAGTAGGAAGACTGCAACCATTTCTTGAGTTCATGGATTTTTTAGAATGGAAGATATGGGATACCTCGGACTATCCTCCCACGTATAACTAAGTACTAGCAAAAGAATCAAAATTCCCATTGAAACAAAGAAAAGATAAAGAACAATAGAAATTTCTGAGAATTCACAGGAGGGAAAAAAGCAGGTGATCTGAATGGGATAATTATAATTTTCTACTATTATTGAAGAATAAACCAGAGGGAGGAAAGGAAAAGACATAGGAAAAGGTCAATCAGAGAAAGAAAAATGCCTGAAGTTTGGTCCCAATGAACAATTGTTTCCCTATACAGCAATTAGAGCAATGGTTTTCTATTCAGTTTATTTGCTCTGTCTTATCACTCAAGAAAAGGGAAATAAATCAGGCTGGTGCCTGACCTTTAAAAAACACTGGATCCCACTGAATCATCCTGCCACTGACAGAATTTGATTGTCTCTTCAAGTCCCTTTCTACACATCCAGCAGCTGGCAATAACTCTGTTATGTGCCTTGAGTTTTCGTGAAGCAGCTTTTTTCCCTTGCTTCTTAAGGTAAATAAAGTATAGCAGTTGGAAACAACTGAAAGATAAATTTATCATCATGTCCACTGTGCCTATAGAGAGAAAATCAGTGCCAAGAATGAGATCTGCATGAACCCCTATCTGAAAACTCAACATGGCATCAAAATATTTCATATTAAAGTATTGAAAACTTTTATTTCTTTCTCTTCACAGTTATTTTTAATGTGTTGTTCTGGCTTCCACGAAGTGCTCAAATGCAGAAGAAAAATCTCTATTTATACTTTGAGCTGACCCACAAATGTCTGGAAATCTCAGAGAAAGACAACTTTAGGAATATTTCTAGAGACATCCAATAAATTAATGGAAACACTCTGCTCCTGTATGTTTATCTAATCTCAAGATGGAACTCTTTCCTGATATGAGAAGTTTTTGCCATGCAAATATTACAACAATGTAAAAGAGACATCCACAGTTATTTGTGAATTTTTCAAGGTTCATAGTTAGACTGTGGATATTATGCCAGCATCAAAAATGAAGAATCCGATAATTTTTTTTGCATCATTTTGTGTCACAAACCACTGGAAGAGCAGAAAGTGACGAAACATAAGCTGGTTTTTGCACTTATCCTCCATTCCCTCCCTGCTATAATCCTTATGTCCAAAGTACATGATGCAGAGAAAGAACTCAAAGTAACTAGAAGTTACTAAAAGAACTAATATTTATTGCTCCCTCTGGATTTAGAAAAGTAAGGAAAGACATTTGTTTTGGACCTTCAGTGTTGTTTCTAGTACATATGATGGGCTATGAAGTTTTGTAAAACCGAAATACCCGACCTGTGTACAAAACCATTATCACTACCATTATCAACCGAGTTGACAGACTCGGCTGATTATTTACTGACTGCATATGGAATAGAAACGAAAATAGGAACTTAGGGTAAGTGAAGATCAAGGAAATGTGGCGTATAGAAGAATGTTAAATGAATGCCACTTTCTTCTCCTTGACATTTGTGTCTGGACTTGCTGAAAATTGACTCTTTTAAGTTGTCCATTTAGGTCACCTAAGCCACTGACTCCACGCTATCAGAAGTAGCAACCTCTTATAACTACCAAACAGCAGTAATTTTTGTGTCCTCCAGTAATTTCAGTATATTTCATTAATAAATTCTCTCATTTTGCTGTTCTTATCACTGCTACTTTAATCTTCAGGAGCTCTTCTGTTATTTGAAGATTAAAGTTATTCATAGACTGTTCATATCTATTTATTCTCATACCAATGTTTTCTTTTAGCTTAAAATGGCTCTTCTTCTTCCCTGATCTTTATTCCCTTGCCACATTTCAGCAATATTCTCTCTCCATCTTTATTTTTCTGGCCTGGGTAAGGCAAGTTTTCTTCTAGTGTCTCTTGAGTAATAAATTAATCATTCTACTGCTCATCTAGTAGTTTCTTTTTACACTTATTTTAGTCTTATGATTTACTCCTTCTTGACTATAGCTTTACAGAATTTTTAGTGTTGTAAAACATAATTACTGTCATGATTTGAAAGTTTCCCACACACAACATATATTTAATTGTGGGAAATGAATATCGATTTTATCCTTTTGTTGACAATGTCTTGTAGTTTAAATAGCTCTCTTCTTTCTCTAGTGTTTATCCTTCTGTTTCATTCTTAGGTAGCAATCATCTGGCTCTTCAGCTTGTATTTTGCTAGAACCCTACCCTCTTTCTTTCACGGGTGGATTTCCATTTTCTTAATCATTTTAGCAGTCTTCCTTTTCCTTAGCTCTCATCTGAATTTGTCTTTCTTGGTGGTGGTGAGACTGACTCACAATATTCCAAACAACATCTCCCCACAACTATGCTATTAACACTCCCACATGGGATATGGGATGATATGATATATCCAAAGAGAACATTGGACTTTATGACATTATATCAGTGGTTCACAGTCATTTTGGGACTGACAGGTATATTTAAATAATTTCCTTCTATTTCTGCTCTGGACAGTGAGATCCCAGGGCACTGCAGAAATTATTTTTGTTTATCCCCCGTGCATGATGTTAAACAGTAGCTCATTTTGCCCTTTTCCTATTACCCTCAATCTTCTGACATTTAATTCTTCATGTGTAAGATTTCAAAGCTGATTTCTATAGCTGCTGTCTCTTGTGTTTGTGTTGTTGGTTTCTTTTTTTCTGTTCCAGGATCAGAATCATTCACAATAACAACATACTATATTGCTCCTAAAACTAATTTTTGAGAAAATCCACCAGTGATAGTTTTAAATCCCAAAAATTCTTGTTCTAACAGTACCCATTTTTTTTTTTTTTTGGTCTGACTTTTCTTTAGTATCTCATGCTTTTTGTATCTTTTTTTTTTTACACCTTCCTACAAAGAACTAGTAATTCCTTAATTCCTCACATGGCTTCATAATTGAAATTACATAATTCTGCCTAAAAAAGATCAGATTTGCTTCCTTTGTATAGGAAAAAAAAATCAAATGAACAAAAAGAAAAACAGAAAGAAATCAGGTTATCCTGACACCATCTATGTTTAATAAGCCTTTGTAATATCCTATTCTTCAGTCTCTTCAATAATTATCTTTTATCAATTTTTAAAACTCTTCCAACATTTGACCCTGGATTTCTTGCTTTCCAGTACACTTCTCTTTCTACATAAAGGCATTGCATTTTCCTCTTTCCAGTTTTGTGCCACTGCAAACTACAAGTAGAGATTTTAAACATTTCCTTCCTGAATGAAGATTTCAATTGCCAGTTCTTTCAGGGTTCTGGGCTGGAGATGATCTACTCACCTTCACTTAAGACTTTTCGATATTTTGATTTTAGTTTCTCAATCCCATTAACTATCCTTTTTGTCTTCACTCATATCACTGGTCATACTTAAAATTTTTTAGCCAGTGTCCTATTCCCCCTGCCATTTCATATGCAAATTGGGAGACTCCTGAGCTTCCAGCCATCTTTTTTTGTATTTGACTAATTTTCTCCATTTACACCGTAATGGCAATTTTTGAGTAAGTTTGGGTTTTTCTGGTTTTTTGTTGTTTTTTTTTTTCAGACTGCCCAGACCACAGAACAATATTTTTAAACAGACACAAATCCTACTTAAAGCATCTTGGGGGAAGGTTGCATTTTGAAATGTTCCTCTCTGTCTGGATTTCCCTGGATTCTATTTTTACAAGAACAGAACATGTCTCTTGTCACTCTAACTCAGTCCTGGGACTAGTAATTCAAAAGGTTTATGCTCCAGCAAAAAATAATGTTGGGAAATCAATGTTAATGGCAGCTTTTCTGGCTTCCAAAAAAGCCTTCTTGTGATATGCAAATAATGGAAGTTTTGATTCACTGCCATGGTAAGAAAATAAATGAACAAAAGTAACTGATTCTGGTTTATTAAAATATTTTATTGTTGTGGCTTTTTCTATTTACTCCAGTAATTCTTAAATGCCAGCTGAGAAATGGATCATTTTGTGTTTCAGGCCATAGAGGATATGTAAGATGACAATGTCTGTCCTCAAAAGGCTAATCCTGGGCTATTTTAGGATACATTCAGTGACTTCAGCAGGACATGGAAATTTCTTCATGCTTTTTGGTGTCCAAATGACAAACATAGCTAAGGGCCCAGGGGCCAGTCAAGTACTTTTCCATCCAGGGGCTTTTTGAAAAATGAAGGATGTAGAAGAGAGAAAAGTCAAGAATATGCTCGTGTGTGAGAGAAAAAGATAAACTTCCTGTACCTTTTTTGCAATACTATAGTGAGTTTCATTTCTCTACAAGCTTTTTTTAACTTTCATTTTAGTGTTCTGGATCTACTCATGGGTAACCTGATCAAACGAGTGGTAGGTCAGCCGAGCTCTGAGCACCGCATGGAGCACTAAAGTCTCCAGTTTCATCAACACATCCCTTTCTATTGACAGCACAGGAATGGTTCAGGAAATGGCTTTAGTTGCGAGGATTAAAACACTGTCTAACAAAGCCCTTTATTTCCTTGAATCTCTGAATAGGCTGGACATTTAATACAAAGGAGAAAATATTCACAGCAACCTATCAGTTTCTGCAATTTCCTTATTTGGTGGAACAATTTATTTGGTTCTTGGCTGCATATCATTCTATTTTCATCAGTGTTGCATATCTACAGATAGTTATTTGAGAATTATTTCTGGAAATAGTGATAAAAAAAATTACTTTTGCAGTGGCCACTGAACACATGTAAATGAAACTAATTATGATGTGTATTGCTCCTCGTGGACCAAATAACATCCTGTGTGGCTCTACTGGAACTCTATGCTCACTTGTTGAAAATCTATTAGTAAGAGCACATTTTAACTTGCAAATCTTTATCTCCAGAACTCATCTAGCACAGAAGGAATGGAGGTAACAAAAATGATTTTATGTAATCCAAGACATTGCAACTCTGAGCAAATCTGCTTACTAGCTTTGGCCTCGTTTTAGAAAATGTATCTGCAAGACATTCTGTTCATTTCTTTTTTGCTACAAATGCCGACCACAGATTCCTATCATGTCAGAGCACTATACCTAGATGCCGATGTTCCGCAAATATTCCCTTACACAATTAATTCAGTGTTTTCTCCTAGTCTTTCCAAAAACCTTTATTTACAGCTTGTGAGGTAAGCTTTGCTTGCTTATCACAGACACAGCAGGGAGGAGGATGAACCCTGGTATAAGATAGCAGCTGAAAGGTGTGTCAGATGGTGGACATTTTAAACCATTTGTGCCTATTAAGTAGCACTGCCACTTCTGCCACTATCTTGGTAAATCTGTCTAACATATGAAACCATGTGGCAAAAGACAGGTTGTAACTAGGCTTGCAAACGTGTTTGTGTGAGTCTAGCTGTGGCAGTCACCAGTAAAGAGGATGTGATGCAGATGTCAGTGTCTACATGTGTGATATCTCTCATCAGTTTTCACTTTAATTTTGAGCCCATGTCGATCATCTGAGACAACTCATAGTTTCTCTACTTGCAGATTTGGGGTAACAAGTAGTTTTAAAAACATCTGAGGATTTGTGTTTACTTCTTGCAAAGAGCCAGGTGAGCCACTTTGAAAAGGCTGGCTCAGAACCTTTGAGGTTCAATAATGTGAAGTGCTGGGTCCTGCACTCTGGTCACAACCACCCCACGCAGTGTTACTGTCTGGGGGAAGAGCAGCTGGAAAGCTGCCCAGCAGAAAAGGAACTAGAGGTGCTGTATGACAGCTGGCTGAACACGAGCCAGCAGTGTGCCCTGGTGAAGGTCAATGGCATCCTGGCCTATTTCAGAAATAGTATGGCCAGCAAGACTATGGCAGTGACCATCTCCCCTGGCACTGGTGAGACCACACCTCTAGTCCCATGTCCAGTTCTGAGCCCCTCAACACAAGAAAGACATTGAGGTGCTGGAGTGTGTCCAGAGAAAGGCAAAAAAGCTGAAGAAGGGTCTAGAGGGTAAGTCATACAAGGGGCAGCTGAGCGAGCTGCAGTTGTTTAGTCTGGAAAAGAGGAAGCTCAGGGGAGACCTTATCACTCTTTGCAACTTCCTGAAAGGAGGTTGTAGCCAGGTGGGGGTCAGCCTCTTCTCCCAGGTAACAGGACAAGAGGAAATGGTCTGAAGCTACTACACCAGGGGAGGTTCAGGTCAGACATCAGGAAAATTTTTTTCACTGAAAAGCTTGTCAAGCACTGGAACAGATTGCTCAGGGAAGTTGCGGAGTCATCATTCCTGGAAGTGTTCAACAAACTACTGGACGTGGCACTAGTGCTATGGTTTAGTTGACAAGGTGGTGTTCGGTCAAAGGTTGGACTCTATGATCTTGGAGGTCTTTTCCAACTTAAATAATTCTGTGATTCTCGTGGAAAATTACTTCCCTTTTATATGTTTCAAGTCACACATCCAAAACTTCAGGCATGCAAAACTTTATACCCCTTTTAAAATGTTCAAATATGTAGTTGATGATTATCTCAAATGGATATTCATTTTGGATGCTTTTTAAAAGAGCATCCATGCTCAGCCATGGCAAGAAGTATGGGATAGAGTTTTTCTTCTAATCAGTCACTGGATTAGGATGTGAGTTTGGATGAGGACCATAAAAGCAATTTAGAATACTGTGGTCAGAACCACAGGGTAGTACAGTCAGTAATTTGTACAGGTCTCCCCAACTTCTTTAAGCATCAGAGCTCCCATTTAGCAAGGTAATTAAACATCTTCAGATATGCATCTCTGTGTTTTGACATACTTTCACAAAGAATCTCCCAGAAGTACCACAACTGGACTGAGCTGGTCCACCAACAATCCATAGACAAATATAGTCCACACAATGTGTAGCTTGAGATATTGTATCTCTTAAAATTTCTTAAAAAGATATATACATAGTCTACACATATGAGCATGTGTTTGTCTATGTGTATATATTTATCTCTGTCTAAAATTACCATAGAACAAGCAGCACAAGAACAAGTATTTGATGCTGTCCAAGTGAGAAGCAGTACATGTACCTAGAACATGTCATAGGAAGTATTATCTGCCAAGGTTTCCTTTTTAACCAGTGAATGGTATTGCATCTAAGGAACCAAAATCTACTTTGGGGCTAGAGAACAAATTAACTTCTCCTCCTCCAAGCTACCTCCCTCCCTCTGTTCTTTCCCCTTGTCCACCTACAAGTTTTAAAAATCATAACATTACCGGTGCTTTTTACCATTAACATGATCCTTTGTGCTTTCTTCTGTAATGACTACCTTGCCACACTTCCTTATCTTTCCAAGATCTAAAGGAAAGACGGAATTCGGGCCAATCTACGGAATAGGCCCCTGCATGAAATGCAAGTTTATAACAATTACTTAAGTGTTATGATTAGTCTCACTGTCAGATGATGCCACTTACTAATGATATACCCCTGATGTTAGTGACGGATGATGAGATGTGAGCAATAAAGCTGCTTGGAGTGGAGAACTTACATGTCAACCAGTTATGATCTCATTTTTCCATACTACTTCTTATCCCAAATCACTGAAATTAATGAAAATACAGCTACCTGCTGAGTAGTTGATATGATACAAGATGATGTAGGCTGACAATATAAACTATTCAGCATAAGGGGAATGGACGAATCTCTTCAAGACTTTATTTTACTCTCAGTGTAGGGCTATACCATCCCCTAGTCACATGGTAAGTACTCCAAAGTCACCTGTCAGTTTGGGATCAACCCTCCTCTTCTTAATTTGGGCTATGGATTATCTGCTGTAATTCTCCTCAAGAATGACAAGGTGTTCATGAAATCATTTGTAAATCTTCCCCAGCTTTATTAAGGTGTGAGTGCATGGGCTACAATGACTTGAACAACTTTTGCAAAGGATGAGCACAAAGAGAATAGATAAAAAGAAGCCAGTGGTACAATACTAAAGAGGGAAGTATAAAGAAGTATTCCTGCCATCCAGATGCTAGTTCAGGAGTAGCACCATGAAAAAGAAGAAAAAAAAGAAAATATAAAAGTATCTGCTCTGAAACTTTGGCTGTAAGTGTAGTGGGTGGACGCTGGCCAGATCCCAAATACCCGCAAGAAGTCACTCTCTCACTCTTCCTCTGCAATTGGACAGAGGAGAGAAAAAAAAAACCAGCTGAGGAATTCACTTACTGGGAGAAATGACTGATCATGGACAAAACAGACTCAAAGTGAGGTTAGAGCTCAAATTTATTACTAGCAGGATAAGACTTAAAGAGTGAGAAATAAAACAGTCTTAAAACACCTTCTCCCCCCCACCTCCTTTCTTCCATGTTCTCCTTCCTGCCACCCAGTAGTGAAGGGGGACAGGGAAGGGGGGTTGTAATTGGTTGTTTCCCATGGGCTGCAGTTGAGTCTCTGCATCCTGATGGTCCTCCATGGGCTGCAAAGGGGACAGCTTGCTTCACCATGGTCTTCACCACAGCCAAAGGGAGGCCACACCTCTGAGTCCTTCCCCTGTTCCCGCGGGGTCCCTCCCACAGGAGACAGTCCTTGATGGACCTCTCCAACATGAGTCCATCCCTCAGGTAGCAGTTCTTCCCCATCTGCTGTCCCGTGGGTCACTCCTCCATGGGGTGCAGTCCTTCACAGATGGGCTGTACTGACATGGGTCCCCCAAAGGGCCACGAGTCCTAACTGGGAAAAACCTGCTTCAGCGTGGGCTTCCCTCTCCATGGCCACAGGTCTCCAGCAAGACCCTGCTCTGTCCTGGGCCTCCCACAGGGTAACAGCCTCCTTTATGCATCCCCTTGTTCCAGCACCGGCTCCTCCATGGGCTGCAGGGGGGTCTCTGCACCCCGATGGTCCTTCATGGGCTGAAGGGTCCTCAGTTCTAAGTCATTTCCCCGCTCCCAGGGAAGGGAGGGGGCCCTCCTTCCTCTGCTACTGCACTGTTCTTGGTGTCTGCATCGTTATCCCATGTTCTCCTCCACACCTTCCTGGCTGGAATTTTCTTCTGCGCAACACCTTCTGTTCTTAAATATCTTACCATAGAGCCATTACATGCTTGCTAATTGACTTGGTCTCGGCCAGCAGCAGGAGGTCTGTCCTGGAGCTGGCTATCACTGGCTCCATAGGATCAGGGGAAGCTTCTAGCAACTTCTAACAGAAGCCACCCCTGTAGCCCTCCCCTACTACCAAAACCCAGCCACATAAATGCACAGCAGAAAACCAAGGTATCTTACAGGCAATTAATAATCTTTCTAAGACAGCGAACTTCTTGTGGTAGCTGGTAGCACTTGTGGTGCTGGCTACCATCACGGTAAAGCGTAAGTTAAATACAAAATTCAAAAATGTTAGTTTGTTTGCAGCTTCTCACCAATCATAAATGCTGAATTTTAGCTCAGCTTCCTAGCATTTCCTTTCAGTTGCGATTACTACTTTGTTGTGTATCAAAGTGCTACCTGCAAAAATGGCAATGGAAGGTGGAAGAGTGTTCCAAAGCACTGAACACTTATATGTTGATGGATAGAAATTTGTGCTTCTCATTCTCAAAGCTGCATTCTGTAGTGCTCACCTGGACTGTGCATAGAACACTAAATTTGTGACAAATCAGAGAAATTGTGGTGGTTGTCTTCCATCCTATTGAAGCTTCACTTTATTTTATCAAACACATTGTTTCAGAGATGACTGTCCTGTCCTTCATGTGGTTGTTGCCTGCAGCCAGGACCATTTAATTCTAACAAAAATCCTGTTTAATGCAAGAAACACTTTAAGCTTAATACCCATCACTGGCTGCATAAAATTATAGGCTGTCAGTATGTGTAAATGAATGCATCCGGAGAAGATAAAAGAACCACAAATGAAACTGGATTAAATATTCCAGATAACCTCTCTTTTAAAATTAAAAAAAAAAAAAGGGGGTGAGAGAGAAAAAAACCCCAAAGATTGCTTATTCTCTTTCTTTTTATGCAAACTAGGGAAGAGGGCAAAGAGATATTAGGTAATGCTTCCTAACTGTTTCAGAATTATATTTCTGAGGCTTTTTCATTTGAGGTAGGTCTTTCTTGCCCTAAGGGTGATCCTTCTCCTATCATTTATTGAAGTATTCTGAGCTTTGTCTTTTAGCAGGAAAAAAGAGGCAGAATAACAGAAAAATAACAACAAACTTGGTCTGTCGGCGTGAGGAGGGGTGTGAAATCCTTTTTGAAAAATTGACAGAGGCAGGAAAAAACCATTTTTGTGTAAAGTGACCTCTGACTCTCTCTCATTTATGTCAGTAGGTCTGAATGTAACGAATAAAAAATACTAAGACCTCTGAATACTTCTTTAGGAGCAACTGTAGACAAAAAAAATGGCTTAAATCATGTTCATGCCCATTTCAAGAGCCTTTTGCTAAAAAAAAGAAATGTAAAGACGCTGCACAATGATTAACAGTCCAGCTCTGGATGAATTTTCCTATTTACTTCTGGGAAAAAGAGTGGGACACGTGGACTAGGACTTTTGAGAATTTGAGTCAAACTATCAGCTACATGATGTTCCCAATGCAGCTCATCATAATCATAACACTGTCAAGGTGCAAATGCATTTGCCAAGTACTCAGCTTTGTTTCACATGAATGTGAAACCATGCTTCTTGTTTTTCTGTTTCCTTCAAACAAAGTGGGAGAAAACACTTTTTGACTCACATGGTCTTGGAGACAAAGTGACTCTAAGGTGTAAAAATGTAGGTCTAATTCTTGGAAGCAGGTGTCATTTTTCCATTCTGTAATGCTTTTATTCCCACCCACTCAGCCACAGCTTGCCTCCCTCATCCTTTTTCTACTCCAAGTCCTCCTTTTCATGTGCCACAGGTGCATAGCCAGAATACAAATAGAAACCTAGAAACCACAGGTACATAGCCATAACACAAAGCCATGATAGAAACCTAGAAAATAATATACATAAGATCTATGCAAAATATATAGATTGCACTAAATAAATGTGATTAAAAAAAAATAAAGGCACACAGTTATGCCTAAGTCGTTTTAATACCAGAGCCTTGGGTAAGCTCTAATGTGGGTAATAAACTGCAGCAAATTAAACATGAACCTTAGAGGAGAGGGGCATTTGCGATCTTTCTGGCAGGAGATTAAAATAATTGCCAATGAGCAAGCATCTTAAAAGTATAAGAATTTTAACTCCACTGCGTATGCTAAAGGAGCTGTGGAGAACTGAGAAGCCCTCCCTTCCAGACAAATGTTGTAAAACATGATTTAATACTTTTTTTTTTTTTTTACAATAAATAATGTTGTCTCCAACTGAGAGGTGCTGTGGGTGACAGGAAGGGGCTTATCTATTATCCAGACAAATGTGTGAAAACAAGAGGAGGAGAAAGAGTGTGTGGGTGTGTGAGAGATTGTACATTTCATGGCTCTGAGAGACACCCCAGTGCAGAGATTATCACCTAGACAAGAAGTAAAGCTGTTTGAAGTAAAGTCTTGGCTCTGATCCTGATGTCCAGTGTACTCCAGGGTCCCACGTGACAATAACCACTCCACTCAGATCAGTACTGGCACTCATGGGGGAAAGCTGATAAAAGTTTCTTTGAAATGCATGTAATGAGAACATTCAAAATGGCTTTTTTTTTGCCTTTTTTTTTTTTTTTAATCCAGTGTGTCCACAGGCAGTTAGTGGATCAGAAAGGAAAACTGCATTTATTAAGTAATCACTGTTGTAGGGGCTTGTGACACCTGCACTTGGATTGCTAGGTCTCCACTTACTCCATAACTGGTGAGGAGTGAATTACCCTCACAGGCAACCATACAGCACTTCTTCTTTCCTGGACAAATATATTCAATTTCATGTTAGAATTTGTCATGATTCTGTGGAATTAAAACCATAGTTCTTTGCATGATACTGCCAGAGGCAAAGAAAAGCCAGATGGTAGGCCAGGCTTTCTATCTTATTGACACCTCAGCTGGTCCAGGAGAACACACCTAAGTCCAAGCAATCTGCCTTCAAAAGTAGTCATATGCTAGAGTGAAGAAATACCTTTTGTGCATTTCTAATGAGCTTACAGTGCCTAATGTATAAGGTCATGACAAAGCATGACTTCACTGTTTTCCCCACCATGTGCTTTAGGCACAAGTCCATCTCAGCAACCTGGAACATGAACCAAATGGATTCTATCAACTTTAGTTTGTTTTATTTACAACAGGAAACCTGAAGCAGGAGCCGATTGTGGGAAAAACAGTGCAGAAAAGAGCAGAGCTGGCCAAGAGAGTCTGCTCCGGGTGAGCAGGACAAAAAGGGGCATGCCATATGAGCTGTGTTCAGTACACTATTTATTCACTAGCTCTCCACACATCCCACTAACAATACTCCCAGGAAGTCTCAACCTCTTCAACTGCAGGAGGATAAGACAATTAATTCTATATTGTAACAGGGGCAAGTGGGTCCTACATTAAGTGCCTGTAGCACTCAAAAAATCCATTCTATTCAATACAGTACAAATACTGTTCAACTAAAGCACTAGGCATTTAACTGGCTAACTTTCATGCTTCCTTCTTGCTTTTAATAGCTAGCAAGAACCCCTTAACACTGAGGAAGGGGAACAGAATTGCAAACAAATTGAAATTCATAGTCGCATGGGTATACATTCAAAAAGGAGATGAAAGTACAGTAGCCCCTCATTACAGTCACAGATGTTGTGTCTGTCTCCTATTAAAAGGACTATATATATAAAAGGACTACAGATTATAATGGTAAGAGGGCCTAAACCAGAGTTCTTCTTCTTTTCATATCAAAGCTATGACCCTCACCTCTTCAAGAGCCACTGTCAAGGTGATAAGAATTAAAAAACACAAGATGCACCAGCAGAGAACTAGAGATGAAGATTACAAATGCAGCAGGGAATGGAAAGAACTTTTATGATTTCCAGTATAAATAGTTTTCTTGATTTCTTTTTTTTTTTTAATAAAAAGGACAAATTTTTGCTGTTAATCCATCACTAGCCCACTCAGTGGCTAAAATACAGTCTCTCTGTTATACAGACTGACACCATCATCTTTTATTGCTGGGTTCTGTGAGAACACAGGTGAGATGTTCCTAAAATTCAGACGTTCAGGTTCTTTTCACATCACTGAAAAACTGTCATGATGTTACTAGTGCCATACAAGTCTAAACCTGATATATCATAATTAAAGTCCTGTGCATTAACTCAGTGAAAGAATCTTTCCTCTGGTTTATTTGGATTTTGCATAGGTGATATATCCTCTGAAAAGTCATTCTAAGTCTTTCTACTGTGACTTGAAATTTCACCTTTTCTATTTTAAGATTAGGATTTTTTCATTAATTTTGTTTTCTTTGTCAAATGAGAAGATAAAAAAAGCAGTTTGCCTGCTGAAAGATGTATTATTTGTATCATAATTGAACTATAACTCTTCTGGGTCAAATTTAGGAAGAAATTGTTGGGGATTAAAAATTACTGAGTGCTATCTCAATATTCCAACTCAGTTTTATTACGAGAATCAATCTTTTTAAAGATACAATTAAAAACAGCCATACAGTGGACGTAGCAATAATCTAGAATAATTGTTCAAATAAGATCCATACCCAAAACAGAATGCCAGAAAATTCTCAAAATAGGATTTACCAAGCTGAAATGAGTTTGTTTCCACTGAAGGTTTGCTTCAATTCTTCTTTTTAACAATGAAATTAATACTTAAGCTGTATGTACAGACTTTTCCATCACTTAAATCTCAGTGCATGAGAAACAGATCTGGGCTTATCTTATATGTACAAGAGAATTTCACCAGACACACTTTTAATATTGTATGTCTCCCATAATATAAACAACCTTTGAATTCAAAGGAACAGCCAATAATGGAGTCTAAAAAATACTACAGAAATATGTTATGTGGTCAATCATATAAAGTGATTCAAAAAATCTTCATAAGAAATGTACCACCGAACACCTATAGGCTACAAATGGTTCATTCACATTAAATAATGAAAAGATGTAAATTGCAAACATGATAGAAATAGGTGTACATAAGTTCATAAATCAGGTATTAACCAAACATTGGCAAAAATCATATAACATAATTGGGCAGGTATAATTCTTCATTTGCAGAGATTGTGTAGTGTTTAACAGATTGTGAACTTTGGCTGAAAATCCGACTACAGAGCATGGTGGGGATCAAATGGCATTAGTACTTTTCCACAAATATAGGAGAAAAAGCAGGTGAAAGAACATGGAAAAACTCTAAAAAACCAACTGCAAATAACACGATAACTTAAATGCAATTCAGTAAAAGTAATTTTGCACCTAAGACAAAGTAATGACCACCTTTCTGAGATTTGTAATACACAGCATGAACTGGGCCCAAGGGCAGTGCAGACTTATACTGGCAGTGTGTATGCTCTTTCAGTACTCACAAAATATTATAAAGCTTGGTCTGACACAGTCAGCAGACAGTCTGCACATTATGTTGTTATGAGTTCAATTTCAAGAACAGCTCAGAGCCAAAGTAAGTAAATAAACTAAGGAAATAAATAAAATAGGGAACAAGGTAGAACAACTAACCTTTCACAAAATAAAAAAAATAAATAAAAAAAGAGGGAAAAATCCAATGTGACTGTTAGCATGATCAGCTACATTTCTGCAATATTATCTTCAGTCCTGAAGATCAGCCCACCCAGCAGAGTTCAAGGGCTGAAAAACACTGACAACAGGAAATAAGCAAGCAGAGGGAGCAATTAAAATGTCTGTTACCATCAGTACCTGTGGAAAGAGTAACTGAAATATGATTCTTTTATGCAAAGAATATATGGGCTAGCAACTCCTGCTGCTTTTAGAGGGTAGGTTCATGAGCTTTTTACATATAGGGGATGAGGTACTGTTGAAAACACTGATACCATGCAGAGCTTCTTGAAATGAGTTCCTACAGCCATTCCCAGTCACTCAGCATCTATGAACAAGCTATTTCTCATAAAAATTAACAGAATAGCTGCTCTGATCAGGATACTGTGCTTCTGTGAGATGGACTCAAAATGCACTCTGGTTCTTTGTGAGCCCTCCCTGTGAGAGAGACAATGGCATGGGGTAGTGAACTTATTTTTCAGAGGGTTTAAAATCAGACCACAATTCTATATATTGCTAAATACATTGCTAATCTTCTGAGTGTCAGTGAGTGGGATTGTGAGCTGCCTCCTCACAGAAAAACTCACCCACTGAAGCTTTCCACACTGCATGCTTCTGGCCGTCTTAAGCTGCACCTTGAATGTCCAAAACAAAAAAAGTAAACACAACACTTCACTCCTCAAGTCTGTGCCTTCAGTTCTGGAAAACATTTCTGAACTTAAGGCATCAGAAAACCTGACTGAGTCACCTTCAATAGAGCATCCAAAAGGCATGAAGAAATATCCAGATTTTCTTTTAATCATCCAGATAAAATAAAGCCATCCAAAAAAATCCTGGTATGTTGGTATAAATTTTTCTGGAGAAATAGAACTGTACAAAAAATGAAGCAACTCAGAAGTATCTGAAATTAAATTACACTTTTTAGGCAGTCATAAGTACCTTGTGCAAAATTTACCATTGAATTGCTTCCCCAGGACTAAACAGCCTGATGAGTGTGTAGCACTTTTTGCCATGTTTCATGCATTTAGATGTTGCATAGGAGCTTGAGTGCATTTTCATTGCCTCTGGTCAGGAAGAGTTTAAAATTCTTGTTTCAGTTGCTCACTGGAGAGATTGAAGCCTTTTACAAAAATCTACAAACAAAAATACAGAATTTTCTAAAACTGAACTTGGTTTGAAATTACCATTTAGTCATAAAGGACTGCAAACAAAATTTCAGTCAGAGACAAACTGTTGAGAAAAAACAGATGGAAGAGACAAATGAAAAAACCACTTGGGCTGATACTAAGAGAAGTGATAGAAAGTGAATGACTGATCTAGTGGAGAATTTGCTATTGACCTCAGTGATGACAAATCTTGACTTCCCTGCTGTATTCAACACTTACAAAGAGACATTGATTTCTCTCAGCTCATTCAGTCTGACTTGGGAAAGATAAATGGCAAAGGTGTTACCTGTGTAAAAGGAGCACATAGGCTATTTTATAGGCCTACAGTTGCTCCCCACACCAGGGTATGTTTTTCAGGTTTACTACTGGCCAAGATGAAGGACATAGATTGAAATTCAGAAATTACCCACCTATCAGTCATGCAATTTTAGGACTTGGAAAAGAAAGTCACAGCAGGCAGAAGAAAATTACCTTAGGCCTTTCAAAGTCTAAGACAGTTTTAATGCAGGTTTCAAAGCGCTTTGAAAATCCCCTCCTGACGCAGCAAACATGGATGTTTACACACAGAAACTGCTGGCTGGGGATAAGACATGCGATTGTTCCTCACTTTATGTCTTGCTTTCCAAAACCTGTCATCTGACAATATTGCAAAGCTCTGAGCTCCATTATGCTTAAATTTCTCAGTATTACTACATCCTATTGCTGTCGAAGGTGGTTTGTTACAGTTACCCTCCCGCCAGGCTGATATAAAGAAATAAATTATACATTTTGATACAAGGCTATTTTGTTGAACTGTATGGATTAAAGAACTGGTAATAAATTCTGTTTTCTCTGCTAGGCCACTGGTACAAATAAAATTCAGTTCAACAGTGACCAGAAGTTATTGCCACCTGACAAGGGAACTGAATTCATGTGAAATTGATTAGCAGTTCTTAGGCCAGCATCTTGTAATTTGGTCATGAAATTACCACCACTTCTGACACAAATTTGCCACAATGAAGCTGTGTTAACACCAGCATCCAAGGAAAAGTAGGGTGAAACAATGCATTTCGTATATGCCAGGGAGAATCAGGTCACATTCTTCAATTAAAAAGCTTTCTTTATAAAAGGTTCTTTTGTTACGACTGAACTTTTTTAAGGGAAATATAAAATTCAACACAAAAATTGATTTTTTTTTTTTTTTTGAAAGTGTCAAGCTGAATTATTTTTCATTTTACCTCAAAATGTTTTTCTGCTTTGGAAATTTATTTTTTAAAAAAGGAAAAGAAATTACGTGTTATGATGAGTGTTTATGATGACAGTTAGGGTGGGATTCACTTTGCCTAATTTTAGACAACCACAGTGTAGGCGTCAGCCTCAGAGCTAGTCACTCCAGGTTTCCTTTATAGTCAATGGAGAGAAATAGGTACATTAAAGGTGTGATTCATCTGACCTATTTTAAATATCTGCTTTAAGAGCAGTAATAATCTTAAAATTACTGTCTCCCTTCACTATGCCTATGGTACGAGACTACAGAAACTATCTCAAATGGAGACCTAGTAGAGACACCTACTACTGGTCAGATAGCTCCTCTCCCAGTTGTCTAATTCTCCATTATTTACCCTTACTTTTCATCTTTTTTAACAGTGAAAACCATCATTAATAATATATTTTCACTTGAAATAAAAGGAAGGCTGTGATGCTGAAAAATCTCGGAATGATTAACAGCTTGGAGACTTCTTATCTATAAGCAGCAAGGTATTTGTTTATTCAGTGCTGGGAGCAAGCCAGCTCATGCTGGACAAACTTGCTCAGATTGAAAGTGCAAAAGCAAGCCACTTTATAGTCTTTAGATACATGGTTACATCATCTAATACATATATTAATAAGTAGGCTAATCTCTGGGCAGTCTTTTCAGAATCTCTTTGGACATGCGCCATCTTCTACTGTGGGGGTCTTCTCCTTGAGCCTTCATCCCTCTGGTGGTCATCAAGCACATCTTCCTCCATTTGACCTCTTCAATTTTCTTTGTTAGGTGACCTGAATTCTTCAAGCTTTCAGAATCCTGGCTCTGGGCCTTCTATATCTTATTCAAACACCTAGTTTACCTAATTTATTACCTTAATGTATACTACTCCTATTGTTTCTATAATAAGGACTTTGGTCCAGTGAGTAGAACAGAACATGATATTAACCAATGCTACTAAAATGTTCTTCTAGCAAAACAGGTAGAGCAAACAGGACAAGGATACCAGCTGAACCATTGTTAACTTTTTTTTGTGCCTTTTTGCCATCAGCTGTATGCTGCTTTGGAATTTTCATTTGAAGAACAAACTTCCAAGCCACTTCACAATTTAAAGTGGGAAACCCTGTCAGCTGTGTGTGAAGCTGAAGATCTACTTTTAGGAACATTTTAGGAGGTAAGAAGGATGAAAAATCATAGGTTTTCTCAGTCCTGTGTCTCATAAAATTATTTCCACTTACAACTATTGAAGTCGACAGAAAAGCTACCAAGAGGTTCTGTGGGATGGAGAATTCAACGATTTTGCACTGCACCCTAAGCTATCAGGAAGGAAAGGGCAGTAACAAGACAGACAGGATAGCAGAGTGAAGAGATGGGGACAGATGGGACTGGTCATGGGAAACATGCAGTGGGTGGAAAGAGCATGAAGAAATAGATGTCTTAAAGAGTGGCTGAAAACAGGAAGGGGCAACTGTGTCTGAGGGGAAGTTTGCAAGAAAGGACACAAGATGGGTAGCTCAAGGAAAGGAGATGTCGGGACAGTATTTTGCTTAAATTCAAAAATCCACAATGAGGATAAATATTTTCTCACCATTCTGATCATAATTTCCTAGCTTGCCAGGCGTACATCAGGCAAAGTAAAGAGTCACTGTGGATCCTGCTCTTCCTTCTATATTTAGTGTTTCCTCATTCAGTTCCAGAGCTGTTTACAGCCCTCCTCACTCTTTTGCACCTTACACTTCCACAGATATTAATCTTTTTGTTACAGACCTCTGGTTTCACTGACTCAGGTTAAGCCACACTGCCGGGAATACAACTAATTTCGCTCAGCAGAACCAGGTTTATTAGTAAAAACAAATTTACATTGATTGTCTCTGAGCTTAACGCGCATACTTTCTCTACCCCTCTGCCTAACAAAACTGTGAAGGAGATCTTTGACTTGTCAATAAGCTCACAAACAAATTATCTTGATTTTAACTCCATTACTTAGCCTAATCTCTTTTGGATTTCCTAGCATTTACACAGGAAATGGTTCATTCATATTAGATGGTGTGTACATCTCGTATTTGTAATTCAAGGAATGAGTTAGGTGGTTTGTGGTGACATTTTTGTTAATTATGTGGGCAGTGCTGGAATGTCTTTCTTCAACTATCATTCTCTTGATGAATGCACACATTATCTGGATCTAGAGCAAGAAACTCAGGTGGTTTGCAGGTGCAGGAGAAAGTATCTGCTGGGAAGTTTAGGAATAAATTGAACTGTGCCTTTGCCTAGAATCAAATCCCATACTGATAGTGGGGTTTCATGCAATTACCTTTTAGTAATCTTCAGCTGCCTTCTCTCCCTTACCACTTTCTTTCAGCTAGGAGGAAAAATGAAAATATAGGAAAATGAAAATACAGGAAACTGTTCTAAGTCAGTCCAGGAACAGGCAGGAGTTTTAGGCATGTTTTTAACACTGATTCACCCTACAGCTTCACACTAATGCGTATCCTCTCTGCTTCAGTGGAACAGGTCTCCTAGGCGATGTCAAATTAACCACATTTCTGATCCTGCACTCCAAACCAGACACTGCTACCATCTCATTATTACTATGCAAATCTACTCTAATAGGCAGCCTTAGCCCAGAGTCTTAACATCCCATTGCTTTAGAAATAGGCTAAACTTCACTTTCTTGCACAGTCACACAATCCAATGAGTGGCAAAGCAAGTGGACTTTCGACATCTCAGACAGCCTCCTACCTCTGTGTTTTCTCACCGAGCTCTAAAGAAACTATGTGGATATGCAATATTTTGTTCATGAGCCATTGTGTCATTTTGAGTTCTTTCACTTCTTCTCAATTGCACTGCAGAGATATTAAGTGCAACAGCCATAATTTTTAGTGTTGTAGCTCACATAAATTGGCAATTACTTCCTTTCCTGAAAGCAGAGGATACAAGCAAGGTCTCCTGACAAGGACTGCCTTTTTGTCCATTCCTCTCATATCCACACCAGAATTTTTCAGGTCTTCACTATCCATTCAGGAACTGATCTTCATGCTGCACAGAAGGAATAATGGATATGTGAAAGTTCACCTGTGAAAGATGCATATTTTACACTAGCAACGATCACAGCAGATCAGAGCAAATGAGATCAGAGCCTTGATTCAGAAGTTCTGATGGATAATCTGACAACAGAAAAGTCTTAGAACATGAATGACCTTTCCTGTTAATCTATGAATTATAGTTGTCTTTGTCTGTAGAAAAGGTTTGAAAAATAGCTTGAGAAGAATAGAACTAGCATAGAGGACTAAGCAAAGATAGCACAATTAAAAGTGAAAGTTTTGCTAATCAGTCCCTTTTGGTCTTAAGTGCCAAGAGACAAGTCTACAATTCTTTTCAGGACTACATTTTCCCCCAAATACACCATTAATAAGGTTTCCTAGCTCCAGTGCAGAATCCTATAACTTACAAAACCTCTTAGATATCTGTGCTATGAAAGGTGGCTCTTATTTATGAGCCATTTATTATATCACAGATCTGATAAATTTAAAAGCCAAGAGTAAAAGAATTCAGAAGCAACAAGAAGGCAGTGGTCGGGGTACCTTACACACAAACAACTTTACTCTTTTAGCAACTCAGAAGGCATCATGCTCTGTGCACCCAAATTCTCATGCTACCCCATCAGAGCTGCATACCTACTGGATTGCACTAGTGCACACCATACTTAACCCAGTTACAGGTGGTGTCTTATTACCACCATGAGGTCTTAACTATTTTGTTAGTTCATTAGAGCACCCTGCCTACCTTACCCACTTTCATCTCAAAAATTATTTTCATTGAAAGTCTTGCAGAGCTGAGGCAGTCTTCCCTTGTCTGTGAAATCTTGGTCCTTCATGTCTGATCTTTAATTGCAAGTGGCTGCAGGAAGCACCAATAAGCACCAAGTACAGATCTGCAGGAGTGAAATGTTTCTGGAGTAGAGTTCACAAGAGCATGAACACTAGTAAAGATTTTCAAGTCAACATTCAGCACAGACACACCTAAACGAAACACTCTGCTCTAGGAACAATAACTAACCAATAGGGTTTTATGTGTCTTTGTGAAAGAAAAGGGGTAGAAGAGTAGGAAAATCTTCTAGTTATTGCTGGAACAGATAAAAGGGAATTTCCTTTTCAAATTTTCATGATATTCTTTTTTCAAAGACTCAGCAGACAATAAGGAGATTCAGCCTAATTTAGGTTTAATATTTGAGGTGGTGACAGCACTATTGTCAATTAATCTTATAGAAGATAAGTGCTGAGAGCATTGCTTCTGGCCTGAGTTTCCACTGGTACCTTTTTCTGGATCTGTCTATGTTGAAAATTAGGGTAAATTTAGAAATCAGTATTAAAAAATATGTCCATATAGAAACATCACTGTTCATTTTTATACAAAATATATCACTATATATCTTTAAAGAGAGAGCTTAGTTGAGAACCATGAGTAAATGCAAATGTTTTCCACATAGGTGTTTATGCATGACTTAGCCAGGTATACTCTTCTTGCAAGAAGAATCCTCGTACCCTTGTTGTACCCCCTCTGAAATATTTAGCTAAAATGGGTCAGATTACCCATACATTCAGAGTAACTAACTCACAAGTGGGCATCTATCTATTGGTGTCTAAATAGAGAGAGATCCAACCAACACAGTGTGTTTGCTCCAGAGTACAGTGAGGGTAGATTTAGAATAGCACACAATAACGTACCTGTATAAAAATATTTACTTATAGTTGCAAATATGTCAGCCCAATGTATAACTCAGAGTTTAACCATAATCCCCCAAAGCATTCATATGTTGCTGTTGACACACCTTGAAGCCCATATTGCTATATCATTGCAGATTTTACTGTCCGTATTTGCTAGGCCACAGCAGTGCAGATATGATAGCAAGTTTATCCTAACATCTTTTCACTGGTCTGATACACCCCCCACATTTTTTGCAGGGGAAAACAAGTATCTTTTTCTTCAACAGGCTCAGAGGGCATCTAGCACTCTGTTTTAACTGGTAGAGCTGACAGTGACTCATTTTGCATGAAAATACAAAAAGCAAGATAAACAGGAAATCTCTTGATTCCTGTCGCCACAATTAGGCTTTAAAGGCCAATAGAATGAGCCTGTGTGTCTATTAGCCATCATGGATCCTGGCCAATTCACAAAACAATGAGTATCAGCCTCATCTCTGGAAAACAGACAATCTCAGCTGGCGGGAGGGGGCGGGAATAACAAAAGAAACCAAAAACATCTTACAGAATTAATTAGGAGTTTGGAACACAATTTGCACCTGAGAATCAAATGAAGGATATGCTCATATGTCATTGGGGAAAAAAACATTGATCACAGAACAGAAATCACATGCCTCTCCTGTAATCAGAACTGCCTAAACATATGTCACATTGCCTATAGTTAGGACCAGACATTCCTCCTCTAGCCACAGTGATACAGGTATGTGTGTGGGATACTAAGTGGCCCTGGTGAGCTATGTGATGTGTCTAAAAACTGAAACAGGATCTTATGTATGTTGCTCTTTATACAGATAAATATGTTTCAGTCCTATGAACTCTTTATTTTCTTTCAACCATTTTCTACACACTTTTTTTTTTTAAGATACACAGATTTTCTTGAATGCAATTGTCCTCTGCAAAACATTCTGTCATGAGAAATATTTTTAAATGAAAGAAAATGGAAATGTTCATTTTGTGCAAATCACAATTTTACTTCCAAAGGTTATTCATTCATTTACAAATCCATTCTAACAGTCCAGATAATTTCACTTTCTTTCCCACTCATACTAAATCATAATATAACCCAGAGTTAAATAAAATTACTTCATTTTGATTTTTCCACAATATAAAAAAAAAAAAAAAGCAAACCACTTCTTTCTGCTCCTATTATTTCTAGTATCTCTTTCCTACTCAGCCTCAGCACAAAAGTAGCTGTGCCTTCCAAGCCAACAAAGTTACCTTTTCTCTGTGTGCATCACACCACGCCTTTACATCGCCTTCCAGCACTCAATACTACAAAGTGATCATAAGGCATTTGTGAGAAATTACACCTCACAACAGGCAAGGTTCTGTAACAGGGAGAATGGTGGTGTGCCAGCATGAGAGGCAGCACACCTCAGCAGGGAGACAACTAGAATTCGGAAGCCCTGAGCTCTAGCACTAACTATGCAGTTTTAGATAATCCATGTACCAGTTTCCATATCAGTGAACTGTTATTTTCTTTCCTTCTTAAAATGATCTTATAATTCAAAGTGCTAAACAGCAAAAAAAAAATTTAAAAAGGATAATCTGGCTAGTAATGACAGTATTTTTTTCAATGCCATGAGTTTTATTGCTGCATTTTTTCTTTAGCTGGTTAAAAACTATATAGAATAGAACTGGCTCAGGACCTTTCAGATACTTAGTATGATCATCCACAAAAAAACCCCAAAACTTATAGATTTAAAAAAAAGATAATACCAATAGTCTCAGAAGGATATATAGTATTGGAAATTTCATAGTATGTTAAAGTCTAAGAAGATACAAAATCAGTGTTTGTGAGCTTGAAAGATGCTCAGTACAGAAGTGTCCTAGAGGTCAATATTAAGAACAGTGGTTTTTAATGCATTACTAAGTTCATAAAAGAGGTAAACATCAAGTTATTGAAAACGGAGGAAAGATTAAGTTATTTCAGCTAATAATAGCTTGCAGAGGATTGTGAAATTCCCCGGCTGTACTTAAAGTCATTGGAACTCTGGGCATCATGGTGGCAGATTAAATTAATCTTGGATAAGCAGGAAATATTGCACATTGACACAATACTAAAATCAAAGTCACTGACAGTCTCTAAGCCCAGCAATCTGCCACTCTAGTGGAGAAAAAAATGGAGGAGCTAACACAAGCAGATCAGATCTAGATGATGAGCACAGTTAAAATTACTTGCGGTAGAGATAGCATGAGGCAGATGACTCCTGCAAGCCTGGGTGCAAACAGCGTGTTTGATGTCTCAAAACAGCAAGAGAGAATAACCAAGAACACAATATTTTATATGTTTTTTGTGATGTAATACACAGCCTCAAACATTTCATCAAAACTGTGTGTTCATGTTTAAGAAATGTAGAACAGGAATGATACTTAAAATAAAGGTGGGAGGAGAGGGTGCAGAATAAGAGGCTGGATTAATATGCAATGAAGACTATTTATGCTGAATGGGAGTTTCTTGAAATATTTATAGGCAGATTTATAGGAAATGCTTAAAAATTTGAACGATTCAATGAAAAATACCGTCTTCTTAATATGAACATTTGAGAGGCCAAAAAAAAGGAGAAATATGAACATCAGCAAGCTCATAGCTTGCTGTGCAGGGAAGAACTGTGGAAATGCTGCTGAAGTTAGGGCAATGAATGTGATTTGTTTTAAAAGAAGGACCAGACAAGCTGTTAACCATTAATTACCTCTGTAGTTAGATATAAATCCTACATTTCAAAATTCCAGTTAAACCAACCAATATACAATTCCATGAGCACCAGTATTTGGTGGGCAAAAAGCAACTAGGATGCTTTCTGTGCATTCTGGTTATATTTCCTATCTCAAGCATTGTAAACTCTGTTCTCAAGTAGTTTGACCAATTGGCTATAGAAAATTCCTGCAAAAACCCTTCCCTGCTTATCCTGTGTCTGCCTATGGAAGTCTGACATATCTCTCAGATACAAATTATCACTGATATCCAGCCTGTGTATTGCTTTCCACAGCAGCTGACTGTCATCCTCCATTCAAGTCTTTACTCTTTCTAGAGGGTTTGGTTCTCTTTCTTTAATTCAGTTGGAGTGTTACTTTATTCCACAATTTGCTCACTGAAATTAAAGGCACTCATCATGGAAAGTTATTCTTTAACATAAATAGGAGAGGTAAGACTGAATAGGAAAAATTACCATGGATTTTTGGTCTAAAAGAGCAAAAGATTGCCTTGGTACAAAAATATGCTAAAATTAGTCAGCCACAGGATAATTTGCCTCACCTGTGGCTTTGTACCTAGGATACCTATGGTTAAGTCATTCCTATACTTGTGTGTGAGATGTATAATAAAGTCAGTATGGGGCTCCAGGACTCCTGTTCAGGAGAGCATAATCACATAGAAACATAGAATCGTAACTATCCTGAGTTTCAAGGGATCAACAGGGATTACTGAGTCCAAATCTTAGCCCTGCATGGGAGAGCCCCCAGAGTCACACCATCCAAATACTTCTTGAACTCTGTCACACTTGGTGCTGTGACCACTTCCCTGGGAAACCTGTTTCAGTACCCTTCCACCCTCTGGGTGAAGAACCTTTTTCTAATATCCAACCTAACCCTCCCTGACACAACTTCAGGCCATTTCTTGGGTGCCACCGGTCACCAGAGAGAAGAGACCAATGCCTGCCTCTCCACTTTCCCTTTTGAGGAAGCTGCAGAGCATTATGAGGTCTCCCCTCAGTCTCCTCTTGTCCAGGCTGAACAAGCCAAGTGACCTCAGCTGTTCCTCATATGGCTTCCCCTGTAGAGACCCTTCCACATCTTCATGACCCTCCTTTGGTTACTCTCCAATAGCTTTATTATTTTTTGTATACTGCCATGCCCAAAACTGTACACAGGACTGTAGATGTGGCACACAATACTTGAGGTGAGAGTACACCTAAGAGAGAAAGCAAAAGCATAGCAGAGTTTAAGCTTCAGTATTTTTTCTGAATGGAGGTTACTTGCTGAATCACAGCCTTATATTAAGCATTTAACCTATTGGCTAGCACTCTCTGTTATAAACCAAATGCAGATGCATGCTGGTAGAACAAGCTCCTTGAATCATCTGAGAAAAAGCTGAAATGACACTCTATTATGCTTCACAATGGGAGTTTCTCTTGACTCACTTTGCTTTATTCTTCAAATCAGAAAGGGAAGGAGAAAGAAAATACTTTTTTTCCTAAGGTTAACTGAGCTTCAGAGAATGTCAGGTCTGGTCTTTCTTACTTTCCTTGGGATTGCCCGGGTGGCTCCTTTGAAATGAATGTGTCTAATTTTAGAGCAAGAAAGGGGAAAAGAAAGCTGGGGAAGCTAAAGCAAGGTGACTTTTTCCACCAAACATTGATGCGTTAAGATTCTATGGAAACATTTGTCTCTCTTTTCCTTTATTTGACTGTCTCTCTTGTATCCCTCTTTTTCTTTTTTCCCCCCAGAGATGCACGTTTGTAAACTTTAATGAAGCATAGAGTTGTATCTCATGTATGGAGACTGCTCTGTGTTTGATTCAGCTGGAATGCTCTTAAGCATGTAAAGACTCATTTGCTTTATTGGTTTTATGTGGCAGACCTGAGAAAAATATGTGTCAAAGCCCCTGTAATATCATATTAAACAGGAGTAATGAGGCGTGAATTTCAGGTTACCAAGGGGGCTGCCCACGGAAATGTAAGAATTAAATGCATGTGTTGTTTTTTCTGTTATTACAGCTGTAATAACAGCTGTTTGTTTGTGAATGTGTACATGTCTCAAGTATAAATCTAATCACTAGATTTGCTGTGTAACTTGGCTTTCTTCCGTTTAATAGAACACAAAGTGGTATACATAAATTAAAAAAGAAACATTTTAAAAGTAAAAAGTTTCATAATTAGAGTTAAAGAGCTGAAACCACTGCAGACAAAGGATACAGATTTCAAGTGAACTTGAATTAAATCTTTAGTATCTTTGACATTCTCAGCTTACTACTAGAGTAGCTGGCAATAGTGTTTTGCAATTGCATGTACAATGCTTTAGACAATTTACTTTTCAGTTTGTACAGCTCTTTGTAATAAAAAAATCGGCCTTCAAAATAAGGGTCTATTGTGTTGCATAGGTAAAAGCCTAAGAAAAAATGAGACATTACACATGACAGAAAAGTAAACGAGTTTTGCATTTGTTTGTTGTTACTGTCATCCAAAGAATAAGATCTTCACAACAAAATCTCTTCAGGTCTTCTTAACATCTAGTTTCAACAACCTGCCATGGGCAGGGATATCTTCTATTAGACCAAGTTACTCAGGACCTCAATCAACCTGGCCTTGAGTTATTAAAGAAATAAACAAAATGATGACTTTATATAAAAAATATTTAGACTGTTTTTGTTCCTATAAACCTGGCTCATTTGAGAGCCTGATGAAGATCAACAGGCAAAAAAATGAGCTCAGGCAGCTTTTCATTTTACTGAGTTGAGTTTGTGCTATAAATTAAAATTAAAAAATTTAGTGCTACCTAAAGTTTCTCTGTTTTATCTTCAGTATTGAGGTAAATTATTTTCTGAAGTTCTCTTCATTCAAACAAAGGTACATAATGTTAGATGGTCATATTTCTCTGTGTTACTTTGAAAGATAACGTACAAGAGGTCTGGTGCAGACTGATAGTGGAACTGATTGAGTCCTGTTGACTCTGGCCTCACCGGTGTAAAGGGGGAGCTGAAGCCTGGGCTTAATGACAAATTGACCCTCACTGTGTCATTTCCTTCAAGAACATCACTATCCTGCGTTCCCATGGAGACGGAAGCAAGGGTCCATGTTTTTCCTTTAGGTACTGTAGGAAAGTTCTGTGAAGTGGGTCTTTGCGGCCCTGATGATGTATATTTTTAAAAGCTTTTGCCTAAGGTATAATACCTCAGCATCATTTAACTGCAGTGTATTTTCCAGATACTGTGTGGAATCAGTGGCTCTTTTGGAGTAAGAAGGGGGTTGCAGCAATGTACACTTTGCTGCTAACAATCATTAACGTTGGACATTGGAGAGGTGTACCAAGTAAAGGTCCTGCTCCCAGGACTCTGATTTCAGTGGAAAAGACAAATCCTTTGCTTCTTGTTTTGCTGTTACTGAATTCAGTAAATGCTGCTTTCTCTGATTGTCTCTATATAAGAGACATACACCTCAGAATAAATATTTACATAGAAATATCATCTAGTTTTGCTTCTAGACAGCAAACTATTTTCAATAATCTGGAGCTGTGATGAGATTTGTCAGTATTAGTATGCAAATATTACAGTGAGGCCTACTTACAAGAATGGGCCTGAATTATATATTTGTAATTCAATATCCCAAGATTTCTAATGTATACTTGGAGATAATTGCAGCTGCAGTACAACTGATGTTAAATACACTGAGCATAGAATTTTTGTTTCCATTTTCCTGGTTTTCTCCATCAGGTTGTTTTTATTTCAGATGATAACTATGATTGCCTCAGAGGTCCCCAATGTACACCTTATTGCAGAGTTAATTTCCTCATCCCAGCTCTTACATTTAAAAGGCACAGAAAATAACATGAAGAAAGATTCCTATTAGGGAATGCAGTGGAAAAATACCAACAGATAGTGATCCTCGCAGCAGGAGATATGAAAGAAGACAAAAGCTAGCACAAAAGAGATTGGGAGCTGAGCTGAAATGCAAAAGTGTTGTGAGGAATGTAGCCAGATCCACATCCATATCGATATTCATCACTTAACCAGAAAATGAAGGCTCTGGATTCCACCAGCATCCTAGTAAGTACTAAAACTAAAGATTTTCAAGGTTCTCAGAAGTCCTCAGTTTCTATTTTTATGTTTAAGGACTGTTTTTACAAGGGGCAGTGCAGCATAATTAGTGTAACCTTTGACACCTGGACTGAAATGTACCCGGGCAAATGACTGTTCTCACCTCTGCTCCCTTCCACCTACCCAGCCTACAGCCCTGAATTACTCCACCTGCAAAGTTCTCAAGGACATCTTGAAGCCTCTGAGGCCCTCAAAGGTTATGACAACTCAGCTGCCAAAGATAGCTGCAGAGCCCATTTAGAAAGACTGGTCCTCCTGTTCTTCATGCTACAAGAAGGTATTCCTTTGAAAAAGTATTTTCTTCTCATAATAATTGCTTTTTTGTATTATTTTTCTACTGCTACTGTATTTGTTGGAACATCAGAGACAAAAATCAAGGAAACAGCTGTGGAAGAACAGGGGTTTTTGCCACAGCTCGGACTTTGGTCAGTACATGTTATTTGATAGCAGCTTTTCATCTATTTGCCTTTCTATGAGAGCAGGTAGACTTGTATTTCTCTTTCAGTTAGATGTTGCATTCCACTCCCATTTGTGCCAGTAAAATCCTTCAAAACTCAGTGGAACAACACTGGCAAAACACCTTGGATGTAGGTGATTTACCATTATGAAGACGAACCTGATGAAAGAGAAAATACAGAAAATACATTCCACTGTGTATAAGAAAAGCAGCACTGCAGTCTTACACAACAGTAACTGTTGTCTTACAGGCTATGGACTGGTGGCAGTCCGTGAGAATGGACATTGTAAAGTGGTCCATGAGATGATGGCAGAGAAAAAAAAACCGAAAAAACAAAGGCACTCTTGCCCACACTTATGCAAGCAAGCAAAATAAATGGAAGGAAGTAAAAAGAATAAAAGAACAAAGATTAACTTAATTTGTATTTATTTGTAAATTAAAAACATTGTGGTAACACTTCAAAAGAGGGTACAGGGATCTCCCTCAGACAGAGTAAGTGCCCATGGATTTTTATTTTATTTAAAGCTAAATGGAAGTTTCATTAAAGAAAGTGATAAGTATTATGACACATTGAGAAGAATCAGCAACATCAGTGTGATGAAATCTATGATTATTACAGTTCAAGAATGTTTTGTCAAGACAAAGATGTATAGCAGTGGTTGATGAAGAAAAAGTGTAAGGAGACACAGAAGATATATTAACAGAGCCAGACTCCAACCTATTTGTGACAGGAAATTCTGTTTTAGACACAAGGGACAAGATTTGCTGCCAACATTATTCACACTGCTTCATTGAAATACATGGAATTACACTGATTTACCTGTCGAGGTCTTACCTCTTACTGTGGAAGGCACTACTGTGCTTTGGTTTTCAAGAATACAAAATGCTTCCATTCAAAAAACCCTGCAGTTTTAGCCTCTCCTTCATTGTACCATATCAGTCAGTTTTCAATGGAACATTTTTCATATGGAAATACTAATTCTTGTTTGCCAGAAAAGGTTTATTCTGAATTTTAAAACAGGTAGTGAAAACAAACTTGTCAAATTATGTGAGATTCTGTGAATTATATAACTGAATATTCCTTTCAGTTTTAACATTTAAATGAATTCATTGTGAGAAAGGGGGAAAAACAAGGGTTTGTCCTGATTTTCATTTCACAGACATATGTTGTATTTATCATCACTCAGGACAGCAAAAAATCGAAAACATCTTGAAAATTGCCTTGAAACAGAGAAAATAGCTATAACCAGATGCCTGTGAGCTCAAAATCTATCCACTGTGTCCCACATAGCAAGCACACCATCTCCCATTCTTACATTGCCACATGAGCTTACTAACCCTAATGGTAATCATTGTATCAGGCCCTCCCTTTTCTATCACTCCATTAGTCGCTCCAAGTCAGCAGTTTAAGTGTTAAGGAAGAAACTTTGTCAGGGACTTTGTCAAAGGAGTTTTCTGAGAACTGTTAATTTGCAGCATGCTATTTAAAGAAAACGTCTGCTTATCAGAGGATAATCTCAGAAATCTGTGGGTTTGCAAAGTGGCAGGCACCCAGCTCTCCCTTGGCTGAAAACAGCAGAGTTTTACTTTCATATCTGCCTCCCACGTGCAGGAGCTTTTGCCTGGGTTTTTCTGCTCAGTTCCTCATGACAAGGCATTTCAGGCCACGCATTTGAACTTTGTTGGAAGTTTCTTTATACATTTAAAATGAGGGATGCTGAGCCAAGCGCTAAGGCTTTCAGTAGAACTGAGACATGGGTACATGTTGTCATAAATATGAGGGGTTGTTCTGGAGGTTTGTACTCACTGTTTCCAGGCTCAGTTGTTAGTAGTTTTCATTACTGCAGCCATGCCATCCCTTCAGTCATTCCTGTTGTCCTTCTTTCAACATATCCTGGCTTTTTTAGATACCATTTCCAGCCAAGAGTTCCAGAAATGAGTGAAGGATTTAAGTTTCTAAGCTATTTTGTGATCCAATAAATGAATAATAAGGTAGATTAATGGTGATGTGGGATCACATGGCTGTGATCACTGATCTGTATCTGATACACTAAACTTATTAATGTGCTCGAAAGGATGTCTTTGTCTGATTTGAGTAGCTCTTGGCTAGCCAAAAAAAATGCAAACTAATTATGTCCATTACTTACTGTGAGTTACCTGTTATGGAATGGGTTAGGTTGGAAGGGACCACAGTGAGTCACCTGGTCCAATCTCCTTGCTCAAGCAGGGTCATCCAACATTGCATAGGATTGCATCCAAATGGTTCTTGAATATCTCCAGTGAGGGAGACTCTGCAACCTCTCTGGGAAACCTGTTCCAGTGTGCACTCACCTGCACAGTAAAGATCTTCCTTATATTCAGGTGGAGCTTCTTGTGCATCCACTTCTACCCATTGCCTCTTGTCCTATTGACTTGGCACCACTGAGAAGAGCCTGGCTCCATACTCCTGACACCATCCCTTCAGATACGTATATACACTGATGAGATCTCTTCTCAGTTGTGTCTTCCTGAGCCTGAACAGGCCCAGTTCCTTCAGCCTTTCCACATAAGAGCAATGTTCTAGTCCCTTAGTCATCTTTGTTGCTCTCCACTGGACCTGATCCAGGAGCATCATGTCTCTCTTGCACTGAGGAGCCCAGAACTGG
>JAYRBT010000114.1:28971159-28992727 GCA_036023395.1 Myiotriccus ornatus
AGAAACATCTCAAAGTCTCATTTTCAGTGGGGTTCTTTATTTCCAGTGTCCTGAGAAGGTAGTTAACCTTTGGCAATAAAACTGTGTCTTGCAGAGGGGTGGAAGTTGACAGAGCAAGGGAGTCACACAAGGCCACAAAAGGAAATTTGTTACCAAGTCCAAGTTGAACCCAGGTGACCTGGATATTATTAAGACCTTCTATGGATTGATCAAGTAATGGATATTTTCCATTTAAATTTGGTATACAGTACAGTATACACAGCGCAATAAGTACATGAGTTTTCAGTGGAACAACATATTTTCTATCTATGTGAGTTAGGTGAGGTTTAAGACCAGATACCAGCTTCAAGATTTTTTTTTTTTTTTAAATAATAAATATATTCCACATTTTCATTTCTCAGACTTAAAAGCAAGTAGTTCTGATCATGACCACATAGGGGACAGATTGGATTGCCAAATGAATTTGACAGTGTTGCTTTTGTGAGGCAACCAACAGAGAGGAGGCAGAATCTGATTTCATTTCCATGTAAATAAACACCTAGTAACTAGAGGCAAAAAAAAGAAAACTAGGAAAAAAAATAAAAAGGTGGTTTATAATATGTATTGCAGAAAGCCACGGCCCTCCCAAAACCTTCAAATGCAGTAGTTCCTTTCTAGGAAATAATTGGTTTTTTGACAGACCGCCAATATCTAGCTTTAATAGATGTAATTTACAGTGAATGTGTCAGCACCCATATCTGTTCTCATGAAGAAGGGACCAGAAAGACTAATGATATATTATGAGAAAAAAAACCTGTGCATGGCTGTAAAGAATCTGAGACTATGAGATCAGAAAAATCCTAAACAGAGGAGTTGACAGAGGGAGAAAAAAATATTTAGGGGACTGTCAAAAGATAGAAGGAAAAAATGTAACTGCTGATAACTTCAGCAGATGCGAGTGGAGATCAAGAAGAATGAACTGAGACTAACACACTACTATGAAACACTCAAACTTCACAGTGAAAAGGACATCATATGAATATAGACAGATTTTCAAATAAGCAACATGTTGTGGAAACAGAGATGGAAAAAGCTACTAAATCTGTAAGTTAGGCCCTATCCTGAATCACTTAGTTAAGTTCTTGACTTTGTTAAGAAGAATTTACAACTTGACTATAGTCCCAACTGGATATGCAGCCATTTCCCTGTCATGTGGATAACTGCTGATATTTCTGCCATCTTAAATAATTTGTACTTCTCTAACCATATGTTTGTGAAAATTTTTCAAATGCAAATTAGACTGAGCCTTCAAACCTCTAAGGCTTTAGACAGTTGTGACTTGTCATTTCCCTAAACATGTGTTTCCTTCTTTTTTCCTTTTCTGAGGTACTGTAGAAAATAACTTTATGATTTCCAGTTCACCTTGTTAAAAGTCTGTATTGATCACTTCAGAGAAAAAGCATGAGAAAACAAGCATATATAGAACAGAAAAGTCAATAAAATCGCTCCTTAACTCTGCCTGGAGACATGCAAACTCTTTTTGAAATACTTGTGAGAACATTTAACTTGCTCTTCTTTTAGAAGTTGTCATCATCGCGAAATTTTTTTGGCTTTCATAAAACTCCCAGGGTCTCATTTTCTCGGGTGAATGAAAGGTAGCCCATTCTGCAGCAAGAGGAACAGTACCATTCCTCTCCTATGGCTCTAGAACAGTTAACTACCACAAATCGTTTCATTCCAGAGCTGACGAATGCAGTTCTGAATGGATCTGTCTCTTCTGGGATCTGAGAGGAGGACAGAGAAGGAAACTCCATTAAATGCTCCTTCCTAAGAGTTTTTATTTGCCTGAAAGTCACTGGATTTCCACCGACTCAAACTTTTGCACAGTTTCAAAGACTGGGGGAGGAAAAAAAAAGCCTTAGTTACTTAATTACTAGCTTCGCAAAATGACAGGGGTCTTTAATTTTAATTGATTTGCATAATTTAGGCTTAATTTTATATTTCAAAATGCTTTCCAGAATTACATGTTATATATTTAAGTAGGCTAAGAATAAGAGAGGTTAAAAGCTGTGAAGCTAGTGAAGGAGAAGCCTGACTATTGAGGAAGTATGGCCCAGCAGCATGAGTTAATGTAGAAACTGACCCTAACATTGCAATAATCCTCATATCAGGATGAAACCTTATATTTAATCTTATACTGAAGGAAGTTTGTTCTACTTAACTAGTAACAGGTCCAAGTTGAGGCAAAATTATCCACAGTGATTTGAATGAGAAGTTCTCTCCCTGTAGCAAACAGCTATCACAATTTGGTTTTCAGTTTACATTGCCTGTAGTATCCCCATCTCTTTCCAGCTTTTGCATTTTGTTATAAAGTGCCACCTTCCTATCCTGGACACTTGCTTTTAATAAGGACCAGGTTGTTTGTGTGCTTCTTTGAGCAAGACCCCAATGCTCAGAGTACTGGCATACTGGACAGTCAAACCTTATCTCAGCTCCCCACTAGTCAGCCCACAGTTCAGCTGGGAAATACAAGAGATTTTCCAGTCTTTGTAACAGACTTGCACTTCAGAGAGTCTCTCTTATTGCCTTTTGGTCTTTTCCTTTCTTCTCCCAGAAGTAAAATATTCCCCCAGCTAATGTGGATTACTAACTCTCCGATCTATGGGGGGTTTTTTCAGGTGTCTTTAATATTATCTAGAGAAGCTATTACATATTGACCTTAGTCAAGTGACAGTGGTTTTAATTAACCTTCATCCCATTGCCTAATTTAGGAAGTCAGGGAGAGGAAGTTCAGCTCATTCTCACCCTGTTCTTGTATGTCACACATTTTTGACAGTAGCAAACAGGGTTTGTGGTGAAGAGCCAGTCCTGTGACAAGCAGATACAACTGGATGTTTTTGCAAAAGTATCCCTCATTATCAGTGGATGTAATTGCAGAGATACATGTTTATTCTATTTCCTAGAGTTTGGAATGTCTGGGATTAAAAAAGAAAAAAACAGATGGAACTCTGTCCCTGTAACTAACTTGTTTAAACTGGCAGCTTTATGGCTGCTAAACAGAACTCTGCCTCTCAATCCATTCACTAAGGAGCAACTGTTTACAGGTAAGCAGGATAGTCTGAGATATGGATACTGGATTTAACGGTACATTCTATCCCAAATTTCCTTGTGCATCGCTGGTCAAATCATTTAGACTTTGTGTGTCTTAATAAGTAAAACAAGGATAAATAAGAGTTCCTTACTCCTGTGATAGGTGGTGACAAAAAATCTGAAGTTTCTGAGGTGCACAGGAGCAGCTAGGATACATTTCTCTCAAAGAAGTTAAACCATTTCTTTTTAAAAAAGAAGTCACTTATGAGCATTTCCAGCTTTTCCTCTTCAGCTGACAGCAATAACAAAGATATAATTGACTAAATGTACTAACATCCCCCTTCATCCTTCCGACTCTTTCTCATCGGTTCATGACTGATGTGTATATGAAGATTTAGAGCTCTTAAAGCACAGCAGGAGGAGCAGTCATTTCTGTTGCTTGTGCAACCAAAAAAGCTTGCGTGGCAAAAATATAAATTGAGTTATCTATTCAGCTTCTCACTAGACCTGCTGTCTCTGTAGGAGCAACAATGCCTCTAAGACCAAAAAGTTAGAGAATACCTAAGGGTCACCTGTGCAGCCTTTCGCCATTGCAGAAATCCACCTTTCTGCCAGAGCAGCTATGTCTCTTCAACATGAGGCTTCCCAAAATCCCAAATAGCCAAAATCCTCACATTTTTTTCCAAAGCAAAGAAAAAGTATTTGGCTGGAAGCATTCAGTTACACAGCTGTCACATAGCAAGCACTCTTGGCTCTTTAGTTAATCTTTTTATTTCCTGTGTTGAGGACCAATAATTTGTGTATGGAAAAGAAAACTATTTTTTGAGTCCTTTCCACCTCCAGAGATCAAAAATTATCTCCTATGTTAAATGTCATTGACTTTCTTGATTTAATTTCAGGAAAGAGTATTATGTGAAATTCTCTCATCAGCTACCTATACCTCCCAGAAATTTTAATAATATATCTTGCCTCATATCTGTACTTTTATTTTGCCCTTAGAAATCAGTTAATTTTGCTTTCTGTGAGTGCTTTCCAAAGACAAAAGTTTGTCTGATAAACCGTAAATTTAATGACAATTACTTAATATTCCTTTTCCTCAACAAACAAAACAGAACAAACCAGAGGAAAATATCCATCCTTTGGTAGTCAGATAATGAGTAAAAGTTCTTATTTCTCAACAGAAGTTCCTCTTCTGTGCTTGAAATGTTTTCCTAAGTAAACCTCATTTTATTTTCCCTGCCACCTGCTATCTCCCCACCATGAACAAATAGTTTCATATTAAAAGTTCTGAGTGTGTCTAGAGAAGACAAATGTCATCAAATTATAAGACTGAGGGCCTGATTTGGTAATGAGCCTTCCCTGTTCCACATCAAAATACTAAACAAGTAAAAGTATTTTTAAAGTTATTTCTAATCTAAAAAAAAGAGAATTAATTTACTCTCTGCTAGATTAACTGCCAAAACTAAAATAAAACATACATTTTTCGTTGGGCTATAAGAAGTTATGAACAATGAAAGAGTTTGGAGATGGCTGATGTCCTTCCTTTGCCTAGTAGAAGTCTTCAGCTGTTGTCAAATCAGTAAAATTCCAGCAGACTGACCCAGATCTACGTCTCTACAGCAATTTTAAGTATTTCTGGGACACTGGAATTCCCAAAGTTCTCCCAGCTGAAACAACATCTTAAAACTTTGCAACACAGGATACACCTGATTTAGCAATATATACTCACCAAATCAGGACATATGCAAAAATGGATCTGGTTTGTTGTAGTTTTCTTGGTTTTAAAAAAATGGAGGAATCAGCGTGAAAGGGCTGGCTCAGCACTTAAAGCCTTCAGGTAGAATTTGCTCTGGAAAACAACACAGTTCATGCACTAACTGTCTGGGAAAGATAAGGAGCAACAATCCAAGAAGAAAAAATAAACAACTCAAAATATGTTTCTGAAGGACTGCATTTTCTTTTCCTCTCCCTTGCTTTTCAGTATTTCTAAAATTCATCTATTTAATTAAAGAAAAAATCTTCTTTGTCTTAATTTTATCTTCATAAAAGTGGTTTCTGAAGTTGGATTGCTGCTGTATTTAATATCTCAAGACATAGTATAAGTCCACTTATGACACATTTGTTGATTACCTCATCAAAAAGTAACTAAAAAGAAAAGCAATAAACAGTTCTGTAAACAAAAGAAATGTAACAAGCCCCATAGGAATATCATATATTTCAAGAATAAAATCAACATATATTCTCCAACTCTCTTTTATACTAGGAATCAAGGGATTCTTCTAATAAAACAAGGCCCTTATTTGTCTAAATTCACATTTCTCTGACATAGTAGATGAAAGCAAAGGGTGTTCGTAACTACTTGTGAGAAAGAGAATATGTCACACTTAATACTTTCATGTGCATTTCATGCACATTTCCGTGTGCATTTCTAAATCCTTTCTCATCAACTGCCTTGTAGAACACCTCTTAGTCCACATATCTTCAATTTGGTTAGCAGGATGCTACAGGACAGTGTGTAGAAAGCTGTGCTAAATGACACATTCTGCAAACAACAAACTCCGCTCCCTTCATCCACAACATCAGTCATTCCATCATAGAAGGCACAAATCTGAGCCTTGTAAATCCATGCTGGCTTCTTCAAATTGGTTTCTAGCACTTTATGTGCCTAGAAACAGCTTCCATTAGGACATTAGCCTTTCAGAGGCTGAAGGCCAGCTGACTGGCCTATAGTCCAAACTGTCCTTGTTACCTCTATCAAAAGATGGGCAGGATCTCAACTACCCACTTTAGATTTCCAAATTCACACAAAGTTACCTGGTGGGTTTTTTTCCTCACTAAACCAGAATACTTTATGTTTTTATGTTGAAATTAGCCATTATAATGCTTATTTCTTTCTATCAACAACTTTTATAGAAACAACCAAAACTTAGCCAAATTTCTCAAGAAACAAAAGCAGTTTATGGTATATGCATATTACTGCCAAGAGCTAAGTAGAAATAAGAAACAGTTGAGTATGTGCCAGTACTGTGCAGAAAGCCTGATACTTCTCTGAAACACAGGACTTTTAAAGTGTGATTTTGAGAAACAGTGTAGATCACACACTTTGTGGACAGGACATTCTGTAGGCATGACATTCATTGGCATGTGCCACACAGTTCATACACATTGCAGATATGAAATTATAAAAGGGAACATGATAGGAACATCTTGTCAGGATGTCCATCATATTGTCATCCAGGACTGTGGAATCTCCATCTTTTAAGGGATTTTAATAGACAAAAGTCAGTCAAGTGCCTCCCAGGAATGCTGAGTACATTCAGGTAAGATACAATAGACACTGAACTAAAGTTCAGAATTAAAAGACCTGTTGAGTTCCCCTCCAATGAAATATTTCTTAATCATCAGAACTAAGACATCAGATTCAGCAGAAAAGGACATTAAATTAAAGTCATGACACTGGATTTCAAAAAAATTTACCCACTTCCATTTCAGTTAGCTCAACAATTCCCCAAGTCAGTGCTGATAAATTATGTGTTTCAGGTAAGCTGTAAAACCTAGATCTGAAATTCATGAAGTTAGCTATTTCCCCAGGGAAGTGTTTTTATTTTCCAAAAGGTTGAATCAACTATTTCTCCTACTGAGTCTCAGTTTCTGTCACTTGCAGTTTATTTGTCATATGCAGCTACAGCTGGACACTCAGTTCTCCCTCTTTTTCAGTCACAAACTGTTGGCTCTCTTAAACAGCTCTCGACTTCCTGAGAATCACAAAGTAATTGCTCAATTCACTTCATTTTAAAGGGGATGAAGAGATTATTGTATACTGCTGGCAGAGGTCTTAAGGTTGAAAAGAGCTTTGAGAAGACAGGATGATGTTATTCTACAAGCCAAGGGGACAAAGGATGACAGTGTTAGCAGATAAAGGAGTAAGCCCCTCCAAAATCTGATATACTTTATGTCCATCAAGCACCAAGACATGTACTCAAGCTGTAAATCCAGGCATACCAGCACTACAGCAAAAGGTGTTAACTTTTAGTTTTCTGTGTGTTACAAAATTTCAATTAGGTCTCAGAACAAGCTGTTTTACTTATATACTGAGCTTCAGTGTGGACCAGTTATTGTGCATCACTGGTATCAGAGGTGAGGTTTTGCAACAGTGAAATGCACTTCTGAATCTCTTTGGGTTTTAATGCTCATTGATTTGGACAGGTAATCAATTGCTGTATCTCCAAAGGCCCATAGATATTGACTTTGGTCTCCAAAAGACTTTATAAAGAGTCATTTGGGGGGATACTTTCACTTCAAATTGAATTGTGGACCATTAAATCTCTAGTAAAATACTGGAACAAACATGAGACGTCAATGCTCCTTCTGCATTTTTAAATAGAGCACAAATGCTCCTGGCTGAATATGAGGTTCCTAGAAGGATCACAGCTTGTTCTTTTTCCTCTGGCAGATTCTTTACATTGCTATAGATTTTATTGCCCCTACAGACAAAATGCATTACTTCTACAATCCTCACTCTGCTTCTCCCATAAGACAATAACACAGGTACCTTACCATTAGGCATGAATCAGCTGTGAAAATTCTGGAGAGAAAGGAGGAGGGAAAATGATATAGCAATAAATTAACCTAATGCTTATCTCTTGGTTTCTTGCCCACACATCTGATAAAAGATTTAGGGATGAAAGAGATGGGAAATTTTATTTTAAACAGCGTGATTTTGTTTCATTTTACCTACTGTGAACAGGAGATTAGATGATTTTTTCCCATACTCTCTTGAAAAATGAATGATAATAACAGAATCAGCAGAATTAATAAACATTAATGACTCAGCTTGCTTGGCAGTAACTGATATACTGGAATTCCTGCCCTTTTCACAGAGTCACAGAATTAATTAGGTTGGAAAAGGCCCCTGAGATCATCGAGTCCAACCTCTGACTGAACACCATCATGTCAACTGGACCATGGCACTAAGTGCCACATCCAGTCTGTTCTTAAACACCTCCAGGGACAGTGACCCCACCGTACTGGGCATTCCATTCCAATGTTTAATCACCCTTTCTGTGAAGAAATTCCTCCTAATGTCGAACCCAAACCTTCCCTGTACTATCACTAGTTGCCTGGGAAAAGAGACCAGTGCCCACGTGCAGTCTCCTTTCAGGTAGAGAGTTGGTTAGGTCACCCCGTGCTTCCTCTTCTCTAGGCTAAACAGCCCCAGCTCCCTCCCCTCACAGGACGTATTTTTTCTAGATCTTTTTTATGAATTTGCAGTGTTTGATGTGTCTAACAGACTAGTAATAAACATACCAATTTGCAGGCACAAATAAGAGACTTTTTTTACAAAAGAAGCAGCATTTACAAAGAAGAAAATAGTAACACAGAAATGTAGGCTGTAGTAAATGTTTTTTGACTCATTAGTAGTTCTTGGGGTGTTCCACATGAACAAGGTTAAGCATGATAACATATACAGCAGGAACACTATGTAAATATTTTAGCTAAGTATACTAGCTATATTCTTCTTGTATGCAATGCATTTGCTGTGACATATTTGTCATGTCCAGGATCACACCATCCTACTGATATTTTTACTTCAGTAAAAAACCAGTGTGCCTCAAAATCCCCTGTAGCTCCAGTTTATGACTGAAAGTCAGCACCTTCCACATATCCTCAGCCCTCCATCACCTGACACTGCTCTTCAGCTTCCACACTGAGCCAGCCCTGCAGCAAGCCGGTATTTGTGAGGTGCAGGATAAGAGCATCTGTACCACAGGCAGTCAGGAGTGAGGAAGACAGGTGTGTGTCAGTGCTGCAGTGTCAGGCACACAGCCCTGATTTACCAGGCAGTTCTTGACCCTCCCCAGGCCTCCTGGCTTATTTGAGCCAATACCAGGAAGAAACATCTTGCACTAGACCCAGGCACAAGACCCAGGATCTTCCTCTGCCCCATGAAAGACTTTAAGTTGGCCTCAGAATATACAGAGGTACTCTCTGCTTCAAAATTAACAAGGTGGTACTCGTACCATAACCAGGTGCTAATTCAGTGGAAGGGGAAGGGAAAGGTAAATTGGAGATAATGGGTTTTAAAAGGGGCAAAGAGACATTCAAGCATTGTAAAGTATAAAAAATGTTATTTTATTATCAGGAATAAAACTCTTTTGTCATACTGAAGTTACACTGGCTTCAAACAAATGGGCTGTTAAGAAGGGGAGTACCAGTTTAGCAGAGGAGATAAGCTGTCTGTGCATTGGGAAACTAAAAAAAAAGTTTAGATAGATCAAAAGGCAGATAGAGAGGCAGGCAGGTAGACACATAGAAAGGCAGGCTCACCTGCCTGTCTATCAGTCCAAATGCTTAGAACTCAATTAGAATATATTTCCACAGAAGTTAATCCACATATATTTCCAAAGAAATCAATGTACAAAGAATACTCATTCATGATCAGCATGCATCCCTAGAAGTACAAGATCGGGAGCTATCTCTTCCTGCAATCCTTATACAAGACTGGACTTCAGCCTCTGGTTCCCTTCACCAACAGTAAGGTGCATTGGTGTAAACTGTGAAGGGTGCACACAGTGCTTCCTATGGTACATCTGAGGAAAGGGAGCACACTCCCCTGAAACACATCTCAAGTCTCTATGAAGAAAAGTTCAGTGTCCTCTCCATCTCCCTCTTCTCCGAGACTACTCTCACTACCTGGTCTTTGGAGGTTACACAGTTTCTACAGGGGTTTGGACATATACCGTATATCAGACCAGTGGTCTTCATCATCTGCATAAACTCCAGGACAGAAAAGGCTTTTAGTTAGGAATACTGCAGAGTCTATAGCTCCTTTTAATCTATAAATAAAATTTGTAGTGTCTCATTGAGGACAGACAATGGAAATGGCCTCATTTCAGATATTAAACTACCCTCGAAAGATGCATCCAAGCAGATTTGTATGCACTGAATAATATAAGTATTCCTCTCAAAAAGCAGCATTGCAAGAGTTTAAAGCTACCATCCTTTTTATTACCATGTTATTTGTCTCTCTACTGTTTTCGTGCTGATAGTATTTGGTTTTTTTTCTCCTTTATGGTCAAAGGTGATTTGTGATCTCACTGATTGAAATAATTCCTTGTTATTCCTGTCTCTGCATCTTGTTTTGTGCCCTTCTCATCTCTACTTGTACTTTTTACCTGCTCCCTCCAAGTCTGGAGAACCTTCTATTTTCTCCAGCTAATCTCTTAATTTTCTTCACATTTCTGACACCAAAGATTTGCCAAAAATTTTCCCACATGATCTCTGCCACTTCAGGTTTGCAAACTCTTCCCTAGAGTTGGGGAACTGAAGCAATTCGAAGCATGGCTGCAGGAAGGAAAGCTTGTGTTTCAGTTTCTCTCACTGTACCAACAAGAAACAAAATGATTTGCTGCCACACAGTGATAGGAAAATACAGTCTGGGTACAAGAAACAACAGCAAGCAGAGAAATGTTGAAATGTACCTTTACCCAGGCAACATCAAAGTGTTTACTGCCCCATATTTCTGCTTCCTTCCACACTCTGAGAGCTGCTCACTTATATGCATCTTCTATTTATTAACATCTCATTAAGTTGTACATCTGCTGCAGCTTTACATCAGCATTGCATTCCCCCCCATTAAAACTGCCTGAAGCTTTCTGTAATTTTTTTCATATTTGTTTCCGGTGCACTAAGAGCTAAAAAACCTTTTTCATGCTGATTGATAAACAGAAAGAAAATAAACTCTGGGTTTTGAAAAGGATGAAAGAGCAGAATATGCTTCTCATCCAAAACCAATCTTTCCTCAGGGACGTGCCCCAGAGAGGCAGGAAGGTTTCTTTTAATTAAAGGAACAATGAAAAGAAAAGAGTATCACAACTGTAGACACCACAGTTAAGGCAGAAAGTGAGTAAAAGTAGAGGCTTTGTCTTTTTCTGCCATGAGAAGTAGTTGCACTTTATCAATTTACCCCACTTATTCTGTGTCTTCTTTCCAGCTCATTTTTTCACAAAAGCTAAGCCAATGCCATAGATTAACAGCCAAACTCAAGGTGATTTCCTAACTAGATTTCTTACTACCCCTCAGGGTGCATTGCTTAGATATCACATGTACAACAATACTCCAGAAAACCATGTCAGCAGGCAACACCCTTAGCCTCCTTTTTTCTTCTGGTTCTGACAAGGCTGAGAAATGGAGATGAAGCAAGCAGTTCTACTGCCTGCTGGCACAGCTAGGCTTGCCAGTTCTCTTTTTTCTGAACATGAACAGATTTCTCCTGAGTATTTTTGAGTCATCCCAAAGTACGCTGTTGTTGGAGGCTGGACTTCTTGATTTCTAACAACATTTTCAACTAAAGCAACATGCATTTACAGAAAGATGCTAAAATGCTAAACTCCAGACCAGGAGAAAAAAGTATTAACCAAAGGGTTTTATGATAAAGCATGCAGTGTTGAGACATTACTTTTATCAGAAGCAGCTGTATTTTCTTATCCATACCCAAAAAAACCCCACTGTAGCATTTCAGCACAGAAATATCCACCATAAAGACAGACATCCTTTAGCAAGGCAATGCTTCTGCTTCCTGCCAACAAGAAAAGACTTTCATGAAGTCCACAGTTCTCAGACAATATTGCATATACTGATGAAACTGTTTAGATCATGGCTGTCATCACTCAGGTTCTTTGATGTATTGATGCTCCAGAAAGACTCGATGCTTAATTGCTGAACATGGAGCTCTGTTGGCAAAGCACTTAGGGGCATGATCACATCTATCATTTTGTGAGATTCACTTCAAATTCCCTTCAGTAACATGGACAGCAGTGCATTTTGTACACATATCTCAAAAGTATTTGATAGACTTCAATATCAAGAGCATGTGTAAACTACAAGTGAAAGTTCCATGGACATATTTTAAGAATGGAGTTCTTTTTCCTCTTCTTTACACAGTAGGCCAAAAACCTCATGTAAATGACTTCTAGAGAGCTTTATCTTATTTTCAGCCTTAAGATATCTTTTGTAAAGACATTGAGACTTAATTTAGAAGCTGTCAGTGACAGAGAATCCATCATAACTGGAGGAAAGTTGTTCTGCTGTTACCTTAGTCTGGCTTCCAGCTCCTGAATCTCTTGGATTCATCTTTCTGACAGAAATACCACCTACAAGAAGCCATCTCTTCCCACGATCAGCTCTTAATTTTCTCTTTGATGCACTAAACAGATAAAATTTTCTTGGCTTCTCCCTAGAAAAATGTATTTTTCTATTATTCTACTCTCAATCCTTTTCAATCCTTTATAATTTTTTTGAAGGACGACTATTAGAACTCAAAACAAAAAGTGTATCATTAGTGCCAGAGATTCATGACTCATAACAGCAGTTATAACTCTCACTTAAACAATTGAAACAGCTAGAAAGAAACACGCTATTCCTTCTTCATGCCCTGACAACCAAAATAGTAGTACTCCCTCGTTCATATATGATATTTCCCGATCAGTTCTAAAGAAGTTCTATTAAACCTTAGCTACATCAGACTGTGCAGTCATGTTCAGTTGTTTCACTGCTCTAGTGCTCTTTAGGTGTTGATTTCAAGGGCGAAGCTCCAGTTTCCTAAGGAAATCACACTTTCAGCATATCTGGAAATACAGCTGTGTAAGATGAGGACACAAACACATTTGTGTCAAAGTACTTGCACTTCTCTAAATGATCCAGAACATCTATTTCCCATATGCAATATATCATTGTTATTCATTTACTAATTCTGTGTCAAAAGAAATACAAATATGGTATTTACAGGTGCAGTCCTCCTAGATTAGACCAAGGATAAACAGCGACATCATCTGCTCAGAAACAAATTATTAGTGTTGTGACTTGAACTTTAAATTTACTCTCAGTCCCTACCCTGCTTCTGTGGGTTCTCTTGATTTTGTTTAGAGGTAATTTTCTCATCAAAACACTGTGTCAGTATATTACCTGTCCTAAAAATGCCTTGGATTTATTATATCACAGCAATACCTTCACTGAACACATATGAGATCTCAAAAATGGCACTATGCTTGACAGAATCTATCTTCTATAAAAACATTCTGATGGTATTAATTATACTGCCATTCCCTTCTGCTCTTCCATTTGTGTCCCATCATTGCCTTTCCTTGATTTTGCCATGAGTAGATGCTTCACGGTTTCCTAGGAAAATTTGCTGAATCCTTTAAGTGATTAGAATACATACAGTTCACAAAATCACAGAATATGCCAAGTTGGAAGGGGCCAACAAAGATCATCAAGTTCAACCCTTAGTCCGGCACAGGACCATTCCCAAGAGTCACACCCCGTGCCTGAGAGTATCATCCAAACACTTCAGGAACCCTGTCAGTCTCAGTGCTGTGACCACTTCCCTGCAGAGCCTGTTCCAGTATCCTACCACCCTCTGGGTGAAGAACCTTATTCTAATATCTAACCTAAACCACTAGAACATTCCCACTTTTTCCAAGATTCATTTAAAAAAAAATAATCCATGTCTAAGGGAATTCTTTACCCATTCTTTTCCTTTTATTTAAAGAAAAGTAGTCAGCTGCTGGTTTTCAACACGCCTTATGAATAACATTAAACTATGGAGGATTTCATCATTACTCTAATTTCCAAAATATTACTTCAGCATTCTGCTTCTTTTGCAGTAGTATATATTTGTGAGAATAGATGGAACATTATAGATTTTTGTGCATCATAAGACGATCCAGTCTTTCAGACTGGATCTATACAGAGGTGTGATGGCTATTTTAGCAGAAATAAGGCGATTCTGCTACAAAGTTCACTAGAATTTTAGAGCAAGGGACTAGAATTCCACACTGAGAAGAAATAAAGGGTTCATGGTCGTCCTTGTGGATGCTGAAACCTGATTTTACTTTCTTGTGTACATACATCCAGTTTTCCTAATGGCATTTTTGTTTCCTCAGATAAATATAAGCAGTGGAAGAACACTTGAATGCCATTAGAATTTTACTTAATACAGCAAATTATGGTTTTATTGGTCAATCATACCTCATGAGAAAGCAGAAACCATTTATACAATGTATAACTTGGACCAGTCAAAAATATTTTTATTGTAAAGAACATGCTTTGATGAAAAACTGTCCTCAACTGAAAAAATGTTTATTATAGGAGAAAATAAAACTCCAGTTCACTTCACTCTATCTCCTTGAACAAGGAATACAAAAATCCCCCTTTTTCATTTTTGAAACTGAGAAAAAGAGATAAAATAGAAAAGTAAATATGCAGAGGGTTTACTCAGGGATAAAATAACTGTGGAGAATAGTAAGAGAATAAAACTAAACTTTTCTTTGCAAACTTTTGATGAACTATATTTCTGTTTTTGATTGACTCAGGTGGTGCCATCCAGAGCAGGAGCAGGAACAATCACCACGTGATATAATAGGACTCAGTTTGAATGGTAAATCACTGGGATGAAACACTCAAATTAATATTAGCTACATGAGTGAAATGGGTTGGAACAAACTATTCATCAAACAATTTCAAATAATAAACTAATTAATGCAAATTGTGATGTGTTCATGGAGAAATAACAAATGCAAAAAGGGCAAATTCCACTGTCAAATGAATTGTTCTCAGGGAATAATTCATCTAGCTGCAGAAGACAGAGGAGAGTTGAATGCTAATGGTAGGAATAACAAGAACACAGCATAGAAATAAAGCTAATTCATAGATGGCAGTAAGTCTACTGACTGCTTGGGAAAAATTGAACTAGGTACTGTTGAGCCTCTTGAAAAATTGGATGTATCTTAGGCTTAAGCCCATGTTTTCAATTTTGTAAGACTAATATTTTAGACCGCAGGCTCTCCAGTAAAGTATCTTAAAATGAATCTGCAACATCTAATAGAATAGCTCTGCTCTCAACTTTAAAGGAAATAAGTTATTAATAATACATGGTTACAGAACTATTTGTTTCATTCTGTGAAATTTTGTAGAACCTCAATAAAATAAAACATTGTGTTAGAATAATTGTATAAAGTAAATCCTTCAGAGTCATGATACATTCATTTCAAATACAACCTGTGCTCTTCAGACTCATCTATTTGCAGTGTTCTCACACCTGCTTGTTGAACAATGCAGCCCCAGAGAACCAGCTGCTGTTTCAGTAATGCAGAGTTGTCAGGTTCATTCCAGCTAATTTGGGCATTAAGCAGCTCCTCAGATTTTGCTGTTTCAATGTGTCAGGGCAGGAATGCAAGCCCAAATGTATACACACAGAGACCCAAATGCATAGCTCGTTTCTTTCTGCATCATATTGATTAGATTTGTAGAGGGGTTAGAGAGAAGGACCTGTGAAGTCAGCTGTCATTGACTTCCAAGATAAATGAAGAACTCAGCAGCAAAATCCTTCTCAGCCAAAAGATAACAACACTTAAACACAGTCCAAGCAGTTAGCAAAATATTAGCTTTTTGAAGTATCAGAACTGCTTTCATATAACATTAATTTTAAGTAGATGAATGTAGATGCTTTGTCCTTTTCAAGGTGCTTCTTTTTCTTTCACTTTCAACTTTTTGCTAGTTATATCCCCATAGGACATTATAGGATGCTCCACTGTTTACTACAAGCTTAAGTTGCTGTACTAAAAATATCTGATTTTGTTCTGTATTCTTGATCAAATATATTCTAACAAGATAATAGTTATGTGCACACTCTACAGCTGTCAAATATATGTTATATGGTGAAACATTTATTAAATGTGAGTGCTAATGACAGGAGAACCAGTTACCACTACATTTCTCAAAAAAAGAACAGAAAAGGCTGTTCAACACCTGCACACACTGTTTTATACCAAACTGCTCTAATTAGCACATTTTGAGATATGATTAGAGCACTAGAGGAAGCTTTCCAAATGCCATTAATTATGGATGTGATCTTAAATTATTCACTTTGAATATTTTTTCTTGCTATGCCCTTTTATCTTCCACTAACTTTTTATTGCATGCTACAACAGTCCCCATTAAACCTCAAATGGAAGTTTGTTATGTTAAAGAAAAGGTAAACTGAAAACTAATCAACTTCTTTTTTTTTCTAGGGTTCTTGTTCTAAAAAGGAAGGATGTGGGTGACAGTCAATTTTTTTCCTATTAAATTTTCATCATTCTCTACCTCAGTCTCTACCAGTAGTGGAAGAGTGATACTCATACAATCATTAAGCATGAAAAATTCCGTCTCACATTAAAGCAACATTATGGAATGCAAAAAATTATTTGTGTAATCATTCATTCCTATTCCTTTCAAAGATTATTGTATCAGGTGAGTTAGCCAAGACTCTGGTGTATCGCAGGTAGCATCATATGTAGAGCCTAACAGTGAATAACAGCTACATGTGATTTCATTTTCAATAAATGCTGTCCAACCACATGTATTAGGAAAACGCTGAAAAACATTTTCCAGTCTCATGTGCAACCAGACCTGTCAGGAATAAATCTGTGCTAAGAAAGGAGAATAGCTCTAGGAAGGAGAGAAACAGAGGCAGGGAAGGGAGGAGTCGTAACATAAGAAAAACGAAGGAGATGTGGTGAGCAATGCAGAACAGGACATAATAGATAATTCATATACATCCATCTAAAAATAAAGCTCACATCTACACAGAATACACAAGGATGTTGAAAAAACTCCCACATATGTCCTCTGGACTAAGCAGAACACTCAAACAACCCCAGTACATGTGACGACTTAACATTGCCCTGGATTTCACCTTTTTTCTAGGTTAAAATTCCTCCTTTAAAGCTTCCTCTGGGACCCATTAGAAGCTAGTAGCACATACTTGCTTTGTTAGATACTGCTGATAAAAATCCAGTGGAAAGGAATGACAATTCTCTTAAAAGCTGTTTAAATCATCTGGCTGTGAAAAACAGAGAGAAGATGTACTCCAAACTGGAGTGCTATCATTTCACACAATAGCCACATCCTTCTTAAAGCTAAACCAAGCTTAAGTTGGTCTCTATATAGGAAACCCCCAGTGAAAACTCGAAGGAAAACACATTTAGGAGAAATCATTCAGAAGTCTGTTCTCCTGCTGATTCAGTGATGTTTGGTTGGGGCTATGTGCAAGCTGTCATCTTACTGATAAGGAGGAATTACCCTTGCATTTGGTATCATTAAACCTCTCTTCAGAAAGGTTGTTTCTGACATCCTGAATCGATACCTTATGTGGCTACTACACTGTCATACAGCAATGGTTCTGGACAACAAGCAAGATGCTTTCTGCCATCTGGAACCAGCTCAAAGTCATCATCGAGTTGGAAAATATCTATGAAAAAGATTATATTTCTAATCAGTCTATCAGCACAAGGAAAATCTCAGGGAAAAAGCGAGTGCTGTAAATATCACATAAATGCTATTCTGTAGTTACCCCAGTATGTAACATAAGCGGATGGAGTAAGGTGCCAACAGAGAGACTGAACAACACCCTCACATTTGACAGATACTACTGAAGGTCTAGAGTGGGCCATCTTGGAAAGTAAACATTTATGTCCGTTTGATTTTACATGGAGGGAGGGTTTTTTCCACTTGTGTGTTTGTGTGTTCAACATCTTCCAGAATTAAATATATTGGAGAAATTAGCCAGAAACATTCGCTGTCTTTATCTATTTTCAGCTGTCCTGGGGGATGTTCTGCACACTATTCTCATCAGAAGAGAATGTGTGCAGACAGGAAGTAAATATAGATGAATACCAGCCAATGCTGTGAAAAAGTTTCTACGGATGTAAAAATTACATATCTGGCAAATCACTTAATCACCAGAGAGATTTGCTGTAATCATAAATCCTCCATGGTACAGGATATTAGTAGTCATGTAAGAGTTCCCTGAGTAGCTTAGGACAGCTTATCTGTCATCTTGCTCTGCTCCCCTCTGAACTTCCAGGAAAAGTCAGAGTGTCCAAAACAAAAGATAAATTATGAAGAGTACAAAAAAAAGACATCTTAAAAAAGACCAAAGAAAGATCTTAAAGACAAAACTGCAACTTTTGCTTAATTTTAGCTCCCACCACACCAACTAAAATGGCAGGAAATAATTTTTATAGAGGCATGAATCAAGTCTAACATCTTCTGAGACTGGTGATTCACTTAATGTCTGACCAAGACTGTAAAAGCCTAGATAATTTATGAAAGAAAAACACATCTGTCTCACATGTGGTTTTGCTGGCAGTGGTAAGTCTGCAGCTTGAATGAGAAGTGAAAAATAGCCATCAGTTCAACTTCAGTATTGACTGAGATATGGATTCCTGCCAGTATTCCCAGAAGATTCGGAAGGACAAGGAGGTGTGCAGTTAAATCTAGTTCCATCATAAAGTACAGACAGTGAAAAAGCAAGACCCTGATGTAAAGTACAATTTCTCTCCAGTTTTCCCAACTGTAAATTTATTTTACTTGGCAACATAATTTACACTCATGATGTCTCAGACACCAAGCTGCTCTAATTCAGTGACAACGCCAATTACATTACACCAGAATGTAAAATTTGAGGCATATTATGAAAACTCAGGGAACATCACAGTCCATATTAACAGAGCTGCTTAGTTTTTCATTTAACAGAACCCCTGAACTATGCTTTGTTTTGTATGTAATATTCTCTCTATTTCACTGATGGGAAATTGAAGCAAAAGTGAAACATATGGCCTTAGAAAAATTCTAGCACATTTTCTTGGCCATTTCTAGGTCCTATAACAGAGTTAAGACTAGTGCAATTACTCTTACAAAGTAATACAAAGTATCAGTGGCAGAGCTAGAAGATAGAGCTCCACATTCTTAATACCTTTCTTTTAACTACCTGTAGATCGTGTTCAGAGGACAAGATTTCTTCAGCCTACACTCTCTGGGTTTTTTTTTGTTCAGTTTGTGTGCAAAGTATATGCCCCTGGGAACAATGTGATAACAATTCCATTATCATTTCCCATGCTTTTAAAGTAATACAAAACATGCCAGGGTTACACACAGGTTAGATTTAGTAATGGGGAGGTAGGGACAACCTTTTTTTTCTTCCTTGCTTTAGACAATTCATAGCTATTGCAATTACACAGCATGCACTATTTATTTACCCAGCAGGCACTGTCAAATGCTCATCAAGCATTTGCATGTAATCTTCAGCAGGAAAAATCTTTTATTCTTTTCATGTTAAGTTTATGGTGTCCAGCAGTGATAACAGATTTTTTACATTGCAAAGCCACCTTGAGTGACAGAATTCCACAAGAGCCTGGAGGTGGAAGTTAAGTGTGTAATTCAAAGAAATCTATGTCATCAGTAAGAGTACCATGGACATCCTTGCTGTCATTCATTTTCAATTTCATTGCAGTTTCTTCATGACATCTACTGAAGAAACTTTAGGAATAGTTTCTTTCTGACCCAATCAGAATCAAGGCCTATATTCTGCTGTTAGCCTTCTCCTGTAAAACTTTCTATTTACATTGTCTCAATTTCTTCAAAAATAATAAACTGTCTCCTTACATGACATGTTCATTTATTTGCTCATAATTTCGAAAGCAAACTATACTAAATGTGTGTATTAAGATCTTCACGCCGTTGAAAATACACTGCTAAAATAAACAGCCTCCAAAAATTGGTTGCTGATATAAGAAGAGGTGGATAGTCCCAGACTAGTTTAAATCAGGATAAGTAGATTGATTTTAAGAAGGTATATTCATACATACTTGCTAAAGTTCTATGTCATAGAAAGCATTAATCTGTGTGCATCATAGATAAATCTTCTTTAACAAAATTAGATCTAAATGTTACCTTCACCTACAAGAACTGTTTTCTTAAATTCATAATGAACAGATAGGTACATAGATACTTATGCAGGTGTGGTCCTTGATTTTAGGTTAGTCTGTGGTGTATTGTTCAGTGAGACAGGTTTGGTAATATAGCAATCGCATGCTTTCTCTTAAAAAAATATATACTCTAGGTTAAGAAAATTGTTGACTCTCCACTAGTGCCTGATGGCAGCTGGAAGGTCCTAGAAAATCTGTTCAGTTTCCACAAGGTATTATTTCTAATTTTAATCTTCCTTCTTCTGTATTCAATCCTCAGAATATGGCTCCTGATGTAGACAAGTGGTTTCTCATGTAATGCTAAAGAAAAATATCAAAATATCTATGCAGACAATTCAAAACCTGGTAAAAGATCCTCTCTAACTTTCTCTAGTTACTGCAGATGCTCTAGGGGCTGTTTTACTATCAGGACAAAAAATCCACAAAAAAATAAAACCTTAGAAAGCAATAATTCTTGTTTTTGTATTAGTCAAGGGTGTTTTTAGCCAGTTGTTATACCACTGCTAAGCTGAAATTTCCTATCTGAAAGGAAGTGTCCAGCTTTATTCCTAAGCAGGGACCTGTCTTCCTTTCAAGCAAGTAGTGTTTCTAATCACTGCCTGCTAATGAGCATATTAACTGGCATTTCTGTTTGCATTATGATTTCTTTCAGCATTTCAGCCCAGTCAGCTATTGAATTGCTAAGGAGGAACATTACTGATGCAATAGTATTTGTGAATTCAGGGTTATTGCACAGATAAGAGGTATCCATTTATATTAATTAGTTTCTAATCAGATAAAGGAACGAAAATGTGATGAGTCAAAGAAAAAAGCTATCAAAAATGTGATTCAGTGAATCATTTATAACAATAGACAATTACAATAAAGTAATACATTACTTATTCAAATAAGAGTATGAGAATGAACCAGTCAAACTGCCAACGCTAGCTACATGAAAAATACAAACAAGAAGGCTGCTGAACATCTCCCAGAAAATCCAGAGCTAGAATGGGAACACATTTCTGGTACCCTATCCAGCACCCTGTACTTTATTCCCTGCCTGAACAGCCAGCCCTACACATTTAGCCACTGACATCAGTGATGGTCGTATTTCAGGCAGTCCATCTGTGGTGAGGCTAGTTCTAGAGTTTGATGGTTTTTCTTCCCCCCACTTCTGCAGCACTATGAAGTGTGTGCTTTTCAAAACTAACTCCAAAGACAAGAGGCTAACAGGAAGAGGTGGTTTCATCTCTAGGACAAAAAAGAGCTTTTTTCGATGCAGCTGACTTCAGTGCTGAAGAATCTCTATTTTAGCATGCAACCTGACCTAAAAGCTGGAGGCTCACCATGACAGCACAGAGACCAAAGAGCATTTTCTAAATTTGCCGCTGTCCTCTTTGTACTAAACACTGGTATAAAAAGGTTCGATCATCCCACCCTTAAGATCCTCAGCTTAAAATTAATTTTATTTTACGCTCTTTCTAACTTCTTTTACAGGTTGCTCTTGTACAAAGCCAGAGAAGAAGAAAATAAAAAATAACCAAACAAAAAACAAACAAAACAAAACAACAACAAAAAAAAAAACCCTATGCCCTGGAATCACACCGGCCACTTAGAAATCTACCTGGCATAAATAGAGAATGTATCCCACCAGAAAAGGACCTGGGACTACTGGTCAATAGACAGCTGAACACGAGCCAGAAGTGTGCCCA
>JAYRBT010000114.1:28995398-29008818 GCA_036023395.1 Myiotriccus ornatus
AAAGCAGGCCACCTGGTATGACAGTAATTAGACTAGGTCTGTTGTTATGAGGACCCAAAGCTGCACATTGAAATTTGGTGAGAACTTTAATTAAAACTGTAGTAACACCTTTCCTTTATTTCTTAATTATTATTTTATTGGGAACTTGGTTGAACAGAGGGCTGAATGGCTCACTGAAGTAGTAAAATCTAATATAGATATTTCCCTCTGCATTATCAGTAGAGATCAGAACCACCTTAGCTGTTATGAATGGTTATTATCACAAGTACACCTCTGGCCTTTTGGCATCTACAGAGAATTAATTAAAAGGCTCAGACTGGTGCGCAGTTATAATTTCTTACTGTCAGTTTAGACTCCTTGTAGGAGAGCAAAGGCATCATAGGTTGTACCTACATTAATATTAGCGTTAGGGTTTGGGGCATTTTGATGACTCTTCTCAGTGTACCCATTCGCTATGCACAGCTCACGTACACAGAGCTCATTTGGTAAAACAAATGAGACTCATTCAGAAGAAACTGAACCACAAGGTCAGATCCAGACCTATATCAGATGCACTCCAAATCTGATATGGACATAGACAGTGAATCAAAAGAGCTCCAAACCCTTGATGAGGTAGGAATATACCAGACTAATTTTAGTCTAACCTGCACCCCTTAAACTTTACATTATATAAATGCAAGATCAGCAGCAGCTCTCTCAGTTCACTGAACTGGCCCTGCTGCACCAGATTTCTCAATGGGTCACTGGGACTTTTCAGCACATTAAGTACAGGGAGAGAATGTTAACAAAACTAAGAAACTTATCCTAATTTTCACGTGTCTGTAAATGCCACTTTGAAGAGAAGTGTATAAACAACTACCTAAACTAAGTCCCCATACACATACTCCTTTGCAATGCAAAGTCAGAACTAACACATCCTATACAGAGTTGGGGACATGAGTGATATCACTATTATGATAGCATTTGTTGTGCACTGATAATTGATTCACAGCTCTGAGGTTGGGTACTGCCCATCAGGAGTCTCCTGTATAACGTAAAACATCTCAGCACATGCTTGCAAGAGGTATTACTACCAGCATTAAGTATTAATACCCAGGCTTTTATCCAAAAATATCAAAATAAGACAACAGAAACAGGAACCAGTGATCCCTACTGAGAGAAGAATACCACTGAAGCAAAAAGTAGAACTTCCAATGTATTTACTGTGACATTTCACTCATAGTACCCAATAGCATCTGGCATAACATCCCAAGAAAGGCAGATATTCTTGGAGAATACACTGTCATCATGTTCATCTGCACAGCTGTATGAGAAAACACAAGGGAATGGACATTTGTGGAAGGAAAAAATTTGTTCTTCATTTGCAGCCAACCTTAACTGTTGCACATAATGATTCCAGATTTTCTGTATATTAGATGAAAAATTCTACTATCACTGTTAACTGGTACTTTATATCAAAGGCTGAAATTTCCTAGTTATAAACTTGGAACCAGAAGATAAACAAACAATAGAAAACTGGGGTAAGCAAGGGGATTTTTTTTTATTTATTTTGACTCCAAACAGGAGAAATTAATTGAGATGCTCTATATTTTAATCATTACTGTATAAAACCTATTAATAAAACTCATCTGGCCCATTCGTGTTGCCAAAGTACAATTGTTTCCTGAAGTACATAACCACATACTCCAGCATCATAGGATTTTATGCCCATAATAATTTCATTTAAAATAGTGATAAAATCTGTAGCTCAGGTTTTTGAACAGTGTTAATTAATCTAATTTTTTGGTTTTCATTGTTCATGCTCTTAATTCCTCCTAATTTAGCCCCCTTTGGATAAGAAAAGTTGCATGATCTGATTCTCAAAAAACACAATGACAATACTGGTGTGTGCCTTTTATCTTTAGACTGAATTACATACAATACTGCTATAATAAGGGTGAAAACTTTTTTGGATTTCAAATAGCACAAATAAATTTTAAGTAACACATACAATCCCCTCATTGACAGGAAAAGATTTAAATGCACTGATGTCAACAGGGGATTCTGTAAAAGCAAAACAAAAATCTGACAGTGTTTAACTGACAGAACAACAACTAATAAAATTTTTATTTTGAAGAGAGCAATAAGTTTTCAGAAAAGCTGTATGTAGTAGAACAATAATCATAGCTTAGAAGTTCCTTTTAGTCCCACAAATAAAGGTCTTCATTACATTTTTAATTACTATTGCCATCATATGAGAATCATATTTACAAGTAGTTACTAAAAAAAAAAAATAAAAACACATTGGCAACTTCTGTAAAGTTCAAGAAACGTTGAATATACTCAAGTTTCCCTTATAAATTTGTTTGTACATACCTTTTACACAGCTCTATCTTCATTTGCCTACTTGGTCATATATTTTGAGGCTTTCTTCCAGAAAACCAGAATCTGCCTTTTACATATATACTTCAAAAGACAAAAATAGCATTTTCTGACCTTATCATGAGTCTCAGTAAAATCCTTACAGAGTTTTGCAATATGCCTGGACAGCCAAACACCACTGTCTCTGAGAGACCAGCCTGGAGGCAAGAGACAAGACTCTGCTCAAATGAAAATCCAAAGGAGCATCATGTATTGACAAAAAAACCTGTTGTTCCAAGGTTCTTGAAGTTTCAGCTCCTGAACAAGCCAAAAAGAACATCCTGCATGACTACCCTGGTGGATATGGGGATAAAAAAAGTCACCTCCAAGGCAGCCAGGTCTCAGCTTCTCATATATACTATGCAGGTCCCAGAAACCCACTCAGAAATTGGTTGGCAGGTAACACTGTATATGGAGTTGACTTTAGTGTGTTCTCCGTGGCATGTGAAACTGAGCAGAAGGTTACAGCTATTCCATGCACTAGCCAATATTTTTGCATGGTAGCTTTGTGGGCACCCTGCAGCATGTGTGTTATGGAATAAGAATACATTATTAAAGCAGTAATCTCTAATTGAGTAAGTTAAACAATTCACACATCTTGCTAAAATGCCCATTATCAGAGACCACTTACACTGTTCTGTACCCCCTACAGTACAGCTCACATCTGCACAAGGCCTGTGAAACAATGGTTTCTAGCCAGCTTCTTTCTGCAGAAGAAATGCTCTGAGCAGCACAGTTCTCCACGATAGAAATTTATCGCTTTAAGAGTCTGACGGTTCTCTCTGGAGTACCTCCAATAAAATCAATGAAGAAGTTAAAAAATCAGACATTTATAGCAAAAGGTTTCATTTATTTATTTATTTATTTATAAATAGGTTTTTCCTTTCCTCAGCATCAGATGCTGACTCAGTGTGAGGAAGAAACAGCACACTGAGGGACTGACATCAGCCAACTACATCTCTCTGTTCCCAGGCTGCCTAGCCCAAGTAGAAATTAGAGTAGCTGAGGTTATAGAATTCCTACAATAGATCTGAACTAATTGATTTTTAGCCAAAGAGGGGGTGACAATGTCTAAATACTATATATTTCAAAAATGAGCTGTTTCATAAATTTGTGTTATTTTAATTGATGCATCAACTCAACGGTAGCTAGAAGCAAAATAGCAAAAAATTCCGATTTTTAATTTTTATTTCCTACTGCATTTTTAAATTCAAAATGACATTCCATCCATAATTTTGACTGGATTTTATAATTATAAAAAATTTTAAAGCAGTGAAAGTGAAAGTTTTTTAACTCAGTCTCAAATGACTGTGTGCAATCTTCAAGTTATAAGCTAAACTTCAGCTTTTTTGTTTCTTTGATGGGAACTATATGCAAATTTTGAAATTAAACCATATCATGGCTACAGGGACAGAGGAATTTTCTGGTCTGATGTACAATGGCATAGAATAGCTCTTTGCTAGTAACTGCAAACTCAGTCTTCTGGTACACTGTTTAGAATTCATGAATTTTCACCTCCCTGCCATTCTTCCTGTCATGACAAGGCAGTTCTTCACTAGCCATGAACATGGACACTTACATTGTTATCCAATCTCTGCAAAACTAATTTAGGAATCTGGGTCGTGTCTCAGTCACACTGATGCAAAGGACACTATCTTTCTTCATTTTCATAATGCTACCAAAGAGTAACACAGAGCAAGGAAAAGCTGTATTAGGCCAACCTTTTTCTGCAGAGGAGTACCTGCCAGAGTCTCAGCACTACCATTACTGTGCATAGCAACAGTACCCAGCACTGGCACAGCACGGAGGCCAATAGCTCAGCTCTTCACCAGTACATTCCAGCTGGAAGTCCAGACCAATGAATGATGTATTTAGACACATCTCAGTGTTGTCTCATGGATCTCAGTGCATCACAAAAAGGCCAGGGGCTTCTGATGAGGTTTTTTTGTAAATTCTATTATTTAGATGTTTTATATGGTGTTCCTTGTTCAGTTGCTTAACACAGCTGCTCTGCTACTCTCTGAAAATATGTCAAGCTGTCAGAAGGCAGCTTCCTAATAGCCCTTAGAGCATCAGTTTCAGAGCACATTATAAACACCACTAATCCCCTCAAAATCCCTCTAAGGTACACAAGTCAATATAATTATTATTACTTTCTTTTTTTACAGTTGTTGAAATTGCAGTAGAGAAATATGATCTGCCTGCATTGGCATTACAATGCAGAGGGTAGGTCCTCATGTGGCATAAAACTTGTTAATGCTGTTGAAATCAAAACAGGAATAAAACTATTGTATTATGTGAGAGCCTGCACTTACAACATGAAAGCTCCTTAATTGTCATAGTGGGTAATTTTATTAGGAGACAGGGAGATTACAGAGAGTAAATGAATTGCAAAGACTAATATCTTACTTATCTAACAGCTATTAAATAACATTTCAAAATAACTATTATTTAAATTCTTCTCAGAAGAGATTACTGTGTTTGCCTCGGAGATGTTACACAGAGCTGGCTGCAGCTGCAACATGCTGAGGACCTACGCTGTGCTATACACTCTTCCTTACAATGAGGAGTTGCATGAATGAAGCTCTAAATGCACCAAAGGGTTTCAGGTAAGCAGTCTCATGACTGAGTATAAAAGGAAATTAACCATTAAGGAAAATCAATGAAAATCACCTATTGGGCCCTGTTTTCTGCTCACTGACTACGTCTAAATCTTGTGTATCTTTCCTCTATAGATATTTGTGCCCACCTAGTTGACAAAAGTGGGTACTAGTTCTCTCCTTGCAGTAAGAGGCAGCCCTGCAAGGTCCAGGGCAGAACCAAGTCTATCAGGTTTGCATTTTTCTTCCCTTGCTACAGGGCACAGTGTGGGTAAAGCAGAAGTAAACTGACTGAGAATCAATGGGCACAGAGCTGGATGGAAGCAGGAAAGCAGTGATGGCCAGAGAGGGTTAACAGCTCCGTATTTCTAGGCTTCTGCAACTGAATACAGTTCTGTTCTAAACAACAGAATCTGAATTCTCTTTCCCATGTACAGGGGAATCCAGCTTTCCAAAATCCAAGTCATGAATTGGGAGCATCACCTAGTTTCACAGAGATGTTCAGTCATTTGAATGCTCACCATAATCCTACTTCAATAGGTAGTAATATTTGAATGTATTAACATCTGTAAATAACAAGTGACACAAGAGAGATCCAATATAAATAAATTTCTAAGCCTGTCACTGTATATAACTCAGTTTATTTGCCTTATGTAACAGTAAGTGGTACAGTTTTAACACTGTTGTAGTTAACTAGTGATGAAGATAAAAGGATGTATAAGGAGATAAATTACTCCGTGCTCTTAGCTGGCCTGCTGTACCAACTGGCCACCTTTGGATGAAAAGTGAGACCTGATCCTAGCCACACTAATGTCTTAGGACTGAGGAAAAGCCAGTGCACTCCTTACTCTTTTGAGTAAGCCACTATCCAGTCTTTCCACCAGAACAATTATTTTGAGTGCTACTCCACAAGGCAAAGTATAAAAATCACATGATCTAGAAGCCAAAGCCTCTCTAATCCACCACCAACTCCTTGTTCTGCTCAGTGCCTTGGATGAATTTTACAAAAAATAGGAAAGCTTTATTTACTCTAGTATTGCTTTCAAAACAAGAAGCAGCTCAACTGTCTTGGATCAGACTTCTTAGTGAATTGGCAGAAGCAGCACAACCATGAGAATAAATTTATAGGTAGTACGAAGCTATGTCTTTGAGTCATAAGTTGACTGCAACCAGAAAATCACAGTTCTCACACAGTATGATGTTCGATGATGCTTCAAAGAGCACCCATACCCAAACGCAGCTGCCAGGTGTTACATATATTATTAACTGGAAGTAAAAACTGAAATAATTCCTCCCTAAATTCTCCTTGGGGAAGTTAAGTTTTATGCTATCCTTAATACAAATGAGTGCTTTGCAGGCATAGTTCAATCCTGTACCAATACACTACCTATCAGAATGGACATTTAAACACCTTTCCGACTGTAGGATCTTGGAGCAATAACAACACTTTCAACTTCTATGGTAAATTTATCAAAGGATTTCAGAGTAATTTAAAGGAAGTAATTCATTAAAGCTGCATGACTTAAAGAGGTAGTAACCATTTTTTTCCACACGAGATGAATCAGACAGACTCCCAGAGCTATCACACAGGTTTGTTCACAGGGCGACAGAGCTGGAGACTGGATCCCTAGAGCATCCTTGTATCAGTGCCCTGTGTCAGGCATCAGATACTACAGTCCCACACCCTACATGTATTCTTAATGCTTAGCAAATTCTCCATTATGATGAAGACACTGTGAAGTTTTTTTACTGCTTATTGACAGTAAACACACATCATTGTCTCTAGGTGGTTTTGTTTTGTTTTAATATGTTGGGATTTTTTTGCCCATTACTGAGCTGCTCTTCCTTATTACTAAACAGCCAAAGAAGTAGAGGGTTACCAAAGGCTGCCTACATTAGTCTCAGATGTCTTTTCAGTGCATTAAAGTGTTTTCAATTACCTCCTAATACACCTCCAGGGAGCCTAGGAGAATGGAGGGATTAGTAGAATAATGAGTTTAAATTATTTAAGAGTTTGCGGGTTTTTTTCCTCTTTATGTGACTTTGTTGGATTTAATCCTAGACCAGAGACATTTGACAGTACAAGCCAGGTTATATCTAATGAGTAATCTTGATCTCAAATCAAAGGGTTGCAAGAAAAGGATATAAAAATGCAAATTGCCCTTCCATCTCCGAGAAGATCCAGTAAAAAGGGTGGGGAGGTCGGTTTTATTTTGCACTGATTGAAACAGGGCATTTGCTTTAGCAGTTGTTGAAACTGATAAGAGTCATGACTGGTAAATTAATTTATCAGGTAGGAACATCCATTAGGAAAAGAGGGCAAATGAACCATTCTTACCTTATTGCATCATGATATAATAAAACTCAAAAAATCAGCCAGCTGAATTAAATTTCAGGAGGGGTGAACTGAGGTAGCTGAGATTTGTCTAGCTCTCTCTGATAGCCACTGACATGGTTATCACCACCCACATACCTGAGCATCTCAAAGCTATTACATGTATTTGAGGCTCAGTGTCATGATGAAGGAGAGAAATTTAATTTTTATTACATTCAGAAATTGGAGATACAAAAATCACTTTCTAAAGTCCCCACTGACAGTTTGAAGAAAACCAGGAATTCAACCAGTATCTCCCGAGCTCTGCCACATCCCTGGTGGTCTAACAGTCCACACAAAGCAATAATGCCAAATAAACAAAGATGAAAACACCAAGCTAAAAACCAGACCATGGTTCTAGAGGGAAGAAAACACATGCTCCACAGAAGATGTTTATCATGGTACAGTCTTTCTAATTTCAGTTTTAACCTTTTCTTATCTGTTATGTTACATTGGTGGCCCTGCTTATGCTGTAGACTGCTTTCAATTCTTCTCCCTACAGTTTTCAGCTCTATCTGACTATCATTTGAGGTAAGTCTAAGTAATCTGCCGAGTTAACTTTTCTGAACCTGAAAAATTAGGCTACATAACACTTCCATCATGGTGACTGTCAATATTTTCACCATAATTCGTACAATTTCCTTGACACTGAACCTGGAACTTGGTTTCTGTCCTATATGGTCCTGTGAATTAAACATGGATTTGTTGATTACAATCCTTGTACCAGAACTTTAGTTACTGATTCAGAATGAGGATCTAGACATTTTTCTTAGCTCCTATTTTTTGAACAGTAACCTAATGAATGTGGATTACAAAGTGCAGCATATTTTCAGCAACAGAATATAGGACCAGACCTTACTGCTCTTATAGCGTATGTATTGTCGGCATCATAGCTGTATCAGATTTTAAAGATGTTCTGTCACCTATGAAAAATACTGAGGATCATCAGAAATCAGTGAAAAAAAATGTATGTGAAAGATATTTCAAATAAAATCCAAGTTGTTTTATATTAATATAAAATTAATATCAAACATGTATTGAAATAGAGCTGTTAGAACAACTGTAGGTTTGAATATTTTTTCTGGTAGTGCTTTCATCCTCACACAAGTAGTTAGTCAAATTATAAACTTAAGGAAAAACAGTTTTGTTTTTGTTTTTTCCTCCCTACACCTTTATCCAACTTCTTGAAAAATAGACTCATGTCATCTTACTGAAGAGATCCATAGACCAGCATCAAGCAGAGAAACAAATATGAGTTTGGAATTCCTTATGCTCAGGCAAACTTTTAATCACAAATGAGTCTCTTTGATTTGTATTGACTACATACAGATGCCTGTATGTACATATACACACACGCACATAAATATGTTTTCTCCACAGAGTTTTTCCTGCCTTTTTTTTAAATTTTGTTTCCATTTTTCCTTCTCCCTCCTCCAAAAGGTTCTACTGGAAATGTCTTGATTTATTCCTACAAAAAGAGGAAAAAATTCTGTGGGCAGGCTTTGTCCCTGCTCTTGTCATGAACACCTGACTGATTTTTATTCTACATCCATAACTATTATGAGTGATTATCTATTCTTGCTAACTGCTATAATGACTACTGTTAATCCAAAGACATTTGCATTTTTTCTCACTCATACTTTCATAAGAGTAAGTAGGTCTAGAGATTCATTTTGAAATTAAAATCTAAAATACGTCAGATACATGAGATGATTAGAACAGTATACACAAAATTACCACAGAAATGAAAACAGCAAAAATTCATCTAAGCCACAGCTTTCATAAAAGTGATCCAAGCACTGGATAATCTTAAAATGGACACTTCCCAGTATCTACCATCAGAATCAGCCCAGAAATCAGAGCCGGACAAGAGATGTGAGTCTCATACTGTGCCCAGAGAAGACACTTTTCATTGCTTTCACTGTTACTGTGATTTCTCATGACAAAGTCAGCTTACAGAAGGTATCAATACCTTATGATGAATGCTGTGAAGGGTGACCAGCGTGTTTTCAAGGAGACTTCTTCATCCTCCTCTACAGCACCATTAGTTAGCACACTTCAGGGAGTTTCTATGTTTTGCCCATCCTGAGTGGGACTGTAGATGGATACATCCTAGCTCTGCTACTTCCCTTGCTAAAATCCCGTCTGCATTCACATACAACCCAGAAGTTAAAATATTGAATCTCGTAGCAAATTTCTACCTGTAGACTTCAAAGCAGCAGCAGCAGATTGTTTGGTTGTGTACTAAATACTTCCCCACATCCCCCGGACATTCTGTCATGTAAGAGCTGCTACCCAGAGGCACAGGAACTCAGGGGTGTGGAAGGGGTGTGCACATATAGTCCAAAAGCCCTCCCTGTGCTCTTTGTTAATGTGAATAGATAGAAAGTTTTAGCCTGAAGTAAATTAAATACATTATGTATGATGGCAAATTATGCAGATTTATACCGGATAATCAGTCGGTGTGCTTACCGTTGAAGACAGCTGATGTCCAAATAGGATAGTCTGAACTTGAACAAGTAAGCTCAGATTGTTCCCACTGGGCACATCACTTCAGATTCCTAGCACACTACCTCATGATTGTCTCCAAAACTACTGTTTCCTGTTATGTTCATATTTCAACTAGCTCTTTTTGAACTTTCATGGATGGATCCACCTCCACCCTTCAGCTCCTTTACTTCAGACAGAAATACTAAAAATGTATTTTAAACTGTATTGTAGCAAGGAAAATACAGTGCAGGGAAAGATGGGAACTCATTTCTGAGGAGTTGGGAGGAATTCTCTGGGCATTACCACTTTGATAGACTAAGGTGTTAATGACAGGTTGTGGCAAGGAGGAGGAGGAAGAAGAAAGTAGAGGGATGATGATGCTATGCTTGATGAGAGAAAAAGTAGGAAAAGGCAACCATGGGTCCCAACAAAGGCTTCCCCAAAAACAGTTGGAATTTGACCTCAGGCTGCTCTCAGAAAACTTCCTGTTTGTTCCAAAACACCAAGGAGAGCTGTGAGTCTCTACAGAATGATCCACAAACAAATTCAGTGGAATCAATTTGTTTGTTCAGCCTGGAGGGAACTGAGGGGAGAACTAATTGCAGTCTTCAACATCCTCATGAGAAGTGGAGGGCAAGTATCCATTGCTCTCTGACCCTGAAAATTTGTACTGCCAGAAAGAGACCTTTGGTGTGAAATCAAGTAATTTTTAGTTTCTGTTTCTCCTCTTCCATCATTTGTTCTCTTGCTATGAATGTTGTAACCACGATAGGGATAAAAGGTTTCTTACCATGTTTACACTACACAAAGTACTGTGGAGACCTTGTTTAGGTTGGTACTTCATATTTCTAGATATACAACACATGAATGCTTGCATCATTCCCCAGAGAAGCAGAGCCATATGGCAGACATGTAAAACAACTGACAACTCTGAGAGCTTACACAATGCATGTATCTCTGACAATAAGGTACAGCTTTTGGAACACTTAACAGAGCCAAACTCGCAGATTTGTGAGAAATTTAGGCTCAACCTGGATGATCCAGGCCTCAGGTCAAGTACTCAGCTTTGAGAGAAACCCATAATTGGAAGACCCCAGTGGGGGGAATGACAAGGAGCCCTAGCCTATTCCCTGAGAAGAGGAAATTTAAACCCCTTCATGGCATCAAGCCCTTGACACTCTGGCCCCTAAAGCCAGAAAAAGAAGCCCAGCAGAAACATCCTGGGCCACATTAGGTGGTGGCAGTCCCACCACCTGAGCTCAGAGGACGAATGACTGAGGACACATCAACTGAGCTAAGACAGAGATCTGACAGCTTTGTTGCCCTAAATTATCAGACACAGCTGAGCAGCAAACATGGCACTGCAGCCGTGAAATGACAGTGCAGCCTTCTGCTTGTGGAGGCATCACTTTCCTGATGAAGTGTCTTATTCAGTAATCACAAAATATAAGAAAGTCAGGATTCTTTTTTCTCCTTTCTTTAATAATGTCACTAAGCTTGTGACTGCTCAATGGACATATTGCTTTTTGTTTCCTTCAGAGATACTGTAGCTTGTTAGGAATAGTACTTTATTTTTTGTTTTGTTTTTAGGAATTTACTTTTTTTTTTTCAAATCAATCCTAGCACTGCATGTGCCAGTACCAGTGCATTATCTGCTCTTTGCTTGACTTTAATGCTTATACAGGGAGCCCATATAAAAAGGTCCAGACTTATCAGGCAGGATTTCTGGCATACTTACCATGTACTGGTCTGTCAGTTGTGCCCTGATTCTTCAAAGAGAGTTTCAAGATTGTTCTGATGAACAGTCTGACCACATTTATCTTCAGCAAATAAACATGAAATCAGCCTAATAACTCTCAAACTCTCTTTCATGCAAATCCAAATTGCTTGTGGGTCCCTCACTGGGGAGAGGCACTTTTCTCTGATCTTGCAATTTACAATAAAGAGAGATATTCTATTTATGAACAATCAACTATTATACTGCTCATTAATTTGTTGTTCCAGGGTTTACATTTCAAACTCGGTTACCACATATAAACTCTGTAAGACTAACAGTGCTAACATCCTCTGCTGTGCAGAGTTAAGTCTTACAGGAGGGTTTACCATGTCAGCTGCCAAACAGCTGCATTTTGACCCAGTATCTCAGTGAGGCACCATTCTTGCCCTGCCTCACTCCCACCTCAGCTGGGAGATCAGGGAGGGATGAAATGTCCCCAGGTGCTCAGATAGGTAGCTGCTTGTCCAGACATATCTTTGGGATCTGATGAATATGCAGTATGGATGAGGCAGGACCATTGCAAAGCCATGCATGGATAACAAGGTACTGTTTTTAGGGGCCTTTATTTCACTTTGTGAAGATCTGGAAACAAGAGTGCATGCATGAGTGAGTTTGGCTGTAGCAGTCCTTCAGAGCCAAAGACTTCAAAAGTCAACATCAGAAAGGTTTGATTAGCAAATGATTGTAATGATGAGGAGAGTAGTCTCTGATGGTTACCTGCCTAACACTTCTAAGTTTAAAGTCAACAGAGGATAGGCTGACTGAAGACTGTCCATAAAAATACATATTTGGTATGATTTTTAACCTCTTTCTCACAATTAGAATGTGTGAAAAAAAGTTTTCATTAAAACAAATTTTAGAATTACCAAATTAAATCATTTTAAACATCTTTGCCATATGAAACACCAGTTGTAAGAAGGCCTGAATACTACCCTTAGTCTCGGTTGCTTTGATAATACCACTAAGTAAACACTGGGGATCATTTTTTAGATGTAAGACTTGCTGGACTGCCACAGCTTGCATCTTACAGCTAAACTCTTATCACAAGTAACAGGAGAGATGAGAAGCCTATGTTTTGTCAAAGGTCATATTTCTGTTTACTTTGTTAATTTTTGTCCCCCATTTTCTTTTTACTACATTTTCTTTTTTACTACTTTTTTTTTAACCAAAACATTTTTAAAATTTAAAATGCTTATAATTATTTTCAATCCCATTGAAATTTGAGTGACAAAAAATTAAAACAAAGAAGTTTGATTAAAATACAGAGTAAACTGAAATCTTCAGAAAAAAACATTTTTCTCTTTACAGTTTCCTGGGCTTGTTTCTAAAATTAAATATTGCAATATTACTGGGTCAATTTGAAGAGTAAAATTCTTGTAAAACTTCAAATGAAAAATGAGCATTTTTTACCTATTTGTTAGTGTTATTTACCTACATTGTCTCTGCTGTGTATTTTTGTGTTATCAGAGCAGACAGAAAGCACTATATGACAAGTAAAATACATTACTCGTAAGTTTTTTTCACACGGTCCTTCATTCCCAAGAGATTTACTTTGCTATCTCATCTCACTTTTACACATTAAATCAATACCTGTATTGGTACATATCAGGCACATGCAGTAGCAATTACTGCAAAATTAAATCCTGACACAAGGCACTGGATTTTCAAAAAGGTGTTTCCCAGGGGTATATACACCATACTTTCCCGGGCAGATGGAGCTCGTTAGCCCTGTAAGGCAATCCATCTACGTCCTGAGGACCTCACTGCCACCGTCCAAGC
>JAYRBT010000114.1:29014875-29028278 GCA_036023395.1 Myiotriccus ornatus
CGTCCTTAACCACTAGACCACCAGGGGCTCCCTTCAGTCAGAATAGAATATATTCTAATGACATGACTCAAGTCAGCATTGGCATTTTGAAAACTGTTGTCCACTGGACAGTTCAAGTGAGGAAGTCTAGATTCTTGGTCCCAGTCTGACCGCTGTGTGTTTGTGTCTACAAATACCTTTTCAGTAAACCCTAGCAGGTAAAATTAGAAGCAATGTGTCTCTATTTTGACTAATTTCAAGCAACTAGAACCTTCAGATGTCTTTGAAAACAGCTTCCAAATTAATTTTAAATACGGGTCTGAATCCAACCAACAGGCACAAATAGGTCTAATGTTTGAGAAAGTATAGAATTTGAAAGAAGCTCTAAACAGCTATGATGTTTCTTCTTTTCCTCCCCCTGCTCCCCCATTCCCAGTTCCCTTTGATTTTTTTATCTTTCATGTCTCCCTAGTGACAGTCCCAGTAAAGCATTAATTTGTTCAGGAAATCACACTGAAATGAACCCACTAACATTGTGACAGTTTCCAGCAGCAAAGAACCTTTCTGTAGAAAAGTGCTGAACTGGTCATCAGCTGACTCATGCACTCCTGCTCATCGGAGAAGCTGCAGATTGACTAAGTCCTTCATCACTCGTATCACAAACAGAACAGCTTTATCTATTTTTACCATTATGACAGGCTCCCTGTCCAAAGGCACCAGCAATGTAAGTAGATAAATGTGAATGAAACCATGCATAGCAATTCCTACAATTACTATTGAAGTATTTGGTTGTGCTTCAGCTCCCTTGGGGAGTTTGAACTTCTCCAAGAGCAAGAGTGGACAGGATTTAAGAATATTGCAGGAAATAACCTTAATCTTCCCCCTAAGGATAGCCTGAGTGACAAAGTTAATTGAATCTCTAAAATCTACAAAAAGTAAAGTTCAGCAGAACAATGTGTAAAAACTGCCTAGGCCAGAATAGCTGGCCCAACAACATTCATCTTTAATGTGGTTTTATTTACAGCAGATATTGTTTTCCCCTTCATATAGTAACACCTGTTTTGTGCTGCATCCTTGCAGTGGCAGCTATTCCTGGCTAGTGACCCTGTTCCAAGTGGGCATAAAAGAGCTCTGGATGGCAGGTAAATTACTTGCCCACATGTTTCTAATTAGTCCTGGCAGCCTGTTCCAAAGCCTAAACACTAAACAAAATAAAACAAAAAGTAAAGGGGGGTAAGGAAGGGTGAGAAAAGAGGATGCTAATGATAAATAGCCTGTTTTAAAAGGAATTCGTGGTGGCCTGTGCCAAGTGGTTCTGCTTCAGTCATTTCCATTGTGATGTGCATATGCTGAAGAGAAAATACTTACTAAATCAACTTTATGTTACAGTCAGGGAATTATTAATAACTGAGTTTTATTCAAAGTCCATGGATTTAGTGGGAGTTTAGCATGCGAACATGGATAAGCATTTGTTTAAATGCCATAATAAATAGAAATTGTTCCATGAATGATAGCCTCAAGGTTTATAACATTTAAGGCGTACATCTATAGCAAAAAACCCTCTACAATCCAGCTGACCTTTCCAAGCTGAATACTGTTATATCATTCATTAGTAATCTGTGGGAACAGTCCCTGGCACACTGCTGCCCCACGCTAATTAGCTCTTTCACATATGAGGCCCAAATTTTGATGAGCCCCTTCAGCATCTGAGAGATCACGCCCAATATACGCCCCTGCACAGGCAATGTGCAGAGGCTGCAGGAGCCCATGTCAGGGTGGCTAGAAGTCATTCGCTGCCAGCTGAACTCCGTGCCTGCAAACTTTCCCAAGCAAGTTGAATTTATTACTGTGCACACAGCTATTCAGGGTTTGCTCCTGAGGCAAATGAGAAGTAACTTAACCTGCCTGACCTTGCTGTGGGTAAGTTGTGGAGAACTCTCATTAGCTGAAATGGGAAGCAGTAACAGAAAGCCTGAAAGATTCAGGAAAGGATGGCCTCCTAAATTGATATATCTGTTGAAATTACTCGCCTGCTTAAAAATAGCTGGGTCAGCATACTGAAGCTGACTGTGTGCTAGACCTCTGCTCCTCCAATATCAAAAATTCAACTATTGCCAAAAAAGAACCACCATCCCTCCCCAGCACTCAAGATCCCATATGGTACTTGCATATCAGCTTTTTCCTATGAAGTAAAACAATACGTTAACAAAAATACATAGCTTTGATGCCAAAGGACCTATGTTTCCCTCCCATTGGTGTGTGGTCCCGAAAGTAATGACCTCTGGCCCTGCTCTTGTCTCATTAGATCTGTGCAAACTACGTTTTGACAGGACACTTTTTAGAAATAAAATTATGCTCACTCATACTAACCTAAAAAGTTAGAGACATCCAGGTCCAAACTCCTTACTGTGGGAATAGTTGACTAACCATTCAGACCCAGTTCCACTGTCAAAACTTAAATGACAACCACGCTATTTCAACAGACACATTATACAACAATTACACACAAATATTCATTGGATTTATAGCTCACAATGATATTAAGTAGATTTGACTAATTTTAGGGCTACTTGAACTCTCTTTGAAGGACTAAACATTAGATACAATTCCCTTAAGTGCTCCAGAAATATTATGAATTAAACAGATCAGTCAGTGCTTTAGTTAAATCTATCATCCAGCCAACTTTCTCCAAGAAAACTACCAGCCACTGCTAAGACCTTTAGCAGAAGATTGTATCACTAAGGCTGTATTTCCTTCTCTGATTTAAAATTGCCTTTCTGATCTACTCTTGAGATACTGCTTTATTTCTCTCTTTTAAAAATCTTCAGAATAAAAGTAAAGGCAACCTCAGAGGCTTCAAGGGTTTTATTTTTCATTCACTCCTCATTTTTGTTTTCCTGACACAGTTGACAGAAGATTTGGGCTATCAGCTGTATACTCCTGGATTATTCTCAAGTGCACAAAAAAAAGAACAACACGCAGCAAAGCAAGGAGGTGAAAATGCCAGTCTATACAGTTACAAAGCAACTGAGGTTTCAGAATTGAACACTTCTATATCCCCCTCTAAATTTAGAAAAAAATGTGGAGAATGGAAAGAGATAGAGACCAAAGGCAACCATGAAGTTATATAAGAACCAGAGCAGAAGCTGCAAGTCAAGAATTAAAAATAACCCAAAAGGGAATAAGATTAGAGTCCAATATCATAAAAATTATAATATGTCCTGGAAGGAAATTAAGTGACAGATGAAGAAGATAGTAGAAGAGAAATAGCCAGAAATTAGATAAGGTAGAGTTCTTTGGCCCCCAGCAAGACACGGACTTGCTGGAGTGAGTCCAGGGGCCAGCCGTGAAGATGCTCAGGGAGCTGGAGCACCTCTTCATAGAAGACGGGCTGAGAGAGTTGGGGTTGTTCAGTCCAGAGAAAAGAAGGCTCTGAGGGGACCTCACAGCACCTTCCAGTACCTGAGGGGGTCTACAGGAGAGCGGGGGAGGAACTTTTTAAAAGGACGTGTAGTGATAGGACAAGGGGCAATGTCTTTAAACTGAAAGAGGGGTAGGTATAATTTAGACATTACAAAGAAATTCTCCCTTACAGTGGTGGTGTGACTCTAGAACAGCCTGCCCAGTGAAGCAGTTGATGCCCTATCCTTGGAAGTGCTCAAGGCCAGGCTGGACAGGACTTGGAACAACTTGGTCTAGTGAAGGGTGTCCTTGCCCATGGAAGGGTGTTGGATCTATATGACCTTTATAGGTCCCTTCAGAACCAAACCATTCCATGATTTTATGATCAGCACAGGCATCAGGTAAAGGGCTCTTAACAGTCAGAATTAAGTCAGAAGCTTAATTATTTTCCAGAGAAATGACCAAGAAATCATCATTACAGACATTCTGTCAGGTGGTCACTCAGGGCACATCTGACTAGTCGAGATCTTGGGGATCAGGGGCTAGGTCTGATTTTCCTCGCCTCCTAATTTTTTAGTAGGAGACAAATTGTGCAGGTGAAAAGGTTACCAGCCAAAAGGCAGTAGCAGAGTGTTTAGAATATTTCCCATCACATTTATCACCTTTGTGAAGTATAAATAAAAAAGACTGGTTTTGTCCTAATCTCTTACATTCAGCTCAAAAAGAATAAAAAAAAATAGAACATGACAGAAATATGTGTGGCTGAAATAAACATCTCCACATTTCATCTTGTATTTGGAAAGCTTTGCCTCTCCCAAATTCTATGTGGAATATTCTATTTTCTTTGCTCAGGATTATTACAGTGCTTTCAGCACTGATAAACTGTCTACGAACTGCATAGCTGTAGGGTCATGGCCCACATATTAAGATGCACTTCTTCCCTCAGACACTGTGAAAGGTCCCTTTTCCCTTCCTTAATCTATTAAGTGCAGGCTGGACAGAATCCTTAAAGGTGAGAAAAGAAATGTCAACCAGGAGAATGGGACAAAATGATTTCATGGATCTTGACCATCTTTGTTTCTGACAGCTGACCCAGCAGATAAGTGTGTGGCACTGCATGTATACTTTGGTGGCTGGATGCTAATGCTTCATGGTAGACACTGTCTCCATATAATTAGAATACAGGCTTATGTGAGCTCCAAAACAGCCAGTAGACTAATCAGTTGTGGCAGGAAGCACATGCTTCTCCATTTCCTGATAATTTACTGGCAGGGAATCTTTTCTTTTTCTAAAACAACACACTTTTTAAACTAAAAAAATAAGTTTGTATGAATTCCACAATCAATACCAACTAAGACAGAAGAAATTCTCCAGAAGAAAAGGATGCTGTCAAGTACTCCAGTAATTTTACAAGTGTTACATTCAGACTTTGCCAAACAATCTACTTGTTCCCTTACAAATACAATAAAGAATCTACAGACATTTTGTGGATCTCAGGCCAGAGGGAAATGGACAGGAAGTTTGGATTCAAAAAATTTTGTGACTTAAAGGTATTTTAAACTGTTTAAAATAGAATTTACTTATATAAGGAACGGTTACCAACCACTTATCATACTGGAGACTTCCCATACATGGATATGAGATACACTGTTATCTGCATTAAAAAAGGCCATTCAACTCAAAATTTTTAGCATGAAGAAACTTGCAAATAAATATTTGTAATAAAGGAAAACACAACCATGTGATAGATGACTGGAAACTGTTAGAGCTGGCCACCAGGAAATGACCTTCTAAACCACTTTGACTTTCAAACATTTTCTCTCTCACAAAAAAATAAAAAAAAAGGCTCTACAGGTAGGAGGAAACAAGAAATTCACTGATGACAATAAGTGTATTCCTGTGTGAATAATGGTCAGATTTTTTTTCCACTGTTGGAATCCACCCTGTTCACTAGCTGCCTTTTTAAAAATTACAAGTCATACTCCAAGCTCTGACATAATAAAACAGCTTCCTGGTTTCTCTAGCTACTTGGACACCAGAAAGGATGAGGAAGAGGAAGGAAAGGTAGCTAAAGGCTACTTTCCCCCTTCTACAATTCTGCAGTGTGCAGGCCTCAGAAAGACTCTGATCTGACAGGTTTACATGCTCTCATATTGCAGCTGTTAAGAAAAAAAATTCCAGAAGGCTTAACTCAAGGCTTTGAAAGCTTTAGAGTTGTTTTCAAGATGCAGTAACACAAGACCACAGCTGAAATCCAAGTGGGTTCTCCAGTGTGTTTGTGGCATATTAATCAAACCTCCCAGAAGAAGGCTGGCTGCTGACCTCAGATTCAAGGTGCATCCACAAAGACATGTTTGATGTACAGGCAGAATGAATACCCACAGGTGTTTCTGTAAAATCCTTGATCATCAGGGATTACTTATTACTTACTTTGGGAAAATAACACTGACATTGTACTTTGCTTATTACTATCTACAATAATAATATTTTTAGCGCTGGCTTCAGAGTCACAGTAAAGACAACATCCTTCCTTGTGTCTTCCTTAACTCTGAAGTTTATTACGGGCAACAGCTTTCCCCATATAAGTAAATCTGCTTGAAACATACAAAGTCCCTCTAAGAGCATTAAGAACTGTCTGCTTTAGAATTTACATTGCAACACTGGACAGAGTAGAGTCCCCAGAACCTCCTTTTTCTGCTTCTTCTGTTCCTGCCCCCTCCTGAGCACTTGACCTTTGGAGGGGATAGGATGGGCACAGGCCTGCTCCAGCCCTGTTAGTCACTGACACATACATGTTGAGCACAGACCCTTCCTGCTGACTTGGCTCAAGACATCTTAGAGCTAGAAACACTTCCATCCCAGCAGGCAGGAGTACCTAGCTTGGTTGCCACGTACATAGTGCAGTCTTCTTCTAGAGTTAAGCAAGACTTGATACTGTGGTGAGCTTTCATTGTATCATGAAAAGTTGTCATCTCACCTCAGCTTGCCTGAGGGTGTCAAACTGAATGGTCTAAAATAGGTACTTTTTTTTCCTAACTTATATTTTGCAAGCCTGTTAGAGAGCAACATTATTCTCAGGAAAGGATCCCAAGATTTTATTATCTTAGGCTGTGTAGAGCATTCTAATACATTCCTCCATTTCTATTTACATATGTGTGGGGAAAGGATTGCATTTAGTTTGTTAATAATATCTAAAGCTAAGCATTCAGTTCTGGAGCTTGCCTATCTTCTTGAACTGTATCTCCCTATGGTCAGAGACACAAGAAAGCCACACAGATAAATGCATGGCCCTGTCCTCCATTTCTGTTTGCCCCAAAGACACCACTGAGTGAGGAGGTTAAAGGCATTTCTCAGACCATAAAAAAAAAACATCCTCAGCTCTGCCAGCTTGATGTAACATGGTCAGATGGAGCTGTCCAGGTGAGCATGTCAGTGATTTTACAAGGAGGGAAAATTTGAGAAAGAGGAGAAGCATCAAGAAGATGAGGAAGGCTAATCCTCTGGCTTCCACTTGAATGGCCTTTGATTAGACTTCCTGTCCTGATTTTGAGGAGCAGAGTGATTTTGGAACAATGTAACTGTCAGCATTACAATGGCTTCCCTTTCAACCCTCGGTCGTTTGCTATTGTGAAAGTAAATTGACATATTTGCATGTGAAAGCTCTCTATTATCATCTCCAGCCTCAGGATGGATTGAGAAGAACTAGCAGGGCTGGAAGGAAAATATTAGATTGCCCTTAAAAAAAAAAAAAAAAAACCACAAAAAAAAACACCAAACACAACAAACCTCAAAAAACCCAAGACCTCCTTCCCAGGTGACTAGGACAGTAGGAGAAAGCTTTTCCCTTATCATCCCCTCTGAATGCTCCCTCCCAGGAGTTTCAGTCTGTGTAAGCCTGGAAAATAAAAGCATAAAATAACAAAGTTCCCATTCTGCAAATAGACCAGACTTTGTATTTTGCTCACCAGTCAAGCTGTCATGAACAAAGTATTGTTCCTTCATCACACAAGCTCTCTCTGTGTTTCAAATTGCAAAGATCTAAGTGCAGGAGATATTAAGCTCACGTGCCACCTGCTACTCACCTTACCCCAAGTATGAGTTAAAGGCAAGGAGCAGTTTCCCTTTCTTTCCAGTCCACACATGATAACTCAGCCCTATGTCAGAGACAACTTGCACAAAGACAATAGGAAAAATGAGGTCCTTGTTGAGAAAAGACATCAACCTTTCTCCATGAAAGAGATCAGGACCTTTTCTGAACCTAGATGACACATTTTGCCAGCACCTCTTCACTTCCCCCTCCCCAAACTGCTGATAGTAAAAATTCTGGCCAAGGCTGTGAAGAGACAGCACGTGCACGCTTGATAACATGTTGTGAAACTTAGTAGCTGCAAAGAACTGGGACACCCTCTCAAGAAGGCAGCCAGACCTTCTATTCTAACTGGACAAAATAGGAAACTTCAGAAACAAGCAGAGATCCCAAGCTAGATTCCACCAAGACAATGTCAAATTAAATAAATAAATAAATAAATAAATATCCCTAAATTAGGTCAAAGAAAAGGGAAGAACTACTTACTACATTACAATAAACTTGCACTGGACTTTCTGAATTTTTCAGTTGAGAAGGAGCTTCCAACTACGGAAAAAGTAACAGATTACAGAGAGCCCCTGAAGTGCCCTCTCGTCTATCACCCACAGAGGACCAAAAGAAATGAGTTCTAACTGCCTGCCTCCATATATTACCTTCCTAATTACTCCTTTTACACCTTTTAGGTGCAAAGTTGCTAACAGGCATCTACTTTCCAGGTGTGTTGCAATAGCAAGCCATAGCAACCCCTTTAAAAGCTCCTAGCATAAAGATAATGGGAACAACTACAGGCCAAGGTTACTGTCACAAATACAATAGATTGCCAACAGAAAGAGATAACCCTTGACTGTGCTCTGTTATTTCAAAAAATTACTAATTAAAATATGGTGTTTATTGCTCCAGATCCTGTACAATCTTCCTTTATTATCTAAGTCAAGCTGTGTACCCTCAGTTAAGAGCACTGTCTTCCGCATGTTTTATTCCTCCTGGTAGTCAGCCGTGGTTACTATATATGCAAACAGTATTTATTGGGGACTTGGAGATTTATTTTGCTTTTGCCAGAATTTCTGTGCTTTTCACTGCATGATTCCACCTCAAGTGCTCAGTTCCTGCTCAGCTGCAGCCAGAGAGCAGTTCAGGCTGTCTATTCTAATGGCTTGTGACTAATGCTGCTCACCTGGGGTGCTTGAACCAAATACTGGAAAGACACCATACTATTTCTTCCCTTTACTGGGAAGATTTTTTTTTCTATCTTGGCAGGGTATACTTGAAAGATTCAGGTGAAAAATGTTAAAATCAAGTGAGAAGAGAAATAAGAGGGGTGGGGCAGTTTATTTTTTTTTTATTGAGAGGTCATTTAGAATCTTGTTTGAAATAGCTTTTCTTTCTTCCTATAATCAGGAGTACACAAGGCTTTGCTAATGCTTTATGATAAACAAGACTGGTCCAAATCATCAAATTTTTACTTTTATAAAGGCAAAGCTCTCAAGAAAGACATGGTCTGTGCTTTTCCTCTCAAATTATTAAGGCTTAAAGTGTGAGAATCCAGCTTAGCCATTTATACAGCACCTATTTTTCAAATTATTCAAGGACTAGAAACACTATTCACCATATCCAACTTTAGATAACTAAGCAAAACACATTCAAAAGTAAAACCATCTCCAAAAGTAAACCCACCCCACTTTAAGTCCAAGTTCTGAAGACATCCATCATTACATTAAAACGAACCCAGGGCAACTTCATCTCTAGTGGCCACAGACCATATTTGCTTTCAGTTCCCAGACAAATGAAACTAATATAAAGCAAGATTTGTAGCCTGATCAGGAAAGTGATGTCTTAAAGACCATCAACAGGCTGTCTGACTTTTTTCACAGCACAGATTTAGATTTTTAATACATTTGAGGCTCACTTTTTGTGCCAAAAGGAGAAAGTATCCAGCCACCTTGCAGAGAGACAACTTCAGGCTATACTTCAGGTGCTTGAAGACACCCTCTAGCAGAGGGCCCAATTTTTCTTCATTGAGACAGTGACCTTCAGTGTACCAAAACTGATGTATTTAAGTGAAATGGACCACCTCCCGTGATCTTCACAACTATTAGGTCTCATTTCCCAAATATCTAGATATCTATCTAGCTAAAATGCACACAGATTCATATTAGACATACTAGAGACCTACTGAAGTTAATGAAATATTCAGAACTGACCAAAGGTTTTCAGATCCCACCTTACGCTGAACCTTCATACTGACCTGAACCCAAGCCTTTTAGAAACACTTGAAATAAACATCCTTTCAGGCTAAAACTTCATGTTTAACTTCCTTTCATGTTCCTTTTTCTTTCAGTTAGTCTGAAATCAGAATCTTCCACGTGCTATTGGTGCCTTTCATAGAAGTAATGGTGTAGCTCTGTGCAAAGGGGACTTTAAAAATCAGTGCTGGAGGCAGCACTGAAGTTTTAGGTTTATCTTCTAATAAGTACAAGTCAAAGTAAAAATTTAAAAAAAAAAATAAAAGAAAAACGCACCAACTGAATGTAGCCCACACAGATGGGAAATAGTGATAGGTGGCATTGACCCTATACTGCTCCAACTGCAAGATGTCAAATACCTGTAGGGTGAGACCTACCAAGGGGGTGACATAGTGAGTAAAAGTTTTTGCCATCTTTATTTCTTCAGTAGTAAGTATCTGTCCCCAAACACATACAAGAGATTAAAAACTGGCACTAAATGAATTATCTATCAACTGGTGGATGTGTCTATTCTTATTTACATAGGCAAGGAAAGGACAAAGAATAGCATATGCTGTTATGTGCAACAAAGACGCTGCTATTGATTAGCAGCCGTGTCTGCATATGACAGTGGAGTAGAGCTCCACAGACTGAGTTCACTGAGGAAAATAAGGTTGTACAGCACTGTGTGGGTCAGCTGCTTCCCCTGCTCCCTCTTATGAGCACAGCAGTTTAATTGATCAGCTCTAACTCTAAACTGAGCTGGAGGGAGAATCCAGAATTACACCCAGAGTAAATATGTGTGTAACCAAACTGTCTGCAGTGGGTTGACCCTGGCTGGATGCCAGGTACACACTAAAACCACTCTCTCACTCCCCTCTGCAACTGGACAGAGGAGAGAAAATATAATGAAGGGTTCATGAGTTCAGATAAAGACAGGGAGAGATTGCTCACCAATTACCGTCACGGGCAAAACAGACTCAAAGTGGAGATATTAATTAAATTCATTTTTAACAGAATCAGAGCATGAAGTTATCATCAGATAATGAGAAGTAAAATACCTTCTCCCCACCTCTCCCTCCTTCCCAGGTTATACCTCCTCCTCCCAGTGGTGCAGGGAGATGGGGAATGGGGGTTATGGTTAGTTCATCACAGGTTGTTTCTGCTGCTCCGAGAGAGGAGTTATTCCCCTGCTTCAGCATGGGATCCCTCCCACGGAAGACAGTCCTGCACAAACTTCTCCAGCATGAGTCCATCCCACAGACAACAGTCTCTTCACAAACTGCTGCAGCATGGATCCCTTTTGAGGGGAGTGTAGTCCTTCAGGTACAAGCTGCTCCAGTGTGGGTTCCACACAGAGCCACAAGTCCAACCAGGAGAGCTGCTACAGTGTGAGCTCCTCTCTCTATGAGTCAGCAGGTCCCTGCCAGGACTCTGCTCTAACAAGGGCCTCCCATGGGGTCACAGCTTCATTTGAGCACCCACCTGCTCCAGTGTGGGCTCCTTCATGGGCTGCAGGTGGATCTCTGCACCACCATGGTCCTTGATGAACTGAATGGGAACATCCTGCTTCACCGTGCTCTGCACCACGGGCTGCAGTGGAACCTCAGCTCCAGCGCCTGGAGCACCTCCTCCCTCTCCTTCTCCACCAACCTTGGTGCCTGCATAGTTGTTCACATGTTCTCACTCCACTCTTCTCTTGCTGCAATTTTGATCTGCCAACAACTTTTTTTTCCTTCTTAAATATCTTATCACAGAGGTGTTACTATCATTCCTGATTGACTCAGACTTGGTCCATACTGGAGCCAGCTGGCATTGGCTCTGCTCAACATAGGGGAAGCTACTAGCAGCTTCTCTCAAAAGCCACCCCTGTAGCCCACCCTATCCACACAAACCCAGTACACTATCTAAATGGAAGTTTATTTCTCCAGCAACATAATACAGACAACATATTTGATTCAGTAGCACTTGTGCAGAACAGGAAAGAAGGCAAGAGGTATGTATGCTTTGGGAAATTAATTTATAGGTTTAATGGCTCTGCAGGACTTTGCTGTGTTGCCGTTGTTAACTGTTTGTTGTATCTCTGATTTTAGTGTCGGCTTGTTATACCAACAAACTAAGTGAAGTAAGAAGTCAGTGCAGAGTCTTGAATTAATGTGTCTAATTCCTCCTCTTGGAAAGAGCACCCTCAAGATTGAGAAGTTACTTTAGTCTCTTGTATATTCATTTCTTTCTCTGATGAAATTGTCTGTGGCAAATCACAGTAAATGTCACCGTGGTGTTCTTTTTTAGTCACTACATCAGTAGAAACATAACACTGTACAGCTGACAAAAGGAAAGGATATTATGCTAAAACAATGCTTGGCAGTAGTGACTTAAGAGTACAGATCTCAGGCTCAAATCCTGCCATATAGTAGATTTGTTACAGATTATACCTTCTAGACACTGGAAAATGTACTTGCCAATGCACTCCACCAAAAAGCTCCCAGACAGCAATGATGATGCTTCTTGCAAACATTGTCTAGATTAGAAGCTCTGCTCCAGAGAAATGCTCAGCATCATTTGCTGAGTTGGGTTTTGCCTCTTGCTTATGCATGTGCTCAGTGTCAATTTTTAAGGAGTCAGTAGACATCAGGCACTGGGAACCTAAACAGAAACAGGTTGAAGGCAGATCAGATATACCACATTTACCTTGCTGCCACACATCCTATTATACTGAGAAATTTAAGAATGAAAATTACTGATCCTCCAGGAAAGCTAGAAAGTGCTTCACTAGCACATACAGTACTCACTGTATCAAATATTGAAGCGGATGAGGTTAATATAGCTGGAAGAAGGACCCAAGGATGGTGGTAGACCATGAAGGACCATAAGAAGCAAAGGGAGAAGTGGAGATGGAACCTAAGAAGGCTCCTAAGGACCTACAGAGGTTTCACAATCTGAATGTAAAATGATAGATTGACTGGACAGATTTAGAAATATTTACTTTTTAGCAAGTGGCATGTGAAATAACACACTGGGAGAACAGAAGGCCCTCATTCCTCTGTAACCCTGAACATAACACCATTTGCATCTTGGTCACATAAGCAGATAGCTTGAATCTCAGCACGTGCCTCAACAGTAAAGTAGGAAGAAAAGAGGAACAATAAGAGGTGAAAGGATTTTCTCCAGGGTGCACAACACACCAGTAGCACAGAAAGTATTCAGGTTCCCTGGTGTCCTCACCACAAAGTGATGCTGCTGTGTGGTTTGGGATCACCCTTAGTTTAATGAGTTAGTGTTTGAAATGCCTCAAAATGTCTTAATGTTTGAAGTAATCCTGAGTTAGTCAGATCACTATATCAGTTCTGAGTATATTCTTATTTCCTCTTCAGGATCTCTCTTATCATTGTGCTCCACAGCAATCCTTTGAGGAGCACAAAGGAGCCACAGAGTTAAGGATGGGCCAGGACAGGGTAATCCTTTATTCTCAGCAAGCATGCAGTCTAGTAATAGAAAATGTAACTATAAAAGCAGCTGCCATCAGCACATTTTCTTCCTTATCAGCACTTTGATGCTGAATTCATTGTGGTTCAGAAAGAGCCGGGCCTGTGTTGCTTCTCGAGGATGTAATGAGCAGTGTCTAATATGCTCATTATGGTAACTGTTATCAGACATATTTCTGCATCTGAGTGTATCATGACACTGGATCCAGTTTTATGTCTGTATGCACG
>JAYRBT010000114.1:29028378-29043035 GCA_036023395.1 Myiotriccus ornatus
TATGTTTATGCTAGACCAATAGTGCATGTACATGTGTGACACCCAGAAGTGTATATAAGTAGAGCACTGTTGTAATAGAGGGGCTGGTATCCCTGATCACTGTGTCGTCCTCCCACTCCGACTGACGGCAACATCTTCCTTTGGGTAAAATGGGCCCATGCTGATGCCCTCTCCATTTCAACAGCTTCAACAGTTTCAGAAGTCTGTTGCTCAGTGCCCCTCTTTCCCCACAAGACCCTCATCAAGGTGTACACGTGCAGTGGCTTCAAGCCAGCCACTGCAGTCATTAGCTCATTCCAGTGTACCGTGATTGCACAGGTACACACCAGATGCCATTGTCAGAGATGGCATTTACCAGCAATTAAAACACAGTAACTGTGGAGCTTATCAAGAAATTTCCTTTTTTTCAGGATTTCTTGGTGTATTTCCATATTCATAAGTGAAAATAGCTGCAATCCCTGTTGACCAACATTGACATCTTACCTAATATACTAGTTACTTTACACTTAGGGGTTTTGAGCTTCCCAATCTCTCCGTCCATTTGCATTACCAAATTGTATTTCACAGTATTTCAGGAGTGTTTCTTCTTGTCAGAAATTAGTCTTGCCTGACACTGATCCTATCTATTAGAAATATAGAGTAGCTAAATAATGCTATTGTAAACTCAGCTTTCTAGGGTTTCCTTTTCTGTCAGTGAAGTGTATGTGTCTGGGTTGGTGTGTCTTTTTGATATCCCAACACAGATGTCGTGTAATATCGCATGTAGCTTCTTCCCCCTGCTGAACAATCACCAGAGCTGAGAGAGGTTAATTCTTAATGAGAACATAATCTGAGGCTGATATTTTTCTATTCCATTGTCTTAGTAATTTCCCACTGCCTCGGTGCTCAGTAAGAAATTGTGTCTTTGGGAGAAGTCAAACCTATTGTACTGCCATGGACAAAATTAACACCTAGTGCTTCTGAGGCACTGGATTATATTACTGGGTCAGAACCAGATTAAGTGTATGTGGTGAGAAGCTCAGGTCAAAATCTCCTGGAGGTGAGATAATGGCCAACATTCAGTGGGTGTGTTTTTGGAGCCTTGTATATTTTTTAAAAGTAGTTTTCCCAGTTGAGCTTGTTGCTCGGGTTCTGGGGTCTTACAGTGCTCCTCCAGGAAAGCTTTAGCATCAGAAACACACCACTAGAATTTAACCTGCAGTGAATTTAGCCAACTCTCATCACACATGGACAAGACTGAAGCAATGGATTCTGTCTTTCTTTATCTGCTTTGACCAATAAGATTGCTGAATGTGAATTGTTTAATTGGTGCATTTGTTACTAATTCCATCTAAGAAAGAACAAAGACAATCAAGTTGGACTATCAGAGCAGAGAGTCCCGTTGAGCAGTTCTGAGGTAACTGGAAATGAAAGCAATCTCTGTTGGACTCTATGGACGGGCCAGAAACAGAGACTGGCTAAGAATAATGTTTGAAAAGAAAATTAAATAAAAGGAGTACTCACCGTTTTTAATTAAAGTGCTAAAGAGGACCCTAAGTCCTACTGGCTCCACTGAATTGTCATCTTCATTCTCTCAGCAGAGCGGTCAGTGCTGCATCATTTATGGAGGTGTATTTGCTTAAGAGTTGTTCTCATTAAAATTCAATTACATTGAAACTATATAATCCCTCATTGTAATAACCTGATAAAAAGCCCTTAACTGCCACACCACGTGCCCATTTAGCAATGAAATTAGCTTAGTGAAGAACACAGTCCTAATTTAGCAATTAGGGTGCAGTTTGTATCAGGCTATTTCAATAAGATTGGAAGGCAATTTACAAGGTAGTTCTGCTCATTGCCAGCTATTAAAGGCATGTCAATAGTGAACAGAGTTCCCAGTGCATGTCTGGGTAGAAAATGGTGTCTTTGTGCATTTCTAAAAATAAAAAAGCTATCATGAACAGGATCTTCTGTTTGCAGTATATTTGCCTAATCAATATATTTTCTTTCTGTGCTAAATGGTGAAGAGGGTATATGTTACAAGAATGCACTACAAGATGAACCATATTCCTGCTGCAACAGGGAATTCTCCTTCATTTTGAATTTTTTGACTTTTTGAAAACTTAGATTAGGGTCAAATTCTCCTGATAGTATCTTAGAAACATTGAGTGGAATATAAGCTTTCTTGACTGTTCCCTGAAGAGCAAGCTGTGGATTGAATGTGGTTGTATTAGGATCTGCTTACTGCTCTGGATGACTTTCTCAGATTTATTAATCATGAGGAGATCACACACTGCAGAGCTTCCCACACCTTGAGTCAATGAGGGAACTAAGTTTCGTCTGTGCAATAAGAATATTTGTTGAGGGGTGATGCTGATGCCATGAACTAGATTCACATAAGATCCCACAGAGTGAATGTGATCTTCTCTACCTCCTGTCCATGGCTTTTATCATCAGACCAGGTAATAGAAAAGTACATCTAAGCAGCTTACTCTCGGTACCCACTACTATCAGCAGTAGTAGCTTTGGATTACTCGTGTATATTGGAAGTGGTTGGCCATTGCAAATCAAAGCTGAAAGGTCCCCTAGAAACAAAGTTAGTGATGTGCTCCCAAAGTTTTCAACACGTAGAGGCCTACTAGTACCCTTTACAATCATAACGGAGTAATAAGTTTGAAAGACCATAGTTCAGGATAGCTTCCGGACTCCACCTGTAAACTGGGGAAGTTTCAAATCAAGACTAATGGGGAAAAGTTCAAGGAAAATCAATGTTGTTCTGATATTTAGGCTCTGGCTCCCAGTACAGCCAACATTTGCCTGTCCAGGATCTGATGTAATGAAGACAAGTAGGTTATATGGTGTCTTTTCACTTTGTCCATTATTAGGTTGTGCAATAGCTGGCTTTTTTTCTTGGGTTTTTGGTGGGTTTTTTGTTTGTCTGTTTTTTTAAACAATATTTCATAACAATTTTCAAAAGCCCTTTCACAATAGCCAGAGCTCTTCCTTTTTCTTTGGAGCTGTTTCTGACCCCACAATATTGCAGGGAAGGTGGCACAAAAGTGCTTCAGAAAGGAGGATACAGCTCCAAGGTTATTCATAGTGTTTTTAATTCATCTTCCTTCTAGCTATCTCTCAGTTTATATTTAAACCTTCCTTTTGGTCCCTTGCTATTCATTTTGTTATGAAGTATTAATGGTTTCTCTAGAAGTATAAATCTTCTATTTGTTTGAGTGATATTTATCTCATAATAAGTCTTTTTGCCATGCTAATGTAGTGACTTACTAGCTTTAATTAATATAATTACTAGCTTATTTTCCTTGGTATTTTTAATAACAGAATTGAAATTCTATTTCTTATTTATAAGTGTTTATGTGGAAACATAGAAGACTAATAGTTGTGCTGTCCTCATGTGCAATATCAGAATAACATAAAGGGTTACCAGTAGTAAACTAGTACTGAAACCAGCCTAACTAAATAGCTAATTAAAAGAAATTTTTGTGCATATTTAGCTACACACACATTTCTATGTGCAAAAGTATTATTACATCAACAAGTACCATTTTTCCACAGCAAGATTTTACATGAAAAATTATCATGTATGTAATTTATGTTGGGAGGCAATGCTTATAATTTTCCCTTAGAAAAGCTGAGATGCTTGGCAAACATGAATTTCATTGAGCAGAAAGTTAGTGGGAGGCCATGCAGCTGTTGACTTTGGGGGTCCCATATTATTCACCGAATTGAAGCTTTCATTTAAAAACAACTAACAAAACAAAATCTTTCCTTAGCCCTTGTAATCTCAAAAAAACCCCACTTTCACTATGACCACTTTATCACTATGTGGGTATAACTAAAACTGTGTATTCTACATCCTCTATGTCATTTCTGATGGATTGTTAATAAATGGATCATTTGTAGCAGCTGCCCAGGGCACACCTGACATCTCAGGCTACAAGCTGGGTGTTAAAGAACACTGTGAGGCAGGGGAGTGTTTCTCTGTCTTCACACGGATGACTCAGCTGTGATAACTCCCCTCCAGGAAGTCATTAGCACCTTCACATCCAGCCTGAGGGGTCATCTCTGCTAATGGGCCACAATGGACTGGCATAATAGGCAGCTGCAACAACCTAGAGCATCAAAGATTCCAAAAATATCCCATGACTCACAGAGTTAAATCACCCTTTGTGAAACTCCCTGCCCTGGGAGAGGTACTGGGCATTTCCACCTGAACCTAAGCATATATAATCTTGGGGTTTTGGGACTTCTGGTACCACTCATTGGATCCAGAGGAGGACCAGAACTTCAATAGCAGCACAACTGCCACTCTCGACAAGACTGCAATCATTACTTCGACAGAACTGCCACCATCATCCAGACCAACAGATTTTTCTTTTCATTTTACTTTGCACCCAGGGGAGCCCTGTGGTACTCAGCACATGGGCTAACAAACACCGTTCTTGTCCCAGAGTGTGGGGTTATACATCTGTTTATGTGGGTTATGACCAGTTCGGTTTTTAATCTGTATCATTATATTTTTTTACAATCTTTTCAGCAAATTGCAACTCTGATTTGTAATCTCTCTGGAGTTGGGTTCATTTTTTATGCTAGTTTACTTCTAAACCAGCATATGAAACAACCACAGATAGGAAAATGCAAGATGCATCTGTATGGTTACTCAAGTTTTGCCAGTTTTCAAGCAGGTCATCGTGGTTACAAGATGCACTACTCAAAGTACAGAAAATCCAAGGTCATCAGGTGGACAGACTTGTTTTGACACAGAAGAAATCATTTATCGGTGTCTCAGTGAATTCCTGTGACCACAGCTCTAGGGATCTCAACTCCTTAGGATCTCTGCTGAGTTCCTGTGATAATGATGTGTGACTTTTGAGCCTTTTCTCAGGATTTTGTAACATTTAAGTGATGTTCTGTAGAGTTCGCAAGTGAAGACTATAAAAATACAAACCACTTTTGAAAATAGCTTATCAGAAGTCTCAACTTTAGACAAGCTTTTTACATAATAGAAATTCTCTATTATTTCATCTTCATTGGTCTAAGGGAGGTTGCTCCTGTTTCATCCATTCTATGACTGGTTGGAAGTGACTAACAATATCATCTCCCATGTTTCTTTGTGAGGGCGACAGTAGAGCTAGCAAGGCAGTGGCTTCACTGCCCAGGATGTAGTCCAATAGTATCTGAAAGAAAAGAGCAAAGTAAACATGATCATGATAGCCTCAAACACAGGCAACTAGGCCACTAAGGAAATCAGAGAAGAGGTTGTGGGTACACTCAGTTTCTGCTTCCAGCCTGCATAAAGAGCCCAGGAAGAGCACCTCCTGGCTCAGAGTTGGCTCTCAAACTGCATCTAGTGAACTGTGTTTACCTTTGTGTGCTACTGTGAAATCTCACATATGAAATAGCTTTTTCTGTCCAGCCTCTAGGCACTATATAAATAAATACAATGAGTAGGCAAATAATTACAGAGTGACCCATAAAGAACTGCAACGTTTACTCTGCTACAGATCCGTGATAATCAGCATCCAGAGCATCTGTAGAGTAGTCCAGTCTGTAAAAATTACCAACACATCACTGACTGTGTTATAAAATACTGCCAGCGTCCTGAGCTTGGGCAAATTGTTTCCTTAGCCATGTATATCCTAGCTTCTCCACCTACAAAATGAGGCAGGCAGAAGGGTTTAGAGCCTGAACTTCTGTGTATTTGTAAATGGCTTTGAAGACCATGGATGAAAGACACAGCTGAAGGGTTCACTCACTGGAAGCTAGAACTTGAGAAGCTGTGAAGTGGAAAGTTCTGGGAGCTGGACAAAAGACAAGAAGGAGAAGGGAATGAGAGAAGACGTACAGTGTGGTTGCTCCCTTTGGTGAGATTAAAAAAGGGACCAGAAAAAAAAAAAAAAAAGAAAGGAAGTGGTAGGCTGCCAAAATGGACAGGTCTAACTGATTACATCAAATAAATGACCTCCCCACAGTGATTTATGGGCTAATCTCTCACCAAGGGTGCAACTTATCAGTGAGTAGCCAGTACAATTAGTGCTGCTCCATGAATCACTCAAGTGCTGGCTCCTCTGCAGGACTTCCACACACATGGTTTGTTATTACAACAAATGAAAGGTTTGCCTGACCCTCCTTTCACCTGGCACAGGAATTACTGCTGAGGTCTGAAGATCACATTAGGAAGTTTCTGCAACCTCAACAGGGATGTGCTTAATTGATAGGTCTGAGCTAAAGGGGCTGTACAGAGGCATGTAAGCTGAGAATAGGGCTCAAAACTCCATGAGCAGGACAAGTGACACACTCAGAAGTGGAAAACTAGGTTTGGCTAGGGAACAGTAGTACTAATGGAAGCGATCTACTGAAAATTTACCCAAGCTCACTTTCTGCGTTGTTCTCTCTTAATAAAATAGGGCTTGGAAAATGGACAGTTTAATGTTTTTGAACTGGAAGAAATGGGCATGTGTATCTACAACTCACCAAATTAATGAAGAATTAATCCTCTGTGATGCATGACTACTGAGTCTTAAAAGGCTTGAGACGCCATAAAAACAGTAGCACAAGTAGCGGGGCATCCATATAGAATTCAGTCTGATGTTTTAAAGCATAAGGGAACCACTGCAACAGCAGTGAAACAGTTAGTTCTCCTCCATTCTTGCTGTTATATGTTTGCTAGCAGAATTGACTAATTTAAAAAGACCATAACCCCTGAGTCAAAGATACGAGCTGCTTTCACGGTTTACGGGCGAGGGGTTACAAACTTTAATGTATGTTATGGCTCCTGAAGAGACATTCTCAATCACATGCCTTTTGTTCTCTCTCTAGGGTGCTCTGAGATCACAATAATGCCATTAAAAAATCAAGACCTAAGTCTGTATACAGGGAGTGCTCGGATCATAGTTTTACTTTACGGAGATAAACACCAGATAAACAAAGAGCAGAGCTCCTTCTTTTAACTTTCTTTCAGCTTCCGTAAGTGTTTAAATCTGCCAGTCTGAAAGAGGTTCTTTTGCCAGAGAAATATAGCCGAAGAGTATGATTCAACTCTGTGCTGCATGTGAACTAGCTCAGAGCTGCAGCACTGATGAAGGAATCAATACAAGGGCATCGATAATAGGATGAGTGGGAAGTCTTTCACACTTTGCAGGTTTCCCCTGGGAAATGTGCTGCTGCTGTGGAAATGATTGTTCATACATTGGTGTTCGCCGCAAGCACGCGAAACTACGCAGAATTTATCCTGCTTATTCTTATACTTCCATATAGCTTATAGATCCATATGATCTGCAGAGCAGATAAAAGGGCCGCCAAACATATAATGGGCTGTCAGCAAAAACAGGGGCTTGAGGGTGGTTCTCATTGCACATGAGTGGAAAGAGCAATTTAGAAGTCAGTAGGTTTTGTCTTCCCTAGAAACCAGAAGATAACACAGACTTTATCTAGAAATAAGAGCATTAGCAGGACACAGAATGACTACTGGAAAGCCTGTCCTAAAGGACTTGTTGAGAATGTTTTTTTCTGCTTAACAGGAGGAGGGAAAATTGTCCATTTTTATTGCAAATTCCTCCCCGTCACTGACTTTGTGCCTGGATCAAAGGAATGAGATCCTCCTTTGGATGTATGGAAGTAACATTTTTTCCTGTTAATTTTTGCAAAGCAAAATGGAGAACTGCAGGCTTCTTTTTGAGCCTGTAAATTTCCAGGTTTGAAGAGTTTTTGAGGAGTATCTTGTGGCTTTAAACCACAAGATGGGAGGTTTAAATCGAGGTAAATCAGAGCAAATCCGTTCTGAGTCTGTATTGGAAAGTGGGAAGGGAATATAAATGGAACTGCCTATAACTTGTGAGTGTTAAACCATTCTTTGGTTTAACCAATGTGATTTCCATTTCCATGCATGTCAATTGACATCTGTGTCCTAGTTCTAATTCTGGCCTTGGGATGATGGGACACGTTCAGCTTTTCAACACTTCTGTATGGTGATTTTCAATTACTACCTCAGCAACTCCCCCCTTCCAGCTCAGAACAACTTCAGGGAAGCAGAAAGATTTGGCATTCAAAAGCATAGCTATGGTGTTGGTCCCCGAGGATATGAGTCATGCTAATTTACTCTGAATGCCTAATGTGTGGTGCTTCCACGCCTAAGTCCAGTCTCTGCGTGCTTGTGTAATGCACTCATCCACTGCAGTCCAGTGAGATGCACAGGAGTCACTTAGGATAGAATTTAGCCTTGTCATGTCTGAGACTTATAAATGCAGATAACTGCAAATGTCTTCACTAGTAAGTCCATAACAATAAAGTGAAGAATTAAGGAATGATTGTTCAATAATTTATATAGCAAAAGAAATAGGTCCACCCAATAAAACACCCAAACATAGGGTTTACTACAAACGAAAGAATGAACTTACCACATACTTCCAAATAAATCTGTACAACATTGTGTTGCAAGATGTTCTAGGGCTCAAAGAAAGGTTTATTCAAAAGCAATGAAACACACTTATTCAGTTGGGTCATCTGGGGTCTGTCAACCACCTCAGTCCAGATACAACCTTCAACTCAGAAAGCCTTAAAGTTAATTGGCACTCGGGTGGGTGTATGCCAGGAAGTGAACCATACTGACGCTATTCTGATATGCAGTGCTGCTGGAGAGGGGATAGGGACTTAAAAAAAATGTAGGTCTGACCCAGCACAGTTGTGCTTGCGCATTGTAGTTTCTAGATTCATCACTAAACATCCTTGTCGTCGCCAGCTTTGAAAATGCCAGATGTAATATGCCTATTTTCTCTTTCTGCTGATAGACAGCAGCTGCATTCTTTCCCTGTAAAGAGTTTTAGTGTGGTTCAATGCCATATTTTGGGCTGCTGTAAGGGCTTCTAGTCCTAAGAGTAACAGGAATTTTTCACAGTTCGTTTCAAAGCCCAGCGTTTGCAAGCTCCGTTTTGTTGTTTATCCTCCACTGCATTAGGAAAAGATATCTTTTGACCAGTGGCATTTCAAATGCAAATCACTGAGAAGAATTCATGTCCTCAAGGGAAAAAAAACCCAAACAATTAAACGTGGTCCTATAATTTTCAATATCCCTATACATTCCACTAAAGCACAAAGGAAAAGCCATAACTTATGCTAAAAAGTGTAGAGTGGTACGGTAGGCGAGACCAAGATCAAATGAATTCTCTCATTATTTAAATAATACTGATTTCTAGATTACAGACCTAATTTGTAGGCATGACATGTATGCACTGTCTTCAGCTCATATCAACACACTATTGGAGTGTTATCTCCATGCACTAAGACCACAGTTGCGTGGAGGTAACAAATAGGCCCATCTCAGGGGGAGTTAAAAAGTGCCTTTTTCTTATTTGATTACTTCTACCGTGCACAGAGAGACGCTATAGCACAGAACTAAGTGAGCATTAAAGTGTGAAATTAATTTCTGATTTTCAAATAAAGGGAAAGACGGGACTGTATAAGAACAAAGTAGATTCACAGTGAAGAAGACACTTCATAATGCCTCATGTTGTTCCACTCTATCAGTTCCCTTGCACCTATAGGACCACCACGTTCTCCCATTAAACAGAAGTTCTTCCGGGCATTAGCTCAGACTACTTGGCCTGACTCTGGTCGCAATCAGATCTTGCTCCAGCTACAGCTTCAAAACCCTTACCTAGAAATGAGAGTATTCTACACTGACTATAAAAACTATGTAATATAGTTAAAGAGCAAACAAAGTTAGTCAGGGACCTGTACTGACTGTGAGCTCAACCTTCCAAAGCACCGACACTTTCTAAACACAACAGCTGTAGCCCTTTTCCATCTGGATCCATATGAAGTGGATGGAGTGACAGAAAAATAAACCACAGCAGCTGTGTTGACACAAATTGCTTGGCCTCCAGAAAATCAACCACACTTTCTTTCAGAAAATGCTTTTTGTCAGCTTCCTTGATCATCCCCATCTACTGAGGAATTATGCACCAGAGAAATCATGCCCAAGCTTTGATGGTAAGGTCACTGATGCAGCTACTGATGCTGATTTGATACTGTCTAAATTGTACTTTGCCTTTCGTTGTGAAGCTGCTGCATCTGTGCCTGGATACTGGGATCCTGTAAGACTGGGGAGCCTTCGTTTCCTTAGACCATTGCCACATTGCCTGCATTGTCTATATAGGTAAAAAACAGTAGTCTCCCACACTGGTCCAACTCAAGAGTATCAACAGGTCTATCTTGTGTCTGTGCACACAGTGAACATTTCCCTCTGAAATTCCTGAAGTTTTGGGCTGAGAGCTGCCTGTACAGCTCTTTGATGACTACTTAGCAGTAACTGAGAATTCAGACTGCTTTCTCAGCAGCATAATCTGAACCCCTAGAAAAAAAATGGATGAAGCCTTACAGTGCATCTTCCTTATGATAGGGTATTATTGATCCTATTTTCATACATGAAAACTGAAATATTCATTCATGCTTATTTACCACAAGTAATGGAAGAGTTAAGAAGGCAAGCCTGATTTTCTAATTCTGCCTTTGGCATCTGCTATCCCTTCCCTCATTTTCCTGTTCTGTTGAGAACTTTCCTTCCCTACTACCTGTCACAAGTCCCAAAGAATGATGGACACCACTCTGGGGTGAACCTGCCAATTCACAGTGGGCATAGGGCAATGCCAAGCACTTTGCTAGAAACCAGCCTTCAGTGACAGCCTATATAGTGGACCATTTTTTTTATACAAGAAACCTTTTCTTTAAACAAGAAAAGCCATACCATCAGACCAGGACCTCCTTCTTCCATGGCATGACAAACAGTCTTCCCATGAGGAGAATCTCCAATTCTAAATCCAGGCAGAAACCACTCCTATGTGATCACATACAGGTGGACATTATACATGCAGAGTGTGCAATGAGCATACGTAGTTTTTCCTTTTTAAAGCAAGTAAAAAAGATATTAACGAACACAGCACAAGTTTCTGTCTGAAAAGCTATTTCTAGTGTACATAAAACAGAACAACTCCATCTCTCTTTAGTGTTTTACTGGAAAAGGGACGATGATTTCTCATAATTAAATACAATTGCCTCAGCTGTATGGACATTATCAATAAAGAACCATGTTCCTCCTGCAAAACTCATTGATGTAAACAAACACACTGTGTTTTACAAATATGTGGCATTACTATCACCATTATTTGGGAACTTCCTTCTCTGATTTTGAGCTTTACCAGAAATGAATCTTAGCAGGTTGCTTTGAGATGTTCTTCTTATAAAATGTGTTTTCTGAAAAATAGTTACAACAGTAAACATCCCCTTTGAAAACATTACAATCAGGGTTTTTAAAGCCTTGTGATTTGTTGTTATTCATTCAGCTGCAGCACTGAACCAGTGCCTTTCATAGTTTACACTGCACTGATGCAGTGCTCCACACAGAGCTGACTTCGTTTTAATGCCATGTAATGCAAATTTCCTCTGAAGCGATTTCACCGTGGAAGTTAGCATCTCATATAAATACAACGTTAACTAGACTTACACATTTCTAGTATTCTAGTATTCTAGTTAAATTTATTCATGGCTCTGTATCAGTCTTATCCCTACCTCTGAAGAATTCCTTCACTTTTTTTTGTCTTTTATATCAGAGACTTTACTGATTCCATCAATCCCTATAGCCAGATGACTTAAGCTTTAGCTGCACCACATGTCTGAATATGTGTGTTTCTAAGACTGTACAGGTTTCCACACTCTCTGAAGCTCTTTTCTTGATTGTAGGAAAAAAATAAGACTGCATAGTTACAAGCTCTTGCTCAGGAAGGAAGTTATAATTGGGATTTGTCATGTTGATGTGGAGATGCCTATAAAGACTGTCAGGAATATTCAGTGATTCTCTTTGGCTTCTGAAAAACATCCTTTCAAATTCTCTTTTCCTTTTGTGTTACTCATTTTGCCCTTGTACTTCACTGTTAATTTCAGTCTTACGTTTTGCAGTTTGTGTACAGAATGATACAGCACTGAATTGAACCTCAAACAATTTTGGATTAACATAACTACAAAATCTGTACAACCAAGTGGCCATTGCATTAATCAAAAGGGTGTATTTTCATAAGAACAAGCAAGCCCTTCTGCAGAAATGTTTCCCCTCATGTTTTAGCATCAGCTGCTTGCAAGATGATGAAAAGCAGATGTCTTACTACCAAGAAAACATTTCCTTCTCAAATTAAGTGGTTAAATATTTAGGGTGCACTTCAAAGGACATGATGTAAAGATTTAAAAGGAGTGTATGGGGAAAGAAAAAATACTATGTGAATTTTTGAGATGTGAACAGATAAAATAATAGTTTCAAAGCCCAAAACACTGCTTTACAAAACAATTTTTTCAAGCTTATAAGATTTGTTTTGCCACATGCTCCATTTTCAAAATGCATCATGAAATCAAGGATCTGAAAATGCTTTCTACAGAATCCTTTTTAGCCCCACCACCTCATCCTCTTCTCTCCCTTTCAGAATAGACACATAATGAAACAACCTGGAAAGTCAGTTTGTCGATGATACTGCTTGCATCTTAGAACAACTGACAGAAAGCCCACAGTATTTTCAAGTTTATGTCTTTTGATTTTTAATTCCGGCTCTTTGTCACCTCCCAGACTGAGAAGAACATTACTGTGAGCAGAGTACAAGAGCATAAGAGTTTTCCAAAACTAGCTGAATCTAGATCGAAATTATTTCTGAGGCTTGTTTAGTCAATTTTCATGCCTGGCTGTCAGAGAGTTTAATAAAGCTCTGCTCTTAAAGAGCAAGAGAAGCAAAAATGAACACACCTCAGCAAAGTCCTGAAGCTAAACAAGGAACACAAGCAGGTCTCCTTTCTGTTCATTAAAAAGCTTATCTTTAATCAATTTCAGTCCATGGCACTCTTACACCTCCCCAGATGGCCTCACTTACTATGGTGTTCTTTATTTTATCCTTTGTTATTCTGAGATTCTGTATACCATATCACTGCCTTGGCATCAGAGTTTTACAAAGAGGGACTTAAATTACAGCAGTATTCAACTCATGTAATGCTCAGCATCTGCAATACAGATGGCTGCACTGAAGACAGTTCCCCTACAGTCTCCTCACAGTCTCTGGACACAAGTGACAGTGGAGATTAATTACAACACATAGCTCAGCTATAGATGTCTACAGTGCAAACATTAGCATTTGTCCAGACTAATCCTATCCCTAGGGTCTGGTTGAAAAAATCCTTCTCTGATTCTGTTCTGGTTAAACTTCATTTCCAAGTCTATTTCGTTCCCCATACTTGTCAATGGAAGCAACTTTCTTCTCCGTCTGCCCTCTCCTACCTTGTGTGCACACATACAGCCATCACATTCTGCAGGACCTGGGCATCTCCTGGAACAGAGGTCGAGGATATATTTTCATGAGCAATTTTTTTCAAAGCCAAAGGTCTCCTTATGTTCTTGACATGATATTAAAGTATAAAATGACTGAAAGGTTTGCCACTTATAGCACCACACATGAGCTCAGTTCTGAGCTGAAGTTAAAACCAGCTATTCTTTCTCCCCTCATTGAATGTATCATATTCAGAAGCTGAGATGCAAAAATCCAGATGAAATATTTCATTGCAATTTGATTTGGTAGTTTACTTTCTTAAATGCCATTGTTTTGCAAAACAGCTAATATGATAACAAAAATCCTCAATTTATTTCTCACTTGGTACAAGCCTTCTATTGTCTCAGGAAAGCATCTGCTACAGAACTGTTGTCTGTCCAGCACTAGAATCATTAGTATGGAGATTTTCGAAGTAATCTCTAGGACACTTAGACCTTCAGAAATTCCATTTAAATTCTTTCTGTGGGTCATTTGCTGCACTGCAGGATTAATTCTTTTGAATAATATTAAGTCCCCTCAAAGGCCTCCATTGAGCTTCTTCAGGACAGGTGGAATATTAAAATTAGAGGACCATCCTATATAATTATTGCTCCAGGGACAACTAGGCATAGCTTGGGTCTGCATAGGAATAAATGTATTAACAATGCAAAACAGTGTCTCAGAGGAAAAGAATTAATCTTAGTTTCCAGGATACTAGACCACCTGTTTGAATTCCTCTGCTGGGAAGAGCAGAATCCCAAAGTCTTTTGCTTCTTCTGCCCTTTCTGATTTGCTTTGCCATATATAAATGCTTCCTCCCACACGAGAAGGAGATTTTTTTCTCCATTCTCTTTCATATCTTTTTTTTTTTTTTTGAAGTCACAGTTACGGATCAAAGCTTATTCTCATGCTTTCAGAAAAAATAAAAACTTTCATCCCTTCTCTGTTTATCCATATATGCATATATATGTATGTATATATATAAGTATATGCATAAAAGTATATTCAATTTATCTGAGAATTACTTTTGCAGTTCTACTGAAGGAGAAAAAAATTCTGTTAAGGGAAAAATATAAAATTGTTATTCTCACTGTATAAAGTTGTTACATATTGTTATTGTCCAAGCAATTCACATTTGTGCAGTGGGTCCCAGCACATGCTGTGCATGTCTCATTCCTAGAGGTCAATCTGAATGTCTCTATATGATGCTTAATTTTCAGTCTTCTCCTCAAGGTCATTTCTGTAACTCTGAGTTCTTTATTATGTAGGACAACTAAGTGACCAGTAGGTGCATTGGTCCAAGTAAGAACTGCCTCCAGTTCTGCAGCTTAT
>JAYRBT010000114.1:29043135-29109720 GCA_036023395.1 Myiotriccus ornatus
GATGCATAAAAAAACATGAAAGAAAAATCCCTTGCATGCGTAAGAATGAGAAATGCCCAGCTGAGTTCAGGCACATTGCATATAGAGTAATAATTTGGATGTCCTTCAGAAAGTTCCTCTAAAAATTTCACAAACCTCTGAGTTAAAGACATTCTGCAGCACTTTTAATATAAAATGCTTTTTTATAAACCACAGGAATTTTGGTACATGGCAGGCTTGGCTAGGGAACCCAAATTACACATCCAGAGGAAGAGGCACCTCTTAAGACCCTTGTCAGGGTGGCCTCAAATGCTGCTCAGCCACGTGCCAGGGGGGACACCCCTCAAGATGCGTTAATGGGTGCTCTTCCATCTCTCTGGATCACCTTTCAGACTGAGGAGGTCACTGCTCAGGGGTATGGGACACATTATGGGATGCAGGGGAGAAGAATTTCAGGACTTCACAAGATTCATTATGGGACGCTTAGGTGAAGAACCAAAGGTGAGGAAAGGGGTCGATCTAAGTGATTTCGGAACAAGCCCAGGGAAATAAAGGGAAAAGTGGATAAAAGGGGCTGGTTTCCTTTACACAGATTGTTGATTGGTACCCTTCTATGACTGTGCACGGTGCTGAGCAAAGTCTGCCCTATCTTATTAAATTCCCATTCTAAGTATTTTTCTATTATGTGTGTATGTGAGGGGGGTGTAAATGCCAACAACTGGAGTGAGATCAAGGGTCAGAGGCCTGTGTGTCTGTGGTGCCAGAAACTGGAGGGAGTGCAAGTGTGTGAGTGAGTATGTGAGCTCTAGCAAACATCAAACCAGGCTTGCTGGTGAAATGGCCTGGGAATCAGGTGTACTTTTGTCTCTGAGAGTGAAGCTGCACTAGGAGCTGGCTACCAGAGGGACCAGGAAAGTCTTGGCCAGCAGTTATGAACTCTCTGTGTGTGCATGTGTACGTGTGCATATGTGAGCAATGTGCTTTTACCAGCAGGTGGAGTGAGGTTCTGGACCTCTGGGTTTCATATGTCCAGGTGCCAGAAACTGGGGACACTGAGATTCAGAGGGCAGGTACTGCCTAAGGCCAGCTGCTTGAGGGATACCCGTAGTACAAATATTCACATGTATTCACATGTAAATTTCCCACTCACAGACTTTCCTCCTGGTCAGCCATGCAGGGCTACAACAGGAGATTGCTGAGGTTGTTTATGTTTGTGTCAGGGCTGAGTTAGCCTGTCTGTGCTGATCTGTGTGTCCACTTGTCTATATATGTATTCTATACATGTGTTTCTCTGTGTGTACCTACTGGGAATCCATGCACAGATATGGAATGTGGAGCTGTGACAGCCTCACCTCTATCAGATCACTAGATTTCACATACAAACACAGAGTTAATAGTCTACATTTGTTTTGCTTTGGAAATCAGACTTGAAGTAAGAAACTTGAATTTTTCTCTAGGTTTGTCATGAACCATTACGACTTCTGCTGAAGGTTTTTGCCAGCCCAGCTTCTGGAGTGAAGCGTCTGCAGAACTCAGTAATGATAATATCGACACAGTGTTTACATTGCAACCTCTATCTTAAAAGCTCTTTGAAAATGTCTGCTAATTAGTTCAATTAATTAATACAATTAGTCTACAAAAACACTACACACTCCTCAAGTCACCCACTTGTAAAGCATTTCCCTTCTAACTTTTAAGAACTGTGTTCAATTCCCTTAATACCTGTCATTCTTACTCTGTGCCAATTAAGAGCTCACATATTCCTATCTAACAACTAGAAATAAAGAGAGACACAGTGTGAGAGAGGAGGAGAAATTGTTTTAGGGTATTAGAGGGAATTTAATTAAATATTTGTTCAGGAGTAATTGGGCATAAATTGCATGAGAATTAAGTTTTGTATCATTAGTACATCTTAATTAGTGTCTTTTCATGATCAGTGTCTAACTCACAAGTGTTTTGCTTTATTTTAAATTAAGTACTTCTTTGTAAGCCCTTTTCTTAAATCCATTACTCATGACTTTTTCACATGGTACTAGAACTGATGTTTTCAGTATTACTAAATGTCTGCAGGTGCCCACTACAATTTCACAGAGTAATAACTTTTCAACTTATTTGTCATATTAAGTGAAATTAATTTTATTATTTCTTACCTTGGATTTTAATATATTTTTATTTATCTATATTAAAAAATACATGGGCAAGCAGACCTATGCACTTAGTTAGAAGCAGCAATCTTCTCTAACTTTTGGAGATGAAAGGTTAATTACGTCAGGGGAAGGGGAAGATAGTATTAAAGAATAGAACAGGAAGATGTGAATTAAGTCAGAGCATCTTTTGATTTGTATAAAGGAGAGCAGTTAAAACAGGTGCACCAGAGTTAGCTTGGCTGTTGGAGGTCATCCAGTCAAATATTGCTGAATTATGCAGGAACAGGCAATTTTATGGATAATAAAAACGGTGATAGAGTTTTGCATAAGCATATTGCTTCCAAGCAGAATGACTGACTCACTATCTTCAGAAATGTAAAGTTTTTGGAAACTTCTAAAACAAGATTTCCATATGTAACTAAAGTTGCAGTCTATGTGTTGGTCACAGAGATGGCGATGAATTGCCACTCTAAAATATTTAGGAGGAGAAGTAATCAAAGGAAACCCCAAACCTAAAAGCCAAATGCCCACCTGAGTAAGTGTACTCAACATAAGATTTGGCACATGCTTCTCTTTTCACGTGCAACTTTCTGTATGTGAACCATATGTATCCATGTTCCTACAGACAATACATTACATCTCCATTTCTATTTTTAATCTTCTTAATGGAGAAAATATGTGAAATCTTGGTTCTTTACTGAAAAAATTGGCATGACAGACAACTCTTAGCAATTGTCTAAGAATAACTGTATTGACAGTTCTTGTTAATGTGTAGTTTTGTAAGTCAATCTGAGAACATAAGAACAACTCTACTGATCAGACCACTGCTGCATCTGGCTAAATCCTAAGAGACCAAGGGAGCTTGGGCTTTTCCTTTAATCCATTCTCTTTGTATATCCCAATATTCACAATTGTTTTATTAAGAATAATAGAAGACATATCCCTGTCAATCCCCTGCAGTACCATTTTTATTAATCTGGGGCCCATGAATTTGTCTAGTTCTAACTGAGCATCTTAATACTATCTACCACTACAGATTCCTGTGACAAATTATTAAATCCAGTGATTTAATTTATCATTATACCTTGTTGAAGAAAATGATGCCCACATGATCAAGTTGATGTTCCTTCAATACCAATTTACATTCAAGAGGTTCCTGCCAAATAGTCAGAAACACTTTAGAAAGAGTAGCAAATGAATGTGACAGCATCCTTTTTGCCTGAAGACATTCAATGTGATAATAATAAAGCTGAACCCAGATCTTGGAAATCTTTGTTCCTAGACACTAGGCTGAGCCACTCTTCCTGGGTTGTATTTGAAAGGCACTGTAATCCCAGAGGAGGTGAGAAATAGGCGGAGTTAGGATAAATGACATTTTCAGGTAAAAGATGAAACAGCCCTCACTGCATGCCATGCCCTCAGAGTAACAGAGTTTCCGCTGTAAACAAGGTGTCAGTGTGCAAAAAGGAGAAAGAAGTGGATGCTTTAGTTATTTATAATAGGACTACAAGACATCCTCACAATGTGGACATGGGAGACCCAGATACACTCCTTGACATATATTCAAGGAAGCTGATATCAAAGGCCAGTCTGAAAAGAGCTACTAGGACAAATTGAGAATGATAAGATGATCTCAGCTCCTTTAGCCTCACTAAACAGGAGGATGAACTGAATGACCTGTCATGGCATCTTCTAGCCTTGGTATCCTCTGTTTGAGAGTCTGAGGAAAGATAAAAATATGCAAAGTAAATATTCATGAAGGAGAGAAGCTATTTCTGTTAAAGCAACAAGTTAACATTTTAAATTAAAGCATGAAGAAGGGATCTAAATTGGCTAAACCAAAAATTTCCATATCCATTTAGAATATAATTTCCAATGATATTCTAACACAATCTTTCCATAGAAATAATAGGGGCAGAACTAATAATTTTAAGAAGCAGTTAAATCATGCTATTAATAGGTTAGATAATGAAGTTACCATTAATAATCAAAAGCCAGATCTGATTATCTGGGAATTTCTATATTCTAAGGACTTTCTGATAGTTAGAACTATTATACTTATCTTCAAGGGATAACATCCAAGGTTACTCACACCTGGAATGGAAACCAGTACTGCTTAGTAAGAGAGCATGAGCCTTCTATGCAATTCTGATTGATGATGTGGAAGCAAGAGCAGTGATAATCTCCCCCCATTCTCTCTGTGAGATCATTGCCCTGATGCACTCTGCTTCAGTTGCTTCAGTAGTAAATCTGATACCTTTGGACATGCATTCTAAAAGTACTCTGACAGGCACCTGCTTCTGTACAAACCTCTACAAGAAATAATCTAGTGGCTAGCAGCAAGCTGTTCTTTCAAGAACTTTAAGGACTTTAAAAGCTGCTCATTTGCTACAGCAACACTTTCAATTCACCAAGAACAAAAGGCAAGTTTGCATATCTATATGGTCAACAGACAGACATTCCTATAAAACATTTTCAGATACTCTTTTAGAATAAATCAGATAACACTGATATGTTCAGGTATAGCCATATCTTACAAAATGCATGAGGTAATGTAACATTTAATATTAAGATCTCAGAAAAATACAGCACTGTGCTTTTCATGAAAATATGATTCATCTAGGGAACCTAGACTGCTGAAAATTGGTCTTTAAATCAATCTGAATATAACTCATTTAGAAGGCTTGGTTCCACTTTCAGAGTCAGCTGGAACCTTAACACTGACTGCAGCGAGACCACAATCTATCATCAAGTAAATATTAAAAAGCAAGTAGCCAAAGCAGCGTTTCTAACGTGTAATACTTGATTTAAAGAGTGGAGAACAAGATGTGAAAGAATGAAGAACAAGATGGGTGTGTGAAAGTATAAGACAGAGATATAATTGCCAATAGGAAAAATGCAGTAAGTTTCTGAAAGTGATATTAATGAGAGAAATGAGGAGAGAATTTCCATATTTTGCCAGTGGAAAAATGCAGTGATTTTCTGATGGTGGATGTTGAAACCCCATCATCACCAAGCAAAGTTAAGATAGAACACCTCCATGCAGAGGATAATCTCACAGTTGGTATCAGGATAGGGGATGGTATAGATTCTCTATTCAATACTTCAGCTCTGCATTCTGCCATTCTGTCTATCAACTATGTTCACTTCTCTCTTTTATGAGATATATAATCATTCCATTGTACTGTGTACTGTTAATCTCTCGCTGCAGTTTCTGAAATCTGTGAAATCACTTTTTATGCAGTTTATACTTCAAACTTCTTTGGGGTAGATTTGTGGCTCTGTATAATTCTTTTTACCTTGTATGAAGTGTATCAAAAAACAACATGCAGTCACAAAATGTTCCCTTTTCTGGGTGAATGTACATGTTCATTTGATTTTTATCTTTCTGAAGACAAACGTATCATCACATTCTCCCAGGAACCTGCAGCGAAAAAACTTGAAATACTTTCTGTGCATTTTATGAAAATTGTGATAACATTCATATGACTGAAACACAACTCTGTCTTAAAAACAGAATGTTCATCACGCTTAGCAAGATCTATCAGTAGGCATTAATAAATAGTTTCAACAACTTGCACTAAAGGATTTATGCAGCAGTTTGTCCCATTGTTGTGTCCCTACCCTAAGATGCAGACTACTAAAGGGAGGATTTAATATAAGAATATTACTTTTGAAGTTTGTTGATTTTACACAAAAGCCACCCTCAAAAAAAAAAAAAATCAACAGGTTCTTACTAATACATTTTCTTACACTATCCAGCAAACTGAATGGCAATTTCCCATAGCAACCATTTCACTTATTAACCATAGATATTCTGACTCAGGGTCTGTGCTTCTGTGCAGAAGGCACTGATTTTGAGTTGCACATCTTCACTTTTGCTCAGATAGCAAATATGTAAAAAGATGTGCATTACACATTTATCCAGTAGAATTTGCTCTTGACTGTTCCTTTTCAGCTTCCTTTTATCCAAAGGAAGCAGGAAATACAAAGTGAAATTATCCCTTGGGGTGGAGATCAATATATTTAATTTGCTGTGCAACAGAATATTAATCGTTTACTGAACCTGTGCTATTCAGGTATATAATTTTTGTTCTTACAATTTTTTTCTTTAAAAACCCTAATAAAAACAACCCACAAAGTGTCATAATGGTCATTTCAAAACAAAGCTTCTATAACTAATCTGAGAAACTGCAGAAGATTATAGCAATATTTTCAGGCCCTCAACAAATTTTCACAGAAAACTTGGAAGATTAGCTTTAATTTAACTGACATATTTAGTATGCTAGCAATGAATTCCTGAAAAAGGTACTGATTTATGCTTTTAATATATATACAATGAGTGCTTTATGGAAATTGCACAACTTGTGGACTATTCCCAAACACATCCCTAGCAATGGTAAACTCAAAAAAAAAAGTCAAACACATAAAACCTGACTTTGTTTCATCTTTTTATATGACAGTTAGCATAAGAATGAAAACAGTGAATGTTGATGATATGACGATAAGCAATCTTAAATCATCTAAAATTACATCAAGTGACAGAAGTTATTTGCTCTTTGTTTTTTCTTGCTTGCTTAGTATTCTTTCTCAAAAAGTTCAAGGTGTCCAGTCAGAGAGAAAAACAATGCCATGCAAAACAGATTACTAATCCAGAACTATCTTAATGGACCAAAACCATAGTGTTGTATTATCTCTGAGGAAAAAACAAGTGCTTTCTGTTTTGACAAGTTTTATTAAAAGAACATTCTGGAGGGGCACAGATAACCATGTACATCATTCATGACCAGAAAACACATGTTCAGTGATATGGTGGGAACAGAGGAATTTTTTTTTTTTTTAGGTGGGATTTAGTGGGTTTTTTTCAGTATTTAGTAAGTGGTTGCTCTGTAGGTATCAATATTGTTGTGCAATTCAGGATTATCATGAATCAGCCATAACAATTATGCAATGAAGTTTCTGGAGCAAGTAGCTGCTACCAGGACTAGTAAGTACTAAAATCACCAAAATATGTTCTAAATACACAAATAAAGAAAGTTTTGTCACATGAGAGTTGCAGTTGCTTTAAATACAGGCAAGAAAGTGGTGTGTCCCTCTTCCCAGCTTTCCTTCAGATCTATCATAAAATCATAGAATGGTTTGGGTTGACAAGGACCTTAAGGATCATCCAGTTCCAACTTCCCTGCCATAGGCAGGGATGCCAGTCACTAGATCAGGTTGCTTCAGGCCCCATCCAACTTGGCCTTGGACACTTCCAGGGATGGGGCATCCACAAATCTTGGCAACCTGTTCCAGTGCTTCACCACCCTTACAGGAAAAATTTCTTCTTGACATCTAATCTAAACCTGCTCTCTTTCAGTTTAAAACCATTGTCCCCTGTCCTGTCACTGTCTGCCAATATAAAAAGCCCCTCTCCCTCTCCCTCCTTTTTATAAGCTCCCTTTAGGTACTGAAATGTAAAAGCCTTCTCTTCTCCAGGCTGAACAACCCCAGCTCTCAGCCTGTCTTCACAGGAGGGATGCTCTAACCTTCCGGTTATCTTCATGGCTCTCCTCTGAGCACACTCCAAGAGGTCCACATCTTTCTTGTTCTGAGGACTCCAGACCTGGACACAGTACTGCAGGTGGGTTTCATGGGGGTAAAGTAGAAGCAGAGAATCACCTCTCTTGACTAGCTGGCCTCTCCTCCTTTGATGTAGCCCAGGACATAGTAGGCCTTCTGGACTGCAAGCACACACTACTGGCTCATGTCCAGCTTTTCATCCACAACCCCCAAGTCCTTCTCTGCAGGACTGCTCTGAATGAGCTCTTCTCCCGGTGTGTACTCATGTCTGGGATTGCCCCAACCCAGGGGCAGCACCTTGCACTTGGACTTGTTGATCATCCTCCTGTCATGAGTATTTCTGGATAGCACTGCCTGACTTTCCTCTTAAGTCATTATCACCCTTGAAAATTTGAAGACTGTGAAACTCTTCCTTGAAACAGTGTCCTGCTTTCATCTGAAACAGAGTTAATTTTCTTCCTAGCAGCTGGTACAGTACTGTGTTTTGGATTTAGTATGAGAATAATGTTGATAATAACACTGATGTTTTGGCTGTTGCTCAGTGTTGCTTACCCTAAATAAAGGACTTTTCAGTGTCTCATGATCTGCCATCATGAGGAGGAACACAAAAAGCTGGGAGGGAGCATGGCCAGGATAGATGATCCAAACTGGCCAAATGGATATTCCATACCATAGACTGCCATGCCCAGTGTATAAACTGGGGAAGTTACCAAAAAGGGGGCTGATCAGATCATGGTTCAGGAATGGGCTGGATATCAGTCAGTGGGTGGTGAACAATTGCATTGTGCATCACTTGTTTCTCTTGGGTTCTTTTATTCTCTCTATCCCTCTCCTTACCATTACTATCATTATTATCACTAGCATTATCATTGTTGTGGTTATTATATTTTGCTTAAATTATTAAATTGTTCTTCTCTCAGCCAACAACATTTACCTTTTCTCTCTGATTCTTCTTTCCAATGGGTGGGCGAGGGGAGTGAGCAAGTTTTTGTGTGGTACTCTTTTGACAACCTGGGTTAACAAGCAGTAAAAACTCCAGACACAAGCCAAATCTAAAAGGCGGGACCCTATTCAATCCCAGCACACATGAAGTGTAGCATAAGACACCTAAGTAGCCATAATAATATTAAATTTAGGTAAGGCTAGATTTAAATAATTTTGATAGTGCTTCTACATAATGGAATTTTTTATTTTTTCTGAATCTACATTCCTCGGGATATCTAAATGAGGCACAAGAAAGAAAAAACTTTAGTAGGATGTAACTGATGAAAGATAAGAGTACCTCATACCAGGTTCCAGTGCAATGTCCACTTGTTTTGCATTTGTCAGTGCAACCTGATCAGTGACTTCTTTGATATTTGCAGATGGGTGGTGCAACTGATCTCAGAGTAAATCATCTTTGATGGCTCCTGTCACTGGATTATGATCTTCTGTCTCCTATCGACAACAGGCATCTGAGACCAAGAAGTCCAGAAATCAGGTTTAGCTCACTGTGACCCTAAACAAGACTGCTGACTGTATGATGTCCCAGCTACTTCTCACCCTTCTATGGAAGAGAATTAAAGGGATCCAGAGGCAGAAAATAGTTAAAGTAAAAAGCCTGATGGCTTTATCCTACATCACAACATCTGTTTTGATTCTTCCCTAGAAAAGCCTGCTGCAGGCAATGCAGCACAGGTTGGTTTTAATTGTTCCTGCTGTCAGCCATAAAAGACACTATTCCATTTTTCCAGTTGAATAATGGAAGCAGAAGCATGATTGATAAAGAGACAAGCCAGGTTAATTGGCTTTATTTCAACAAACATCAATTAATTAAATTTAACACCAGAGGGAGGGCATCTGCTCGCTCTAGCTCATACTGGAGATCCTCTTTTCTCTCTCCACTGATCATGAAAAGCCACAGGGCTCCCTGGAATACCTTCAGGAGGGCAAACTAATAAAATTATTTCAGAATTGCCACATGGTCTGCATTCTTAACCTTTTTGCAACTCAATCAGCTAAAAGAGGCATTCAACATAGTTAGTCCTTCACAATTCCTCATTTCTCTCAGCAGGAATCAAAAAATTAAAATCTCCTGGAAAGGAAACTGTGAGCAATCTGCCTCCTGCAATTTGGCTTGCAGGAGTTTTTTTTAAATTTTCTTTTTAATTATGGTCTACTGTCATAGAAGACATTTATTGTGAAGGTTCATTCCATCCTCTAACTTCCAATGCAAACCAAGATTGGTAATTTTTGATGAAACATTATTTTTCATCTCAACATGTCAGTTAGTAAAAATGAAACTTTCCTCCTTTTTTTTGCATAAACTTAAGCTTTCTCTGAACAAACAAGAAGAGATTTCCTACCTTCCTTCTCTTTTTTTCATTTATTGTTTCTGAAGGTGTTTCTGTTGCCCTGATATACATAAAGAAGTGAGATAGCAGAATCGATAGAATTGTCATTGCTGAATTTTTTGTAGTAGTATGAAGACTCTCCCGTGTCACAAAAGACACACAGACACACATGTATGGTTGTACCCAACTCTGTCAATCTTACATACAATTCAACCTGTTACAGATTTAAGGTCATAGAAAATACAGAAGGTGATGGAGAAGTCACCTACTTGAAAACACGCCTCAAATTAGGATAAAAATACAAATACCATCCCAGAAAGATGCTGACCTACTGTGTTCCTAATCCAGTGTTTACAGCCTGTTCTGCAAGATCATGACTCTCAGATCGATATTGCTCCCTTCTAGATCTTCTCCTAACAGCCCACATCCCTCCTAAAACATTATGGATAAAAGTGAACACAATGCAGTCCAGCCTAGAACTGTGTATTTTGGGAGGCTTACTTTGAATATTTTGTACATGACATTCATGATTACACATCCTTATATTGAATGTGCTATTTTCACCTCAATAGACTATGTTGGATTACTTTCATTTTGCCATTTTTCCTGCCTCAATGACGGTTATTCTCCAGTTCGCTTCTGTGCAGCTGGCAATTCTTACTGAAGCACATCACTTCATTCTTGTTCTTATTAAGTTGTACCCTATTTATTTTAACTCATTAATGCAAATTATCAAGATTTTTTAAAAATTCTAAATGTGCTTTTCAGCGTGCTTTCACTATGTCCCTTCTCTAAACAGAAGTTAAATACAAGAGAAGTAACAGGACTGTCTATTTTATTTTCTTATTAGTTCAGGAAAATGGCTAACATTAGACAAAACAAACAAACAAACAAACAAAAAAAAAAAAGGGATACCACCTGGTAGTATCTTTTCAGTTTACTTGTGGCCCACTAACTGTTACCCCTGCTTGCAGAGCTATTTTCTCTAGCCTTGCTTTACATGAATGTTTTTGAAGATAGTGTTAATAACCTGAAGATATACAGTACCTACTTCTCAATCTAGAAGCTCTCTTGTCTGTCACACAGTGTAGTTGTACATGACTTGTTCATGACAAAGACTTACTGGTTATTTCTCAGCCCTTAAAGGTTTGCCAATAGATTGATGTTCCAGTATTTCTACAGACACTGAAACATAACCATGCCAGTAGCTCTTTCCTACCCTTTTTAAGGAAGGATCCATCTCTGACCGTTTCTAATCTTCTGGAGCTCCAATCACTCTTGACAAAATTTCAAAAGGGTTTTCTTGGAGACAGGTGTATGTACAATGCCACTGCATGTACATTGTCCTTGCTCTCCAAAGCTTCTTCCAGTTCTAAATTGTCCTGAGAGGAGAAGCTTCCTGCATGGAAAGTGGCTTCATGCAATGCAATTTGATCCTCAGATCTGTGTAAATCATTAAGGTATTTCCATCAGCTTTTATGACTTCTAGTCAGGTATTACATGTGTCTTAATTCCTTACCTCATATACTATAGAGAATTTTAATATTGGAGTAATTACAGCAGTGAATCTTCACACTTTAGCATACAAAACCAGAGAAATTTACAACCTATGATCTCTAGTGCAGTGTTAACATGGATGAACTAACTCCTATAGGTACAGATTACTGGCATAAATATTCAATCAAAATCTTCTTAACTGTTCTTTGGCCAGCTATAAAGTCTGCTATTATGTGTCCAAAACAATATCTCCAGTCATTTAACTCCAAACACTGTTCACAGCTGTAGTAACATGAGATCTATGAGATGCTACTCTGTAGTCCTGATTCCACACTCAAAAACATCCATATACACCCACATACCAGCATGGACTTTTTTGTGGTTGTTGCTTTGCTCAAATTTTAGTGTGCTTCTAGTACTTGCACTGTAGAGAGTACCTTTGTCTAGATGTGAAATACTGGCTTATGTAGGTTAGATCCTGCCATTCTCTCCACATACATGTTGTTGATTTTTGATCAACATGTTTGTGTTTTTTCAATACGGTTTGTCTGCAGAATTTTCAAAACACCTCCAACTCAGGTATCAGAGTTAGACATGGTATCTCTTCTTTCTTGAAAAGAGACCAGAACAGGCTTGTTTTTCCAGCACTCATCCCATGACATTACTTTAGGCCTTAGGAGAGAGAAGGTGATGGAAACAGGTTTTTATGTTTACCATCTGTGACGTAGCTGCATTATTAGTAGGAAGACTTGAACCTGGGCTTCTTTAATACCATCTTTAATCTAGACCTCAGCTATGCCTAAGAGTAGATTAGCAGACAATTAACTAGTTTTTTTTGGTCCCGGCATCACCAGGCATGGAGTGCAGTCCACAGCCAGAGAGCACAGAGAAAGGAGAGTGGATTTACTTGTGACATTGTCACTTTGTGTCTGTTCAGCAACAGTTAATTTTGTCAGGGCCGAAAAAATACAATGACCCCTTGGTTTACAGTTAATTCCACAAGTTTTCCTGAGCTTTGAAATCCTGAATGAAATTCATTCTATAGTTGATATAGTAGGGGAAAAATAAATTGAAGGAACTTCCCCAGTTCCTATGCAAGGCTATCACTACACCTAAGCAATATTTTTGACTCATAAATATATCACAAGCTTTTCGTCATGTCCATGTGTCTTTGGGAGCTTCACCTCTAGGCCGACCCAGCATGAGAGAAGCAGAAAGCATATGAGCATGCAAAATGGAAGCAAACCCACTGTGGATTTAATATCTCTCTCTCTCATTGTTGTAGACAGTCACTGGCCTCACAGAGGGACAAATAAGCACAGTTACACATACATTATTAAATATAATTGCATTGTTACTTATCATTTTAATTAAATATCTAGGAAAACATTGTAACAATTCAAGGCACGGTACAAGCAGCAATGAAATTAACCTTTAATAACAATCTTTTCACACTGTGGTAATGACCATATTAATTAGTAATGAAATTATTAAATATGAAGAACGTGAGCTGTGCCATGATACAGCACATGGGCACCTTTCAAGGACTATCTAGCTGCACACCTTGAAAGATGCATTCAGGGAGTTTTATTACTGCTGGCTGCAGCCCCTGGACACTGCAGGGTTTTCTGCAGCCAGGAGGACTAAACTAATCGACTGCTGTTTTGGTAAATTGAATGATCTAAAACAAACACAGCCGGATTGTGCTGTAGTCTTGGGAAATGCTATGACCTTGACAGCCCTTCTCCCAGCTGAACTGTGTTCCTCTGCTCTGTGGGGATAAAAGTCTGTCTTAATCTTGAAAATCACATATCTCAAAGCACAGCTGATCCCCTTAGCAGTTTCTTTAAAGGTGCAAGCACTTGAGTGCAGCTTCAGTGTTCTGAGGGATATCTCTGACTTGGGATATGGCAGGTGGATGCTCTTCATGCATACCAGAGTGTACCTTATGTTGTTCTGGACAGGTAAGCAAGAGTTTAAGCCGTAGTACGCTTTACTCACTTCTCCCACCCAAACTTAGAGAGTCTTTCTCATCTTTCCCTTTCCAAAGGCTACAAGTCAAGGTCGACTTCATCATAATAATTCTTTTCTTAAGGACTAGAGTTATTTTGCATGCCCTTGTTGTTTCTGAGGCTATAAACACTGTCCTCTAACAGAGGCTGTTCTCAGAGTTTCGGTGCCAAAATATTGATGTGATATATGTGTGTGTGTGTGTGTGTGTGTGTGTGTGCTAGCACAAGACTGCTGTCTGATTTCCCTATATTTGGGAGACCTTAGAGTCCCATTTTAGACTACGTTTTGGCACAACAGACAAGGATTTGACATAGTATCAAAGGGAAAGCTTCCCCTTTTAAGAAATGGGCAGCTGCATCCCAGGCTTGTTAACACATACAGTTTGAAATGTCACTAAATGCCTGCTGCAAGGGAGATGAATTGCTCCAGACAACTCTGACATGCTTCACAGAACACCTGAGGTTGTAAGGGGCTTCTGGAGGTCATCTTGTCTGGCCCCCTGCTCAAGCAGAGTCACCTACAGCAGGCTACCCAGCAGTAGCTGGGTGACCAGTTATCCCTGAGTAATCTGAAGTCACTCCCCTGTCATATGGAGGATGATGCCAGTTTTCTACTAACATGGTTAGAAACAAACTACATTAGAACAGGTTATTTAAAATCCTCTCCATTCTCAGAACTGTTTTTCCCCTCCTAGGAATCCTGAGCTATTCATTGTCACCCAATGGAACAGAAATACTTGCAGAGAGCAGAGAATTTAGAGGTCCTAGTAGTGCTTCTGTGCATTGCACTCTCTCGTAGAACTGCAACAAATACCACTGCCTAATGCCCACTAAAAATTATCAGTAAAAACTCCTTCCTCTCATTACAGACACAAATGACAGGCTTTCAGAATGATTAGCTGGAAATTGCCTTTTCCATCTGATACAAGCCCAGAGGAAGGAGAGTGCCAGAGAAAGAAGATGCTTATATGGGCTTCTTTGTAATGCAAATGTAGGAACATGCTTTTTATCTTCAGATAAGTGCAAGTACTTCACAAAGATTTTATTTAAGGCTTGTGTTCTCATGCATTACAAAAGTGAAGCAAAGAGACATGCCAGCATTAATGAACTTCTAGGGGCTGTATTATTAATTCCGAGGAATAAAGAGAGAGAGGGAGAGAGCACACAATTTAATGTCAGACATTAACAAAGAAACAAATACTATTCATGCAAGGGATATGGTAGAATTGAGTCACATCTCTATTTACTCTGGGGACTTCATGTAAACACAAAACCAGTTCTGTCTCTATCAACATCTAAATCACTCCACTGCATCTTTAAGATCCCTTTTTTTTTTTCCTGTTTTTCTCACATTTCCATATCACAAAGCTCTGATAGCTGTGGTGACAGGAAGATGCAGTTCAAGTGAGTGCATCTTTCTACAAGGCACTGGTATTTAACAATGATTTTGTAAATACATAATGCCATGACTTTCTCTCATTCACTTTCATTTCTGCTCAAAAACATGGGCAGAGTGAGCTCTGCAAAATGGGCAGAGCTTCACAGGCAAGTCAGAAAAGATGAGAAGCAATAAAAACACAAAATTTAAACACAAAAACACAAATTAAAAAAAAAAAAAAACCAAAGCTAAAACAAACCCCAGAAAAATAAATAATTCCATTCATATAATCTTTATTCCCTTACGCTATCAGCTAGGTTTCCAGGAAAACAACAGTGAATACCACATCCCATTACGAGTTTTTTTCTGCACTTCTTCCTCTCTGCTGCCACAGGCACCTTATTTTCTTCTAGGTAGCATTTTCCAAATAGATGAGAAAGGGGAAGGCTGACACATACCTAACGGTATCCAGAAGAGGAGGTGGAGTAACACCATTCCCCAGTTGTTTTATAAAGCCCAAGTTAGCCAAGTACCTGATACAGATTGCCTTGGAAAATATAGAGGTATTTTGAAGATCGTGCAGTGCACAGTACCTCAGTAATTACCTGGTTTATGTATTATTACAGGTCTTGTTTTCCAAAAGCACCCAGCAAGATAGAAGACTTTTCCCCAATGCCCAGCATCAAAGGTTGTGGCATAGCAGCCAGTGCACTTGTCCTCATGGCTATTTGGCCATCCTTGGGAAGAAAAGGATAGGAACAGCTCATTTAAGATGTTGACTTGGGAACCTGCACTGTAGTATATAAAACTGGTTCTCAAAAAATGCTGCATCTTATTGATGGAACAAGTTTTGTCTAAATTAAGGCACCTCTCTGAAACACTGCGATTTATACATACTGTTATTAAGTCATTCCGAAAAAAGAAAACAGGGAATAAAGGAGAGAGAAAGGCCACTTTGTTGTAGAAAGAAGTGTTGAAAAGATTTCTACAGCTGGAGAACATACTGATTAGAGGTTTTCAAGGGTACTCATAATGCCACATACTTCTTAGGCAATAAAAAAAATCTCATTTTACTAAAGAAGGGGATGAACTCCTTGGAGCTAATAATTCAAGAGTTTTATCAAACAGTCCATTCCTTTAACACAGTTTCTATTCATATTTAAACACACTTACTGCTCCCAAACATATACACGTTGAGGAATGGTTTCCAATTCTGTTGATCAGTACACATGACCATCTTCAACATCTCCCCTTGTATGCCCAAAACCAGAATATAACTCTGCGTATGACACTGTGACCAGCCATAACTCTAGATATGCCCCTCAGACGAGAAGAAAAAGGCAATGCTGTTTCTCTTTCACCATGGAAACAGACATTGCACATTAAACTCTGTTCCTTTCTGAAAACCTATGACTCATGCAGCTCTTACGATGTGTGTCCTGGTTCTGTCCAGGACAGAGTTAATTTTTTGCAGTAGCATGAGACAGTGGATCCTGGAGCTCTGTGGGCATAGACAATAAGTTATTCTATATTAACATTGCCAGGGGCAGGGGTAAGGGACTCTCTGTCTTCCAAGAAGAAAGTCAGGGCTTCAAAAAAAAACATTGGCAGGAGGGGGAAAGCTGTCTACCATGTCTTCATTGTTGCCCAGGGAAAAGTAGTGAGCATTTTTGCATGTGAATCACCCTCTCTTTTGTATACTTTTGTTAATAATATTGTTTCTGTTACTGTTTATTTTCTTATCTCATTGCTGTTTCCAGTAAATAATTACTATCTCAACCTGTGATCTCTTCCTTTTGTGTCTCCCATTGGAGAGTGTGGGGAAGGGGAGCTGCTGGTGGTCTTTTTAGTGGGAGACTAAATTGGGGAGTACCATTCCTAAACCATCATAGATTGGCGATTCCCAAAAGATGGAACACTCAGACAATCCTGCTATAGGTCTTCAGCAGCTGATAAAGTTCAAGTTCAAAAAGAGACAAGATTTTCAGTGCTTACACTCCTGAATTCTTTGATATTGAGTCTGTTTTTTCTCTAAACTTCCCCTCCTCCCCCTATCCAGCTTTTAGCAGTAATGGCTCTGAGAACCTTTATGGCTGTGCCAGCACATTTCACCACTTGTTAATAGTGGGACTTCATTTTGCCTTCAGAATTTACCGACTGCTGTCTGTGCTAAGTGAAGCAATTTCTCTCTTGACAACCTAGTCCAAGTAGTAAGCTTTTGATTTTTTTTTTCTTCAACCTATTGTCCTGCCTTGGAAACCTACTATGTTGTAGAAATAAGGGTAGGCATATTGCACCTATTGAATGGCTGTGAAATGGCATATAAAGATAGAAATAAAAAGCAGAGATTGCATAGTAAAGAAAACATTTTCTTAAAAGGCTGAAGAATGCAAAGGAAGCATTTGTCACCTTCCAACCTGTAAAGGTGCTAACTACAAATGAAAAAGGCAGTATTTTGAATTCTTGCTGAACTTATCTGCTGAATAACACATGAAAGCCAAAGTTGGGTCTGTTTTAACATCTCCACTAACCACCAAGGATTATTTGGTTATTGCTCGGTGGAACACAAGTTAAAAAAAAAATACCCAAACTTACAAATATAAAGATTTTCAGAAGAAACAAAATACCTGCAGGCAACACATAGCTTCCAAGTAATTGCAGCAACCTTTGCCTTCCCTCACACTCCATTCTATGGTCAGAAAAATCCCACCTGTATTGTAGAGAACAAGTTGTTAACTATCCAAGCTCATTGTTTTTTCCTGAGGCTCAGTCCCCACAGGAAATCCCCTGCAGAGAAGTGGAGTTAAATAGTGCTGGAGCAATAGTGTGAACAGACAATAAAGGACTTACCGGGATATCTGACTGGTAGTGGAGCCTGTTCTATTATGTCAATTCATCCTGTCACTTCACCAATTCCTCCTCACTCATCTCAACACACACGTTTCAACAAAACAAGACAAAATATTTTTGCCTAAACAGAGGATTCATTTCCTTCTTTGCTTAGTCTAATATTTACAAATGCTTATTTTCAACTTGCCTAATACCATTGCTGTTACCTGGCTGCCTTAAAGCCATGCTTGTGGCATATTCGAATGTCAGTACATCCAGACTTTGGTACAGCAGCTTCTCCTACTAAGCCTGCCTGGCAAAGTGCCAAGGTATTAAAAATTACCTCATGATATGAGAGTACCAGCAACTCCTTTATGGGGTAATTGAGATGTAGAAGCATGGTAATCAGGTCCAAGCAATTGCTGCTCATAGTTCCCCCATCATGGGAGATGCTGGCAACACTGCCAACAGACAGGGATGAGCCCTTCTTCCTTTCCTCTTTTTCTTCTGTTCCTCATTCTGACTTCCATAAATTATACTTGGATACTCAGTATATAAATGTGGGGAGGCTTCACAGTGAATTGAGCAATCACATTTTCTCAGGTGATTGACACCTGGTGACAGTGAAGCTAGAAGTGTTCAGATGGCTGCACTGGGGTTTTGGGAATGGATACTATTTCATGCCTAGATCTTAAATGATGGACTATGACAGTGCACTGGAATATGAAGACAATCATGTCCTTTAAAAGATAATAGACCTTGAGAATAGCTCCTGAGTGCAGTGTGTACCTTCTGCCCCGCAGATGCAAAGGACTATTTGTAAAGCATTAATATAATGTTTGAGTTCACTTAGGCATCAGATTATCCTTAACAATCTGTAACTTAAAGTAGGGGCCTAAATACCATTTTTAAATCCCACTTCTGAAATTCTCATTATGTTGCCATGGAAGAGAACACTGTTAATGTTGCAAAATGAAACTCTTAGGCAAAAATGCAAATTGTATGTATATATTTATTGCCTAAATCAAGTCCCTTATCAGGATGGAGTTGGAGGAAGGAAAAGACAGGTGGAAAAGAAATTTGTGTGATACTCACTTGTTCTTCATTTCCTCAGGGGGCCAGTACATTTCTTTCTCTTTAACCATACACTTCTATGTCCCTTAAAGCCTCCCTAAAGAGATTCAGATTTTCTTCTCTATGAAGATTTAATATGCAATTAAGCAAGAGGCAAGAGTTTTTATTTTATTCCAGTATTTCTCTTTATGTTCACTGAAACTGTGAACAGTAATTAATTCAGTTAAGCTGAGAGACAAATAGTAGGATTCTGCAATCTACAGAAATGAATCTTGTGTATTTGTTCACAGAACTGGGAATTGCTTTACTGTTTTTTTCAAGAACACATCCTCAACTACGTAACTCTCCAAAAGACTTACAACTGAGAATCAAATATATTCTCTAAGGAACACTTCCTCTTATGGTACTCTTCGCTTACAAACTCAAGAGTAGTAACTTGCATTTCACAGCTAAAACTCATTGAAATGTCATACCCAAGCACCATCTCATGACAACTCCCTCCTGGAGATTGTAGTACACCACTTATTGGGCTTTGACTGAACAACATAGGGAAAACAGCTGGAACAGCAGCATGCGAGTCTGGAGCTTATCATTGTGTTGGGGTATTTTTTGAAATGTGGTAAGATTATGCTATCTAACAACTTGGAAAGTGAGCAAACTTAAATACCTTTATCTGCCTTTCCTAGAGTTAAAAATCAATACCTTCTCCCCATCAGAAGCACAGTTACTTTACATTCTTGTCTCCATTGCTACACCTCACCTAGCACAAGGGAAAAAGAATGTCACACCGCAGTTTATGTGCAGATCTATAGGTGCAGAGACCTTATGGTTCACTAAGTTTTTGTCCATTTCTCTCAGCTACAGCTGTCCTTTAAAGTGCCACAAAGGCACCAAGGGAGCACGTACACACAACAGGGCCAACTGTATCAAGTATGAGAATTTTAATACCTTTTGACCTAAAATGGGTTTAAAACTAGACATGGCTGCAAGAAGCACAAAAGATGTTCAGTTCTCTACAGTGTTTCTGAAAGTCCCCAGCAACAAAACTCTGACCTCCTATTTTATGAGCTTGTGTACTATTGTAACATGTAGGTACATGAATTGTAGGAACATAAAAACTTCCAGTCAAGAACTAAATATTGGTCCCTCCCACCTGCCTCCTCTTCTGGCAGATGCTTCAGAGCAATGACAGAGGCTCCACAGTGTGTGAATAGTTGAGCAAACGTTGACTGGTCAAGGAGAATTAATATCTTCACCCCTTCTATTCCATTCAGAAGTAGTCAAATTCATTTCATTGACAAAATGGCAAACAGAAGGAAAAAAAAAAAAAGATCTCAAGTGTTCACAACACCAAGCTTATACTGTCATTAGAACTCAGTTTCAGACCCCATCAAACTGCAGAAAGCTGTATTGTTCAAAGGCAGCAATGCAGGCCCTTGAGGGCTGCTTTACTAAGGGAGCAAATTGCTCTTTAAAATAGGTATTATACCATCAGTGATGATGAAGGGCAAGATCCCATCAGCTGATTGCAGTTTTTCTAGCCCATTATTTATTTACACAGATAATTAATTCCTCTGAAGTGCAAACATTTATCAACAATTCCATTACCTAACTCTTCCTTCTTAGTTCTGTGTAGGACTAGGCACACTGACAGCTTCAGTAACTACTATCTAATTAAAGCAATTGTTGAACTGCATTTCTTATTCTGTTTCATGTATAATTATACTCCATGGGAAATCTTGTGGGACTTGAAACAGACTTTTAATCTATTCTGCATGAATCAAAAACAACTCCCAAGAAAATAGTTTAATAGTCATGTTTAACAGTGTGCCACTTCATTTGCACCAGAGATTTCACAGTCTCAGTGCTACTCACAGACCTTTTCAGTCACACAGGACAACAAAAGGCTCTTTCCAAAGGGAATAGCTTTCTAAAATTTTTGTACATTAATTAAGTTGGTTTTAAAGGGAAATCTTTGCTGATTTGTTTGGACAAACTCTCCTAAAGAGACTGACAGCTGCTTATCCTGAAGTTTTATGGGCAGTTGTACTTTATTTTTACTTTATTCCTTAGATTTACCACAACCCATTCATACCTTCATGAATTCTCCTTCCGCATTACCTGGCAAGATAGTACTACCAATTTTGGTTCAGTCATAGTATGTACTTTCACTACTACTTTGTATATAACATCAGTTAGTTTCAAAATATCTTATTCTGGCACTGATATTGTTGCAGTTCCTCACTGTAAGTGGTTCTACAAATGAGGATACATGAAAATAAAATAGAAAGGGAAGGGGAAAGGGAAACGGAAACGGAAAGGGAAACAGAAAGGGAAGAGAGCCGGAGCTGCCCCTTCTGTGATACTTCTATACTCAGGGTGACGGAACTAGGGTCCAGACAGGACAGGTGCATTGGAAAAGAACATTTCTGAGACTACCTGTGGCTACATTTAACATTCAACTGCTGTTGTGCAGCATATCAGAATGCCAGTGCATCAGTCAGTGATCTGGTTGAGCACAGCACAGTTCCCTTAAAGCCTATCACCAGTTTTCTTTTTGTGGAAAAGAACACATGAAAGCAAAGAATGAGAACTTGATCTCAGCTGAGGATGGAGCCAGGTGTTTTGAGGGCCAAAACCTTATTGACTCATGTTCTGTGTCCCGTGTCCCTTGATTTAAATATGCCACACAGAGATGATACAACTTATTAGTCTTTGTGAACCTTAAACTCTTCTCTTGCCTTCTGAACTGATAATTTCTCAAATTGTCGGTTTCCTAACTCCAGAGCATTTCAAGAAAAAAACTCAGTATATTTTCCTTCTGGCAGTTTCTAAAATCATAAATGAATAGGTTATGGATGTCCACCTTTTCTTCATAGATATAAACAAATTGAAGCTATCTAATCCTACAGATGTTTCATATATAATACACAAACATTTCAGACAAGGAAGCATTCAGGGATCTTTGTTTCATCTCCCAAGGAACAGAAGCAGTGCCTGTAGTTATGCTTCAGAATAACAAACCCTGCCATTCAGATTGAAACACTGTAGCTTGATTACTTGCAGATTTTCATATTGGCTAAAATCACCAGATAAGTGGATCTACAATGTTCTCCTTTCATGCTTTATCACACTGTCTTTCTGTGATTACAGTTTATTAAATTAAGAATGGTCATTAGAAATAGAGCTTACCAAGCTATTTATCAGGTTAATTAACTCAGCATTTTCCTGCTGCCTTATTGATCTGACAGTCTGAAGCCATTGGACAAACACTTTTATGGAAATCTTTATTGCAGCTATAGGAGATTATATATGTATTGAACTTTACTATCATGTTGGCTAGCTGCCAAATAAACTGCAATTATCTTATGCAGGTAGATCTTGACCTGCACACAGACTTCATACTGACTCAATACAGAAGAAGGAATTTCACTCACTGAAAACACTGAATGGTTTTTGGATGTTAGCTACTAGGACTTGCAATTGGCCAAAAACCTACGCTATTTCTTATCCCTGAATGGACAACCTGAGCAGGATGATGTAATTTGGAGATGGATCTGGGGCTCTACAGGCGGAGCACACGGCAGACAGATTCATCCTACAGAACTGGGATCACTCTTTGGCATTACATACCACCTCATCAGAAGAAGGATCTAACAATATGCAAAATTAGATGGTGTAACATAGGTTGAATACAGGTTTTGTGAACATCTCCTCATGTGCTTACTGTAAAGCCCACCCCGTGATCCCTTTGTGAGGCTTTTCTAACCTTTTGCAACAAAGGTGACACTCACTTTTTTAAAACTACTGGAAAAAACCAAAACAACAACAAAAACCAACCAAACAAACCAAAACAAAGAACCTTTTACCAGCATGATTACAGTGCCTTGATGAAGAATTAAATGCATTTTTCACTAATATTCATATATTGCATACAAAAATCTGCATGCTATCCTCTGTATTTTTGTAAAAATATGATGCACAGTCCAAGTGGTAAGCTAATGAATTGTCTGTGAATGAGCTTTTATTCTAATTGACCACTTCAGTTAATATCACTTGTTAAAAGATTGGACATTTTGAAAGCAAATTAATGTTGTACAGAGAACAAAACATATTTCAAAATGACAGCAGGCTAAAGGCACTACTTTGTGAATTTCTTGACAGTCAGGCACACAAAAACCTTTCAAAAGCATTCTGTTTTGGAAACACTGTTCACAGAGAGGTACGTTTCTATGGAGTTTTCTTACCTTTCATGAGTTTTCTTTCTGTCACCGTACAGCATAATTTCTTTATTTTAGATGGGTAAGGGCACTGTGTGTTAACATTAACCTCTTCCACTACAGAAATCAAAAGGGAATTATATATTTGTTGACCATAATTACACAATAACAAGCCTTTTACTATAAAGAGGATCTCTTAAAGTATCTTTTCATCATAGTAGAAAATCTTCAAGGCCAGGAAAATGCCCTTCTGTTGAAAAAGATGTGAACATTTAGTGTATCAGATGTGTGAAGGGTACTATTTACTTTACCAAAATTGCAGTTAAATGCTATTTTGAAAATTGAAATTGTGAGATGCTCTTTTGCTGGGGGCAAATTCTACTCCTTAGGGATTATTATGTTGCATTTCAGAAAGCTCATGTCAGATCACAAAATGATGTAGATTGTATGGGATTTCTACAAGGATCTTTAGAGCTACCCTGTTGAACACCCCTCTGGTGACAAGTGGGCCATAAACAGAGAAGAAAAACATTTGACTGGAAGAAAATTATTTTCAGAATAGCATTTTACCTTGCCAAAAAATCTTATATCCTTCACCACCAGCAAATAGCAGTTTCACTTAACAAAACTTTACTGATATTAAAATAAATGTCAAGTTCCCCACTGAAAGCCAGACTATAGGGAGAATATACATGGGATGACTTGGTGATTTGCTGTCCTGCTGGTAGTCAGAAATTCTATCTGACAGCTGTTCTAATAACAGCAGAGTAGAGAAAGGAATTATCTATGCCACATATCTGGAAATTGATAGGACACAAAATCATAAGGTCTGTTACATTGGACGTCTCTCACTGATGCAGAAATTATGTCAGAATCTTTATCAGCGACTATCACAGAATGCCACAGACGGGGAAAGATCCCCAGATGGCAGCTGAAGTTAGCATGAGTCAAGGGAAAACTGGACCCTAAAAAATGAAGAGTTTTTCCTCCCCCTTCTAGACAGATAAAAACAATTTGTGATGGATTCAACTCCATAAAGAAGAGTTAATCACACTCAGCTTTCACAGCTTATGGGTATTATGAAATATTGTCAAGCCCATGAAATAATTTAAATAAATTTATGTAGTACAGATATATAAGTACAGATGCATATATAGACCACACAGAATTTTAAGAAGCTTATAATCTAAAGGACAAAAAAAAGTATTTAAAAAAGGTTAAAAAAAATGGAGTAAAATTCCTATAAGGTTCTATGCCACAAAAGGAGAGGGATAGAAGAAAAAAAATATAGACAGACATCACAGTTTCACAGATGTAAGCATCACAAGCTCATGAAAACATCATTTTGTGCTCTCTTTCTGACTTGTCAGTGAAGTCAAGTAACTTTAATGAAATGATGCCAATTTCCTAAAAGCTGAAAGAGTTATTATAACATCTAAGATCAGTGGAAAAGCTATCATGAAATGTGTTGCAGAATTTCTGTGGAAGTAATTTACTTTTTAAAGAGCAACATTCTTCTTCTCTGGAAAATAACATTGCTGCATTTGGAGAATTTATAACAACCAGAAAAGAAAATCTACTATAAACAAAACTGAAAGTAATATTTCATTGTTCATACTAAATGGAATGAAAAAATAATTAATTAAATAAATAGATACATCTATCAGGCTTTCTAACATCATTCCAGTATGAATCCAGCTTGTTCAGGCAAGAGCATGCTTAAAAACTCTGTTGGGTGGCTGCGTTGTTGAAGGATTTTTAATCCAATCTTTCATGGTAAGACCTACTCTTAACTTGGCCAAAATGTTTAGAAATTATTAGCAATTAGATTCCTAAACTTTACTCATATAGATGTGATATAATTAGAAGCACACCTGGTCCTGGTGGCTCTGGGATTATACAATACTTCACAATAATATATGAAAGAGTAATTTGCAAGCCCTCAGAGAATGGCAATAAGACATGTCCAAGCTGAAAGAGAATGGGTTGAGATTAGATATAAGGAAGAAATTCTTTACTGTGAGGGTGGTGAGACACTGGAACAGGTTATTCGGAGAAGCTGCTGATGCTTTGAAATTCTCTTAGCTATGGCATTTCTAATGAGCCTTTCCAATTTTTTTTCTGTGGGAGGCGTTCTTTGACTGTCAGAGAGCTGGTGGCCATTTACATGCTAGCTCTGTTATTCACTTCCTTTCTCTTTCAACGTGCAACTTTTTTGCTCCAGACATGACAGAGAAGTACAGTTATTCCCAAGGAGTGATGAACACTCTGCCCCCTGCCTTTTCAAGGTCTGTATGGACACCTCAGGAAAAAGAGCTATGTGTTTCCTTTGCTTCCCCATCCTTCAAAGACTGTCATATCTTTGCTTGGCAAAAGAGTACATCCCCTTTAATCATATTCCCTGCACTGTCCAATAGCCCCTAGACCCAGGATCTCCTCCTCAGGCTAAGCAGCCTGTGATGGATACCTGAAATTGTTTTCAGTAGCAGTTTCACCTCCAGCTGTAATTCTGCATGAAAACTGTGAGGTATGAAGAAAGAACTGTTTCTAAAATGTTTCTAAAAAAAGTCTGTATATCTCACACTGTAGGGATAGGAGACACTACTGATGCCCTTTGACCTTAGGACTGCATAATTCAAAATTTTGGTCAGTCTTCATATTGAGGGGGGACAAAGGCAATGGTTGTACAGCGACTACTCAAGCACTGTATTAGTGGAAGGTGCTGATATGATGCATTAGGAAAACCTTTGAAGCTCTCTAGAAGAAATTCAGGATAATAGTGGTAGGATTTAAAAGGAAGTGTGCAGACATATGAGTCAGTACCAACAAAGTAAGTTTTATCTGTGAATCTCCATGGAGTGAACTTTGATTATGTTCCCCAACCTCTTCCCTTTAATTTTCTTTTTGTCTCCAAATTCCGTGGCTCTAACTGTAAAATTGCTCCAAAGAAAGCATATCTTAGACCATTTCCAGCTGAGCTAAAACCTGAAGAAAAAAAGATATCTCAGGAGATAACTGCAATTGAATATTCACATCAAAGGAATTAGAGAAACTTCTGAACTTTGGTTGCTTATTCACATCATATCCTTGGCCTTTCACAAGATATGACTGTGGAATTGAAAGAAGACCCAAAGAAAACATTATTTTTTTGTTATCTTTGCAGTGTCTTTAAATGGGGAAAAAATCTAGTTCTTCAGTTGAGTGGGAGCTGCGATTTTGTGTGTCAGCTGAGGGAGTCTTTCAAAGCTAGTCACTGTGCTTATACTGTCACTCAAAAAGCCTTTAGTGTTTTTTTACTTCTCACTGAATAGAAGTTAATTAGAACAAGATACATAACACAACAAACTGCTTTGTCACAGACACAGTAAAACAACATACTTTTAATTCTCAGACTTCTAATTTGTTCTTGAGCCTTTAAAAGACTATAAAATCTTTGGAACTGAACTCTTCCAGTTTCTCTGGTTTCCATAGTATAGAGCACTCCACCAGAATCAATTTAATATTTAGCAATCCCCATTGAAAACCTGGTTGTGATAATAGCTTATAAATAAGTTTTTTTGCTTTTGTGTTCTAATACTTCCTGACAGTCTTGGGATATTTTCAATTTCCATGACATCTAGGAGTTCTCTTCCTGCCCCCATTTTAACAGAAATTTTTTCTCCAGTAGTCTATGTTTGTAGTTTTAAGGTAAACTCCAAATATCAGAAATGTCATCATAAAATTTCAGGAATTGGAAGCACTGTGGTGTTGAACTGATAATAACGATTAGACAGCAAATTACTCCATCACAGAGCTATAATCTGCAGTCTCCAGTGGAGCATTAACAGTTGCAAATTTTATATCTAAGCACATCTTTTACTCAGAAGTCAAGGTCATGCTTTTGGAACTATGATGGATGGCTTAGCTACAGCTCTGCCAGAGTTTCTTTTTGTGAGTCATAAGGGATGTTTGGAGAAGGCATCACTCACACTGTCAGTGGGTACCAGGGGCTCCAGAAGAAAGGTCGCTCTTCTACCCTGCCAGTACACACTGGCTCCATTCCACAGAAGTGGTCCCTGAGGGTGAATCACCTGGTCTACACACAAACCTTTTGTAAATCAGATGTCATTTGCTGCAAAGCGCACACGGCATGTCAATGGCAGCAAACCACCAAAAACTTCCCAGGTACAAATATTTACTGGTTTTGGGAAAAGTTTCCTGGACGGATATCAAGAATTTGCCAAATTGCACTAAGTACGTGGTACATGATGGTTTTTTCACCATCACTCTGGAGCCCCACGTCCAGCAGTGATCTGGATCTTCAGGTCTCATTTTGAAGGTTTGCAAGATCACTGAAAGAATAGAAGATGTTGTAAGAAATGGGAGGGGGTAATCTGAATTAGCAGCCTGCCATGAGAACTGGTAGCAAATTAAAACTGCAGCATGAAGCCACAGAGCGGTTTGCATGACATTTTGAAGGAAGATTTACAATTAAGTAAGTGCTGTTGCTGAATTTCAATCATGTCTTGTCTCATTAAAAAGAGGACTCTGAGTTGATTTTTACAAGAATCTGAAGGTTAAGGTCTTTACCTTGGTGAGTTGTTGTACATAACATTTGGATCCAGATGGAAGAGCTGGTACTTCTTGAACATTCCTATGTCATTTGCTTCTGAAAAATACTGTTCAACCCCATCCTGCTGTGAATAAGCTATACATACCCCAAACAAGCACAGATGATGTTTATTAAACACTATCAAAACTTAGTATGTGGAAGACTGGAGTAGAACAAGGCTTCTCAACAGAAGCAAATACTCTATTAGTGTATGAGTGTGTATCAGATCTTAAGAGCCAAATTCTTTGTACAAGGCAATATATTTTCATTGGCAATCACTGAGTTATGTAATGTAATTCTGTCTAAAACAAGTGCAAGCAAACAAACAAACAAAAATTAATTCTAAAACAACTCCAGGAATTGCTTCATCTTTTTAGTAGAAAGCGTTTCTCCTGTCTGAGCTCTCTTGTGACCACATAATTGTCTTACACAAGCTCCTCTGAGTTAGGGTTAGTTACCTCAAAGGTTTCTAGAGAGATTATCTTCTTATCACAGACATTAGCACTTTCATAGATATCTTTGATTTGCTTTTACTTTACAAGATAGATCTGCTGCCAAGCCAAAGTCCATTCACTGCACAGCTCAAAGAACGTCATACTATGAAAATGAAAAAACCCACAATTGCACAGGACACAATTACTAATTTTAGAGTGGATAATAAAAACAAGACTGTAAGTCAATCTTCTGATGAAGCATATGGAAACATTAAAATGAATAGAAAACAAGCAAAATTGCCAATTTAGCACTTTTGATTTTCAAAAGAAAATTTTGACATACAGAAAAAAAAATTTAATAAAAGTCACTGATGTCTTTCTCTCCTTAAAAAGAACATGCCTTTATGCTTAATGCCAGCTATAACTGAATGTGATTAATTTAATCTTTTAATGTCAGCAAAAGAAGGAAAGGGATAATTAGTTTACTATCCTCAGATACTCTGAATGACTCTAGCTTGTGATAAAATGTCAGAATGTATCAGAAGTATAATTTTCAAAGTATATTTCAAAATCTTCAGACCCACTGGAGGTTACTAGAATGGCCATTTTCTGAGGAAAAACAGGGAAAGAATGAATTTTGGCATAAATCTGGATTTTGTTAACACAGAAATGAGCTTGGCAGAGTTGAAAATAAACATATATATCACATAGTGAGTAGTACACAGAGATGCAATATACATTCATTCCATTTAGAGTATACTGTAGACATGTTATGAACATGAAGACAGATAAATAACAAGCATAAGAGAGAGTCCCCTGGGCCTGCAGTCTCCCTTTTGAGAAGACTTGGAATTAAAAAGATGTTAATTTAGTGTTACCATGCCTTGCATTCAGGGAAAGAAATTGGAACAATTCAAGGAAAAACAGCAAAATCACAGCTGGCTTAGAAATGAAAAGTATGCTGTGTAACAATCATTTAACAATATGCTTTGGCTTTTTACTGCTACCAGTTTAAGTACACATACGTAGATGCAGAAAAATTATTCGTGTCCACTGTATAGGCATACAGGGAAGAAATTAACAATTTCCATCATTTAAAATTAATGATGTGTGAAATTGGTCCATGAAGATTTCCAGTGCTAGTCATCTATCTTAAACAAATGGAAAAGGAGATCTAATAGATAAGAAACAAAGAGGGTCTGAAAGTAATGGAATGTCCTCTATCACTTCGATACTTCTGAGCTTAGCAAAGCACATGATCAGATCAACGGGCCTATTACACAAGTCAGTTCTGAAATATAGAGTGAGGTTTTTTAAAGCGACTAATTTTTGTCCTATAATTCTCTTATTCATTTACATAAAGCAACACATCTAATGAATTCTACACCCAAAGATCTCTGTCTTGTTAACAAAGAAGATTGCAGCACCATGACATATGTGTTTCAAACACAGGATTACTATACAAAATAATGGAAAATAGACAACACTTGATAAATATTATGGATATAAACAGTCTTTCAATTTTAATCCCAAAGTTTATAATTAAAAATCGCAGGGTTTAGCCAAATGTCTGAAACTGATATTTCTGATTATACACCACAGAGTCAAGAACATATTTGATCAAACTTTTCTTCCTCACACACTTATTGCCTTTTCACCTAAGGAAAAAGTGAAAAACCAAACACACAAGAAAACATTTGCTCAGCTTTACTCTCAGACAAGAAATTAAATGCAGGAAATTTTACCAAACTTGCCTAAAACACCTCCAGAAGCTTAAGCTAAACAGGCCTAATTCTGAAAGGTGGAAAACAGAATGAAAGACATAATTTTAACTAGCAACTGCCAAGGTAAGGCACAACAAGCAGAGTAAAGAACACATTGTCTTTATGAACTTAAAAGACATTTGGGCTTTTAGGCAGATAAATCTTAGTTGTATTAAATGTTTGAAATTCAGGGGACATAATACACAACTTCTGGGTTTCAGCAAAAGTACATACAAGATTAATTACCCTTCTCAGTTACTACAGAGCAAAGACCCAGGAGAGGAAATGTTTAATTAGGATGGATAATCTATCTGGGAAGAAATCTGCATGATTGTTTGTTTTCTCATTAGAAACGGGGGCAGTGTTGACTTACTCATTACTTCATTGATATGATTTCACTGTACTGAGGGGTATTTAAGAGATCTCTTGGGTCAACAGAAGCCCCATGGCCCTTTATAAGTGAGAGGAATCACGGGAACCTTGGACTAGTTGACCTGCTACCAATACACTAGTAAATAATTATGTGCTAAAGCCTTCAATTCCTTCTCAGCAATTATTACTCTCAATACTGCAATCTAGGGAGAATACATAAGAATGTGTTGTTACTACTATTTAGCACTTTTTCTTAATGCTTAATATTTGTTCTATCTGTACAATGGCTAAATCTGATTATAAGTGCAAAAAAAATTTTTCTATTCTACTTCTCCACTTGAATTCCACTTATCATGTCTTTATATCATAAAGTAAGACTCCTATTCGTGGCACTGATATTCTTTATAAAAAGCAGTTTCTTAAAACTCTCAGAACCTCTCTAAAATCTTGTTCTTGACATTAGTACCAGGGGAAATTATTTGCCTACACTTAAATTACACGTTTACTGCCAGCATATAAAAAGCAGTCAAATCTCCTGAATACCAGTCCTGTGATACAATGATAGGTTGTTTCTTCTACTTTATTTTCTTTCTCATCACCAATACAAATTTTGAACTTGCTTGGAGTTCTTGCTTGGAGCACTTATAGGGACCCAAGGCATCAGGTCTGGACTCAAACGTTCCTCTTACCCATTTAACTTCACATGAATTCCTCTTTTCTCCTGGCCAGGTATGTTTTGCATCTGCATCTTTGTTATTTATAATTCCTTTACAGAAAGTTAATGCAATATCTTTAAAACATTTTCCTTATGGGGAAAATGCACCATTCAGAAGGCATTACAGAACTATTATCAACCTTAAACTGAATAGAAAACCAAGGCTCTGACCTTGCTGATTTGCCAGTATCAGGGTTTGAGAACTCTACTAGACATAGGAGTCACAGTGACTGTCATAATGATAAAAGCTATCATCTATCCCTTAAAGGAAGTATTCAGGGCCAAGCTGAACAAGTCTTTGAGGAACTTCATCTAAAGAAGGATGTACCTGCCAATGGTAGAAGGGCTGGACTAGATGATCTTAAAGATCCCTACCAACCCAAACAATTCTATGATGCTATGATGATCACAGCATTTCAAAGCTTATTCCCCTGGGATCATCAACAAACTTAAGTTCTCTTAAATGTGAGAACTATTTATCATCAGAAAATTTACAAGGAGGAAAAACACATTCCCATTTCCAATCAGGATAGCTTACAGCATGCTGGCATATTGCAAACTGCCAGTTGATCCAATCCTGAGGATGAAAGGACATCATCCTCACCACATCCACAGGTCTTTTAACTTTTACTACTGATCAGCAAGTTTTTCACATTGTCTTAGAGCTCCCAGCTTCCGCTCATGCTTTCATCTCTCTTCTCATTAATGGAGTGGAAAATGTGTCTACAATTTCCCCAGATTTTAAAACTTCTTTGATAAAAGCAAATTAAATAACTCTTTTTTTTTTTTTTTTAAGGCTGCCCTATCAATTAAAATTTCTAGTGTTCTTATTTCTGCTTTCTCAGACACCAGTCTGATACAAAATGGATACAAAAAGAGCACCTACTGAAAGCTTTGAACACAGCTAGAATTTATGTACAGATTTAATGGCATCAGACTTCTTAAACACCAGACACCCAAAGCAACAACATTCAGTTCTCACATCACACCATTATCAATCATTAGACTAAGAAAATCTATAATTCAAGCCTCAGGAATTGGAATGGAAATAAAAAAAAAAAACCAAAACCAACAAGTACACTTTTTCATAGATTGGAATTTCACAAACTAAGAGGAAAAGGAGGTTGACCTATTCCAGCCCTAAATAATGAAGGAAAACAAAGAAACTTCACACTTGCTGCAATTAAAAACAAGCAGACAGGTGTTTCATTGCTTTCCCTATCAAGAAAGAAAAGTTTTGTAACCAAGCTCAAGCTCTCATGAAGAATTTTAGAAAACCTTTTGAAGAATTCTCATCCAACATTTATGTCAGCAAATTAGGAAGTTTCCCATGTAATTCTACTAAAAATTCTTGCTTTATTGCCCTATGTTGAATTGCTCTTATCTTAATAATAAAATGAGTATCAGAGACTACATGAAAACTATGTTAATTTTTACCTTTCATTAAAAAAAAAAGGACACCCAGGAGACTTACAGTAAATAAAAAGGCAGAATGCAGTTTGGAATACTCTGCTAATCTCCGTTGCTGCTGATTTTTATCCATTTCAATCAGTTTATTCTTAAAAAAAACAAAAAACCAAAAAAAAACAAACTATGATAACACACACCATATGACTATACATGGTAAATGCAGGGGAGAGCTCAAAATTGAGTAGAAATGGACTTTCATGTGGATATGGAGTCGTTTGTTAAAAAGGATGACTCAAGAATTTTATCTAAATCCTTCAGAGAACTTTAGAAACCATGACACAAAAGTGCAATGTTAGCAGGATCAGCCAACACAGATAATCACTGGGAACCAACTTGTGTGCAGTAATGCAATGGTCCTATTGCTCATTTTAGTGACAAAACAAACTCTAGGATCTCTCCATCGTCTGGTAGGTTTTTCCTGGACTCATTGGAAGCCTGGCTCTCCAGGACAACAATTCTTCACTATGTTTCCAACACAATAACTTCTCTTCTTCTGGGTTTTAGATGCTCATCAGCCTAACCATTGCTCCCTGAAACTCTGGAAACTGTAACACCACATCTCACTTTTCCTCCACACTGTTTTTCTTCAGCTGTTCAAAGACTGTCCTCCCGTCCTTTAGCTGTTACCTGCTCTAAATATCTGTTCAATATCCAGCCAACACCTTTGTCTTCTTCCACACTAAAGTTTTTCCAGATCTAAAAAGTCCACTGTAATTTCTTTTGGAAACCAACATTTTCCTTAAAATACTGAAAAAATCATACTTTGCCTCATAGACTAGCACCAGAAATTTTGTGGTGATCAGAACTTTTAAGATGTGAAAAATAATAGATACTTAGACATCACTGTTGACCAATACACAGTCTAAATACACAGGCTCCAAGGTCCTCACGGGTTAGTTCTGCATTACCATGTTGTGTACTCCCTCCCCAAAACCACAAAAACATGAAGTATAAGATTAAAAATACATAAAATAGATAAAACTAACCAAATTACTCTACCATAACAAATTGTTGTTGAGTTGATACTAACCCCAAAATTTCTGATGCCAACTTTTTTTTTTATTTTTTTAAATTTTTTAAACTTTCTGATGTCACCTTTTAAAATCACTCAGGGCAACACCCACGTTTTCCATTCCCTGGAGATATCCTGTCAGTCCTACTTGTCTTTCAAGTTAGACAGGCCTCTGTTCAGTGCCCCAGCTTCTTCTGGTAGAAGCACTGGAATAGGCTCCCTGTCTCACTTGTGGCACCCCTGGTTTATTGTTTATGTGATCCCACAGTGATCCCATGGCAGCTGACCATCCCGGAGCCCAGCTGAACACCTGCAAGTGTGTGCCTTCCCCCTAAGGGAGGCTAAACCTTTTCCCAGCCACTAGTGCCAGATGAAGAGAGAGAGAGAGAGAGATTGACGGACAGCTCTTCTTTCTGCAAGTGCTGACTGTACCTCCCTTAACAAATCCCAGTGCTACAGGAGACACTGCTGTGAAGTGATTTGATGCCGGTAGTGCTGGAGGTGTGACTCCTCCCAAGCCACAAACAACTGCAAGACCCAAGCACCTGCAGTTTTTCTAACTTTTCTTTGGTTGTTGGTGCCACAAGTGTTTGTCTTGTACAAGAATCACATGGCAGATTGCAATTTATCATTAGCAGCTCTAGGCTTCTAAGACTGACGTTTCTGGTCCTTCAATCTGCACCCCAGGCTGACTTGGTGACAAGAAGTAATGAGGGAGAACTCAAGTTTTCATCGCTTTTAGCCACAATAAATCCTCGGGAATTCTGATTACTAGGCACTGCATACAGTACCATGACAACTTCTCTTCACAAAGACGTGTCTTCCCAGACTGGAAGCTGTGCCCTCAATAAGACAAGTTGAGGTGGATATTGAGGGGAGATGATTCTTTGTCCAGATAAAGACAAATGTATCATCTTTGAGAAAGGTTGTGCCTGGGAATCAAACTCAAATCTAGTGCTCTTAATGACATCTGAAAATTCCTGTTTTCAGCACCAATGTGTCTGTCATCATTATCTTCGGCTTTTTAAGCCCTTGGGTCCTTGTACTAAGCTCCTTTCCCTGTGGTCAGGGCTGGAAGGCAATTAGACCAGCAGTCAGTGGTGAATGAAGCACAAAGCTCTCTGCTGAAAGGTTTGGTCATTCGAGATCCTTGACACGAGCTGGCAGTGAAGAAACTAACAAGCAGAAAAGTAGAGCTCACTGATGCTTTTTCCCTGTACTACTAATAAGCAGCAAATAACATGTAGAAATATCAGCTTTTTTTTTTTTTTTTTTCTCAGCTTCACAAATTTTTGCAGACTTGAGCAGATTTACACAGCAGGGGTTAGATCCTAAGCCAGCAGAGAAACACCAGGCTCCAGGTGCAATGTGAGAAAGTCAGCAAGGTGCTTTTCTCACGTCTGTTTTGAGACTGACCAGAATCCCAAACTGTTGTCTCTCCTCACCCATGTAACTGCTACACAACAAATGAAGGATGAGTTGAGGCAGTTTATTTTGGCCACAGGAGTCCTTTGCCTTCTCCCACATACATGAACCTTACTCTAACCCCTGAAAATGCTTAATTGCAGAATCTAGCTAGGTGTGAAACTACATGGATTTCACCTCAAAAATGCAGTCACCTCTGGAAGACTTCATGTCCATTTAGAGTAAATACAGACATGGACATCACAACTGAAACTGATGGACAAAATTAGGTGGGTACAATAGATATGCTGTGTGCCAAATCCATGATTTTGCTGGGGCACGAGAATTTAATCTTCAGTCCTGTGTCTTTTTAGACCCGCAGTTGTGAGGAATGCATCTTTTCTGAAAGAAAATCCTAAAATCCAGTGTCGACAATTTTTTTTTTATAAGTATGAGATAAGAAGTCTTTGGTGTTTGATTTGTACTAACTGTATCTGGGTTCCTGCAAAGAAAAGGTGTCTCCTTTCTCTCCCACTCTTTTTGCTGATTACAGAGGTTATTAGGACACATTTAGGGTGAACAGATAACTTTTAAGCACTTTCCAACTTCATCATTGAGGTAAGTCTTGTCTACTGGAAAAAAATCTCTATAGCCACATCCATTTCAATCCACCAGACAGGCACTTGGAGCTAATGTCACAAGGAGGGAGGATTAGAGATGTTAACATTGAGCACGATACCACAGAATCATAGAATCACAAAATCATAGAATGGCCTGGGTTGGGAGGGACTTTAAAGGTCATCTTGTTCCAAATCCCTGCCACGGGCAGGGATGCCACCCACTAGATCAGCTTTCTTAGGGCCCCATCCAAGCCAGCATTGAACCCTTCCAGAGATGGGGCATCCACAACTTCTCTGAGCAAGCTGTTCCAGTGTCTCACCACCCTCACAGTAAAGAGTTTCTTCCTAATATCTAATCAAAACCTTTCCTCTTTTGGTTTAAAATTGTTCCCTCTTGTCCTATCTGCCTGTGTAAAAAGTCGCTCTCTCTCTATTAATTTCCCTTTAGGTCCTAGAAGGCCTCAATGAAGTCTCCCTGAAGCCTTCTTTTCTTCAGGCTGAACAATCCCAATTCACTTTGTCCTCCTAGGAGAGATGCTCCAGTCCTCTGATCATCTTCATGGACATCTTCTGGAACCACTCCAAAAAGTCCATGTCTTTCTTGTGTTGAGGACCCCAGACCTGAATCCAGTACTGCAGGTGAGGTCTCTCATGAGGGCAGAGTAGAACGGGAGAATCATCTCCTTCAGCATGCTGGCCACCCCTCTTTTGAGGCAGCCCAGGATACAGTTGACTTTCTGGTCTTCAGTGCACCACTGCTGGCTTGATTCAATTTTTTTTTTTTCCACCAGAGTCCCCAAATCCATCTCTGCAAGGCTGTTCTCAATGAGTTCTTCTCACAGTCTGAACACACGTCTATGACTGCCCAAACCCAGGCAAAGCACCTTGCAATTGGATATAAACTTCATAAGTTACCATGAGCCCACTTCTCAACTTTGTCTGTGGTACTATGTGGAGTCCTATCTCAAATCAAATTCCCAAGCTCAAACTCTGCTTTACACAAGAGGAACTGTGTGGAAGAATCAGGACCCTGCACAACCCTACAACACTTCTGGAGGGCTCTGCCTTAAAAGTCTTATCAAAGAATAGACTAAAGAGGTATATGAACCCCTATCTTACAAATTGCAAGTAATTGCTTCAACAGCTGGACCCCTGCCTAAGAGACAGGAAGACATTTCTTCCTGCTGATAGTTCCTTCAGCATGCTTGAAGAGCATCCGCTAAGTCAGTCCCAGATGATAAGTAATCAAGTGGATACCCAAGTATTTATTGAAATCATAAATGTTTAAAGTAAAGGGATTAATGCCTGCATGCATAGTGGAAATGACAGAAATGTGGGCGTCTGGAGACCACAGGGTTACAACTAACTGCCAAAAGGGATTAGATTTTAGGATACAGTTCTCTTTCTTAATCTTATGTGAGGAAGGGGTTTTAATATTCTCCCAGTTGCAGAGGGTTTAGGATAATACTATAATAAGAATTTCTACTGCTGTGATGATCATTACAAAATCATGGTACATAGGCAGTAAAACTACTAGCTGTGAGATATGCATAGGTGATCTATTGTTCTTTTATTTCTTGGTTCTGCATAACACAAAGATTTTTGGGGTTTTTCACTCTCAAGAAGAAATATAATAACATAGTAGAATCAGAAATCCATCATAAGAATTTACCTGTAGGTTTATGAGGCGGCTACAACATGAGGAAAAAGAAATTACAACTAATAGTGAGAGAAGTTCATATGCCAACTAAACCATTATCCACAACAACAGATACTGTTCTGGCTGTTAATAATTCCCTCATTTCACTTTTTTTGCTTTATCTTTTCTCCCAAGACATCATAAAAGCATTTCAGAAAATGAAATAAAGAGCGTTGGGGTTTTGGTTTTTTTTTTTTCATTCTCACTTTAAAAAAGTACGGCAGTTGGTCTTCAGCTTACATAAGCCAGAACTGGATGATCTTTTTTGACCTTCTTCAGAGAGCAATGCTCTCACTATAAATGGCCAGACAAGAGAGTAAATGGGCCCAAAAACACCAATATAAGCCTTGATTCTAACTAACCACAATTCACCTGAAAGCTGTTTACCACAGTTCCTGGGGCATTTTAACCTTGGTTGCTTTAAAAGTTTGGGTTTTTTTTAATAGCTACCAACCTCAGCTTGTTCCATTTTATTTCCATTTCAGATTCTACTCCAAATCAGCCCATAAGACTTTCAGAGAATGTCAGTACCTGAGGTCCAAAATTCTCTCCAACCTGGTGTTTGTATGTCATTACAGTTCTAATTATTTAATTTCTGGTCTACAATCTCATAGTTGACAGTTTCTCATTGCTTAACAAGCACAGATTCTGTTCTTATATTCATGCTTTTTGTTGGGCTATCATTTAAGAGAAAATTTCTGCTTCAGAGCTGTAAGTTAAAGTCAACCCCAGTGTAATTATCAGCAAGTTTGGAAAAGTAGAACACATGGTCTAAAAACACATGCTCCAAGGTCCCCGTGGGCTAGTTCTGCATTACCTGGTAGGCACTTGGTCATGCTGCACTGAGATAAAGTGGTGTTCCTGAAAAAAAAAAAAAAAGGCTTATTTGTAGAATTTTTTTAAAATAATAACATTTATCCCTCATTGTTTTCTTAATGATGATTAGATGTAACATGAAAAGAATGCAAAATAATGAAATTCGGATAAATGTCCTATGATTTTCCTGATTTGAATGCATGATATTGATCCATACTGTGCAAACTGACAACAAAGTCTGCCAGTAATTCTATATGATCCTTTCAAAGCACTTTCCTGTTAGCCATATGGCAAAGAACACAAATCACCTTTCTGCTTTGGTTTCCTCCTCCTCCCTGAAGATATTTAAGGGAACGACATTCACAGTATCAATTTGTTATACATGATGATAATAATAGTTGCATCTCTCCTTTATTACTCAAACCTGAAGAAAAGCAAACAAAATAAAAGAAATACAGAAAAATCTGACTCTTATTTCCCATACCAGAGATAATCAGTATTTGCTCTTCCAAGGATAGGAAGGTTGAAACAGTATAAATCAATGATATAAGTACTGACATCTTTCAGTGCATCTGAGAGGAAATAATTTTAAAGCTGTGCATATATTTTGAGAAAAGAACTCGCTGAAAGTACTTTCACCTTGGCATGACTTTCCTCCACTGCATCCTCTGTATTCCCTTTATACCAAGATTGATATTAGATCAGTGGATTCAGAGGATGAGCATGACATAGCCAAGAACTCAGTAGGTGTTCTCCTCTGCAGTCGCTTTGCTGTATACAACAGTTCAGCAATGTTCTTTACAGGATCTCTGTACACAGCCAGTGGTAGATGCAATCTACCTGTATAAGTAACTATTCAGGAGTGTACTTAAGGCTTTTGCATTTAGATAGACCTTGTTCATATCGGTGTGTTCTATAACACTCAAAATTATGCAGAGAGAAATCCTGATATGGTAGAAATCAGATTATCTTTGACAGTTACACCAGACAAGAACTCAAGTCAAAATGTATTATATACTCTATGTACCAAACCTCCAAAGCTCTGCGGATTTTTATTTTTTTTTACAGGAACTGAGCGTCAGCCAATGGAACTAACCCAGCACAGTAGAAAATATGCAAGTTACACCCTTTTTTTTTAACTTCGTAAAGCAGACATGGCTCACTCCACACTTGTCTGGTAATTAATCTACATAATATGTGTGTTCTCCCACACTGTATGTATCTCTCCATTCTGCAGTTGTGTTCTGGCTGATAGGAGCTGCTTCACACCCCAGTAAAACAGGTGTCTCATGAGTAGCTGTACCTGGTCCATCTGGCAGTAATTTAACAATGACACTTTTATTATTAGTACTCTATAATCAGCTCATTGTATGATTGCCAGTCTGTCGCCCTGCCATTTTCTGGAGAGTGTGTTTGCATGTTTTTCTATTTTCCATATGAAACCAGTCTTTTGGGCCTTATGCCTAGCATGTGCAACTGAGGCTTAGAGAAGGGAGGCACACACAATGGGCCAAGCAGCTGGCTTTGTGTTGCCTTAGTAGAAAATGTCTAATTACAGCAGAGTACACACACCACCACTGATGGCAACATATTTGTATTAAAATGCCTTTGTTCTGGGTAGACTCCTATCATTTATCTAAATTACTATTATTTTCTCTTTCTCCTCAAAGCTTTTACTGAACCTCTGAGCAATTTCAAGCCATTAGCCTACAGATTCAGGCTTTATTCAATATGAATGCATTACTAGGAGAATGGCTGTCTGCCTAGCTGTGTCTGGCACTAGCTTGTCATGTCAGGAATCGCAGATCCACGGGGCATGGCTCATCTCATTTTGATTGATGTTCCACTGCCCTAGTGTTGCTGCCAAGAGAGGTTGTAATTCATGCCCGGATGATTCTGCTGTCACTTATTTCTGCATACAGGGTCTGTGTTTTTCAGTGTACATTTTAATTTCTGGGGTTTATTTCCATTACTGCCAAAATCTACTTGATGCTGGAGAGACTGCTTCCCAATACAAACCAATTGAGAGAAATGTCTATGTGGAGAAGGATGAGTGTGAGGTAGGAGCAGGTGCAGCTGGCCCTTATACATCTTTGCTCTTCATCCTGTGATTGGTGGTGAACAGGGAACATCTGCAGTCATTTCTCCTCCATGCTGTGCTCTTGTCAGAGCTTTGACAGACAAGATCAATCACATCATCTGGGGTTTGTTGGTTTGGTGTTTTTTTGTCTACTTAAATTAAGCTGCTTGGGCTAGAGACTGCTTTTACCTGCCTGTGTATATTGTACCAGATATAGCAGGGCAAGCATATTGACACTGCTAAAATGCAAATATTCACTAACATTTTAATTCAGTAAATATGTTCCAGAGTGTTTTGAAAAGCTGCTGCAGGGGTTTGAGTTTCTGCCTTGCAGTGTCAAATATTGCTGCCTCCAGGAGAGGTTAGAATTAAGAGTGTTGAGAAAGCCAGGAATGACTTTAATTCTCTGTACAAAAGCTCTTTTGTAGAAGAATCCAGCTAGAATTTCTCTTCCAACAAAGTCAAGTATGGATACACAAGCAGGACACTGCCAGAACCTAGGGTTAGGGATTGTTTTAGGGGAAGGGCCTAGGTGAAGGGAAGACAAGACAGAGGAAAAGAGGGCTCTAAACGTTTTTCCTAACTAAGTGAGGGCAGATCACTAGATTTATCCCATTAGCAGTAATTTTGGAATGCACACAATCTCAGTAGCAGCTGGGGATTTTGTCTCCGGTAAAGTTTAGAGTTTGGAGAATGAGAAAGACAGGAAAAATTATAGCAGGAGGATTTGAATATCTAGGAAGGGTAAGATTTAAGAAAGGACCTTTAGAAGCCTCTGGCCTATTTTTTTAACCTTGACTAGGAAACCTTGCAGTAACCTCTAGCCTGCTGTGACAGATTGTACTCTCAGTATAGCTCCAGGCTTTTTCATTGTCAGAACCTCCACTGTTACTTTAAACCTTCCTATGAATTGAGACATAGCCCAGGATTCCTGCCAAACACCTGTAGCATTTAATGTTTGGAGGAAGAATGTCCTGGCTTCTTAGGTGTAACGTTAGGCCCATATTAGGATTAACATTCAGCAGAAGTGAGAGCTAGGGGAGACAACCAGGTCTGCTTCTCCATTAGTGGAGATCTTATGCCACAATTCTGTGCTGTCCAGTACTTTAAAGGATTTAGGGGAGATTGACCTTTCTTAAGTACTAGTTTAGGTTAAAATTATGCCTCTTCTGAGAAAACAAGTAGGACCTGGGGTAAAATAAAACTTTACTGTGTTTTTGAGTTCTCTACCTCGCATCATTCTCTCCAGGTAATGTGTTAAAGATTTGTACACTTCACTCTCAGATAAGGGATTAGGGTGCTGAGAAACACCTAAACAAGAGACAGACTAAAAGTAGAATCCAAAAGGGCCCATGGAGGTGATGTCTGGGTCTTGGACTCAGACATCCCTCCCAGCTGTCCATTTCATTGTCCAGGCACTTGAAGACAGTCAGACCTGATCCCACGATTATATTCCAAGTTCGGGTGTCAGTCAGGAGTTTAAAAAATGGAAATCCCAGGGCAACACTAAGAACATAGTTGAAAAGAGCTTGGCATGACTTAGAAGAATTCCCAGTCCGGTTTCATCTGAGAGCTTCATTAGTAGCAGGTTCACATTAGTAGTAGTTCCCTGGAGGAGAGACAGCGAGAGCAACATTCAAAAACTATCTCCTAATAAACCAGGAGTTTGTTAATGTCACTTTCAGCCTGAATACTCAGGTATTGTGCAGGGAGTCACCTCCCATGCCCCATTTTCCATCCACAGGGGATTCTTTGTCTACACACTGATACCTGAGATATTGCTGTCTAACCCTTCTAGCCCCAGACTACTTCATTCCTCAGCTCCATCTTCCCATAGTGAAGTTACCAAATTACATTTCATTTTAATTACTGCAACTGGCAGGCCACACTACTTAGCAGCAGCCTTCACATCTTTCTGCGAGTTTATTTACTGACTCTGTTTACTCTCAGGCTTTGCAGAGCTCTCTCACACCTCTGCTACTTGCATTATGTACCCAACTTCTTTCCTTATTTCCACAGTGTATGGATGGTCTCATTGTGCTATCTCTGCTCACTTTCATTCACAACTTTTTACTCCAGAAGACAGATCTCCTGTCTAAAGAAGCTGCTGGCATCATTTTTCTGATCCTGAAAGAGGTTTTATGATGTGTCAGAGCTCTGATTCGAAGTGCCATGCTTGCTCACCATTGCTACTGAGAACAGCATAAACCAGAGGAGGATTTAATACCAGAATATGACATTAAATTTCATTAGTCCATCTCTGAAAATGCAATAGATGACTTAATTAGCTATGTTATATTTAATTTCCTGCACCCCAAAATGATCATATAATAAAGGCATGACTGAAACACATTGAAAAGTGTTTGTACTTAATTTTCTGTAGGAGACTTGGATTTATAAACAAAGCAAATTTCCTTTCTTATTCCATCACTTGTGATCAGTTCTTCCTGGACCAGGAGAGGAAATGAAGAAAACACAGACACGATATGGGACACTCGAGTACAATCACAACAGTGGCCACAAAAGAATCTAATAGATTGGTAAATTATAGACAAACATACTGATCCATCCTTTCCTTTGATCTATTTTACAAGATCAAAGCAGATAGCTTTCATAGCTCTAAGGGGAAGATAAGGCACACATAGGAATAAGTTTTGCATCTGTAGTAGTACTAGCTAGAATGAGATTTTAACAGCAGTAAATCATAGATACTTTAAAATTAGAGATACAGAAGAATATTTAGGTCATCCAGTCCATCCAGTGCATGATTCCATCTATTCTCCAGTATCTTTATCGAGCCTGCTTCTAGAGCCTTTATGGCTTGAGGTAGAAGGTTATCTCCAAATGAGATCATAAATAATTTTTTCCCTGTAGCAAAATTACATTTCCTGAGCATGTTTCAATCAATTTATTAATTCCCAGCCAAAGGCTCTGTCCTTTTTTTCCCCACCAATTTGAAGCAGATGGCCTCATCTGAAAGCTAGAGACCTAAAGATACGCATTTTTTTCCACTTACAGGTCAACCACTCATCACTGACCTTGAAAAGAAAAAAAAATCTAAATGCTGAAACAGTTTTCTTTGCTAAACGAAAAATGAAAATATTTCAAATGACTGGTTCCAACTACCATTCAAAATTTACCCTGTGAATCAATTAAGCACTTAACAATGAAACAGCACTCTGTTTCAGCCCACAAGCCATCTGTAGCCATATATGAGAGTTAACTCAGACTGTAGCTTCTGGATTCCCTTTCAGAGGTTTGTCTGAGCCAACAGCAGTTTGCAAAGGAGGGTGAATTTTTCCAAAGGCAAGAGGCTACTTTCCCCAAGCATCTTTTTCTACAGAGTGGACTAAGAGGTGAAATCTTCCAGAAACAGGCTGTTCTTGCATTTCACTGTCTACTCTCTGTCCTGGTCCCAAAACATTCAAGAAAAGTTGCAGCTGAGAGTGGGCTATATGAATTACTTTACTCATGACATCCCATACATTGAAACCATCTTTTCAAGTCAATTCTCCAGTCCTGTTACCTGCAGGCAGGTCTGATCTGCATATGAGCAGAGCAGCTGACACTTCTCTCAATTTATTTCCTCTAAAATGCAAGAAAAGTATTATAAAAAATCAAGTGCAGTTTTCCTCATTCTATTCATGAGGATAATAATTTTTTACTTGAAATCCCTGTCTAAAACTCATCTATGTCGGTTTACCATCTCATGCGGAATCCCTCTGCAGTGTTGAAGGACTTCACTTCCACATCTCTGTTTTCCATTTGCTGTGTGTGATGTTATTGCTGAAGAGCTAGGGTTTTTCTGCTTCTGATCTATTCTAGGTGCAGATTCTCAGTTTTGTGAAAAACCGAAGAGGAAATCTGTCAGGCACTATTCAGTTCCAGCTGGCCTGATTTCCAGAACAGTTTATCCAGTTGTTTGTTGGCAGATATACATTACTACAGGACATAAGAAAAGTCCTTCTCATGAGAATGCATAAAAGATGGGTAACAAGAAGTAGCTATAAATGGTTAATTTTCACAATGGAAAGATATCAAAAGTGGTCCTAGTATTTTTCAAGGTATTAATCTACGATGTGGCACAAAGGTCTTGAGAGCAGTGAAAATTTGAATTGACAGTTAAGAGTTGCAGATGGGTCTTAATGTTAAGTAACTGAGGAATAAAACATCAGATGAAACTCAGTATCAATAAATGCAAACTGAGGTACATGGAGAACAACCTTAATTAGACAAGTAAAATGTCAGCCTGTAAGTTAACTCTTACTTCTCAAGAAATGATCCCAGAATTCAGTTAAAACATCAGTTCAGTGCTCAGCACCAGCCAAAGATGGAAACAGATTATTAGAGAGAGGTGAGAGAGAAATACTGGAGAAAAGAGCAAGTGCATTATGTCGTACTACGATGCCATAAAGCATTTAAATGAGTCCAATGAAAATAAGATTTTAGATAAAGGAAAAATTAGAAGATACAGGATCTTAATACTGGAGATGAGACCCAAGAAAGGAATATATATTAGAGGCAACAACAAAATTGTTACTGACATGGAGGTAAACAGGAAGTGTTTTTTTTTGCCATTTCACAGAACACAAGATGTAGAGGGAATCCAGTACAATGACTGAGGGAGAGTATTAAAGTCAGTATTCTCTTCATAATACAGTAACAAAAAATCCCTACACTTATTCAAGCAAGAAAATTCTTTAAGAGTTCTTAAACAGAAAAAAAGTGAGGTTACAGTACCTGTCTCAGGAATTCCTTACACCACGGATTTCCAGAATCTGGGAATAAGAACAGGAGAAAGTATCATCATTTCCTGTTTCATCCATATACCTTTTGTGCAGAACAGTGTACTGAGCTAAACAGACTGTTAAATGACTGGATACAGTTCATTTACTAATATAGCTATTCTTAGGTCTGAACACCTTAAATCTTATCCCATCCATTATGATTTCATGCTTAGCAGAGGAGATTTATCAGTCAAGGGCTCTCATGAAGGGACAGAATGCCTTTTCATGGTCCTTCATGCAGTGTAGACCAGGAGTTCAGCCTACATAAATAAAAGGGTGTGATTTTATATACTATGTGCTTGAATTTAGGTTTGTTACAGACTAAGTGGCACCTCCCCATGTCAAAAAAATTGTTTTGGAATAGATCCTGAACTAGCTCAGATATTTTGGGCTTTATCATTCAACCAACCAGTTTTGTTTAGCAGTTTAATGAAGTAATTGAAGTATTTGGTTTCCATGGTAACATGTGATGCTCTTCTGAAATCAGCTAGAGGCTCTTGAAAGAACATTGTATTCTTCCAGTTTTCTGAAGAGTACTTCTATATGCAACTTCATATAAATTTAAACATGAAGACTATATCTTATATGGTTCTGTAAAATTGCAAGTATTCTTCATAGTCTATCAGCATATCTCACTCACTAAATAATACTTTCCACACGAGAGGTCTTATTATGTGCTAAAGTAAGGAAGTGCTATCACCAGCAAAACCAGCAAAATTTGACTCAGAGTAAATATTAATGGCACTTTACAAAATCATAGAAAGTAAGAATATATGTACAAATCCTGAATAGTGTTTCAACCTGGAGAAGGTAAATACAAACTGATTTGTAAACACTGGACATGATAAGCAGACCTCTTTCAACTCTTAATGCATTTAGGTTGTTGTATCTGCTGATTTCAGTATGTGACTTTGCTAGATTAAAGGCAAGGTTTAGGGAACTGTTGCATAATATTTTCAGAGAATTTACTTAAATTTCATTAAGAGTTAAAAAGCAACAATTTTTGGCCTACAGTGTTTCCTGTACAGTTATATCATTACATATTCTTCTAAGTTTTAGAAAAAAAAGTATCAAAAATACTATAGATGTTATTTGTTCTCTTCTAAATAATGTATAAGCAATGTGCAACAGAAAGAATATATCCCTCTGAAACAAAGAACTAATTCTAGATATGCTTCTCACAAGGTGTAAATCCACACTAGAATCAGTACCACAGAGCAGAACTCCAGTGTAAGTCACATTTCCATTGACATCAATAAGACTAAATTTGCAGCTGACCTGACACGAAGTAGCTGCATAAGGAAGGATATACATGTAAGGCTTTTTTCCAGCTATGGTCTGCACAAAAAAAAAAACCCAAGCAAACAAAAAAAACTTCACTTTTTATTTCACACCAGCCAGAGAACTTCACAGTGCCACTTCATCCATTGGCTGTTATCAAACAGAACACTGGGGAGAGAAAGAAGCCTGCTGCTGCTGCTGACCTTAGAGGCTCCAGTTTACCCACTCACTTTTCTTGAGGCTTTCCCCATTACAGGTGGGTCACTGATTTACTAAAGCAACGATAACTCTCTCACTAGCAGGCACTGTCTTCAAACAAGTTGGTTATTCATGAGTGCAATATGCACCTCAGTGCTAGTACTTGACCTCTTATTTGTTCTTTTCCTCCTCTATTTGGACCAATTTGTGCTCATAAAATTGCTTTGGGCCTTTTCTATCCTCCAAGCTTGTACAGTTCCATTGCATGATTGCTTCCTTACATAATGAGATTGCAACAGTAATTGATGACTTAATATTTCCCTTTTCTAGCTAATTAGCTTCCTGATCACAGTGCTGCCATCAGGAACGTTCAGGTGCCACAGACTATCATACCAGTCAGGGCTCTAAGCCAGGAAACATCCAATTCTTTTAGTGCTGACAGGTGTCATATTTGCCTGAGGTGTTCTTTTCCAGATGTGATATGAAGTCAAGCTTTTGCTGCAATGAGTTGTTAGAAGATGATGTCTCCACACATGTTATTTTCTAATTCTAATTTATCTGCAAAATTTTATTTGCCGGTTTGGGTAAATAAACTTGATATTTGAATTAAATGCATTATATTCCCCTTTATCTAAGCCAGTATGAAGAACTGGCATGTGGTACAAACTTGTGTTCTGTTCTACAGAAGGGATTTAATGAAAGATATAAAGTGACTTTTGCTTGGGGATTTTGCAGTCTAAGTCAAGTGTTCTGTGATCTTCAGCCGACAGGTACTCAATTTTAGGCACTGATATTACGTTACAAAATTTAGACAATGACTATGAGTGAAACAAGAAGGAATTTAGAAAAAGTCCTTGTCAGTGTCTCTCACAGAAACTATGACAGAGAGAATCCCCATGGTAATGTTATTGGTACACACTTTGTAATTTCATCTACCAAATTCCAACCCTGTGTTCCTGAACATTTCCCACCCTTCATACCTATTTATATCCATGTATGTACATTTAGATTAAGTGGAAGAAAGAAAAAGTAAAGAAGTGACATATTCCAGAAGTGGACTGCCCAACCTGTGTTTTTCTGAGCCAAGAATGAGTTTCTACAATTAATGTTTATGTGCAGGTTTTATGCATCACAAACTTATGTACTAGTGCAGCCATTTGAAAGATTTTATCAGGAGTACCAAAAGTAAGAACATTGATTACTAGTATATTGCTATAGGACTGGCATAAATCATATTTTCTATATAAGGTGTTAGACTGATCTATTTATCTAAAGGAATTACCCATTTTCTGACTCTATGATTTCCTTTGATGGACCACTGACAACAGAAGAGATGTATTCAAAACTCAGGAGTCAAACTGATCCTTGTAAAACTTGTCCCTGTTGGAAGAGGGATTGTGTCTGACTAGGCATTAATACTGGGCAAAATTAATTTCCTTGATTATCAGTATATCAATTCATGTGTGTTTTGACTTTCATTTACAAAGGGAATCTGTCATTAATAACATTTCTACAATTGAGACCAATATAATTATTCTGTTTTTGATCAATTGTAATTCTATTTTCCCGAAAGATCCTACTTCTATAACACTTAATTCTCATGATCAATTTCCATAACATTAACATCTTGAAAATCATGGTCATTTATCTCCAAAAGACACTGTGATACAAACTATTACAAAATCATGGAATCATAGGATATGCTGAATTGGAAGGGACCTATCAAGATCATTGAGTCCAACTCCTGGTCCTGCGCAGGATACTCCAAGAATCACACCATGCACCTGAGAGCATTGTCCAAAGACTTCTTGAACTCTTTCAGGCTTGGTGCTGTGACCACTTTCCTGGAGAGCCTGTTCCAGTGCCCAACCACCCCCCACCTTTTTCTAATATCTAACCTAAACCTCCTCAGCTCAGCTTCATGCCATTTCCTTAAGCCTTGTCACTGGTCACAAAAGTGAAGAGATTGGTGTCTGCCCCTCTGCTTCCCCTTGTGAGGACACTGAAGAGAGCAACGAGGTCTCCCCTCAGTGTCCTCTTCTCCAGGCTGAAGCAGGTGACCTCAGCCTCTCCTCATAAGGCTTCCTCTCAAGACTCTTCACCATCCTCTTGGCCCTTCTTTGGATGCTCTGTAACAGCTTAATATCTGTCTTATATTGTGGTGTCCAAAACTGCACACAACGTTCAAGGTGAGGCTGCCCCAGTGCAGAGCAGAGTGGGACAATCCCCTCCCTCAGTGGGCTGGTGATGCTTTGCCTGATGCCCCCAGGACATGGTTGCCCTCCTGGCTGCCAGGGCACTGCTGACTCATATTCAATTTGCCATCGACCAGGACCCCAAGTCCCTTTTCACAGTGCTGCTCTTCAGCCTCTCGTTCCCCAACCTGTACACACAACCAGGGTTGCCCCATCCCAGGTGCAGAATCCAGCACTTGCTCTTGTTAAGTAGATGATTGCCTGTGTCTCTAATTTGTCGACATCTCTACAGGGCCTCTCTGTCCTCAAGGGAGTCAACAGATCCTCCCAATTTAGTGTTGTCGGCAAACTTAGTATAGCATTAGAAAGAAGGGTTTTTTCCCATGATAGTCAATACGCCTGAAAACTTTCTCTGTAACTATTGTTCAAAAATCCTGAAGTATGATAGCTTGGAAAAGCAGAAGACTGCACATAGGAGGCAGTGCTCTAACTTGGAGAAATAAAATAGACATGGTAAGCAGCAATCTATATTTTAGTGGTAGCGTTTATTATACTAACTAATGGATTATTTAATTCATCATAAAACATTTTATTACACTCTCAGGAGGAAAAAAAACCCAACAGAACAAAGCAAAGAAACTAACAAAACTGAAAGAAAAACAAAACCCAAAACAAAAACAAAAAACAAACAAACAAAGAAAAATTCAATCCTGGCCTGCAAACACAGTTCATCAACACTTCCTAATACCATGTGTTTGGAATTCCAGATTGCATATGTTTTTTCTCTCTTTCTCTTTCCTTTCTAAACAATCTAAAAGATATCAAAGAGGTCAAGATAAGAGCAACAAAAGGTACATTTATTGGGGGAGAGGTTACATTTTACTCATACTTGCATACAGAATTAAATACCAGCCAGGAATGTACTGACTTTTTGAAGGTTTGGTTTCATACAATGAAAACCTCTAACTCACCAAGGTAAATCTAATGAAAGAAAGAAATTAAATAAAGAATGACAACAGGGAACCATTTCACATCCTGGAAGATCCCAAAGGCACAATCAGGCAAGACAGATGAAAATCAGTAAAAAGAAAAAGGAAAAACAAACAAGAAAAGAAAAGATGATGATGAACATTCACAAAATATTTATGTTTTTGTAAATTAATGCATGAGACTGTGTAATAACAAGAAAAATGTGTATCTGGAAATTTAAAAGTATGTCTTTGAAGCTATAATTTGCATAATTAAGCATATATTATAGTCTGTGGATTTTATAAAATATCCAAAATTTCATTACACGGTGAACTTAATAACAAGCAGAGATTGAAATACTCCTTGACAAATGGCAGAAGTTTCTTCTGAAAACAGAGTTTTGGAGTTTCAGAAACTCAGAACCCAGCTTCCAGAACATACAAGTGATGACAGAAGAGAGAAACCTCACTTTTGCTTAACAAGTGCTAAGTGCTCATTTTTATTTATCCTACTATTCAGTTTTAGTTGTAGTTATATGTGAGCACTCAGTCCAATGTAATCCTTTAAAAAAAGCTCATCTACTATGTCTTCATTGCTTTCTGATGTAAATGTACAACCTATAATACATTTCAGCTAGGAAAAATGCTATTCTATAAATAGCATTCACTCTCCACTTTATAACTAAAATCTTGAAACCTCACACAATCACAACTCCTCTCACAACATTAGGGAAGCCTCTCTTCAAATCCAACCCTTTGTACCTGTAACAGCTACGAGATGTGACGATGATTGGTGCTCTCCAGCTTTAACAGCTGTGAAATGAAACAAGGACAGAGTTCAAGACAATCCTATCTAGATTCAGACACTGTCTACCAGACTTGTGCACATAAGGTCTCACTTTCCACTTTACATTTCTACAGCATAAAGCTGTGATCTCTTTCTCTTACACACTTTCGGTTTGCACACAATAAAGTTCTAAGGTATAGGCTGAGGGTGTCTGCGTTCCTCTCTCGTTATGTCTGTGCAGCCCGAGCAGAGACTGCAGTGCAATCAGGCTCTGAGCATGGATTTTGTGTGCAGGACCTCATGGTTCTCCAGGACACACATAAACCCCAAATATTTAAACTTCAGCTCTTGGAGCAAGTGTCCCTTGTCCAGCTGCATGTGACACATGGGATGCTGGAGCAGAAGAGCATGTATAAAATCTAAAAAATTGTATGGCAATTGAGGCTGTATTACTTCTGTTTCTCAAGGATGGTACTTCACTCAAAACAGCACCAGTAAAAGGACCCTAAAACTGAGAGATGTCATACAGCTGGTCTCTCACAGGAGGCACTTGCAAGTAGAGCTCACAGCTCTGCAGCCTAGAAGTGCACATTTTTTTAGAATTTTTTTTTTTTTCACATTTTAGCATATTAGCTCAATGTGTTGTTTTCATACTGCCTTTTTCTTACGTGAATTTCACATGGTTTTTTTCAACTCACTTCAAAAGGAAGGTCTTCAGGGCACGTGACCATTGTAATTTTCTGTTGTTATATTTTATAAACAGAAAATAATGGAAATGTGTATTGTTAGAAATAATACCCCAGTTGGTGCATATAAGTCATGTTAATAGGGAATTAATTTACTTACTTAATAAGAGCCTCTGCCTATGTAACTACTGAACTGAATCTGGCTTCAGTTAATTACCTCTCAATATTCTTGTTTCTTTTGTTCTAGTGGCAAGTCCGCAGTCATAACAGAGTTAATTTGGAAGCTCCAAAACAGCTCAGTCAAGGGAAAGGACCCGCCACAACAAATATAGGTAGAGAACTGGAGTTTTTCTAGCTGAAACTGGTAGTGCTGATCAACTGAGCTATTTCACCTTCATTCTGAAGTAGGTTAAACAACATGGAAAGGGGATGTCAGTAGAAAAGAATAATACTTGTGAATGGAATAAAACTTTTCCCACTTTGAAGCTATATTTGAAGTTATCCAAAAGGGGTTAAAAGCAGAAAACTGCACTCTGAACAGGAGTCTATTCTGAGCTCCAAGAGACACAACTGCCTCAAGACTATTCCTGAAAAATGTTATGCAAATAAAACTGGCTCACCTGCCCATAATCCTGACCTGAGATCATCAATACAATCTCTTGCATTAAAAGTCCATTAATCTATGAAAATAATCAGTGTTATAGCCTATTTTTGCACCACCGTCAACAGTTTCCTATATCTTCAATCTCTTCAGGTTTGGAGAGAGACAGAAAGAGACTTGAACAACCACACACCAGCACATTCTCTCACCATGGGAAGGAGTGAACAGTTTCAGCCTTCTATGATTATGAAACTATGGTCTTACATCCCAAAATCATTTTTATAGACTCAGTAAACTTTTCATAGTAAATCTCAGAACTCCTTAGGCACATTAGCTCATCACCCGTGCTTTAGATGGTCCCCCTCGAGAAGCTTGATGTCATTTGTAACACAATCCTGGCTACTCATCCACTTTAAACACAGGAAGTTGGTAGAACCCATACGAAAGGAAAGCATAAACAACATGAAAGTATGTATATTAGATCACAAGCATATTTTAAATTGCATTCATCTCCAAAAGCAGATATCTATAAAAAGCCTGGAATTACAATATTACAGAACTGAGTTTTGGACACGTAGTGTGTTCTCTGTGCCTCACAGCACAGCAGCTGGAGGTACCGAGACTGGGAAGCATGTTAGGACCCGATTAATCCACAATCTGAAAGAAAAGTGACAGACAAATGGTTAGCAACCTTCATGAAGGATAAAAGACACTTAAGAAGAACCAGAAGACATGCCACTGGTGTGAACACATTCTAGCTTCAGGTCCTGGGTCAAAGGAAAGGAAAAAGTGTTAACACCTACTCCTTCTACCACAAATATTACACTTTGAGCTCAGTCTGTTTTGTGATAGAGGCTGACTGGAAGCAGCAGAGGTTCTTCAGAATTGTTTATTCTTGGGGAAGGAGCAAATTTCTACCACACTTTCAACCTATCTGGGAAGAAAAAGGGATAAAACCCTTTATCACTTCCTGCTGCAAACCTAAGACAGCAGAAGAATCCTCTTTCGAGTGGCTAAACCTTTCACGCCATCACTTTTCTTTGTATGCCTCTGAGTTTCCTTTTGTGTAGATACATGAATAAAACCTTACAAATGAACATGTTTATGGAAAAGAAGATAGAGAAAAGAATTGTGCTCAGCTGACTCAAGGTTGTTTTATTCTTGAATGGACTATTTATGGACTATTTTCCCACTTTGCTCTGAGCTCCAACTTATAGGCAAAGTAGTGTGCCAAGCACTTTAATATATATATCCATCTGAACATTTCTAGCAGTATAAGCATTGAATACCTTCCATGAGTCAGGATGGACAAGAGTAATGAATTAATTACATCTCCATTATTAATTGCCATGATTTCAATACAGCCAGATGGCTATTTGTTAGTGCTGGCAGCTCCTCTGTGATGTGTTGCTTTCTCTGACTTAATATTTTTCTTAAGAGAAAATGCAGAGGAAACAGAGCATATATGTAGAGTTGTTAAAACAGAATGAAGTTATTTCTTAAGAAAAGTTTAATCAAAATGCCCTCAGTTTGCCCACTAAGATTTAATAGAAACCTTGTTGAATTTAACTGAAGTCTAAATTGATTAATTAAGTAAGTTATAAATAAATAAAAGCCAGAGCAAAGCAAGAGACACACAGCTCCAGTTCTCTACTTCTATGCTTCCTACAGAGTTTAATTGTAACACTGCTGCTATTTAGACAAGTCACAGAAAGCTGAAACTACAGCTTTTGTCTGAGACATACCTGTGGATAAATTTAGCTAATGTAGTTACTGGCTTTCTAATCAATCCTTTGAGATTCCCATAGATTCCTACCCACTGGCAACTAGGAGGAAATAAATTTACTATGTGAAGAATTGTTTCAATATAACCAATTAAAATGTAATACAACAAATTTCTACTCTCACTCCAGGTCCACAGACTGAGACTCCGGTGATACCAGTACAGATACTACTGATTTACACTTGTAGAAGACAGAAAGCAAATATCAGAAAATTTACTATTTCTCTCTGGAGCTTTAGTATCTTCTTTTTCATTTTAATTTTAGTGTCAAAACTATTGTTTGGGGTTTTTTTCCCCATGTTTATTTTTATTGAGTTATGGTATAATTTATTCTCTGGAAAGCAGCCTCATAATTTATCAGCTGTCTCCAGATTTCATCTACATTTTTATTCCTCTGCTTATGAATAAATTTTTTTTCTTATTCTGGTGCTCTCTGCCAGCAACTACCACAGCATCTTCCTTTATCCTTATGACCTTGAAAATCTAACTTTTCTCTGAAATACATCCATGTTCCCCATGTTCTTCACCCCAATGCAAAGATGAACATCTTCCTCACAGTCTAATCCCTGTACAAGCTGCCTTCGAACAGACTGAGGACAAATGCTCAAACAGCTTCCAAGCTTTGTGTGCAGTATCTTGCCAGAGGCAAGCAGAACACATAACTATTTCATTTACATTTACACCTTTCCCTCTGTGGGAGCCCTAATTTGGGTCTTACTCGTCTCCTCACCAACTGCTTTTCATAAAGCAAATCTGTGAATGCAATCACCTTTGATGCCCCTGCTTCCTTACAAAATGCAGTTGGAAGTGGCCAACAGATCTGACAGTTACTGAGGTAAGGATTAGGAGACAAACAGATGAACCAAATGATGGAAAGCCAACATAATCACATAATCTTTGCTTCCAGCCAAAACAATAATTTTGCAAAAATTGCATTTGCTGCTACTGAAAGGATTTTGCAAAAACTCTGTCATGGAAACATAATCTGTTCCCAGCACTAGGTACCATCTTAAAACCTTGAAAATCAGCTTTGCTGAGCCCACACCATGCAGGTAGAATCAAAAACCCTAACACACCAGTCATGTTCTTGCTGGTGAAGTACAATGTGTTTGGTGAAAGAATAGCCTAACAACATGGACCTAACAGAACTGCTCCCTTCCCAAGATCAAACTAAGACCCACTGTGGTGGGTAAATAGATGCAATTCTGGATGTATTATGGATCACTGAAAGGTGTTGCTGTTCCAATCCACAAGTCCAACACTCATCCACACTATGTTCATTTTCAAGATAGAAAGTTAGGGGCATTTCCTTTCAATTTTAGCTTTTATATATTCCAATGTAGACAAAATAAAGACATAAATGCAGGGAAAAAACCAAACAGACAAACATTATTGTGAGTTGAAAAATCAAATCAATTGATCAAATTTTCAAGGATCAAATTTTCATTATCAATAATGTTGGACCTATCACTGACATGATTTAAAAGAGTTGTCCTGGCTTTTTGCTATTCACCTTTCATTAGTGCTTATGAAAGGCTGATTAGGTGTTCCCTCGAGATTCGGAAATAATTCAGTATGTTATTTTGCTTTGATGCCAAAAACTTTCATTAGTGTTGGGGTTTTAGTTGTTTTCTCATGCAAAATTTTACCCGCTTTCTCTGACTTTCACTGAAGTCGTCACTGACTTGCAGCATTGTCATCACTTCAGAAAAATTCTCTCACTTCTCTAAAGTGAAGGGTATTAGACTGCCTTTCTCTGAAGTTAAAATGAGATTCTTGACTTTTTCTTATGCAAGTTCATTAAAGTACTCTGTAGTTCTTAGCAGGAGTGGTTTTTCGGTTCTAAATGCTGACATGGAGAACTGGAATAATGGTCATTATTATAGTTATCAGTCACTTAATGCTGAGCTATGCCTTGGGGATGTTTCATACAGTATATGCAGCTGTCCCTTGCAGGACATCTGAGTCTGTACTGAATTCCAATCAAGGCTTCTAATATATTTTTCTATTTTTTTTCTTTTTTATTGCTGCAAATTCATTTCTCCCCACTTCTCCACCTTTATCCATACCTTTTCTCCTCATTCACTCTTTCAGCTTATTACCAATCTTTATAAAGCACATTCAGTGTTTCCTAGAGGGCTTTCACATTTGCATATCTCTCTTTTATATGGACTGTCCTCTGTTACCTGTGTGTGCCTGTTCTTTGTACACACAGAAATAAGAAGGGAAGCAGAGTGACTGAACTGCTCCATTGCCCTAGGTCGAGGGTGGGATTGAGCTTTATGATACACTTTCAAGACTGGTTTCTGGAGGCAAACAGCAGGTAAATGTTGTGCAGGATGAGTGTTGCATCTAACACACCAGGAGCTGTACACAGAGAAGGTCAGGCTTCAGTGCATGCAGATTGCTCTGTCTCTGTTAGCTCCAGTTAACTCACTTACACAAACCAAGAGTTCTGCCCACTTTGGTCCACTGTCCCCTTTCCCCCCACAAATGCTTGCATACTTCAACCACACTGTAGATACTGTCTTCTCAATCATACATTCACTAGGCCATGGATAAGTATATGCATATACCTCTCATATTACCAAAAAAGCCCCACAGAATTTGATATTTTCTTCAAAACCCGCATCTCCCAGAATCAGAGGAATATATCACACTTGTACCTTGATAATGTAAGGTTTGCTTTTTTTTTTTTTCTTTCTTATTTTATAGGAGAATAAGGTTGGACTCTCAACCTCTCTAATTTCAAAAAAACGGAGCTCTAAGGCATGTTATGATTATGGTTTTTAAATTCATTATTTTTAACACTATCTCATGATTTTCAAGGGCATGACTCATCATTCTAGAATGCCTGGAATTAACAATACTGAGTGACAGTAAAAACAAGGCTCCATCATAGCATAAGCCCTTAGGCAATACTGTAGCAATAAAACAAACACTATCTTACAGCTAAGAAGCTGTTTCTAGGTCTCTCTGGGTGTCAGCAGGACTTAAGCAGAGCATAAAAAGAAGTGAATTTTGCAAGGCATCTAAGCCTTTGTGATAAAACAGTATAGCTTCTGAGGAATTAATTTTACACATAAGTAGAAGTTTCCACATATACTGTACAGAATTATGTAACGAAAAATTTTATTAGGTGAGCTTCTATGCAGTGTTTGCACCTTTCCTTCGTTGTTGTGACTACAGGCATTCCCTCCCCAAAGAATACATTAGTGTTTTGTGTGTCATTATGGATGGTGAATTGTAATAGAAAGTAGTTCTGTTGCTTGATAAACTAAGTATAATTTGAAATTCTTGCAGTTTTACTTAAAAACTCATAAACACATGTTTGTTTTGCTAGGACAATGAAATGCCATTTAGCTACTGAACTACTAATTAACTAAAATTCTGTGCTGGTGCTATTGATGTAAATCAGGCTATTAGACAGGCAGTGTAAATGAAGATGCAGAATTGGTTCCAACCATCTAGCTGTTGCTAATTGATATGAAATAGAAGGCAACACATTAAATTTAGCACTGTCTGTACAGACAGTTTAGTAGTCTTTTCTCGTTGCAAGAATTTATGGACTGTGCAATGACAGCAACAGTGAAAACATGACAGTGTAATAGCGTGACGCATTGTAATGCTTTATCCTTTATTATAAAACAACTGGGAAATATGGAGGTGATGGAACATTACCTCCCACGTTTTCTGGTGAAGCTTTCCATACTGCTGTATCTCATGGCACTGCTGGAGCTATGAACATTGGAAGACTTACTGGGGAAATCTGATTACAGGGAAGGGGACATATTATAGTCACTAATAAAAGCACCTCAAAAGTCCAGATTTCCACAGGGTAAGCTCCATGTACCAATATTTACCCCCACAACAGAAGTTTGTGGATGGTTTGCCATTCAGGTGCAAATCAGAGCAAAAAGGCTTAACTAACACCTAGGGAAAGAACGGCACCTGAAATTTAATTCAAGGAAGTTAATAGGTCAGCTGAGAAAAGGAAGAATTCAGTTGAGGAAAATATTTAGGGAAGAAGCTACTTAGACTCTTAGAGTGATTTTAACATCTAGGCTGAAAAGTAGTGCTTCGCCCCTCTTTGAGAGCTGTGAACCTTCTTGTACGTCCCAGGCCTAAACCCAATCAATACTTAATTTTAAATAAGGAATCAACAACATCCAGCATACAGGAAAGTGCCCTATTCACTACCACATAAGTCTGAAGTACAGCTTTCTCCTTCTGCCCACTGAAGCTATCTCATTTCGTATCAAACAATATAAAATATTGTGTTAGGGGCAGCTTGCAAATTAGTGAGCAGACCACTAGTTAGTATCATAGTTCAGGTCCTGTTTCAGTGAATAGTTAAGTATTTCCAGCAAACCAGTTTTAATGAGTGCTAGACATCAGAGAGTGTAATAAACTGTCACACTGGAGATTTTAGGGTTAAGACACTTCTCAGAAGAGTAGCAGTCCCTCTTTCAAATCAGGACCTGGAACTCACTGAACCAAACTGACTACACAGTCGGTATAAACAACTGGTCACAAGGAGCTGTGCTGATTACACGCTTTTGTTCTACTATTTTCAGCAAGAACCTGGATTATGTTAAGAAAATCTATTCTCCTAGGATTCTTTGAATGGACAAAAAAGTAGATCTCCATGAATCTTTGAACAAATGAGGAAGTTGGGGTTGTTTAGCCTGGGAAAAAAGGAGGCTTAGGGGAGACTGCATCACTCTCTCTAACTACCTGAAAGGGGGTTGTATCCAGGTGGGGGTTGACCTCTGCTCCTGGGAAGCTAGTGACAGGACAAGAGGACATACCTCACACTATGACAGGGGAGGTTCAGGAAGAATTTCTTCATTGAAAGGATTGTCAAGCGTTGGAACAGACTGTAAGACCCCAGGCTCCAAGCTCATCAAAGGGATTTTACTTTAAAAAATATACAAGGCTCCAAAATTTCACCCACCAAATTTTTTAAAAGGGCCTTCATTTCTTTTATTACCTTGGGATAGTGCAAGGGAGAAGATGTTATATGTGTTTTCACAGCAGGTCAGATACTTTTACTGGCAAACTTTAGAAGTTAAGGGAACTTAGCAAAAGTTTAAAGGGCAACATTCAAACAAAATAAAACCTTCTACAAAGCATTGATTTAGGACACACTAAGTCATACAACTTAGCAAAATCCAACCCATCCGGTTTTAAGTTACCCAAAATATCAAGAAAGGAGACTTAGGAGAGCAAAAAGAGGTAAAGAATGAGAGAGAAAGATAGAGAGTTATAGCTACCACCCCAGAACCAGCATAGATCCAGCCACCAGGAATCCAGAAGATGATAGGGTCCAAACACATGGAGAGCACACTTCTTTATTTTTATCTCTTCTAGCCCCTGTGGCTGCACCTCCCAGGCAGGACTTCTGTTGTGCCAGCCAGTCTGGGGCTGGGTTAAGAGCTCCATGGTGTGTAGGATGGGGCAGTGCTCCTAGTGCCCAGTGAGTGACAGCTGCTCTGGGGCTGCCCAGGGAGGCTGGATAGGGTCAGGGCACTACCTCGCCTTCATGAAATTCAAGCTGTCCTTCCCCCCCACACACACACACTCTTGATCCAAGCCAATTATTAATATAATAAACCAGTGTTTCACACAGGCTGCCCAGGGAGGTTGTGGAGTCATCATCCTTGGAAGCGTTCAAGAAACCATGGGACGTGGCGTTTAGTGTTATACTATAGTTTACAAGGTGAACCTTGGTCACAGGTTGGCCTCTGACTTTGTAGGTCTTTTCCAACATTAATGATTCTATGATTTTATGAATACCTGGGGGTAAGACTAAATTTTATGGTAGGCAACTTGGTTGCCATTTTAGGTGTTGCTGGGTGCCTAAACTTAGCTGGTCTCTGATTAAGGTTTACAAAGTTAGGTCCTTCCTAACTAGGTCAGGAAGTGCACTATTACTAGGCAATATATTAATTTCTGAAGTTGTGCAAGGGGTCTGAGGAGAGGAAAAGGAGCCAAGGAAAGGCATGACCTCTCAATATCTCTAGCTGAAGCTACGCCATTATGCATAAAACAATTTGGTCAGATGAAGATAGAATAACTTATTAAGCTTAGGAGTTTAGTCAGTGACTGAAGATAAGAATAGGAAACCTAAATCTTTTATCCAGTCTAATAAAAAAAGCCTTTTGTCAGAAAATTATTCTGGCAAAAGCTGAGGTGCTTAAGAATTTTAGATTGTAAATGAGAAGGTCTTTGGAGAATCATAATTTTCAATGTAGTACCTCTATGTTCATATCAATGTACTTGCCTTCTGTGATCATTTCCCATAAGTACTTCTATGATTGAATTTTTCCGAAATGAATATTCATGCAAAGTATATGTATTAGCCTGCCTATCTGAATGCTTATACCAAAAAAAACCACAAAAACTACAGTGCACTTTCTGCAAGCATTTACATCTGAAATGCACTTGTAGTTCAAGCCTATTGGCATCAAACTTTGAATACCCCACTGACTGCAGTAGGACTTGAGCCTCATCCTCTGAAGGTTACAGATCTTCCCCTGTATCTTGTATTGAACTACATAGCACAGTGCTGAGTGACCCTGCAGAAAACAATGGCAGGACCTCAGGAGGAGAATGTTCTTAAAAAGCTTTTAGGTTACTTTTGAAGTAAGGAAGAAGAAAGAAAAATGTTTAATGACTCAAAAAACTGCATCAAAAGACTTGAGAAGAAAATACAGCAGACATAATTTCTGAAACTTACAGAAAGGTCTTTGAAAAGTCAAATATTTATTTGTACCTCCAGTTCTTTTGTCTTCAGTGAAGAGAGTACATATGCTGAAAGCACGGGGATAAACTTTAAGATCCCAAAAGAACAACACCAGAGAATCTGAATGTATTTGAAGCTTTCCTTAAAAGGTGGCCTGAAATATGTGATAGCATGTCAATGGTCCAACAGTGAAAATTGCTTTTGTAATTTTCTCCCTCTCGTCTCTTGAATCGTGTCCCTGATGCCTCAAATCAGTTACTGTTGCCTTTACAGGAAAATTCAGGTTTGTGTATACCTGGAGTTCTATGTGGACCTGGATTTTATGAGACACAAATGCTCTAAATTTTTAACATATGTTACTTTTCTTAGCTGAAGATGCTCAAAATATTAACAGAGAGGAACTGGCAGAAGGAGAAAATGGGCTATGGACACTTTTGAACTTTATTACATGAAGACCTTGCAGAATCTAGAACAGATAAGAGAATTGTGGTCTTTTTTTGTTTCAAAAATACAGTCTGATAGTAAAAATTCACTTTGTTTTCTATATTTTTATCGAGCAGATACAGAAATGATGATGAACTAGTTGCAAATATATCCTTGCATACTTCTGCTCAGCACTTTCTTTAACACCTCTCTGTCCTGCACTGAATATCTATACCCATGCCAGCGAGAAGATCAAGCTGTGGAAAAGGAGAAGAAGGACAGCAAGACAAAGCCTGTATCCATCTTTGCCCATCATGTGTGGTCTTTTAAAACAAGGAATCAAGCAGTGACAAAAGGTGAACAGAAACTGGATGAGCTGAATCCTCAATAAAGGGAGAAAAAGCACAATAATTTGCAAAGAAACCAAATTAAGTAGAGGTGACATGGACAGATACACTGAAACTAACTGTGTAGAAACAGGGGACACATAAAAAAAGTGATGTTAAAAAGGAAGAAGAGGCACACTGGTTTAAAATTGATAGGTAGGTATAACAAAACCTCATTAGGATTTGGTGGAGCTTCACAAGACGTCCCTGTTCTTGAACTGTGAAGCTCACCGGTCCTGCAATCTGCAGGAGTAGCTAATAGGACCAAGTAAGTTTGATATAGTATTGGCCATGAGGATAAGAGCCCTTGCATTTTTAAGTGTTTAAAAAAACCTCACTAATTGTCAAGTGACATTAGTGATCTCAGCAACACTGCTGGACATAGAGGTAGAAGTAGATCAAAGGAGACCGCTGAAAATACAGATTATTACAATACCCACTAACAATGGTGTTATCTTATATGTAGCAAACAGAAATGTGATTTTAATCAATAGGGAAATGAACAAGGTTAATGTCTGAGCTTAAGTCTCCTTTAGATGATTATATTCTGTTTACTGAGGATAGAGATGTTTAAGAAGACACCCTCTTAAGAACTGCAGTTTATGTTTGTTTAATGCTTAAGATGAAAAAACACTAGGTCAAAAATTCTGGACAAAAAAAAAAAAAAAAAAAAAGGAAGATATTAGTTCCAAGAGTAAAAACCACCATAAACATTTTAACATTAAAGAAAACCCAATATTTTAACATAAAAACTCAGCCTGTGAGAGATTCTTCACCTTTTTGTGGTATGCTCCCCCTCCCCTCTCCACAACTAGATGCTTGACTACTGCTGTGCTTGAAGTATCTAAAATAGGATGTCTTGGGATCTGAAGTTTAATGTTTCTAACGTGAAAAGTTTTGTGATGTGTTCAGACGACTTTCCAAGCCTGTATATAGGTTTTAGAAAATAAGAATTTATTTTCAGTTGTTTTAATTATTGCCTTCTGGAGAACTAATTTTCTTAATACAAGAGGGTTTCAATTTTAAAGAATTTCCTTACTTTTTATTTCCCAATGTTGCACGACCAAGAGCTATGATGCTGACAGATGTAGTTCATTGTGAGCACATAGGGATGTCGTTGGGTTCACTTGGCTAAAGAAGAGCATCCTGAAACTGAGGTTAAGATTTTGCAAGGAGTTGTTTTGGAACCATTTTTTACTTTGGGTCAAATATTTCAAGCTAATTTTTTTGTCATTTTTTCCTCACAATGTATTTCCGGAGATGCAGATAAGTTAAAATAAAGAAGTCAATGTGCTGAATATTAACATATCATACTGTTGGTATTATCTTAGGCTATATTTATTTGGAAGGTCAAATCATTTCTAACTGGAATGTTAATAAATAAGGATTAAGCAAGAGGCTTCAAGGGTAATCCTACAATTTCTGATTAATTACAGTGCTACTAATGTGCCTTAATTAACTACAATATGTGGTTCCTATAGCTTGAAGGTCTGACTCTTCTAAGCAATTTATAGCCAGTAAGGTCCAAGGCAGTGCCTGATATAAATTTAATTCATTAAAATGGTAGACTTAATGAGAATGAGGTTATTCTACAGAATTCAGACCAAATGCACATATTAGCTTTAGCAACTGATAAACCTTTTCTAATCTTGCAAAAACTTTTTAGCATTAAATTCTCTGCAATACATTCCTCCTCACTGTAGTTCAATCAAATGAAAATACAGAGGCAAACCAGACGTAAATCAGAAACATAAATGTGAGTCTCCCTCTTCTGCTAAAGGGCCTCTAGGAACCCCATTTGAAAGTAGTTATATATATGGTTGAGCAGGAGGAGGAAGTAATACTGTACTACCATTGTTTATTTAATCATCTAGATGATAAGGTAATTATGCATATATATTTCCATGGAAAAATGAACAGTGTTAGAGAGCATAAAACATTATAGAGCATAAAAGATTAGGTAAAACTGAAAGCCAAGAACTACTGATCTGTATATTCAGGCCAGATAGAATTAACATGATTATTTATATAGTTCCATGCATTTCCGAATAGTTCCGTATAGTTTCCCTCTGGTTTTTGAAAACTTTATTTTAAAATAAAACTAACTAGACCAAAATAAAAATAAATCTGGCCCGTGTACCGGAGAAGAAACTGAGGCTCAAAGAAATGAAGCAAGCTGTGCTACAAAGGAAATCTCTAACAGAGATTGCATTTGCAGCAGAGAAGAGTGTTCAGGGAGAACACAGGGCTACTTGACTTTTACCAGCCTGGCTGTATGCTGTTTTGAACCCTCAACACCTGGGAGGAGCCTGGTCCTCCAGTCCCTGACACCACCACAGTTCTAATAGGATGCAGCTAATAAGAGTTTTATTAGAGTCAGTCTTCTAAGTACATTCATTATCACGCCCTGGTGAGGATCAGAGTCTTCAGATTAACTTGTATGTTTAGCCAGTGTGATGCATGAAGTGCTCAGCAAATATACTTCCACCCAGTCATATAGCTCCAGGAGAAGTCTAGTCTGTTCTGTACCAGTTGGAGTTTTATTATTCCTGTAGACTTACCAATACAGGATGAGGTAATTGGATCAGTAAAATGGCCAGAGAACGAGGTACAGGGTCCCTTTCCCAATGACAGATGGAAAAATGCCTTTCTGGCACTGGAATAAATTTGTGTATCAAGAATCAAAGGAGCCCAGAAATGCTCTCAGGCTATGAACCAATTTGACTTCTGGGAGCAGAGACTATCAATGCATACAAATGTGACAACACCATCAAAACATTTCTTTCCTTCCTATCTCTAGAATCCCTTTGGATAGATTTAGGCTTAACCAGTTACATCGAAGCTACTGGCTGATTTTAGCTAGACAGTAAGACAACTTAATAACAGAGAGCTGGGCTCTGCCATAATGGATTTTCACACAGATAGCCAACAGAACCAGGTGGTCAGACCCTGAACTGGGCAGCAGAATCATGTTTCTAGTTCCTCAAACTTGTTGGATTCTGACCACAGTCACATAAGACCAAGATTGCTGTCCAAATGGCTTCCTTATAGTAGCACTACATGTGCATTTTGATGAAGACAAGGAGAAACTGAAACCGTTAGGTAGCTAGATACTGTACAAGTTTATGCAACTTGTAAACACAGGGCATCTGCTTGATCTTCATGCACAGCTCAGTCCTGGCATCCATGAGACTAGCTCTGAGGGCACAGGAAACCAAATAACAGTAAAAGATGAATGAAGTAATGTTCTACCGTCTTCCTGCCCAAGTGATTCCAGAATTAGAGGTTATTCTTCTATTTCCCTTGTGCTACCAACCATACCTGAGTCAGTGCCACTATATTTGCTGTCTTTCAGTACTAGAGGAGGTCTTATAAGAGAGATGGGAACAGACTTTTCAGTAGAGACAGTTGCAATAGGACCAGGAGTAATGGTTTTGAACTAAAAGACAGTAATTTCAGACTAGATATAACGAACAAATTTTCCAAGAGTGTGGTGAAAACACTGGAACACCCAGAGAGGTGAAAGATACCTCATCCCTCGAAATATTCAGGGTCAGGTTGAACAGGACTCTGAGCAATCTGATATAGCTGAAGATGTCCCTGTTCATTGCAGAGAGGTTGGACTAGATGATCTTTAGAGGTCCTTTCCAACCCAAACTATTCTATGATTCTGTTTCTCAGAGTCCTTAGGTCTGAGTGGTGTATGGAAAATAGAAGAACTTTAACATCACGCCTTTACATGAGATACTGATCCAACTGATGATGTATTTCACATTGGAAAAGAGTTTCCTGACACTCATACAGAGCGAATGGTCTTATTTCAAAACTATATTTTGGTGTCTACAATTGCAATATTTGTAGTTCAATGAGTCACTTTTAGTTCCAGTAGAAAATTAGGATATATTTCTGAAAATCTTACTGAAATATCTTGAGAAATTTGGCATTTCTGGAGCAACAAACATTACTCCTCTTTCCTCCACTACACTGTCAGAGAACTGTAATGCCAATAGTTGACAAGGAACGCAATCTCTGAGACAGATGGCCTGCTTATTGTGTTGTTGCTTTCCTCCTAGTCAGGCTAATTTGGCCCAGATGTCTTTGAGAGGCACCTGCTCTTTTGTTCAAGCTCCAAGAGTTTTCTAAGAAAATGAAAAGGCTGGGGTAGAGTGTGAAGAGTGGGAAGAGGCTCAAGAAAAGAGGATAATTTTTAAAAATATGTTTAAATTCTTATGTTTACTATAGCACTATGACAGCACTAAGAGGAGGGCTAAAATTTGTTGATGTTCCCTCAGTCATGTGCTCTTTCCTGTGGCCATATCCCTTTGCTATCTCAGAGTCCTCCAAAAAAACAACACTCTCGCGTAATGGATGGCTGGGTGGAAACTAATCTTTTTTGTGGATATAATTCATAAGTGAGGAACAGCAAGATAGGTGGTGATAAAACATGTATACAAGAGAGATGTTTATGCAGGCAGTATTCTCAGATTACTTAACCTTGTAAAGCAGAATTCAGATAGAAAAAAGGTGGTAGGTAAAAAGATGTGTCCTTGTATTACAGCATTCTCTCAATTCAAGCTGAGAACTGTAATAAATTAAAAATAAACCTTCCCAAAACTTCCATCAGACACTGAGCCACATTTTTTAAATGATTGATAAACAATTATAAAGCTGCTGTCACAACTCTAGCATCATAATTCAATATGTGTGCCTAGAGTATTGTTTAAATCACTGGTTAGTGTCAGGAAAAATAAATAAGCCTTGATTCTCATATGGCACTGAATTTTCCTGCTTTGCTTCATTTCTACCCTGGGTATTTTCCCTCAGCTGTTTGAACACTGTCTAACAAGCCAAGCAAGTTTCTCATCTACAAGCTAGAAAGGAATGGCTGTGAATCTCTGGGCATAATCTCTGGACGGGCAACTTAATTGGTGTTCACAGATGCCGAATGCCCCAAGGAAACCCTGGCCACTGAAGTGGATTTAGAACCAGCCTTCTGATAGAAATATTGACAGCTTCTTCCAGAGAAGCATGCAAAGAAACATGACATTTGGGAACTAATATATATGGCTCAACAGCAGCTGGCAAATCGTTCTCATCTGATTTGGCTGGCTGCTTCGCCTTGGAAATCAATAGTAGCAGTTTAGAGGTATTTCACTCTATCTATTAGGTGCAATAAAAAAAAAAATATTAAAGTCAGAGACAGCATATAAACCTCATTTGAATGTGGGTGCTATTCTATAAGACAAGTTACAACCTAAACAGTACATGTCTGTAATCCATGTCTAGCTGCTACAGGTGCTATAGGTGATGAAATATAATCAGTTGTCCACTGTGCAGCTGCTGTTGTAATTCTGGAAACTGTTTGGGAGCTAATTGCATTAGTTTGTTAACATGTTGTCAGGTTACAGCACTTCATAGCACAACTAGCACACACAGGCATCAGGGACAGCACCAGTGAAAAGACCACACCAAAAACATGCCATATCTGATCTGTCAAAAGTTCCAGGGATACGTGTTATAAAAAAGAAGAGATGAGACCCTAATCCTTTTTGAATGTATTTGCCAAGAGCTCAAAAAGGTTTATATTTGAATCTGGTAAAAAGAGAGGGCTTAAAGCTGAGCAATGAGGCTTCCTGTTTCTAGTTTAAAAAATAAATTTAAAAAAAAAATAAATAAAAAAAAATTAAAAAAAAAAAAAAAAAAAAAAAAAAAGAAAATACTGTAGCAGAGCTGTT
>JAYRBT010000114.1:29109944-29123329 GCA_036023395.1 Myiotriccus ornatus
TAAAGCCCTGTGATCTCCTACTCTTAGCAGTGGGCTTGGAGTCAGGACTGAAGTTCTTCTCAATCTCAAAATAGCTAGTTTGCTATTTGATTGATTCCCAGATACTGTGTGCCAAAATAGTCAGAAGTTAAGATTTAATACTGCAGTTGTCATGGACATTAGAGGGAGAGGGCTATGTCTGAATCTCAATCTAAAATCACTCACTGAATTCAGTCACTAAGATTAAAGCCAACCCTTATACCTGCCCTTTGTTTATTTTTCCTGAAGGAACATCAAACTTACAAAGTTCTGAAACTTAGATAACAGTAATTCATCCAAACAATTAGGGACATCAGACCCATTTATTTCAGGGAGATTTGAGAAGCAGTTCCTCAGGTCTTAGGAAAGTTAAAATGGTGAAAGGCCGATGTGGTGACCAAGGATCAGGCTGGGCAGCAAGAAAACAAACTGTCATACTAACAGCTCTCAGTTAACTCAGGATTCCAACTGCACTCTAGTACAAAGATTTTATCACTTGGAATGGCCTTACCCTGAGTTCTGATTGTATTTCAATATAAAGTAGAGGTAGACTGAGTGTTTTTCAGTGAGTTTGTGTACGAGGTCATTTGTCTGTTTCCTTTCTCTCGGAGGCTCAGATTTTTTTCAATGATAAACGTATTACATCTTTCCTGAAAAAAGAAAAAGAGATGTAGAAATGGGTAATAGATCAAAGGCTAGAATGAAAGAGACTGTCATTTATTTCATATTCAATTGTCATAAAGATATACTGGATGTTAGGTTGCAATTCCATATATATCTTTACTTGTTTTAAAAATACATGATTAACACCTGTATTGGATAAAATAATATGTGGGTGTGCCTTTACCATAAATTCAGTAAACATAACTAACCAAGCAAAAATGGTTAAATAAACCGTATGCTGCAGTGGAGAAGTCAACATAGTTCATAGAAGTCTCCTATGGCATCAACTGTTCATTCTGTTCTCTTTCAATCTAGATTAAAATCAATGAAAAAGTAGCTTCAAAGGAACCTTTATCCTTTCATATATTTTGATGACTATTGGAGTTCTGAGTCTTAACTCCCTTGTTGAAGCTCATTGATTGCAGTCCTTTAGCTAACTAAAAGACAACCTCTTAGGCACTGAATCTGCTTTATTAGGGCACTTATCTAATATTTTTAGCTGCATATTTACATTCTTCACAGTGCAAATTTTTAGAACTCTTTTCTGAGTCTGAGCACATATTCAGAGTACAACTTGTACTCCTGAGCGGAGTTTTTGTGCACTTTGTGCATATTCTGGTAAACACAATCAGAATGGATTTTCAAAATTAGTTCCAAATTATTAATTTTCAGCATAAGAAACCTTTAAAATTCCCTGTGAAATGTTTCGTTAGCTGAAAGGAGACAATTAAAGACAGTAACTGGAATATAAACTGCAAAACACACACTTGCAAGTACTTCTTATTTTTTAAGTGTAAGGAAAGGGAAGACATCTGGAAAAGTTGAAACTGATGTCGTCAAACTCAGTGAAGAGTCTGTAGATTCAAAGTCTTTTTAGCATTAGTGTGTCTCTAAAGGATGTATAATGGTGCTACAAATGTCTGTCTTTTTATCAGAGAGTCTAATAAATTAGTCAGAGGTGAGATGAATTCAAAAAGTGTTCGATATATTTATGCTGCTTTGGATTGAAAAAAAAAAAAGGTCAAATTAAACAAGGCAGGGAAGAGGTGAAGAGACAAGGAGACAAAGAAAGCGGAAGAGGAAGCAGAAGTGTATGGACTTCATGGAGCAATTCATCAGCTTCCAAAAGACATGGGTTCTGAAACTCTGAACCTCACAGACAGGTTCTGAAACTCTGACATGAGTTGTACTCATTTGCATTTCATGCTGGTGAAGCTTGGCTGTGGATCTGAGAACCTGCTGAATTTGCTCTGAAATTTGTGAAGCCTTCTTCACTAGCCCAGCACATCAAACAGTACAAAATTTTGGTTGTGTTCTGGACTAGTAGTAGGGGAATGCTTGACTCCAGCTTCTAAGCCTCTGGAAAAGTGTTGATTTTGCTCTAATGTTACTACCACTGTTATTGAGGTAGTAAATCAAGTAGTCCAGGCAGAAACTGGCAGCACACTCAACAACAGGTGATAGTCACAGCTCTAAAAAACAGTGGTTTATTACTGAGATGATTCACAACAGCAGATTCACACTTAGATTGTAAGCATTTTGAAATGCACACCATCTGTTCCTGTATGCCTTGTCCACACTTAAGAAACTACTATCATAATAATAGTTATAAGAATAATGGATGATTAAATGGGTTAATCTAGATCTTTCAGCAGTGTCAGTCAAAGCAATAAAGAACACCAAAAAACATAGCTTTCAGCCCTCTTCATGCCTCAAAGATTTCAGGTTGAGGCTCACAGTGATTCTCAGAACAATAATCTCACCTGTCAACTTATTTGTTCCACTAGTTTTAGACTCTGACAAGTTGTCTTATCTCAAACACAACTCTGAGAATGTTTTAAAAATTCAGCCAAGAAGTGATTTTCATTTTTCAAGCCTCTTTGTCCCTTTGACAATTTCAAATCATGAGGCTTTAGAGGTTCTAAAAAAAAATCACAGTTTTCAGTGGGGCAAGGGGAAAGTACCATAACTAGCCACCAGAGTCCAGTGTCATTAAGCCTTACAACAGTGAGCAAAAGTCACCATTTGTTGCTGTGTGGGTCTTCTAGTAATATTTCTCTCCCCCAGTAGATCTTGACAGTTTTAGAGTTAAAACTTGAATCAGATGGACACTTCCTAGGTAACTGTACTTTGGCAAGCCTTCAGTGCAAACAGAAAACCCAAAGCCAAAAAAAAAAAAAAAAAAAAGAAATTTGCATTTAGGTGGTGAAATTAATTTTCCTATTTTCTTTTTATGTTTTGTTTTGAAGAGAGTAACAAGCAGCAAATCATTATAACTTCCAATTTTTGAGATAACACCTGCTTGGAATTATACCAGCCCTGATCAAATTAGAGGTCTGCCTCTTATTTAAATATATTTTCCTATCCCAGGAACAATATGTTCTCTTTTTTTCAGTTTTATTCTTTGCCTGTAGCATGTGGCAATAGAAACAAATCAAATCAGCTCAATTTATACCAAATCCAAAGAATGAATTTCTTTCGGTAATACACCCACACTTCCACACTTTAAAAAAAAATAAAATTGTTGGCCCCATGACTTATAAAGCTCTGGAGCATTTATTTTGTTCATTAAGAAGAAGTCAGACCTATAAAGACACTCACATTGTATTGTTAAAGAAAAAAAACATTGCTAAATGATGCAGCTATAAAGGAGATTATTAAATAGATAGTTAAATGTTGAATAGATTTTGAAAGCCAGGGATCTTCCATCCAGAGACTACTCTAGCTGATACCTAAGCCGGAAATCAGTTTCCTTGAACAGCAATTTCCCTTCCTTGACTAGCTCAGGAGTAGGGGAAATGTAAAATGTAACAGAACCACCATGATCTCCCTTCACACAACTGTGCTAACGAGCAAGTCGGGATCAGCCTAGCTCAGACTGTGTTCAGACTGATTATGGTAATTTTCATAATCAGTATGTGTGGCATTGATACTTAGATATTAGGGAGCGAAGTGCCAAAGGACAGTCTCTGAGTAAGTCTCAGACCACAGTCAGTAGAGGCTGGGATGTATTCTGCCTTTTCCAAACAGCTAGTTCAGAAGGTAAAAGATTATTAGAGTAGGTGGCTAAAAAGTATTGTAATTTTTTTTAAACTGTACTAAAATGAGAAGAGATCAAAAGTGTTCATAGCACAAAGATAATTCCTTTAGCAACTACTTAATCCTGCAGTTATTTCAATCTCCTCAACTTACTTATCCTAAAAATAAACACCACATTTTCTCTGAAAATTGTATTCTTGGCATTGCTTATTCACTTTCCACTCTGTTCTAACCTCAGCTCTAACTTTGACTCAGGTCAAATATAATACTTAGTGCTTAGAAAGTGATTTCAGTTTGAAGGCTCAATCTGCTTTGCAAACATTAACAAACTCAGTCCATTCTATTTCTTAAAGTCAAGTACTATCTGAGGAGTTAAGAAAGTTACTGACAGAATCTGGAAGTGAAAACTGCTGAAATCACATCCAGGATCCATATCTTCAACAAAACACAATCTAGTTTTGTGGGTTTTCCTGTTTGGGGTTTTTTTAGGGGTTTTTTTTAAGGGCATAAATTACATTGTGCTATGCAGAAACAAAACTGAGCTAAATTACCCTTTATGCTGTTCTTGTAACTGAAGTTAAACTGCATATCAGTGCCAATCAGTAACCATTCAATAGTATTTCAGTGGTAAAATGCTGTCTTTTCTGTTCTAGAATGTTTTGATTTTGATTTGATTCTTTCTATAAAAGGTCATTTGATGTTAAAATGTGGTATTTAATTTTGATTTTCTCATTTGGCTCTCTGCTGTCTTTTTTTACTTTTGGAGAAAAGTGGATATGTTTAAAATAGATGTTAGCTCAGAAATATGAAGTATTAAGATCCAGTAGTTAAACAACTGGTTTTAATACAGACCTTTTGACATTTTAGTATTTATTTATCTGGGATATTTTTAATACTGTCTCAATTCAAAATTCACAGTTTATGCAAATCAGGGAAACATCACTGCAGAATTGGGATGTCCTTTAAAATACAAATTCTATGTTTGTGAAAATCATGTCCTCATTTAATTTGATGAGAGTCTTGTAGTGGGGTCCAATAACAAGCTTGTATAAGCTTTGCCCATTGTGATTCTAAATACATTTACAATCATGCACATACTGTCTCCATTTTCAGACAGAGTCTGAATAGCCTTGATAACATTCCTAACAAAAGAGGAATAGAGACAGGGTGGAAAGTGATGGAAGACAAAAATTAAAGTGTACACTTTTTATCTTCCAAGTTAATGAAACAACTGACTTGTCTTCTACAGACTGTGTTAGGGTTTCCCAATGGTATGTACTGGATGGCATGTGATCCTATACAGAGAACCACTACAGAATGTAGTGCACATGCAAGTATGATGTTTCCATTGGCATACACTAAAACACTCTAAGGTGCTATAAAGAAAAAGTCTCTTTCTATGTATTTGTTTAACTTTCAGTTGAATTGCTTTCAAAACATGGATATAAACTTCTAACAATATTAATTCTATATAAGAAATATTTGTACAATTGTTGCCTGACAGTGTCTGGTTTTATGGAGATTTATCAAATAGACATGATTTTAATAAAGTTAAAGTATATGCAATGAACCAAACTAGTACAGTTCCAACTCTAGTTTAGAGTGATAAAAAAAGCATTGAAATGGGTCCCGTTTGGCAGAAGTGTTCAGTCTCCAAAACTCCTCCTACCTTAAGTGGGAGTTATGTTGTTCCATCCTCTAACAATTCCTACAAAACTGAAATGTCGATTACTGTGTCAAAGGCTGTGTCAAAATACCAGTTGTCAAAACAGAGGGAGATCACTTCAGTTTCTCATTGGAATATAATGGCTGATTGATACAAAAGGAACATGTTGACATGTTTCATAGAATCATATAATAAGACAGGTTGGAAAGTACCTCTGAGATCATCAGGTCTAATCCTTGATCCATTACCACCAGAGTTACTAGGCTATGGCACTAAGTGCCACGTCCAGTCTCTTAAGAAGCTCCAGGAAGGGAGAATCCACCACTTCTCTGGGCAGCCCATTCCAATGCCTGATTGCCCTCTCTGTAAGGAATTTCTTCCGAATATCCAACCTAAACCTCCCCTGGAAGAGTTTAAGACCATGCCCTCTTATCTTACTGATAGTTGCTGAGTCAAAAATGAATAAAGGAACACTAGGGCATACTGTCTTTAAAAAGAAAATAACTTTCTGGAATGTGACTGGTAAATATGAAAATAAACAGGCATGTCAGCCAGTTGAGACATTTCTGGAAGCGAGTGGGTCAGCACCAAAACATATGGGATCAATCTTAAGCAGGAGGTATTTATAATCCAGTAAGAGATGAGCTTCACAATACCTCCCCTGTTCACCAGGGATCACAGCATGACTGGAACTGACACACTGATTTTTAACAGTTGCATAATGCAGAGTGCATCAAAATACAGCAGGTACAGATATGCGTGGGAAGACTGAATGCAAACATAAATGGTGTGGGTTTTTTCCAAAATGCTGAATACTCACAGATATCCCGAGATTCAATAATGTTTAAAAACTTGGAGCAGATAATGAAGTCACCTGGTGTTACAGGCAGAGGAGTGGATGCCAGTTCTCTAAAAATATCTCTGATTCTTCTACTGACATATTGGAATAGAAAAGAAATAAACATGGGATATTCCCTTGCAGGTACCTAAAATGATTTGCATATTAGAGTATGTCAGAGATTTTCTGTCCAAGCCCACTTTTTCTACAACTGTTCTTCCCAGGGTTAATTTTCTTTTACATCAGCAGCTTTAAAATCAGTATAGCCTTTTCTCATTTAAATTTTTATCCAGTTTGGAATCATTCCAAAGCTAATTTTTAAAGGTCAGGGTTTATCAGATTAGCATCATGTGCACACAGTCAGACATGAGGTATCCACAGAGGTGGCAACACTTAGGAAAAGTTAATGTTTCTATTTTAATCCTGACCCTCACACGTAATTAATCCCAGCTAGAGACCAAATGATGTTCAGGTAGGGAGGAGAAGAAGCCATGAAAGTGCACAGACTTGACAACGCAAGACTCATTTGAGTGCTGAAACACTGTTTTTCCCGAATAAAGCAAAGTCTACAAAAGAAAAAACTAAGGAAGCATGCAAGGAGAATAAAGAATGTTCTGTTGCAGATAGAAGACCACAGACAGGAGATTTGTATTCAGGAAGTAAAAAGGAATAGAAGCATTTCTAAATGATAAATAAGAAAACAAGTGTGACTATTTCCTTTTGGTGTTGTTCTGTGACACAGAAATAGGCATATCCACTGAGCTCATTGCCCTACAGAATGACTGGTAGTTTATATGCCAATTTGGAATTTGAGAGCTTATACTTTCAGTATAAATCTCTGTGCAAATGTTCAGTGCTGCTCATAGTACCCTTTAATATCTGGCAGGTTTTGTTCAGATGTTGGGGTAGTGATATGACTATCCCAGGGTCCCTTTTGTGTGCCTTCACTCTGAGAACAATGAAGCATGGAATGACAGCACACATTACCTGCAGATGTGCCCGAGGTCACTGGGAGCAGATCACTAACACAGGCTGGAAGGAGTGGTGCTTCCCCTTACAGAGCATAATGCCTTGGATGATGGAGATAAACTTCTGGTTTCTTTTTGTCTCTGGAGCTCTTCTGTACTCCCAAAACACTATTCCTTGTCCTGTTGACATTCTTAATAGTATTTCCATGTAATTAACAGAGGAAGATTACCTAAAGATGAAAATATCTTTCCCATTCAAGATAAATTTTAAGACTTTTCTCCTTGGGACCTTAGTATTGGCTTTCTCAGAGGCAATCTAATCTGAATGCTTTGAGAGATATCCAGATAACTTCAGCCTCCAAAAGAAAAATTCCTTTTTATCAACACAGCAGGAACAAAAAGTCTGGGAAAGGGGGGGAGCCCCATTAGAGGAGTTTGATTTTAATAAGAGGATGATGAAGTTAATTAAAGCTCAGTGTCCATAAGCAAAAAGAAGAAGAGAGAGCTTTGGGTTTTTTCTTTTTTGCTTTTCTCCAGCTGTTCCTATCTCCAAGCCAAATATACGAGCCAAAATGATACAAGCTGGCAGCTTTTTTATAGCAAGGGGATCATCTGTTAAATGGTCAGGTTGGTTTTGTTTTGCCATAGTAAGATGGGGAGTATAGTTTCAGAGTTTTCAGCAGGAATTTAGCCAAAGAGTTCTCATTGCTTTTTTAGACTCTCTTTTCATTTTCCTGCCCATAAATTATGCAATGAAATCCCTTTGCCTCAAAGCTACTCTCATGTCTGGAGTTAGTCATCAGTTTCTCCTTTGCCTGTACCAACTTTAACCTTTCCAAGCATTTTGTGAGTTCTGTGCTTTCATTAATAAGGTGATTATGCTTAGGAAAAAAAAAAAAATCTGTTTGTGTCCTAAAAAGTAGGCATTTGTGCTTGCAAATTAGCTAATAATTGGCCAGGTCTTTATAGGTGCTAGGATCCAAAATTTACAGGGAACATAATAAATCTTTCACTATTTCAACTATTATTAATACTTTCCAGGCCACCCACTTCCCAAAAATTCAGACCAGGAGCCTCAAAACACAGGATTTTTATTGTCTAAATTCTACACTAGTCAGACTAGTGAATTTTGCACTTAGGCCCAAACACTCACAGGCATTCTTAGTGATTGTCTGTTGATTCACAAACTTGGCTTGTTTCTGGAATAAGTCCTTGTTGCACTCTGGATTAAGCTATATACTGTCCAGAGTGGTTACATCTTAATTTAAGACTTTTTCAAAGCCTTTTGGCTCCTTATGACCTCTAATTAGTGTCTGGAGAAAGAGTCACACACTCTTCTCTAGGAGAAGTTCTTTTTAATTTAGTGAGAAAAATAAGATATTTTGTCAAAAGGTTTTTACAGGAGTAAAATACAACCAAGAAAAAAGCATTTCACTGAAATATTCAGCACAAAGACCCATTTCACAGGAAACACCCACTAAACCAATCTACATATACCAGCTTTACTAAAACACAGTTCATTGGATTTAAGTTACCCACAAGAGAAGGAAAAGAGTAAAAGAAAACAGATTAAAAGGGGTAAAGAGAGAGAGATAAAGAGAGAAGGAGAGAAAGGAGAGGAGAATAGTTACCCATAAGATGTGATGATTCACATGGTGGGAGAGGGAGAAGGAAACGGAGAAGGAGAAAGAAGGAGAAGGAAACGGAGAAGGAGAAGGAGAAAGAAGAAGGAGGAGAAGGAGAAGGAGAAGGAGAAGGAGAAGGAGAAGGAGAAGGAGAAGGAGAAGGAGAAGGAGAAGGAGAAGGAGAAGGGAGGGGAGTTACAAGTTACATCATTTTCATACTAATTAGTTCTATCTTTTATTGGTAATGATTCTCTCACTTATCCTCTTTAGGGTGCATATTCAGTCTTTTTCTTCTTTTAGGTCAGTGGATTTTTTGGATCAGTGGGCTTTTTGGGTCAGTGGTCCATAAGTTGGTGGTCGCAATCTCCCACTGTCAGAATTAACTTTTACACAGTCGGATCTGATTTCAGCACCATTGCCGAGTCATCTTTATTAGTTTCTTCCTTATTTTGGGAGCCCTGTCAGATATCCTTGTGGCCTGTAAATTCTGCATTTTTTGTGTCCACCATCAGTGGGCATCCTTTTTCACAAGCTTTGTTAATCTCCCCCTAGGTTTTAGATCACTAAGGCATGTCCAGCCCTAAACCTTAACAAGTCAATTCTACCAACAAGTAACTTGTTTTTCTAACACATGGACATCACTTAGACCTTGTTAGCTGCTATCTGTTTCACAGATTAAATCTCTCTTCTTCTTGATTAGGTTTGAAAGTATACAGAGATCAAACATTGAAGAACTTCCTTGCACATTCCACATTCCAACAGTGTGAACAGAACACATGTGCCTAGCTGAAGGGTCAAGTATCTATATATTGTCCCTTTAATTAAATCATACTGCAAACAGGTTGCCACTGTTTGGAAGTTTTAAATCACTCTGTATTTAAGATCTGGTTCTCCACAGTGTTGAGAATTTCTGGAAAAGGCTGAATATGCTGAGACTTACTTAACAGAAAGGGAATTGGTGTATTTACTCTCATCCTGCATGCTCTTGGTCCCGTAAACTGATTTGATGCTAAAAGAAAATCCTCACATAGTGGATTTTTTGTTGTTTCATTTCAAAATACATAAGGTAAATTAGCCCTGTGGTCTGTCCTGCTGTCCTTTTTCTCTTAATGAATATTCCTCTCCATCTATGCTTTGTTTGGCCAAGACAGTTTCATCATAAATTAGAATTTATAATCAGCACTTTATTTTCACACATTTTCCTTTCTTGTTGATTCACCTCATTCTCACACACTTAAATCGAAGGAGGTTCAAGTACTAAAACTCTAAGCTGTGGTTTCCAACAACTGCTGAGAGAAACACTTCTACTGGGCTCTACTATCAAATACTAACCATTTATCCAGCAGCTGTGCAACATATTAATTCATCAGGACCTCTAAGGTTTGCACAGTGAGGTACCTAATTCAGTCTTAACTAGGAGCATTCCTCAAGTTAGGAACAGGCAAGAAGAGAATTAGGAATTCCACTCTTCCTGTGAGTCCTCAGATCCAATGGAAGTCAACAAAATGGCAAGTAAATCTCAGATTAAGAACACGGTTGGAGAAATCTAGAGGAATAAGGTGATTCTAAAAGGATGGCAACAGCGAAAGGTAATTTCTTGTACTCCCAGCTGTAAACAACCTAACTAGCAGATTAATTTGCAGTATGATGCAGAAAATCATGCTGTTTCTTGACACCTATTTAAATATCAGATTTGCTTACAGTTGAAAGAAATGAATGGTGATATTGTATAGGAAACTAGGAGATAACTTTAACTCCCATAAACTACACTGGTATTCATTAGTTTTCTGGGAGAGGAATGACTAGTCATCATGGGTGAAATGGCAGAAAGACATTTTATGCACTAATTTCTGCAAACATTTGCAGTCGTTGAGTCACTGAAGGCAGAAAAAGTACTTTGCAGTGCTGAAACTATAAAAATAAATAAATCAAACCAAGAACAAATTGGGCAGTATCCTGAGAGTACCTAAACAAAAAGTTTTGACAAAGTCAAAGTGCTGAAAGACAAGGGTATAAATAAGGAAGAAGGTCTTCTTTCCACACAGTCTTCACTTTGAGATTTTACACAAACCTCCTAGTTATCCAGTGGTTTTGGTTTTGCTTCTGTAAGACAGAGAGATCAATGAGACAAAGACTCTGGAAGGCTACATCTCTGAGAGTTAATGAAGAGAGTTTAAATAATAATACCTAATTAGCAAAAGTCCAGTATTTCATTAAAAGAAACCCTGACTTCCAGCCAAGCCTGCACTTCACCTCACAAACTGAACATAATTAAAATATGAAAACATGCTGAAAATATGGCCCATTCTCCAAAAGGAAAGCAAGGAGGTTCTTGATGCTTCTTAGGGTACTCGTTTTTATTTTTTGCATGGTGAATGAAAGTTTAAGACTGTGAGCATAATGCAATAAGGAATCTTATTGTCAGGAACTCATTGGCCTCCACATCAATATTTATAATATATTGCTAGGCCTATACCCTTACTGATTTCACATCAATGCCCAACCTTTTCAATGATAAATTAATCATCTACCTTGAAGTACTGCAAAGTATTCCAGGCAGTTTATAAATAACTCACTCCATCAGAGTCTCAGATCACACAGCATCACCAGTGGAGTCATTGGGTTTTGCTGGTAACCTCTGTCTCAAAGAACAGAGTAATTTCCATCATATAGCAAAAGACTGATCAAGGAGATTAGGACAGAGGAAGTTAGATAAACAGGTGGATTATAAATAAGTAGATTAGTTACTACTATATTTCTGTCACAATTGTTATTAATGATACCTAAATCCTAACATTATGACAATGGAGAGGATGTCATCCGGTATCAATCTGAGGAGCTATACTGCTAATACTGCCACCTGTTTCACATGTTCTTATATTAGAGAAATTGCAACCCTCCTTTTCCCCATATCCCCAGATTTGAATCATTTTCTGTTATAGATCCAAATGTGCAGGGCTGCAAGATCAAAAGGTGCTGCAAATATACAACCACACTCATTTTTTGCAAGGTTGCCCTTGACCTGTAACACATAAGGTATATTCAATTTATTTGAAAGGAAGATAATTTTACCTACAGAGAACTATATTTACAATGAGGAAGTAGGTACAGCTCTATTTTTTTCCACAGATTTCTTCCTTACATTCAACTGATGCAGCTAATGACAGTCACTGCAGACTGATGATATCACCAGCATTTTTGAAGGTCTTCAAGGAACCAGTGCTCAATATTAAAGTAAAAGTAATAAATAAAAGGTAATAAAAGAGGCAAATAGTTTGTGTGATGATGGAGCACTGTTATCAACCTGAAAGCGTTGAAGTTCCAGACATGGAGTGCTATACATGGAGTGGTTAAAACACTGATCCAGGAAACAGAGTAGGGCACAAGAACTGAGAGCCACTTATAAGGATTCAGAGCAAGGTGTGATTCTCATGCTTTACTCGTCATTATCTGTTTTAGTATAGGCATTGTCTTCCACTATCTCTTCACATCGGTGAGTCCCAAGCACAATGGTGTTCCACTTTCAGATGTAGCCTCTTAATGTCTATATAAGAAGTAAGAAGCTTCATGTCTTCTTGTATATCCAAATAATAAATACATCACCAATAATTATAAGAAAAACCTGCCCTGACATGCATGTTTCCTGGAGAAAGGAATAACCATGTCGCTTTAGTATTTTTCATTGATGCCAAATTCCCTTGCACTAAATTTGTAACTTACAATGTGTTGTTTCAAGACAGTATGAATAATGAAATGGAGATTTTAGATATAAATAGAAGCCTAGTGGTTTTTTATTCTCAAAAATATGCAATAATCACCTTTTTCAAAGATAAATTGGAATGACTGGCCATCCATTGAGAACACTGTAGTTGATTCATGTAATGAAAGATGTAGTGAGGGGAAGAATTCAACCAGGACGAGAGAAGGTAGAGCCTAAGAAGCAAACATGGAATCAGCGGAAGAAACACATCAGAACATTATGCACATTACTTTGATGAAGCTTGTAACTCTACCCACAAAAGATGGTATGCACCAATTATTTTGATTTTTAGGAAGAAATTTCCTTTTAGGAAGCAATTCTTTACTGTGAGTGTGCTGAGACACTGAAACAGGTTGTCCAGAGAAGTCGTGGATGCCCCAACTCTGGAATTGTTCAAGGCCAGACTGGATGGGGCTTTGAGTAGCCTGGTCTAGTGAAAGGTGTCCCTGCCCTGTGCAGGGGTTTGGAACTACGTGAGCTTTAAGGTCCCTTCCAACCCAAACCATTCTACAATTCTATGATTTTATACTGCTTTTGAAATGAAACAGCTAAGAAGTGACAAATGGTTAAACTCCCTCCACTGCTGGTTGCTGAAGAATTTAATCAATGTTTTACTAATATTGATGCCCCAAAAAGGCAGGTAAAGACTGCTTAGAGACAGAGTTTTATGCCTTTAAACAGCAGGTATTTATTAAGCGACTTCGGGCTAGCTCCCCAGCTCGAGCCCAGCAAAAGAGCTCCCAAGTGGTCAGGCAAGGACAGGTAATTTATACAGTTTTGATTATGATTACAACATATTCACATACAT
>JAYRBT010000114.1:29123429-29140812 GCA_036023395.1 Myiotriccus ornatus
CTTTGAGCAAGGTAGAAAACGGGGGGGGGGGAAAGTGGGTCTTTGCAGTAAGATGCTTCGATTAACCCTTCTAAAGCTTTGTTTTGCTTCAATATTCCCACCCTTACCTGAACCATTTGACTTTTCACAGTAAAATCAATGGACACTTCTAATGTCTAATACTGATTCTCTTCCTGAAGTGTTTGGAGATATATGTATATGGTTGGTATTTCATTTTATGAACATCTTCTTCTTCTTTAAGGATGAGAAGGTTTTAAGTTTGTACTATTAGCCAAGGAAAAGGGCAGGACAAAGTCACATAACAGAATACTTTATCTGGCATGTGGTCTGTCTAAAAATGTTGTTCCATAATATTTATTTATAACAATGTTATAAAATACATCAAAATATTTGGAGTTCAATTAGGCTCACCTCTGCCACATGTGAAAAGTCTGATTAATACTGTCCAGTGGAAGACACATTCTGTCTCCTTATTTCTCTGCATTGAGAGGAACGTTCTTTGGTTTGGGGGTTTTTAATACTTTGACTAAATATTTTGGAGCTTTGTACAAGGGATCCCTAACCACAGAGACAAAAAGCTCAAGAGCCAACAGTGCAGAATATATTGATTCAAGGCAGTTTAGTTTCAAATAATTTTTAACTCTGAGCAAATGTTAATAAAGGGAATGGAGAGCTTTTCTTCATCTTCCCACTTCTCTTTCCCTTAGGATATTAACTGGCTGCATCATTTTCCAGGTACCATTTCTTGTATTTGACTAAACTATTATAAAATCTTTTAATCCTTTGGATGTTTAAACCCCTCCCCAAAGTTATTACAACATGCAAATACTAGACTGGTTTTCCTGTTACACTATACCTTGCATTTCAGATCAACTGTCAGCTGATCTCATGAGTTAATTAAAGTGTGTGAAATGAGTAGATTGTTTTTATTTTTTATGAATTCTTAATCAAGAATTCCTGACTAAGTTTGTAGTGACTGAAAACTACAACCACTTTGAAAGTCACCATACTGTCTGCTATGTAAAGGTAAAGCTTATAAGGTCCTTCAAGGGAAAGTTTATAGCATTGAGCTGGTTATATTTCATTAAAACAATCTTCATCCAGGATGTCCTGTGACAACACAGACTGGAAGAATTGCGAGAGTATCCTTACTGTCTTCCTAGAAGCATAAATTATTATTATTTTTCTAAAATAAAGGTGTGAAGACAGAGGCCCTGAACCTGGGAGCTGGGAAGTATTCCTGCATCCCATGTTTTAGATGTAAGCTGTCTAAGGTGGTTTGATATATATTAGGAAACCCAGCAGTAAGTCACCAGCTGGTTTTGACTCAAAACTTTAATCAAGATTATATGGTTTGAAATAAGAAATGAAGATCAGTGTTACTCCTGTTCATCACATTTAAATTAGAGTGTATGTGATACTTACACAGGGACAGTGAGGTCATCAATGGGATTCAAAGTCTAGCATGAAAGGCATAAATCCTTACCACTGGATCCAAAGGAGCAAATCCATTAGATGCACCAATAGCAAACTTTTATAACTCCCTAGGCCAGCCTTTGGAAGCAAACAAAATCACATACACTGAATCAGACAAACAAACAAGCAAGCTCTGCTGAGGCATACGTACTGGACATGCAGACACACAGGTTTTGTTCTGAAGATTCAGATTTAATGTAGAAATAACCATGCCTGCTCTAAGGGATAGAACTTGGATCTTCATCTTTCATTCAATATTTAGAAGCTTTAAGAAATATTTGCTCTTCCTGGGGAGAAAAGCATCCCACAGGAACTGTGTGCTCTGCCTTTCATAAGGTAGAACAGATGAGATTTTCAGGACTTAGATGAAGAACAACAGTAAGTGCTCTGCTCCTACATAATCCCAGAGGATTTTTCTCATCCCAGGACTAAATCTATTCTAAATCACAGATCACTATTTAGGCAGAAGTAGTATATCGTGCCCACTGAACTTCTTTGTCAGAACACAGAGTTCCCCTGGAACATGTAGAGTCCACTTGCAGCAATGCCAATGCAGCCACAGAAGTAGGTACTTCTTGATCAATACAGATGGGCCTCTGAAGATTTCTCTACACAAAACTCTGGTGTGGACCACTGCATAAATTAACCAGAAAGAGTTAATAGTGCCTTCTCTGAAGACACTTCTTCTCTGAAGAAGGGAGAGAATGCAGACCAACTGTTACCTTCTTTCTCAAGTTGCACATCTGCTCAACTAAATGTTCTTGGAAGAACACACTTTAATCTCTTGGTGGGTCTTATGATCTTATTGCAGACTGAGCTATAGCACCCTGGGCTGTAACTTCTAATTCCTCTACAGCAAGAATCACTGCTTCAGCAAACCCTTGGATTTTTTCCCCACTGCACATAATCCTGTCTGCAAAGTGAACACAAGGTAAGATCAGACGCTAATCCTGCAAGTTAAGACTTGAATTCCATTCTACACTTTGCCACTAGTTTATTTTACGAAACTTATGCTTGTTCCTTAGCTACTCTTGTCATTACTCCTAAGTCAGCTTCTGTGTCACAAAGCTGACAGCAAGCCTGCCCAGCACTCTAAGCCCACACAGACAGACCATGAATAACTGGGAAAATGACACTTTGAGTTCATTAAATGTTGGTCAAAACTATTTAGCTACCACCTTCTAGATCTATGACCAAGCTCAGATTTAAACTGACATAAACAGTTCTGTTTTCTAATATTGCTTAACTTATGACACATTAATATGTGCTTTACCTGTGTGTGTCCCTTCCTTAGCATGAATAATTCCATCAGCTTAATGACACAGGGAAGGGAGAAGATGTCCACATGCAACCAGCTGCCTGCTAGTTAACAGTCATGCATGTCTGATATTTTCAGAAGTCAACTGATTTCACATCCTTTTTCTGGAAAAGATCTGTCTGTGTTTATTTATCACTGCCCTAAGTAATGTGTTGCTTTTCAGTCCAAATACTATTTATACAAGCATGAAAAACAGACACACATGTAAAGGAAGATTAAAAGTTCACATTTTAAGTTATCTGGAGGTCTTATTACAACCAGCAAAAAGCCAGGAAACTGATAACTAAGAGCTGACACTCCATGTATTATGTCAGATTTTATTTCGTGTGTGAGTGTACATGTGTATGGGAGTGGCACTTTTCCTTTCTGGGCTTCTTTAATGTTAATTTTAAAATGGGTCTCATATGCTGGAACAAAATTGAGAGACAAGAACATAAACACAAACTGACAGTGTCCTTACAAACGATAAAGGTAATACCAGCAGGCACCATTTGCTGTAATTACCTCGACATGCTGCTATGCATCTGTCTTCCAGGGTTACTTAACGGGACCTTTTTAACCACAGTGCCAAAGGCTTTCTCTTGCACTTCCCCTCTCCATTGGTATGATGCTTCCACCTCACCCCACCATGGATAATGAGGCTATCTCAGAACAGACTGGTCACAGACCACAGGAGACAACAAAAGATTATTTGGCACATCATGAGACAGAGACAGCATGAAACAATCTTCGTTATTTTCTGCAAAGTTTCCAACCCAGAGGCCTCAGAATGCTTCAAAAATATGTAAATACACAAATAACTAAGCATCATAGGAGCCTCTAAAAATAAAGGAATTATTTTGTTCAGGTCCACAGCCCTGGCATACTGGTATAATTCCTCCCCCAGCCAAAGGCTATGGTCCACAGGGAAGGTGGAGTTCCCACTAGCGGGTTAGAAGCTGTGAGAGCAGAGAACAGCCCTGGCTGAGGATGACACAGCCTCCCTGCAGTGACCCTCTTTTTGTGTCTTGTTAGGCACTTTAAGTCAGGCTGACTGGATATCTGTGGATAGGAAGACTTAACTAAAGCATAGATTTCAGAGTGAATAAAGCAGAAGAGGATTGACAAACTTGAAGAGATTAAATGACTCTGCTTATTCTTTCCTATTCTTTTCCCAGTCTGCTGACCTTTTTCTGATTTTCTCAGGTTTAGAACTGAAAGCAAGGTGGGACTTAACTGTTTCACAAGTGCTGTCCAGCAAAGAGTAAGCAAGGATTAATCTGCAAATTCAGCTTACCCTTTTCTTTTCCCTTTTCCTGCAAACACATTGATTCTAAATGCCATTGTGTTTCATTACAAAGTAATTTAATTTATTTTCTCTGGCCACCTCTCGGAATCTTTCAGTCTTGTTTCTTTTTCACTTATCTCTCTTCACTTGAATAGCATGGATTTGATACATTATTCTCCATATAATTTAGTTTTCATGTTATTTTCTGTGCATATTTTAACCTGTAGGTGCTTTTTTATTATAACAGAGACCTGACTGGCATTTATAATAATTTCTAGTATATTTTCATAATAATTAAGATCTGAAGGATTTCTTTTCATTTTTTCAAGGCACACAGAAGTGGCCTTGGAATTAGATATGATGAATGGCACAGAGGAGTATGACTTTAGGAAGCTAAAGGTGCCAGTTACAAAGACAGTGTTTTTAGATAATACTCCTTCTACATCTGTAAATACCTGCATCTTCTTTAATTCTTCCAAAACCAACAGGCACTATACAAAGGACACCATGATTCTTCAGATGTGCTTAAGTTCACTCATGTCAGTATTCTTTACAAAGTGTTTGAAATCTTTTTATCCTCCTCATAGCTTTCCTGAAGTCTGGCCCAAGGTACTTGGAAATGCTAAATGTTTTTGGATTCTGACTCCCAGAGACTGCTGAAAGCCATGGCAATTGCCTTGCAGTGCACCTTATAGCCTTACTCATTCACTGTGCTATGAGAAGCAAGAAAAGTGCTTGAAGTCCTGCCAGAAACCTAATAACTCTAGCTCTGGGTTTTATGATGTTATAGTGGAGTGCCCAACATCCAGAGAAAACATATGTAAAAATAAATAAACAAACAAACAAACAAACAAACAAATAAATAAAACAAGACAAAAGAGACTTGCAGAATAAAATCTACTCTTGACTGAAAAAGAAAGAGATAAAAATATCTTTATGTGTACTTTTCAGGATTGCAAAAGGTAATTGAAAAACAAATCCATAGAACTTTCTAACAATTCAAGAAATGAAGTATCTGGGTGATTTCAGTAAAGTATTTTCAATTTTCCTTTCTCTGTTTGGGCATTATCCTTGAAATTACTATTTTCTTGAGTACGCTGTCCATTTAAAATTATTGCTTTATTATGTTCCTTGCATGTAACCCGTATTATACATTTGTTCTTGCGCTGGATGAATACTAGTCTTGGAATCACAGTTTCTCTCCCCAAAAAGTTCATTAATATTTATTCAATTAATAGTGTCTTCAGAAATATTCCTTCTTCTCAGCTACATATTTCTTAAAGGAAAGCAAATCCAAATGGACAAGCTTATGAAACTCACTTGAAATATTATTTTATTTTCCTGCAATTCCCATTTCTTTTCAGACTTTCAAAAGTATTTTATTGCACCAAAAGAAATATCTTTTAATATTTCACAGGTGAAACATCGATGTTAAGTTATAACACTGAAATTGGTGTTATTCAGTGATATGAGTTTAGCATACAGTGTATACCATGGTGCACCCTGTACTTGAAGATGGTTACAAGTGATTCCTATACAATTTTGTGAAGACCCCTGAAATCATCTCATGTAGGTTACAAAAGCAGTCAGGGTGAACAATTGTTTTCATACCAGCTATCTGTACTCCAGGAACAGAAATGTGATTGCAACAGAGTGGCTTATTTCTTTCAGTTCAATCCTTTTAGCATCTTCCTTGCTAATTATATCTTGCTATTTCATCAATTGTCTGTGGGTTTTTTTCACTGTGTAAAGCTGGACTGAATGGTACTTTAAATCGAGTGGCCACTATGCACTGTGACAGAGCTGTGGCTGAGAATTCTCATTTGTGAAAATCTTTCAGAGTGTGCCCTTGTTCATACCTGAAACAAAACTCAGAATGTTCTGTGAAATCCTTGAAGGGAATAACTCTGTGAAATCTGTTAAAAATGAAACCTTTCATAAATCATTGATTGTTGTTAGCTTTTTTAAAAACAGGGTGGTTGCATCAAAGTTTCTAGTTCCAAACAGAGAGCCTCACTTTTGATTCAAAAGGAGTTGCTAAAATGTCCAGAGATGGGCCACCTAGTAGCCCTGCTGAGAATGTGAGACCACTTCCAGATCTTCTTCTTGAATTAAAGCAGCGTTAAATCTAGATAACATCTGAAACTGAGTTCTTTGTATCTTATATTTTTACCTACCAGGTGCAGAACAAGAAGTTCAGTTTTTAATAAGAATTATTTTACTGAAGTTGATTCAAGAAAAAGCAAAATATGAGGCCATCAGACACTGCACTGAAGCGGAGCCCCTAGGAACTATAGCAACAAGTGGCTTCCATTCCCTAAGTAAAGATAGATATATGGTATCTTCCATAACATGCTGGAGAAGTCACACATTTGGGAGTTCTGTAAAACACAGACAAAATCTATTTCTTGTTTTCAGAGTGATGGATCTGTATCAGACAGGGAAAAAAATCATTATTTTCAGAGGTCTTGTGTGAAGATATGAACATCTCTCTATTTCTTGCTCACTCTTTTTATCTCCTAAAACTGGGCAAAAGATCTTGATGTTTGGCTTCAAAATGAAAATGAAACTTCAGCGATAGCTGAGAAAGGGAGGAGAACTTGGACTGTAGGTCACTCTATGGGTCTTCTTTTATTGAAAACAAAAGCAGAAAACTCAAAAGGAACGTTTTCCCTTTTGGCACTAGTGTGATGTGTGTAGTGGGGCTAGCAAAGAACACTGCCTTCTTCCAGAGATCTATTTTGAGTTCTGGGCAGAAAATCATCTAATTTACCTAAAGTTGAGCTAATGATTGGATTTTGTTTGTTTTCTTTTCTTTCTCTTAAGTGAACAGCAATGTGGATGTATTGAAAGCAAAATTCTACTTTTTCCTTATTGTTTTAATATTTCTCCCTCTGCTGGCCCTCTCTCTCAGCTTTGTTCTCTTTTTATTTTGAGAGTGCCAGCCATTGGAAGAGGTGCTTTCTGTCTGGGGAGATTCATTCAAAGCATAAACTACTTTGCACAGCTGTGTGGTCAGAACTGCAAGATGGTTCATAAATCCCCAAAGCAGATACACACAGGCTATTGCTTTAGTACAAAGTCCTGTGAAAAATAGCATGTGGCAAAACAGCCACAGGAAGGCACAAATAGAACCCAGAGGATCTGCAGCATAACAAGTTTGAGTAAAAAAGGTCATGCCAATTCAAGCAAGATGTGTAAACCTCTCTTACAAAGTAACAAGCTGGGCTTTTGAATCTCCTGGGGTTTCATGATGATTTGACTGGTAATGGTCAGAAATGATTTAAAAAAATCGGCTTCAATCAGAAAAACAACAGTCCATTGAAAGTGAAGTATTTTGCAGAAATGTGCCAATTTGAACAAGTCTGCTGACAAAACTCACCAGTTCTCTGCCTCTTCTCCACTCATTCACCCAGCTTCTTGGGTGCTCCCTGAAGGACTGCCACACAGCTCAAATCTCCAGGGCTTTTAAACTTCTAGGATATCTGCCTCCCAGAACTGCTGCACAGTTATGCTCAGGAAACTTGTTTTCATCAGCAGTGAGTTTATTGGACAGGTTTACCAGTCTTGCTGCCACAGTGTTCAGAGCCTCAGTCTGGGGTGGGCTCCTGGTCATCGTGCAAGCCACCATTCAGAATGAAGTACGAGGAACTCAGTGTTTCCATCACTCAGCCTGTAACTTGATGTTGAAGCACTGTGAAACCGGCCAGAAATAACCTCACTTTGAATGAGTATGTTTCAAGAATTTGAAGAAGCAGATTTTATTTTAGGAATATCAATTTATAGTGTTTCTGAAACAAAACACTTCAGAATTTGATGTTAACAAACACCTTTAGATTTCGGTATCTCTTTCGGAGGATGAAAATATTTCAAATCATGAAGAAAATCATGAAGAACAGGAATACAGATTTCCAAACTACTATAATATTTTCAAAGGGATAGCTCAATAGGTTGTAGAAATAATTGGTTATTTTACTGTCCTATTGCTACCTTGCAGCCCACGGCCAGTTACTAAGAGAATAAAAACACGTATCAACATTAAAGAGAATGAATGAATGCAAATAAATAATCTTTCTACAAACAAAACACCTGGTTCTTTTCCTGTTACATGAGAGTGTCCTAGGCCAGTCCTCAGCCACTGACTACACAAGATGAAGATGTGACTTTCATCCATGCCCAGAGAAATACAGCGGTGATGACAAAAAGGAATTTCAAGAAGGTAAAAGTTTTGCTCATATAATCTATTATCTTCCTGAACAAGCCTTGTGCAGTAAACATTGAAAATGGACAGAATACCCTGACACATGTCCCTTGCACCTCTTAAAACTGAGTGCATGCTTCACAGCAGCCTTTGCATCATATATCTTGCAGAGTTTGTGTTTCCAATGAGATAGCAAAACAAAGAGCAGTCCAGTGTTCACAGGAATTGTTTGTAAAGCGTCTGGACTACATCAAACACCTGGAGAGTTCCTGTTTCCATTTCTGACTATATTGGATTGTTTTACTTTACTTTTGTAAGTACTAATCCTTCAGGAAAAGGCATACTGATTCTAAAACATTGCATATATATCCCCACTGAATGCCCTTTCTTCCCCCACCAGTAGTCAGTCCTCAAAGTCTGAATTTCAGATTTAAGTTTCCCTGTGTGAGCAGTATATAAGTACTGAGGGAAAGCAGTACAGGTATTGATTATCTGTTATGGTCTCTAACATTCTGCTGGATTCAAATCAAGGACAGAGAAATTAGTTTGGTTGAATAAGGTTTCTTACCTTTTCCTTTTACCTTTTTCCTAGCTAGAAAAGCTTTGTACCCCAAGTTATTTTGCATTAGCTCACTTTGCATTAGCACTTTCCCTCACAGTCTTTCATTGTATTCAACCTCAGCACAGTCTCGATATTTTCAGGTTTAAATTGCAAAAATACAGAGAGAAGCTCTGCCAGGAAAAACTGCATTAGGCTGAAGATGTGTAGAAAATCCAGATGAAAAGAATTTGTCAAAAAATGCTTAAAACATCAATGACATTTTTGTCAACATTTTGAATTGCTGTATCCAGAAAAGGAATATTTCTTTCAAGAAGGGTTTTTTTTTACCAGATAAACATTCGACATTTGGAGCAGCTATATTTAAGTATACCATTTACACAGTATTTGAAGAGAGGTTCTTTCTATCCCTGGAACCTCTCCAGACCTAGAGTGTGGTTCTGAATGCCACAGCTTGAACCTCTCTCTACTCACCTGAAAAACTGATATTATTCTCACCATCATTATACACTACTTCATAACTGATAGGCAACATCTCTGTTTCATTTCAAGGCATATTATTATCATTATTATTTAAACCTTGAAGCCTTCCCAATTTTGTCACTTGTGAGGGATGTCAAAAGATATTACGACAGTTATTCATTGATAACTATCATTCAGATGTTCAACAGCAACCAAGCCCACTACAGCAATGTGTGGGAACACAATCACTGTCTAGGGGTACAGTTTGTATGAGAATAGCAAACTGAAACAGAAACTTCAGTTGTGAATTCCATACATAAAAACATCTGTGAAATAAATCAAGCAGCTCCTTCCCACAAAGAGAATACAAACATTTCACCAGCATTTCAGAGGGATATTTAAATAAAGTTTACATTGCCACAGGGCAATAAACTGGTGGTGGTGCAATAACTGTAAAATATATGGTCTTATTACTAGCCATTTCAACATTTATTTATTTCTTATATGGTCATACAGCAGAATGCCATGTACCTTCTTCTTCTACCTTGACACTAAAAGCAAAAGTGCCCTAATGCAATTGACTTGTTCGGTCAAGTGGCAAAATGTTAATTAGTTTTCAGAAAAGATTAATTCATTGAATTCTAAGTAAGTGAACTTTTTCCAGGGAGCTGAAAAAACTCACTGTGATATGCTCTGGATTAGCAAGACATCTCTTCGGAAAACACCACAAAATCACTGTTTCCTGAGGGCACTGTTCTATGTGTGTCTCGGTAGTTAAAAGGTTAAAACAAAAGAAAGAATCACAGAGAGACAAGGATAAAATGCTAGTGTTTTGTTGCAATTTGAGCAGAATTCACTTTGTACAGCTAATTATAATCAAAATCTAATTCAACAGTTTTCTTAAACTAGTCTCTGTCACAGTGTTATTTCTATTGATCATAGCTTAAAAGAAATTAAAAGTAATCTGACTTAGAGAAAAGGGCTACAAAAATAAAAAAAAAAATACAGAAAGAAAAGAAAAGTTGATAGCAATTAAGAAAATTCAGATATTAGCAATTGCAGAAAAGTTATAGGGGGCAGAAAAGGATATCAAGGAAATAATGTGTAGATGGAGAAATTTAGCAGATCAGAAAGAACTTTTAACAACAAAAAGAACATGAACATAGGCCTGGCTTATTCCTACCCAGAAAAAGCAAAACCACTGATGAAAAGTGCATTCAGTAGATATTTCTGTTCTTTTCTTGGAAAAAACAGGTTAGGTATTCTCTTCTCAGCACTTGGGGGTCTTTCAATACCTTCCTCTCTGCCAGCAGTGCAAGACTACATAAAGGGTTCTACTACTACTAAATATATTCAGATCAGCAGACCTATGCAGTTAGTACGCACAAGTTTTAAAAACTAAGAAGTTCTTTTTTTTGATTTTCAATGAATCTTGGAAAATTAGCAGGTTTGCAGAGGATATTTAAAATGACACACTGTGTTCAGAACTTACTTTGAAATAATTAAAAGCTCACAGACACAGTAGATAAGATGTATTTCAATTTGGTTTCAAAAGCTATGACATGACATGGAAGCTTTAAAATCAAATTACTGCTAAAAAAACTCAAGAAGACATATACTAGAGTAATTAAGAATTGGCTAGTTTCCTTGTAGAAAACTGAGAGTGACTTTTAAGAAATAAATGGTAAAAAAGTTATATTAAGTATTTAAGCATAAGAAATTCTACCTATTTCCATAGCGGGTTGCGTGAAAAGAGATGATCAAACAGGGGGTTAAATTTTCGAAACATTTGGGAAATAAACAATTAACTCCAGAAATCTATGAGGCCTCTTACAGGTGAGAAGATCAGGTGAGATAATCATAATATCCTTTCAGTTCTTCTAATTTATTTATCTGTTAATTAGACCTATGTAATTGGACATTTGATTGCTCCAAGGCACTGAGCTGAAAGCTTAATTTACCTGGTCTGCATGGATGTATTGTACCAGACGTACATGAAATTGCACTTCAAGATTTAAATAAATGCTAGTGACACGGCAGTCAGGTCAGCAAAAGGCAGGGAAGTAATAAAACAGCTACAATACAGACATTGCAGGTATGAGTCAGAATTTATGCCAACTGCTACCTGGTCCAGGCCTGTATGGGCCAATACTTTCTGTTGTAATAAATGTGATAGAGGCTGTACATAATTAAGAATGGCTTCTGAAAGTTTAAAGTGCTCTAATATATTTATGTGTGTTTTGGACCACATTCTAATCCGGCTGTGTCTGCAGAAAGTAGTGATATTCCTTGAAATGGTTATATTCATTAAAACATCATCACTTTAGCAGCAATGCCTAAAAAATGTATGGTGGCACTATTCAGTCTAACAATTCAGTAGGAAGGAAAGGATCAATGGATAGGTATTCCCTTCTGGAGGGTGAAGAACACAGAGAGCAATTCAACATTTGTTTTACTATTTCCTAATTAACTAGTTAGCATTTATATTACTATTTATGACCATCTAATCTGAAAGGGCTACTCAATCCTCTTTTCTTCATGCTGCAGTAAGCAATGGTTCCCACTGCTCCTTTAAACTAAGATTATTTTAGTAAAACAAGCAAGTGAGAGAAAATGCTCAGTCTCCCATTATCTTGGCTATCTGTGTGTTTTCCTCATGGCATCTCTCCAAGTGCTTAAAAAAAAAACCAGGTAAATTGTTAATAGCTAGTGGAAATAGACAGTTAGAGATTGTTTTCTACACTTTCTCTTCTCCTTGAAATTCTCTTTTTCTGTTTCAAAAAATGAAATACAGATTTATTTACCTGATGATGAAATGCCATGTGACCATTCACACTGCTAAATCTGCTCAAGACTGAAAGCAACAACAAATAAATTCCTAATGTCTGCTTTTCCTATCAAAAAAACATGTTTGTCTTGCTTTTAGATTGACACAAACCTACAGGTAATCCTTTCCGTTCCATGGTGGTGACAATAGCAAGGATGACAAGGTACAAAGTGCCTGGAGGGCAGGAACCTGGCTGTGCTTGTAAGGTTTCTTGCATTGGAGCAGGAATCCAATCTACAAGGAAAACAGCTTCCAATATTCAATTTTTTGGGAAAAGAGGAGTAAAGCAAACTCAAGATTTGCCCCTCTTTAGCTGTTCCAGTTAGACATCACCTCTGGTCTGGGTTCCTTACACAACCTGGAAGGCCGAGCCCCAGCTCCTCTCCATGAGATACCTACAGACTTCAATTTGTCCTTTGGGTGCAGAGAAAAGCTGCAAGTCACTTCCTTTTTCTCTTGAAGAAGAGCAAGTGTTTGTATCATTCCTGGCTCATATCCATCTGTTCAATAGTAAAATAAGGCAGTATGTCCTCCAGATGCAGCATCTCAAACTGAACACAGACCTAACATCATTTTCTCGTACATGCTGCAGCTGTAAAGGCACAGGGTACTTCACACATAGAGAGAAGCCCTCTGAAAGGATCTGGCCAGGTTCAAACAAATTGCAGTGCAATTCACTCCCCATACCGGAGGGTCTTTTAAGACTCACTAGCCATCAGTATCTGCAGTAGTAAAATTATAAAAATTTCCTCCTGCATTTTCCTCAGAAGGTTTTTCACCTCCTTTTGAAGTCTATGGAGAATTCTGACCCCAGATGATGGTGGTAAGATTAAGGGCTTTTCCTGGATGATCCTTGGGAGCAAGAAGTTCATCTTTCTGTCTGCCTATAAAAGACAGTGCACATGGGTTTACCCACACAAGTGATGGGTCAGAATTCAGACAACTCTGTTTTCACTAGTAGACACAGATTTGACGTTTTCAAAATGTAAGTCTTTGCTTAGGCTTATTTTTAGAAACAAAGAACAGGAAACACAGTATGCTTTTAGTATGGGTGTCCTTTAATAATTAGCTGATCGTCACAAGCTTCTCTCTGAGCTGTTACTTCTCCTTCAGCTCATTTTATCAGAGTGGGGCTTCTCTCCAGTACTGCCCCTTGCACAAAAATTAATTTACTCAAGTAAAATCATGGTTTGTTTTTCTGTGGTCCGCCTGCAATGATTTGTAGTTCTATAGGGGTTGGACTCCATGATCTTGGAGGTCTTCTCCAACCCAATCTATTCTATGATTCTATGATAGTCAATCCTTTTTTCTGCACCTGGCAAAAAATCAGATGAAGATAAAGAAGAAAGTATTCCAATCATATAGGACAGATCAACAAGGATTTAACCACATCTGAAAGAATCAGTTTATTAAAGGTAAACAGCAGGCTAGAACACGTAGCACACTTCTCATTTTTTGGCCTAGCTTTTATATTTTGAATTCACCAGTACATCTTAACTAGGTATTAAAAATCTCTTTGGAGAATATGAACAAAAAGGTTTGTTTTGAGGTTAACATTAAAAAAAAAAAAAGTGGCAAAAATTTTTCAAGTTTTTCAAATTGAAATAGGGAAGCACACAGTCCAGATTCTCCCTGGATAATCCTATGACTCTCCTTCTCTCTTGCATGTGGATTTATTATCCTGTGGCAGTGACTTTTATGGGTTAGTAATGTTATTGCTTTGATTTAGATTCTTTGCAAATACCACAGTCTATTAAAAGCATCAGTTCATCAAAGTCTACAGTATTAATTTACCAGGAATATCCCCACAGGATTTTTAAAAATAATTTGTATTATGAAATCATGCTTCAAACTGAACTAACAGAAAACTAATTATAAATGAGAGCATAGTGCTAATTAAACCACCCACTCCAGCATTAAGGCCCACTTGGGGGTATTCACATTGGTAAATTGCCAATTTAAGCTAAACTGCAGGATATAATATCCAAGTATTAGCTAGCCCTACCTTTCTGCTACTTTCTCTCCTTTGGTCTGCTCCATAAAAATAAAGTGTCGAAGGCAAGAAATACAAAGATTTTTAATCCTTAAAATATTTTTTCTGTGAATAACAATAGCTACTCAAGTAGCAAGGGTCAATCTAAAACATGAGGGTTTACAAGCCTGACTCTTCACATTATTAAAGCTGACGTGCTCTCTGACATGCCTGGCCTGTTCCAGATCATCTTGTTGACAATCTAAGAACTAAGGAAAACAGCTCTGTGCTAATCCATGCTCAGGGCTTTGCCGTTTTCTGGCAGAGGGACTCATTTCAGGAGAAAGGGGTCATCAGCACTCAGTGGTCCTTACCACAGCACAGATCTGGCCCACCTAGCTTCTCTGCCTTGAGTCTTCATGACAGAGGGGAGGATCTCCAGCAGAAGAGCCACAACAAACCTCTGGTCAATCCTGTTCCATCCACAGTCTCTGACAGTAAAAATGCCAAGTGCCAGCTGGGCCAGGCAGCCTTGATCTTATTTGCTGTCATTTAGACTTAAGGTCACCTATGAAATAAGCAATCTGTGAATGATAAAATCGCCTGCTCTGCTCTGATATTTTGTTCAGAGAGAGAGATTAAAATGAATACTCAGAGCATTTCTTTCAGTGAGGAGGGAGATGATTTTATTCCTAGTAACCCAATACTCTGCTGAGAGATACCAAGGAAGTGACATGTCATACTCAAGGATTTGATTTCAGAGCAAGGATAGTGGTACGTATCTTTTGCTCTGAGAAGGGTAACTAGGTCATAGATGTCTTACCACTCTGATTAGATGAAGAGAAGAATGGATGGAGAAGTGTCGTATCAATCAGCCTTTAGTAAATAGTGATAACCTGGGGTCTAGAAGAAAATAAGGATAGAAGGAGAAATCTTAACAGGTTTTGTCCAGGACTATATATGCATCATATCTCTTATCTTTCCAACAAAACTCGGCTTTATATTTATTACATTGGAGAGTTTGACCTCTTGGTAACACCTTGCTGTTACCATCAAATACTAACAGGAATTTCATCACTTTACTGGACAGATCCATGGTCTGGGACATTTTTGACCCACTAGCAAAGTTTCCTTCCAATAAATTATGTCGGAGAGATCTCATGGGTAACTTTGATAGGTTTGTGTGGTGTATCAGTACAGGGGGCTGTGACTCCATACAATAACTTACCAACTAAATGATGTCAAATTTATTCACAGTTTGGCTCACAAACCTCTGAAGACAGTTTAGTGAAGGAAGTAGCAGTAGCACTTTGCAGGTAGAAATGTCCAGTACACAGAGTTGAAACAATTTTGGGGCACTGTAGCTCTAAGCCAACAAGGGGAAGGCTGTGACTGATTACTTGTCATTAAAACACCAAAGTGTTGACCAAAGCAAATGTATTTTCTCAACAGGAAAATTAATTCTGTATAAGAAAAGAAAATTTCTTCTATATATAATATTATTTTTCTATTTTCTGTTAGATGTGGTAGTCATCAATTTTTCCTATGAATTTGTGTACCCTTTGTATCTCCTATGCCACTCTATGTTGTTAACAGCAATAATTCATGCCAGATTTTTGTCTCCTATGGAAAAAAATCCAATTTCCTCTTTGTGAAGTTCTATTGTTTTGAAAGATACTATGTTTTCACATGCCTGAAATGAAAATCCTAGGTGACATGAAGCAAAAATAGGCATGTCTGGCCATACTTTATGAAGTTAGGTTTGCTTGATGCTAAGACACATTTCTCAGTTTCTTACAGTTTTTATGAACTTTGATATTCAAGGATGAAATTTGTTAACCTGAACATTTGAGCTAAGCTTTATCAGTGACCTGGAGGAGCTAGGGAGGATACCATCACGAGGCTTTCAAGTGACATAAGGTTGGTGGGAACAGCTAAAATGCCTGTGGGGAGGGCTTCCATTCAGGGGGACCTAGAGAGCCTGAAGGAATAGCCAGACAGGAAATTCAATAAGGACAAGTGCAAAGCAACAGGGAAGGAAAGGCACCTGTAGTGGTACAGGCTGGGGACTAATGGGCTGGGGAGCAGCTCTGAAAAAAATGAACTCGATATCCAGGCAGAGAATAAGCTGGGTATGAGCCAGCAGTGTGCCTTGGCAGCAAAGAAGGCCAACAGCACCCTAGGTCGCATTACCAGAACAACAAAGAGTTTGGAGGAAGTGATTTTTGTGCCTTACTTGTCAAACATTAGATTGCATCTAGGCTACAGCATCCAATTTTGGGGCCCCAGTACAGAACTGAAATAAATTCACTGGGGTTACCAAGACATTCAGGAGCAGGAGTGCTCATCCTGTTAGGAGAGAGTAAAGTAAGGGAGCTTATTCAGTAGAGAGAAGAGAGGACTTTGTGGACAGGTAACACCAGCCTCCTAAGGCCCTATGAGGAGACTGAAAAGAGAGCCAACCTTTCCACAGTGGTGTATGGTGAAAGGATGAGAAACAATAGGTACAAATTTAAACAAGAGAAAACCAGACGGGATATCATGAAATGCTTTTCCATTGTGAGGTCAGCCAACCAGAGCAGAGGTTATGCAATCTCTGTCCTTGAACAAGTTCAAGAACACATTGAAAAAACCCCTGAGAAAACAAGACTATCTAATGGCTGACTTTCCTTTGAGCATGGGGTCAGACTAGAGAACTCCTGAAGCTCCTTCTAAACTGAATTCCATGATGAATTCATTTTTTTAAAGTTTCAATCAAAAGAGTTCATTAATTACCAAGAAAGTATTTTTAGACACATTAAGATACTTCTTGAGGATTTTTTGTTTCAGAAACTCTAGTTTCCCAGGGTCTACAAAGGTGACTTCTTTCATATTTTCATTTGAAGTTACCTCTGTGTTGGGGATATTCTTTTTGCTGCTCCATTAAATCACATTCAAGCCAGCAAATTTTGCAAAACTCTTCTCAGAAATAAAGAGGTGGGAGCAAGTCAGAAAATACCAAAAAAGCTACCTGAAAATGTCCTTCTCTCTTTCCCCTGATTGCATAGGAAGACTAGCACTGAGAGTCACCTTGTCTACCTTTAGAAGTCTACAGTGTAGGTGTTCACTTCTGAGCTAGTCAGCCCATGTTCCTTTTATAGCAGAGTGTAGGAGTTAACAGCTGGTTAGCTGAGTCCTGCTCTGGATGACTAGCCTAGATGCAGAACTTTTAGGAGATCTAAATTAAAGTAGATGAATCTCGTGACTAACAAGCAGCTATCTAGTCTGTATTTGGTTTTTTACTCATTCACCTCCCCCCAAA
>JAYRBT010000114.1:29146144-29162567 GCA_036023395.1 Myiotriccus ornatus
TGCTTCTGTGTGGGCAACGAGGGCAGCGTCATCAGCGTAAAGCAGCTCACGGACAAGATGATTTAAGGTCTTAGTGTTAGTGCTGTTATGTACTATTATCATATATGAACACTTGTTTTCTAAACTGAATTGGAGCTCTGATTTTGACTTGCTTTGGTTGGGGGGGAGGGGATTAGAAGGTGGTGAACAAATGACTGAACAAGGAGAATGTAAGTTAAAAATTTTAAAAAATTTGTTCTGTTCTTGCAGATGTGTTTCTTCATCTACTCATTACTTTTTTGCATATGCATGTGTATGTGTAATGTAGGTTTCATTGCTTATGTAAGTTTCTGGTTAATATACTTTAAAAGCTTCATGAAGAATATCATCATCTGAATTATTTATCACTACAGGCACTTTTAAGGCACTTATCACCATGATATCTGGATGCACTTTTTATAGTGTGTATTAGGTCATTAATAGCTAAAAAGAGAGAGAAAGGAATGCACCATCCTGCTTTGCAGTACCCTTTAGCTGAAAGGCAAAGGAGGTGCCCTTGGCCAGTCAGTTTAAAGAGCAGAAGCTTGTTGCTTCAGATCAGCTACAGAGGTACAATTACAGTCCTTCAATACATACAAATACGCTCCAAAGTTATTCTGATAGAAACTAATTGCAGAGACAGACCTCTTTTCAAGAATGTCCTTCCTTGTTATGTTAGAACCCTCATCCTGGTATTAAAGATCTTATGAGGAAACATCTTAATTATATGAGTATGATACCATATTATCAGGATAACTGAATCCCATTCCTTGGCTGGGAATGTTAGTTGAATGTTCAGTTGATGGGAATGTTAGAGCTCCCAATAGCTGTGTCTCTGTTCTTGTGAGACCTGCTGCCTAGACCCAGGCTGTGAGTGGAATATGTGGGTGTTATGGGTGGAATATGGAACAGGCTTTCTGCATGATGTTGTCTTCTGATGTTGGATTGAGAGTTATTTTAGCTAGATTTCACTGGGACCTCAGCTAAGTTGAATTATTTTGCATCCGCTTCAGGCTAAGAGGATGCATAGACGCAATTACTGCAGAGTAGTCGACACACAATAACCTGTTAGCTATGTTACTTTGTTCATACACCTATGAATGCATACATCTAATCCATTAAACAGCTCTAACTGGAAGCAAGATAACCTGAGGCAATTCTTAATGACCATCAGCTAAAAATAAAAACACAAGTGTCTTCCAGGTCCATGTGCCCAAACTGTAAGCAAGATTTTCCTAACCTTTAGAGAAATCAGTGTTTAAGGGGCAAGTGGAGAAGGGTTCAAATGCCACATCAACTTATGCAAAATTCATGTGGTCCCTTGTCCTATCTGATTCTAAATTTTGGCAACAGACTACCAAAGCCACTGCTGAGCAGACAGATGTTTTTCAGAGCATCAGCAATCAGACTGTTCGATACAGCACTTTCCCTGTATCTCTCTAGTCTTATATTCTGTATTTATTATTCACATCATGAAGCTTCCCTGATAACATGCTGGACTTGCTGCTGCTTGTGGTGCTGCATTTCACTAATGTTTTTTCTTTTTATTTTCCTTTTTTTTTAAACTTATTTCTTTAGAAAAAAAGGTTTCACTAATTTTATTTTGTAGACAATTTTGTCAATCCTGATGCAGATTCAGGAAATAAAACAGTATTTTCCTTTATTAAACCACAGTAGAGAATTACTCCAGCTACAATGGCTCAGCCTGCGAAAAATTCACACTTTTCATATTTATTCAGAAAATAAAAATACCAGAATAGTCATAATGAAACGAAACATATCACTGGCCAGTAGTACAAACACAGGAAAATATATAAGATTAGGGTAAGTCTACAGTGATATTTCTTTACTATAATATTCAAGATTTTAACAATCACTAGTTTAGAGATGTCCTGCTCCAGAGATCGTACCTCCATCTTCACAGCCCTTGGTAGACTTGTCTTCCACGAATATATCTATTTTTTTCTGAGCCAACTTATACTTTGGGGCCTGCAACAATCTGAAGAAGCATGTTTTTCAGTTTCATTGCGTGAAAAATACTGTCCTTTTAATTTCTTAATTTAAAAACCTCCACATGATTCTTTCACTTGCACACTACTTCCTCTACACTAATTGAGAATGTGTAGAGCTCTATCAAATTCCTCTTTGACCATCCCTTCCAAAAGATGAAAAACCTACCGTGCTTAATTTTTCTCACATAGAAACCCCTAGTCCAGCTTCTTTTTTTACTACTACTCAGCTGACATATCCTTAGAGTACACTCGGGCTTGATACAGCATCTTTACCTCACTACCACCAAGGCTGGAGGCCAAGTTTAGTTCTTGCAGAATTCAAGAAACTTGACATGTGCTTTTAAGACAAATGTGTTAGACCTCATAATTTGCTGAGAAAGCCTCAAAGGAGCAAAACACAAACATGTTTATAACATCCTGGATAAGTGTGCCATATTCCACTGCAGCAGTTAAAGTTCATTCTTTAAATGAAAGAGAAGGAAACTTCTTCCAGCAGTTGCAGATTTTTTTTCTTGAGATAAACTAGCAAAGTCCTTCTTTTAAATGTAGAAATTTCAAAGGCATGCTTAAAATGTGCTTAAAATTGTGGATAGACATTCCATAATAGCATAAACTAAAGGGACAAAAAGAAAAAACTCTCTTGCATTCAGTGCTCTTCTACCATGTTTTAGAGCCACAGCTGAAGTACCTGTGATGCAATGAAACTGAAGTTATTTGGAAGACAATAATTACAATCAGCTAAGGCATTGTGACATAACTCTCCAGCTCTGGACCAGAGAAGGAAGAGCAGCCATACACATTGTTTTGCAAAGATATCTGATCAAGAAGCTCAAATACTGAACTCTCTGATTTATCAATATGTTTGTTAACCTTCAGACATCAGATCAGGACACAACATTCCAGCTATCAAATGTGTACAGAAAGTGCTGATCTAGTTAGCTCCTCCTGATTCCTGTACTAGGTAGTCTAAGGAGTTAATATTCTTATGTGTTAGTACTGATGAAGAAACTATTTCAGGACCATCCTATATGATTATATCATCTAATGCTTGTAAATGGATATTCTCTCCCAATACTGCAACATTTGAAAACAATTGTGTTTTCTTGTACTACTGGAATTGTTTCCACTTCTTGAAACCTATCACTTTTGTCTATTCAGTTGTAGTAAAATAAGGTAAGCCAAGGGGTACAAAGTACCATACTTGGTCAGCAGAATTAAAGTAAGTATTTTAGGGTAAAAAAAATAAAACATAAGTCCATGATCAAATTTTCAGTTGTAGTATAAAAAACGTTAGTGTGCAATAAACACTACATTCTGTTTGGGAGGACAGAATATGGATTCATTACATATTCTTTGACATGAGGACGGAATACGTTTTTTTTTCCCAGATTCGAGTTGTGTAAAATTAACATATTGGAGACAGAATATGAGTACTTCAAAACCTGGAAACTTGGCAGTCCAACAGAGAAAAGGCAAACTTGAGGCTTGAGATCATTGCCAGATAAATCCGTATCAGGTAGGAAGAGAAGAAGGAAAACTGACACCAACTAAAGTGTGATAATTTTCTTTTTCATTTAAAATTAGTACAGAATATTTCTTTATTCTAGACAGCTTGGGCATTTATTCTGCTGCCTATCAAATCATGTAAGATCTTTTGCAATTGGCATCCAATGCGCTAATCCTTGGTGCTGAGCCTTGAAACAAAATTAAAAGCCAGAGAAATGTCATTCCATCAGAGATTTTTAAAATCTAAAAATTTGCATTTCCCTTCTGAAAGTAATGCCTCAATCTAATCAGAGGATAGATAAGAAGGGTGGTTTCTTTATGACCTATGATGCCTGTGTTGAGGGTATCTAGGTGCAGCTCCACACTGTATGAGACTTAAAAATAATTTTTAGTATGCACTTATGGGAAAATAAATATGTAATTGTACACCAAATAAAAGGTGAAAAACTAATTCTGAAGAAGCCGCACTGTGAGATTAAGGAGAGAGTCCAAGTCTGAAAAGTTTATATCCTTTAAAGCCAAGTCAGACAAAGAAAGGGATACTCATTTCCTGCTTCTAGTTACATGCTATCAGCTCTCACACTGCAGAAAGTAACAAGCTGTTACATGGATATGCAACTGGCAGGTTTCATTCTAGGTTTTGGCTAAAGTTTAATCCATAGAGAAGTCAATACTCTGATCCATCTTGAAAAAAAGCCTAGTTAGTAATTTGTGAATCATTACCAAGTTATTGAAACACAAAATACAGGATGCTTAGTAATACTGAAAACAAGAGGAACAACCAGAAAAGAAGGCAGAGAAGTGATGCTTCAAAAGCATCATCTTCATCATGAGACCTTAAGCAATAGAATTATTGCAAACCACAGATAATGTAGAGAGTGGAGGAATAGTGTAAACAGAGAAAAAAAGACAGAGCACATTTGTGCATCAGTCATAACCAGGAAAAAGGCTGCACAAAAGGAGAAATTTTGAATAAGGAGAAAGGTTGTAAGAACTGAGAGGTGGGACAGGCCTGACAACGATACTGCACGTCATTGCTTTAGCCAGAAATCCATCTGTCCCTCGTTTCTGATGACAGCCTTGACTTCTGAGTCATGGATAAATCCTGTCCCCACCCTCAGTGATATTTCTAAAATTATATTGTGCTACTGAAATATTTTTTTATCTCAAGTCGGAGTTACAGAATTTAACTAGTGAACCATATGGCTTGTGCTCTGCAAAAAGTCAAGTCAGATGGACCTAACAATAATAATTTCCAGCTTTAATATCCTTTAGTCTGTATAGATTAGCTTCTCCAACAGATTTGTCTTGAAAAAGGAAAGTAGAGTTGATTTTATGTGATGGGTGAGATCCTGGCCCAGTTTCCTGATGTACTGATTCCACAGAACCACAAGTTATGCAGTCTCACAGAATTGAGGAAAATTATCACTTTGTTGTATGGACCCCTGCATCTTAAAAGATCTTACATGAAGTGCCCCTGCAGACTCAGACTTTACACTTGATGCACCAAGTGCTGAGTTTTCTCGTATTGGATCATCTTTACATTTCACTGGGTGTGGGTAGGAGCAGTCAGAAGATTTTCACCTTCCTGAAGCCTGTAGGTGTAAGGGCTATCCATTCTTCAACTCATTTCTGTTTATGCTATTAACAACTTAAAAATGACGCTTTGATCTGTTTAGGTAAATCAAGAACACTGGGAAGTTCAAATCGCATATATTTCTAATGGTAAATACAAATTGCCAGAGGGGAAAAGGTAACTTCAAACTTAGTTTACATGGGGCAGACGATCCTACAATACATCTCTGGTCTTGAGGGAAAGCAGCAGGAAAGGGCTTTGAAGGACAAAACTGCATCTCCTGTTATCTTGTTTGCATTTGATCTAGACAGTATAAACCAGGCTTGTGTATCTAAGTAATAAAGCTAGGTTGTTCAGAAAACGAGAACAGCATTATAAGGTGGTTGTATCAGCATTTCACATTTTCAGAGAATTGGGGAAGGAAAGATGTGGGGGGGGGGGGCAAAAGTAAAGACATCTGAGGATATTAGATATTGTACTTTCCATGATCAAACGTACATGATAATTCCTCTGTAGTATTTTCTAGTGGCTGATATGTTTTAATTAAACCTCATTAACCTCTCCTTAATGATTTGATAGTGCAAATATTCATAGCTCTGATGAAGGTATGTATAGACTGATGTCTCTTTAGCTGTTCTATTTCTTTTCTGGACTATATAAACATATATTTTATATAAACACTCCCTGTGTCTCATCCTTCAATCCTTGTACCATATTTGTGCCTTTTTTTTTTTTTTTTATCCAACTAGTAGTTTTTTTTCCTCTTTCTGCACTTCTTTCTTCCTGACTAGCTGCCTAAATCTCGGGGTCTTAGTATGCTATTCAGTTTGACCACTCAAGATATACCTTTGTCTTTTTCTGCCCTTCCAGTGTGACTGAGCCCAGACCAACCATGATCATTGCAAAAGCTGAGAGTTAATCTTTCTTGACATTTAATCATCAGCTTCACTCCTGAAACTGACGACAGGGTTGACAATTATCGTGAATCACAGTGGACACTTGCTTGGAAAAAAAAGGTATGTAGAAGATCTGAGAAGAAGTTTTCAATCAACAGGACTTGGGAACCAAAAAAAGCAGTATCTGAAGAACTGCAAAGTGTCTAGCCAATGAGAACAAACAGATGTGCAAGACATACATTCTCCTCCCACTCTAGAAAATATCTTCAGCCCTACAGCACCCAAAGGAAATACAACTTAAGGAAGGACATATTTGAGTCATTGCAACAAAGTGTTCAGATTTAGAAATATTGAAGCTTCTGGTTCCTAGAGAGAACTGAAAATGAAACGCTATGCTGCATCTGAATTAAAAATGCAATGAAGTTTTGGTCACGTGGAAAAACCTCATTATTCACCTATTTATAAATTCAGTAATACAAGAAGTACAAGAGTTTAGTACAGGATTGAACCCCAATTTTTGCTCAGAGTTCTCCTGTCTTGACTAAGTACCTCCCAGGAACTCATTTCACAGAATAATTGCACAGGCATTATATCAGCATGTCAGCACTCTACTGGCCTAAATTGGGAATCTATGATGGAGAAGAATTCTGCAAATTTGGTTTTGTACTGGTAGTTCCTGGAAGATTCTCTGGACTTTCAATTAGTACAGGGAAATGATCTTGTCAAAAAAATTACATACAATGCATTAAAAGGAATAACTTCTTATAGAAAACAGTTTTAAAGGAAACTAAACTAAATCTGTGAAATCTGCTACACCATGAAAACCCATGAAACCTAAGATTTTGTCAGAACTGAAGAACTGGATATTTACATAGATAATGAGGACATCTGTACTCTGATTAGATAACCTACATGAATTAAGAGACATAACAACTTTTATGTCTTTGTTACCGATCCTGAATATGGGATGATGCTGTCCTGAGAGACAAGTGGTTCACAAATGTCCATCATTCAAATACATACATTACTCACTGCAGAATCGTATTTCACAGGTAACAGTGTTAAATGGACTGCCAGAATGATCAAGCAATGATCATCCTCCATTCAGAGAGATCATCTGACTGGCATGCCTCAGAATGGGTATGTGAGGACTTTCCTAACAGGTACCTTTGGTCCCCCTGTAGATTTACTTAAAAAAACACTGTAAAAGTCAAAAGATCAGACTCAGCCATCTGTAAAGTCAAGCAACAGAGACTGGGTATAAAGATTGCTATGCTTTCCTGGAAATTCCTCACACCCACTGCTGCCCTCTTTGTTTTCTGGTACAAATTGAACATTAAAGAGGAGACATTTAAAAGCCATATATGAGGAAGACAGAGAAGTCACTTCAAGTAAGGCATGCTCACTTCTGATAGGTCTTGCTGCAGTACAGCATGAATCCACCCTGCTGCAGAGCAGTAGACTCACAAGTTTTCCCCTGGCTGACACCTTTGGTTAATGCAGAAGTTTACAGATGACAACTCAACAAATGATTTAAATTTTCCAAGGGGATCAGTGCAACTAATCCACTGGAAGCTGCTCCCTAGAGATTTACTCTGCGGAGTCGAGGGTAAAAGGTTGCTGCAGATGTGAATACCAGATATGTAATTATCATTGTCAGGAAAACAGTTGTGACTGTGGTCCTGTGAACACTGGAGTGAAGTTTCCTTGTATCCATCATGTGGGCACAGGACTCACTTTTGTAAAGTTCTCAAAAAGACAAAAAGAAGGAATAACCAGTGTTTCTGCTCTTCCCTTGGCAATGACCTTGTGAGGGCTGCACAGAGTTAAGGCATTCAGTAGTCTTGCGGTTTTAAGCCCCAAGAAGTGCTTGAGTACTCTGCTGAATCCACGGTTCACCAGACAGAAGATATTTCTGATGCTCAGACTAAGTTTTCTTTATCTAAATATTTCCTGGGTATCGCTCAAACGGTGCCTTTGCCCTTTGCCTGCTGCATACTGCAACCTGCAGGTCTGCTTTACAGCATTATCTCGGGGAAGGTAGAGAGCAAGAAAGGAAAGATAGGGTAGCATTAATTTAGTTTCAGGCAGGAGCAGCACGTAGTGCACATTGTCTAGCATGCTCAGTCCTTGACAGAACTGCTCAGATACCGTTGTGGAGTACTAGAATAAGAAGCCAAATCATACACTTTAAGATATGTAGACAGAGAAATGAGAATATCCATTGAGTTCAACTCATACATTTACAGTGACCGAGTTCTAAAGCTCTGTATCACCTATTGACATTCTAAAAAAGCCCAAAACAAGCCTAAGAACCACTGTCCCTACCAAAAACTCTTATTAAATCCATTTAGTAAACAGTCTGTACCATTTTAAGCGACTTGGGTTGCAACAGGAACTAGGCTGTAACAGGAACTGCCAAGACAGATTTAGGCTGTAACAAAATGAAATTGACTGGTTTTCATGATATTTGAAGTACATAGCAAACCATCATAAATCCTGCTCTCTGTGTGTATATATATTGCCATGCAGGGCACCAGCAGCCCATATTTTAAATAGCTCCAAAATTGGCCTATTTGTAATGGTTTTTATTTATTGGCTGAATTGCAGATTTATGTATTTTTCTGTTACCATGCAGGTGTGAAATAATGCTGCTCTAGACCACAAGGAGCCTGAGACTAAGAAGGGTTGCATGGCAGAGTGGGGGTCCTTAAATTTATAGGGTCTGGTGCAGAGGACTTATGTAAAACCAAGCCTGCCACAGAGAAGCAAAATTGTTTAGTGAGATGCATTTTACCTCCATCATTCATCCTTCTGCTCTGTCACTCAAGCAAATTAAAAGGGAATTAAAAATGGAGGTTCAAGAGGGACGACAGCTAAAGGAAGAGAAAAGTGTAGGAAAAATCTGACAAATTAAAAATTAACTCACATGCTGGAAAATAATTTTCCCTAATGCAGCTTCCCTCGTTGCTCTAGTAAATGAACTGTAAATATTTAACCAGAGTGCTGGCATCACAACGCCTGCAGCATGTGCCATCCCCTGCCCAGGAGAGGTAGAACAAATCTTACAGAACTAAAGCAGCCCTGCTGCTTTCTCTTCTGTGGGGCTGCTTGGCTCTGCAATGCACCCACCTTTTCCACTTGTGGCAGCTCTACTCTCTGCAGGCAGTTGCAGGTTGTGGTTCAAATGCCATATAGATGAGGTAGGTGCACTTTATTTTCCTTAGATAGGAACAAAAGCCAGTGGGACAACAACACTTCAAAAAGATTGCCATGGTCTACTACAGTCAGGTACAATCATGAATCTCCTGTATGTTGAATGGCTATAAAAGTCCAACATATCTTTCATGGTCACAAAAATGAAAATGAGGCAATTAATAAGCAATATAACTCTGTTATTTTCTCAAAGAATTTATCACCCAGAAGTCTTGCTAAAGTCAGTGTTAGAAATAGCCACACGACATATTTTAAAAACCAGACAAAAAAGCAGGTAACACACTCCCTGCAGAGACTGGATGGTTCCTTGGAGTATGCTCAATAGCACTCTGTCTAGTCTGCTTTTTCAGATGGCCTATGTAACAGAACCTTCATCACATCCCTTGGTAACTATTCCATAACATAACACCTCTCTTTTCTTGCTGCTCTGCTAAAGTTTTCCTTCTTAATGTATTTATCCTTATCCTATCCCCTTGTACTCACTTCAAAATCATTTTTTGAGGCTATTTGGAACCTGCACTTCTACATAGTCCAAGATTTCTCTTCCTACACTTGTTTAAAGATTAATTACTCCCCTTTTGCAGGGATACTAGAAAGAGATGCAGCATTGTTCTCTTCTCTGTGCCTTTGGCATCCAGAAGGGATCAGGGCTCTGCTATGCTTGGCTAAGGAACAGGCATAGGTAAGATGCTTCATGCAGTGTATTGCAGTGGACATTAAAGGTGCATAAGAACAGTGCCTACTCCAGCCTTTTTCCAGATTAGGGTTCCTACTCTCCACTTCCCAACTAACATTAAAGTTTGGACTCTGTCCTCTTATTTATTGATATCAGACGTACCAATGCATCCTAAAGGAAGCGTAGATATGTGTAAAAATGCATGTGAGAAAAGCTGCCTGAGCAGATCTCAATCAGGGAACACAATGCGGCACACTCTAGGATGAGTTAAATGCCAGTGTCTGAAGCCCCGGTGAATCCTTTGAGAAGAAAATCAGATCACAGGATGACAGCTTACTCTGATTCTGGCATTGCCTCATGTTGGAGCAGAAGCACAAACCTTCTGGGACACAGAAAGCCACACAGAGTAACTATTATGGCTCATTCTGATATTAATACCTATGAGTGTCTAAGTATCCACCTCCTTCTCTGAAAGTGAAAATCTATGAATATTGACCATTCATTTCACAAGGAAAGAGCTATAATTAAAAACAACCCCTTCCTTTCTAGTGTTAAAGAGTATAAAGAAAAATTGTCCTCTCTTTTGTTTCTAGTATCTCCGGGTTTTGTTGCAGGAAGAACCCTCTAACTCTGAAATAACCACTCTCTTTGCTTTTGCTCTTATAAAATCAGATGTCCATAGTCAAAAGAAATCCTAAAGAAGGAATACCTGAGTTAACAGGATCTCTGCTCAGTAGAACCATTAGATAGTCTATGTGGTCCTCTACAAGCAACAAAAGACTTTACAAAGTGATTTATCTGAGAATGGCAACATGATTTTCTGCAGTGCCATGTGGGTGAGGGAGGCAGGAAGAAGATGAGTCTTTGTTTGCTTTTCTTGGTCAGAACTGCTAAGATCTCACTGCAGTGATTCAGAGGTCATCCTTTAGATAAAAGGCAGCAAGTGTTTGGGGCTTAAGACTCTATCTATGGCTCTTGCCCATGACTCCACTTTCAGGAAGGAAGGCAGGAGGGTAGGTAGGAAGGAAGTAAGGCAGGCAGGAAGGAAGGCAGGAAGAAAAGAAGGAAGGAAAGAAGGAAGGCAGGTAGGCAGGGAGGAAGGAAGGGAGGGAGGAAGACTGGGAGGCAGGGAGGGAGACAGAGAAGAAGGAAGCAAAAAGCTGGAGGAAAAAGCTGGGGGGACAAAGGGAGAGCTGTGCACAGTTTGGTCTAAATTCCCTTAGTGAGCCTGAGGAAAGGAGCATGTCCAAAGAAGAGCAACAAAGTCAGTGAAGAGTCTCAAAAAATTGGATTCATGAGAAGCAGCTGAGAAAAATGGGATGGTTTAATCTGGAGAAAAGAAGGCTTAGGGGAGACCTTGTCACCCTCCGCAACTACTTGAAAGGAGTTTGTAGCAAGGTGGAGGTTGATGCTGATCTCTTCTCTGACATCCTAAGTGATAAGACAAAAGGAAATGATCTCAAGTTGTAGCAGAGGTGGTTTAGATTGGGTATTAGGAAAAATTTCTTCCAGAAAGGGTTGTCAAGCATTGGAACACACCGCTCAGGAAAGTGGCAAAATCATCATCCCTGGAACTAATTAAAAAGTATGTAGACATAGTTCTTGGGGCACATGGTTTAGTGGTGGTCTTGGCAGTGTTTACAGTTGGACTAGATCATTGTGAGGGTCTTTTCCAACATAAATGATTCTATTCAATAAAGTTTATCCAGTCTCTGTATGTTACAAGCAACTTAACAAGATTTTCAATGTGTTCATACTCAGGAATTATGAATTCTTTAGGAAATAAATAACATTTGTTCATCCAAAGAAACTTCTAAATTAACTAATCACTCTCTGTAAAGTCCACTTTCAATATAACACTTCTCAAAGAGACAGTACTTTCTGAAGGAGACAACACACACTTCGGGTCACTAAGCTGCTTTTACCTCTTGCCCTCAGAAAGATCAGGCTTTGAGAAAAATACAGGTGGGTGGATGCCTAATGTATAAACTCACAAGTGTAAGCCTGATTACAGTGATTATACAACAACATTGTACCTAGCTGAGTTTTTTCTCTGTTTTAGCTAATTCTGAAAACCACTTGTCTAGTGATATATTGTTGGAGTTCCCCAGAAAAGTGAGGTCTTACAAGCCCCAGAAACCGCAGCCTACAGCAAATGCATTCCAATATCAGAAAAAAGAGACAGGACAAGAGGCAGTGCCTTAAAGCTTGGCATGAGTAAGCCTGTTTCAACTTTCTTTTTTGAAATAGGAGATGAAGTTGCTTCCTATAATATGATGATTGCTTTTGTAGAACTGAGGAACAACTCTTCAGCTGAAAACACAGGGAATTTTTTGCCTATTTTATCAGTGGAGTTTTCTTCTGTAGTGGAGGTGCCCCAAGCTGTTACACAGAGCTCTTCGGAGAAGCCAAAGAATAAAATGAGGTGATCTTCTGCAAGATTGCTAATTTAGCAGGGTCATGTAGCACTTAAAGTGAAAAGGTTAGGAGTCCTGATAGTTTTGCTGGTTTTTCACTCTAGTATTATTTTGCTGGGTATCTTTGAGCACCAGAATTGATTGCTTCAAGACCCACTTCTTAAAAAATGGGTCACCCAACATTTTCTCGCTATGTGAAAACTGCTGAAATGGGTTGGGTAGAAGCACCTATATCATGAAAGATAAATGATCCCTCATTAAACAGGGTGCCCAGATCATAAGAAAGCCAAGAGAAGTCAAGGGAGCTCTGTCAGTTTACCTTAGTTCAGACAGAAGCCTGTAATGTAAGGTGAAGATTCATATAACAAGTGTTCATCTACTATCTTTATATATCTTGAGAAATTTCAGATATCTGATCTTTACCTCACTAAAATCTATCCCAAAGTGCCAATTGTGTAGATTGAGGAGGATTAATGTTTAAAAAGGTAGATATATAACTCTGTTATGTCTCAGCTGCAGGACAAGCATACTGTATGGTAGCTACTGATCATCTAGGCTTGGCAAGGCTGGCTTACCAAATCGCAGTCCCTCCACCATCTGTGCTGGGTCTGCTGAAGAGCTTGGTCATGTCAGAGAAAAACTCATGTGCTTGAGTAGAAGGGCACCCCCACCGTAGTCAGCAAGGGTCTCCCTGCACAGAATTAAAGGCTGGCATGTGTGCATAAATGCTCCACACCTTGAGGGCTTGAGTTCTTATCCAGCACAATTGCACTACTTCAAGAATCATATTCTGCTTTCATTTAACCCTGCTGTAAACTGGAATAACTTCATTGAGATTAGTGGCATTACTTTAGCTTATACTGTCCAGTAATACCAGATCTTGACTGTATTAACTCTTTCTTATTGTGCTTTGCTCTTCTGAGGGTACCATTTCCAGAAACGCCACATTTCTACAGAGTGTCTATTGTTTGGGGCAATTGAGAGATTCCATCTCCGTAATTTTAATTTCTTGGCTTCTCAGTATAGCCCTGAGGAACCATCTTTCAACTTCTTTCAACAGATAAATTCCCTAAGATACATACTGCTTGCCTTTTCAATGCTTGAACTGAATACATGTATAAGGCAGATATTACTTTAATCTGGAAAATATTCCCCACCAGTGAACATGCTATTGTTCTCATGGCTTAGCTGGGATTTTGTTTCTTTCTTCTCCCTAGTAACAGCTTTGGTTTTTAAAAGAAGCGTTGAAACAAAGAGGTCTCCGGGCATCTAGTGGTTCACAGGGAAAACTGCATCTGCATGCCAGCGGTTTGGGCGTTAGCAAGTGAGGAGGCTGCAAGGAGCGCTGAAGGGTGAGACCGCCACTTATTCTGAGCCCAGTCAGCAGCGACCCTTTGGATTCAGTCACAGAAGTTCAGTCTCTGCAAGTGCCGCTGCCCAACCATCATCATCACCATTAAATGACAGTGATGGGTACCAGGCAGGTTGGAGGAATGGAGGAATGTTCACGTTTCTCTCTACATCTGCTCACAGACTGTGATAGATCAGACCTTCCCTAATGGTGAGGTAAAAATGAGGACTAACCTCGTGATTAATTATACACAGAGCCACAAATGGTATTCAAAGCCACGCCTCCGTTTTCCTTGCATTATTAATGGCACATATTAAAAATTGAGTGTTTACAATAGGGAAATTTGGCTCACTCCCACAAGAACTGTCCCTCTAAGTACAGCAGCACAGGAGACTAAGTGTGGCTGCCATGGCCACATAAGTATCACTCAAGTCCTTACTTTTGTCCATAAAATTGCAAATAGCTTGGCTAACAGCGATCTTTTTGCAGACTATTATCCACTTTTCTAAGGGTAATGTTTGTATGGCCTAGAGCTAGACTACAAGAGGCTTCTTTCTAAACTCTTTATCTTGCAGGCAACAGTTAAAATTTAAATTTCCAGAGGGCCCAGCTGAGACCAGAATTTTGTGCCAAGCATTAAGTAAATATATGAAAGAAAGCCCGGGGTACAAATTAAAATTCTGAAAGAAACTGAGGTGAAAGGAAAGGCATTTCATGTGTAGAAACAGACATTTTAGCAGAAGGAAATAAAACAGAGAGAGCAGGGGAGACGAATAAACAAATGGAAGCCAATTGTTGTTTCTATATCAATCACCTCCTCCAAAGGCATCTCCCCATGCTTGAACTGTTGCCCTGTGTTTTTTTGTAGTGCAAAATAAATCACAGGCTCTCTGATTTAAATGCCATAGCTGAGAAAGCAACAAGTACGCTTCTCTCTTGCATGTAAATTAGATCTCATCTCCACATTGTAAGAAATGAAAATCATTTTATTAAGGTTGCAACTTTGCAGTGCAAAGTTAGAAAGTGGCAGAATGATGGCAGTACACAGAATCTTGGTTCAGTCCTCTTGTGTCTCTATTAGAGTACACTTCAATTTCTTGATTATATGCTATTTTTCTCAGCAGCCCCCGACATATATTGCAGACCTGGGCTGAACTGATCATCAAAATAATGCATAACAACTATCAGGGAAGCTGTCAGCTACTGGAGAAATCTACAATGAATTCAGCAACACCAGCAAAAATGAGATTCCTCTAGTTCACTTGACCCAGGTTAGAGTTACAGTCCACGCATATGCACAATTTTCCAAAACTGCGTTTTTGAGTCAGAAGTCCTCTTAAACTAACAGGGAAGACAAATATATGATCAATGTGTTTATCAGACAGTGAACAGCATAATATGTAAACTCCTTAACAAATGCAGCGACAGAGCACATTTCAATATAAAAGAATTCACTGTAGTATAGTATACACTGGATTTTAGCTACCAGATAGAAAACTGTTGATCATTATCTTTCCAGCAACATACAAACACTGTGCTGTTTGGTGTTTGCCACTGCCAAAGTAAAAATATCTAAATGGTGGTTCTGGTACTAATTCAAATCTGTGACAAGGTATATCAAAGATGAATAGGCTGAAAAAGGTAAGCAGAGTAAAAATGAGTAGTGATGGCTAATTTTGCCAAGGCCGCTTTATTAAAAGCAATTAGTACAACTTCTCTCAAGAGAAATTTGTTCTTGGAGCTGATAAGCCAGTGATGTGATCCTTCTGCAAAATAATACACAACAAGAGGGCATCCTTGAATTCCCAAGTGATTTGCATTTTCAGCAAGTAATTTTAATGAATATTATTCCGTTCATATGTCACTATCAGTAGATTGATCTTCATCATTTACAATCCAGCAAGTGAGAAATGGAACATATCTATCTTATTCACACTACAGAGTCCAGGTTGATGGCAGATGATGATACTTTGACAGCAAATACCTCAGAGAGCTGTCTGTGCTGTTCTAACCAGAGTGCTTGACTTAATTTCAGAGTGAAAGTATTCTGGGTAGTTGGAATGTTTAAAAGTAAGACAAATCACGACATAGACCTAAAAGAAAAGAATTATTCTAGTTACGCAGTGTTTAGTGATTCAATCACAGGAAAGCTACCTGAGAAAAATAAAGAGATTTAAAATCGTGTGGGATGTAATAAAAAAATAAGATCATTCAGAATTATTAGGAAGGATAACACTGTTAAGAAGTGTGTTTTAATGCTGAATGTCCCTGCCAGGATAAAAAAATTTGTGTCTTTGCTCCAGAATACTTAGCAAAAATAATAATAATTAAAAAAATTTTAAAAAATAAAAAATAAATAATAAAAAGCCCTTATAATATCCCTGAACAAGAATACTGTACACTCACATGTGTAGCAATACTCCTACCCATCCCACCTACAATTATTCATGCTTATTTAGGGTTATCTGAGAAAGATTTGTGCAGATCCTTAATATTGATATATTACCCTCTGCTTGTAGCTCCACGTTGAACACTCTGCTGATCAGTTTCCAATAATTTCAAACAAGAAACAGTGTCTTTTTATCCAAGACACAGAGCTGTGTGAGGAGTTCAGGAAAACATGTCTGTGAATGTTCAAATAGGTGCTTTGTGGGGCAATTTCTTACTCCTTGCAGGAAAAAAGAAGGTTGCTTGTACATGTGTATCTACTTTTCCATAAGATTTTGGAAACAGATATCAGAGAAAAAGAACCCTA
>JAYRBT010000114.1:29162667-29185827 GCA_036023395.1 Myiotriccus ornatus
AAAAGAAGGTTGCTTGTACATGTGTATCTACTTTTCCATAAGATTTTGGAAACAGATATCAGAGAAAAAGAACCCTACAATGACTCTATTAGAAAAGGATAACTAAGACCCATTTCTTCATTAAAACTGTTTTGGCTTCTTTCTTGTAAAAGCATAAACAGCATTATGAGTCACTTTCTAATATTTTTTGCCTCCTCTGGTGTATATGAAACTCCTGGTAATAGCAGGGAAAAGGTGGAATTGTAGGAGAGAGATCATAATGTTGTCCTACAACTGCATCAAAAGGGATTGCTTTAGAAGGTCCGCACAGCAGAGGTTAGATGGATGACACTGTTTCTTGACAGCAGGCTTGTTGTCAGATGAAGGGACTGACTCCAAACACGTGTTCATTGCTTCAGGTGAAGAATAGATGCCTACTCCTACATTATCCATTAGGGAAGTAATGTAGATAATGATTTTTTTTTTAATTTTATTTTTATTTATTTTATTTCCCCCCTCCCCGGCAGGCTTAGTGGCATTCAAGGCAGCAGTTTGACTATTAATCCATGAGGTGTAATTCTGCCCGGTTCTTCTCTGCTGTAACCTCACAGGAAAATCTAACCAGTTCATCCCCTTCATCTTTTTTAGGACATAAAAATCATCAGAAGTGGTAAAAGGGAGAGAGCTTTGCAGCAAACTCCTGTCAAAACTCTTTGTTTCTCTCTCTGATAATGCTCTGATTTGCTGTGCTACCTTACAAATAAAGTCCCCTTGCATCTTTTGCTTCTGCTCTGTGAAATGGAGGTAATTAACACCTGCCTCAGAGAATGCCTTACATTGATGCTTAATGGATTAAAATTTGCAAAGCTCTTAGCTGTGGGTCTGTATAGAAATTCAAAGCATTGTTATCTTGCAGGATAAACAGGCCTTTCTCAAGGCCAATTCTGCTTTATTTATGTGACAGGTGATAAAATGTGGGGCTAGATACATCATCATAATTTGGATAAAGCAAAGCCAACAGGCTTCACTATGTTTTTATTAATATCACCCTGTGTTCAACATCATCCGCTTATATACCAGCCTGAAAGTTCCAGTGCATGTAAGAGTAACTAGAACCCAATGCCACAAATGAATGGTTTTTTTGAAGTTACAAGATAGGTTTGGAAAAAAGGCATATCCTGATCAGAATCCAGAACAAATATCTGTTTCTCCTTCATGCAGCGAACAATCTATGAGAAAAAATATCTTTAACAGATTTTCTTCCTGTGGCTGTGGAATGATGTAATCTTTCTAACTACAAGCGATGCCCTCTCCTAGTCACTGGCACCAAGATCACTTTAGACTCTGGTTGTTAAAGTTGTCTGAGGGTTCTAACAGCAAGAGTTTGTACACTTTAGAGAGTATGGAAAAAAGGGGTCTAAGTGATTCAAGTCCTTTTTTGTTGTTTATAACCAGTGATATTCAACCAACATGTTACATGCAATGACAAAAAGACTGATAACCTTAAATAAGATAGTTGTGATGAAGAGCCTAAAGGAGGTAAAATAAAACAATCTCAGGCTGAGAAAATAACAACTATGAGGAAATCTTTAAAGTTTTCATTTCTTTTCATCTTTTAAAAAATAAATATGAGCTCTCTAATGAATAAAAGATTTTCTCTATATACCATGGGAAAGTGAGAAAATTTGCCTTTAATTTTATCAGAGATTTAGATTGAATATAAGGAGTTACATATTACAATGCAGACTAATGAAATGATGGACTTGGCAGTCTAGAAATGTGGAATCCACTTCATCAGTAGCTTAAAGGAGAAGCCAAATAATCTGAGGATGTTTTCCAGCTAGCTGGGCTTGTTGGTAGTTGGAATGGTTTTGGTTTGTTCCACACACATTCACGCACCCACATATGATATATTAAAGAGAATCCTCTGGATTCTTTTCAAAGGCAATATGCAGTACAACCTGATGTATGATGTGCATTAGTCGGTAAGTCTGTGTTCCTATCATTGCAGCTTGTGTGAAATCCCACTGACATCCCTGCACTTACCCTGAAGTGAAATCTGAACCAAGAGGTCAGCAAATAGTAGTGCAGAGTACTTTGGGACTTTGATATGATGAGCAAATAATCAGTTAGTACCCTGAGCTCCTGTTCTGGTTGCATGCTGGTTTTGCACAGGAATTATTCCTTGACTTTACTGAATTTGCATCAAAATCAGGCTTGTTCCCTCATTAATAAATGTTTATTTTAGGTAGAGAACATTGTCAGATTTCAGTCACTTCTACACTGTAGGATTCAATGACTAACACAAGCTGGATCCTGGTCACACACAGCATTAAGCAGCGTGAGTGTAAGAGCACGATGTTAAAAACAAGTCACTTAATTACGGAGGCAGGAGTGATTAGTATAGAACAGAATAAATGGTACCCAGCTAAAAAATATTTTTCTCTGCTCCATTCTTTCAATTTATTTTTTATTTCAAATTAAATGGATTTGAGATACTAGGCTGATATATTTCATCATACAGTTCCAACCTGAATAATGTGGTAACAGATAACAGTGTAAGTTAAATATGCAGCAAGTGACTCTACAAATACTCATTTCAAGTTGTGTTAGGTGAGAATGTGCTTTGGTAAGGGAATTTTAAGTCAGCTGATGGCCTAGAATTGAAATACATTCTCTGCTGTGTATCTTTCTAAGTGTCAGCCATTTATCTGGAGACAAACAATAGGGAAAAGATAAGGTGTATTAACACAGAAATAAGGAAATACTCTGAAATTATGAACTTATGTAAAATGCTATCATATATTCCATTGCTGTCTGACAAAACTGAATATTTGCTCTTCTTTCCAATTATTAACCTACGGATTGACTTTATATATTTAAATTATGGTACTCTGTTTTGCACTTCTTGCTTTCTGTCTAAATCTGGAGTACTCCCATCACATTCTATCATGTCAGCCCATCATTTCTTGTGCCATTCTTCTATTAAAATGAAAAATCTCTCTATTAACAGGCTTCTCCTTTCCCTTATTTTCAGTTTTCATTTCTGCTGCCACTTTTGCTGATCATCTCATTACTGACAGCAGCTCTTTGAAAATATTTTTTTCTAAAAGTCAGCAAGTTCTGTCTACTGTCTTCTTGATGGTCCATGTTTCCGTTAGGAAGAAAACAGGATCATGATCAATGCATTTGGTCACATGAACCTCCTTCCCCACTACCATCCCCCCAAGTCCTCCCCGGGATTTATAGAGACATTCCTCTGTTTTCCACTCTGCCAGTATTCTCCACCTCTAAAATAGAGATGATAACTGTGATCTAAAGGAGGGAAAGGTTAAAGCAGCTTATGGATTGTTTCAGTCAGATGACAGGAGTTATGAAAGAACTGCATATGGAACAGAAAAATACAAATCACAGCTGAGGTGGAGAGAAATCCCTTGACTCGAATAATTAAGTGCTGCAAGACAAGGATGAAGAAAAGATGCACTATAGGGTAATCTGTAAATTTTTCTGCAGTGCAAAGCTGAAGCCACACTGACCAATCCTCTTTTTTAAAAAGTAAAATGACATCAAAAGATAATAGGAAAGCAAACAACTGCTTCTGATAAGCTTATTATGTACTCCTATGTACCCACAGGATATTTAGAGCTAAAGAGAAAATGATTACAGGCAGCTGCTAAAATTGGAGGGTAGATGGAAATAAAGCTTCAGAGTTACATAGGAAATGAGGTGAAATAAAATGAACTAGCCCAGCTGAGACAATATAATGGTGTATGCATTTGCCACACTTATAAATAAAACATTGAGTTATTATTGCACTTAAAGTCTGCACAGATCCTGGGGAATGTAACAAAGCATGATGCACATGTAGGGGCAGAAGAGAAGGTCATATACAAATATGTAGTTCTGAAAATAACATTCATGTAGTCGGGGGGGGGGAGGGAGAAGGGAAAAAAAAAAAAAAAACAACAAAAAAAAACCAAAAAAGCAAGGACCATTCAAACCCTGATTATCACTTTTCCCTTTGAAACAAAGTTCTAATTAGGACTTGGGCACAGAAAATATGTTAGACTTCTATCAATCATTCAAATTATAGAGGTAGAAGCATCATATCATTTATTACTGTCTTTGAAAAGCTTCTATATCTCTTCCAATATTTGTCACCATCTCAACCCATTGGCACGTTTCATTTACATTCGATGCAAACCTTCCTGACAAACAGAAAAAAACATCCAAATAATGTAGTGTCGTGTTTAAAACTCACAAACATTTGGACTTTAAAATGCAGGTTCTCTTTCTTTAACTCCTGATATTTTAAAAGGAAGAAGAGACTCAATAGTGTATGTTCCAAATGGAGTGGGTGAGTATTTGATGAATGAACAGAACATGAACACAATACGGAGCTATCCTGTGGAGTGTCTGGGATGTAAGTGCTTTATGTAATTTAAATTTTGTAGAAGTATGGAGAAATTAAAATTAAAAGCCAGAAAACTGAGGAAATTAGAAAAATTTTTTTTCAGCTAATGAGATGAAAAGATAAAGACAAATTTTCAACTCTCACATGTTGGTAAAGTTTTGCACTGAGGCAGCATAAAGTTGAAATGAATAAAATATATGTGGAGGGAACTTCCAAATATCTTTGTAAAATATTTGCTTAAAATTCCCTGAAGGTTTTGCACAGATATTGGAAATGCAGACCCTTAGTAGGGGGGAAATACAAAAGATTTTTCAAGACAAATAACTTCATAGCCTCTAAATAAGTGTGCTGGAAAGGAAAAAGACCATTTGCTGCTGCTCCAGAAATATTTTAGACAAGGCAGAAAAACTGAATGTCTGCACAAATTAAACAGTTATCACTTTTTTCTGAATCTATCACGTAAACAACTGTTAGTTTTTTCCATACCTTTTTCTTTGGGGTAGTTTTTCTGGTTCATTTTTGTGAGTTTGCATGCCCTCTTTCAAGCAGGAACTGCCTTTTGCAGTTTTGTTGGTCTTCTGAAGTACTAGAGACATAAAGTTGATTTTTCTGTGTCTACCTTCTTAGCAATCATTCTCTGAAAGTCTTTCAATGACTCCACTACTGCTGACTTTAAATATTTGTCCTTGTAGGCCAAGGAGGACAGGACAGATATGACATCGTGTGCAATACCTTGTTGCTGCCTATTACTGTATTCTTGTAGCCTAGAAATGCAGGCTGTGGAGTTCTGCCTTCAGTTAGTTTAGCTTTTCATAAAAGTGCCTCGGTCATCTTGACAGATGCTTCTATGTTGTGGGCAAGATGTGATACAAAGGCCTTGAGTCTGAATTCTGCCTATGCTGCGCAGTGTGCAGTACTCCCAAATGCTGGATAGAGCAAGGCAAGTTATGCTTGTCCTGCCTTGAAGTTTTTATGCTGGAGAAAAATGGTATCTGGTATTCAGTTACATGGACTGCTTCTATTTTATTAAAGGGATCTACTTTTTTTTTTTTTTGAAAGGAAAAGCATCGAACATAGCCATCACTGTCCACTTGTCCTTGAGCACCTGGGCAGACTTACTCTGTACCAACAGCTGCATTCCCAGATTTGTATGCACTACATCTCCAGAGACAGAGTAAAACCCACTGGATTTATCCTTCACTTCACCATAAGGCATCAGGGTACCTGATTGTCATGCCTTAGCTTGCAAGTATGCTTAAGAGGAGTATTACTGGAAACTTTCCTCATTCCTACTGCTAGCCTGTCTGGCTCAGGTTCCCTGTGGTAATAATAATGGAGTTTCTAATGGGTTAGTAATTTCTTTACATTCAGTGAGCTTTGACTGGTCAAGGCATAAAAATAAACAAGATACAGTACAGATAAGCAGTAGGTAACAATTTTCCATACAATTCCTCTGTACACATTTTAACTGCAAATATCACTGGAAAGAACTGTATAATCAAGGCACAAATAAGCAAAGAGCACAGATTAAATACAACAGCCCTCTTACTGCAAGATATAGAGCTTGTACTTATTGAACCGTAAAGAGTGTACTGAACACTGGAGAATGGATCACCTGTAGTAAGATAAATTGTTTGTCTGCTGATGATACAGTTCCACATAGTGGAGTGACTCAAAAGGAGGAAGGGAAGATAGCAGAAGTAGAAAGAAGATGAAAGAACACAGCTCTCCATCATAAATAGAGAATGAAATGCATAAACTAGAGGAAAGGTACCCTAGCTAAGAAATTCAGTTGTGAGACACTTCAAGAGTAGGGATAATTCAAAGGTTTTAATCCACTCAGTGATTTCAAGGTTAGACACTAATGGTCCTTCTTGTACACAAAACAGGGGCATAATTTTCAGGTAACTCTTGAAGTCAGATGGTCTCAATGGGTCACTGAATCTTTTGGCACCTAAATTTCAGACAAGTCTCAGTTCAGATGGAGTCCCCTTCCTAGTCTATTAGCACACAACTTCCAAAGGCACTGTGACCATGTGAACTGCAGTCAGCTTCAATGCAACAAGCAAAATGAACCTGACTTCTAGTGTTATGGAAAGTGACTCAGGAAAACCACATTGCCTAGTTCAACTAACTCTGGCTTTCTAATAATTTTGTGCTGTTGGGTCCAGACTAGTGAGCCACACATTTGAATTCCCTTTAAAATGCGTTCATGCAGTGGTGAAGCATTTGGACTCTGTATCATTTATACTGTGCTACATAGAAATGTAAAAATTAGAAGTTAACCTCAAAATCTAAATTGTTAGGAAGCAGAGGAAAGATTCAATTAAATTAGTTCTGTGAACCTCAAGTGGTATGAAAGTACACCATCTGGAAAATAAATCTTATAAACTTACTTAGCTTGCTGTTTCCCCCAGCTACATAAGATTTCTGTGGGAGTTTCTTATCAAAATACTTCCTATTTTTGAAGTGTTTAGGGGAGACAAGGAAAAGTAATGGGAACAAATGGATTACTACTAGGAGTAAATAATATAATTTGAATATAGTATTCAGGAGGGGGTCACTAGAGCATGTACTTCCATGTGCACTACTAGCTGAAGGCACCAAGCTTTAAAGAGAACTATCAGTGTCTATAATTTCTCCTAGAATTTTGTATTGTTCAACTCCAGTTCAAGCAAGACCATCTGTCATGTGTTTTTGGCAGATATTATTTCACTTGTATGCATGAGTTTGATGAGGAGCTCATGCAGAATTTAAGTATTTGTCAGGAAATACATTACTACCTTAATTCTGGGTCTCTGCAAAAGGTTATTATTGTAATTTCTATTTGCTTTAAGGGTGTCATGGGGCAGGAAACAATTCTGAAGTGAATACTATTCCTGCAGTACTAGAGACAGCAGCACCAACTCTCTGAAGCAGTTTCTGACTCCTAGATCGGAGCCTGCTTTCATACAATATCATGTGTATAATGGAAGTCCTTTTATAAAGCATCCCTAATTTGATTGGGATTGCATTATCCTATGGCACCACCTAGCTGCAAACACATGGGGGTTTATTTTTTTTCATTTCAAAACCCACCATTTTATTTCCACTAGCTTTTAACTAAAAAGTGGGTTAAGCATTTACTAAAAATGTACTTATTATCTGAACTATGGTTCCCCAGATCTGCTCCAAGTCTTCTGCATGTTTTGGATTGTCTCACTGGTTTGTTATAAGATGGTGCATTAGTGCTTAGATATGTACGTTGGCTTGGTGGAAAGAATTCAGCTGTCTAGGGGGCTCATGTCTAAGTACAATAATGAGCTAAGATCCTAACTGGTATTTCTTAGCTCTGAAGCACTACATTTGCTGAAGTTATTTTTCTGTTAAATTGCAAAATTGTACTATCACTCCAAACAGAAAAAAAAATTAGGAATCTAAAACTAACCACCCAGAAAAATGTATTTATTTTACAGTAAGAATTACAGATGGGCTTTAAAAAAAAAAAGAAATTAAATTAAAAAAAATGGTTGACATATTAGTGTACCAAACCATGCTTTTTTTTGTAGACTCTAGAAGTATTTCTCTCTTTGAATCAAATTTGGTAGTTGCAACCTCCCAGAAAGGAGTAAGAAATATGAAGCTTCCCAAATGCTCTCTTCTTTACTGCAGCTTCTCAAAAACATTAAAAATATTATTTTTGTGTAAAAACAAACACCCTTTTATTGAAGTTTATAAGAAAAAATAAATACAGAAATTAAAGTTTCCTTAATAGAGGTGTCAAAAGGAACGTTCTTACTCTATACAGAAGGGCATTTTGTCTATTTCCTTTGAATAGATAGTCATTTCTGTGTTAATCTAAGCCAATAGGTCTTCTTATTCTTTTCTGGGATGTTTCTTACAGCCATTGAACAAAATCAAACACCCTGTAATTTGGTCAGCTCCAAAGAGCAAGCTGGAGACACATCAAATGTATTATTATCTTCACTGCTCTTTATATGCTTCCCAGAAACCTTGGCATAAAAGAAGTAGAATTTGACATTTACAAAATGAGTCTTTTATGAACTTGGTGGCCTTTGATACACTTACAGTCAGAAAAGATGCTTGAGTTGTAATGGAAAGGTCTTCATGACTGAGTGATCATTATACCATTAATACTTATTATGTTTGGTGAAAAAACTGCAAGATAATGTTTTTTTTTTTTGTTGATGTTCATCCCAGGCAGAGTTCAGAAAAATGCCTTTGAGGATGATGTAGTACATGTTTTAGAAAACAGAAAATAGCTTGGGTCTTGTTTTTTGTTCTCATTTCTTAGAGATAGCATTTTACCTATGTTAGCTTCCTTCTCTCTTTGCGATATGCACACAAGATTCACTTACGCCATTGCACAAAATTACTTAGCCTTATAAGCTGTAGGGATGTTTCTTTCTGTACTATTATCAAAAGTCTTGTAGAAAAGTCAAAGTTACAGATTTAGCACTGTCAGACCTGTGCTTTCTCAGCATGCAGCTATCTCCTTCACACATGTCCTTTGGTTGATACTTCAGAAGACTTATTTTAGAAGCTGAAGGAACGTAAAGCAGGTGAAAAAGAGATCATAGTACCAGCACCTTCAGTCTCATGCTGCAGGCCTCAAAGAATGCTGCCACAGACATGAAAAAAGATGCAAACTTTCTCCCCCAGCAAGTTTTCTACCAGCAATTAACCACAGTGATAAAAAATTTTTATTAAGCACACTGAAAGGCTGTTTTTGCAACAAGGCAAGGTGTGCTGTTTGAACCAGAGAGGTAACACTACTCTGCATTTCATCTTTTCCAAGAAATTGGAAACTGATTTTCCTTGATTGTGCCATACACAAAGGCTTTTCCAAAGTTTAGTAAGCTTATTGCATCTTTCTCAATGTAAGATTGAATCCTGACAGCTCTGGTCCCCAAAGTCCTGCTGTTGAAGTTTCCCAGAAGTTAAGAGAAAACATTCAAATAAGAAATGAGATATTTCTGAACTTTAGGAAGGTTTTGGATGAATTTCAGGGCAAAGGCTTGGGATGAACTCACTGGTCTTACTGGCTCACACTTCCAGACTAAACTAGTGAGGAGAACTACTAAGAAGCAAACAAGCTATGGCAAAACATTCATGATTATAGAGAAATAGGAAATTATGGCCTGGGTTGTTATTCACAGCTTCTTTTGCCCTCTCTTATTTTATGTATATCTAAGAATCTGCATACAGTGCTTTGGCTGCCCCTTGACTGCCCTTTGCTCGGTACAACTGAGCAGGGTGCAGAAAGCACCAGGAAATTTTCTTGTTAGCACTGTGCTCATCCATTCCGAAATGAGTCTGCTGGTGCCAGCAGGACTGTTTGTGGAAGACATGACAAGAAGAATTCGAGAAGAGATCTATGTTAAAAACAACCAAGTATAAGGGTAATAAAAGTCCTTGGAACCTGGGTTTAATGGACCTTGTTGACATTTCTCACGTAAGTCTGAATAAAATTTTCGAGGCATAAATGATGAAATATCTCCAATCAAAGCAGAAAGGGGAAAGCATTTCAAGAGGAATTTAGACAGTGAAACATTTAGTGAATGTGTCTAAAAAGGGTATTTAGTTTTTTCTGGCATTCAGATGTCCCTTTCCACACACATTCCTCCTCATTATCCAGAACATACTTGGCTGCCTCTGTTGTATGGCTGGAGGTTGCTGTATGGTTCTGATAGGTTTTGTCATCTCACACCAGAGAAACAGAATTTGTGAATTAGTAACTTTACTTCCAGGGTCTGATTCAGTAAGACTAATACAGTGATGCAACTTTTTCCCAAATGAAAACTGGGGAACAAAGAAAATCTAGTAAATGTACACAGCTCACATCCAACCCCATCCAGTTAACATGCGTTCTAGTCTTGGCTGGGGTAGAGTTGATTTTCTTCCTAGTAGTTAGTACAGTGCTGTGTTTTGGATTTGGGATAAGAATAATGTTAATAAAACTCTGATGTTTTAGTTGTTGCTGAGCACTGTTTACACTAGGTCGAGGACTTTTCAGCTTCTCATACCATCCCAGCAGGGAGCAGGCTGGGGGACACAAGAAGGTGTGAGGGGACACAGCCAGGACAGCTGACTCCAACTGGCCAAAGGGATATTCCATAGCATATGGCATCATGCTCAGCATATAAACTATGGGGAAGACTGGCTGGGGGACACTGCTTGTGAACTTTCTGGGCATTGGTCAGCAGGTGGGGAGCAATTGCATTGTACATAACTTGGTTATTATACTATTAATGCTACTAATAATAATTACCAATATTTTCCCTTCCATTTCTTTCCTTTTGAACTGTCTGTATCTCAGACACTGCCCAGAAAGTCAGAATCACAGAATATTCTGAGTTCAAGGGACCCACAAAGATCATCAAGACCAACTTTTAAGTGAATGACCTGTATGGGGATTGAAACCACAACCTTGGTGTTATTAGCCCCATGCTCTGACCAATTGACATACTTGAGACTCCGGAATAGTCTTTTTTTTTAGGTTGAGACTTAGAAGAAGGTTTATAGCCATCAGAGTTCCTTGCGTTTAAACCAGCTTGTCAGCAACAGTATAAGTGTAAGTTTGTGGTGTGGCCATCTGCAACATCAGTGAACTCATCTTGATGATCCTTCAAGTCCCTTCCTTTCCTACTAATTTTCTTAGGGAAAATTTCCAGCCAACTTTCTCCTTCCTCTTTCTTTTTTTTTTTTTTTTAAATTCTGACAAGTGATTGTTGGAAATCTGAAAAGGAGACAAAGAAGTGCTAGCAGACACTGAAACACAGTTATAAATCTCTACTAATCACAGTAAGTTGGAGTCACTTGGGAAGATAAGCAGAGAGTCTGAAATGCTGGTGGCTTTTGGTTTGGTCTTACGTCTCTTGAAATATATCTGTTCACAAAAGTAATATCTACACATTCTCTTTCTCCAGACTCTCAATCTACATGTGAATTAAAGGAAGTACTTGTAAACTTCCTGAAGACTGAGTTAATATCCTAATAATAAATAAATTAGGGGACTAGGGTCATATCCTTCCTATTAATCCAAGGACACACTTTTTTTCATTTCAGATGGAGGAAATTTGGATCAAAGGTATGAGTACTCTGTAGCCTTGTTCACCCATGCAGCTATTTAACCATGCAGGATGATTGCAAATTACTACACAAGTCAGAATTCAGTGATGAAACAACTGCTTGTATTATATCTTCTATTTAAAGACAGACTCTGTTCTCTCTCAAACATCAATTGTTTTAGCAGATAGTGGGAGTCATTAAGTGGTTTACTTTGTCTGAAATAGCAAATAAAATTGCTGCTAAATTGCCTTTTTTCCAAGGGAAGCATGTTCTATCGAATATTTTTCTGAAGTCTAATTTTTTATGGCAAATTTCTGAGAAAACCTTAATGTTATTTGTTATGTTTTGCATATTTTTGCAAATAAGAGAAATAAACAAACAAAAGAAGAGGAAATGTGTGGCAGGGACAATCTGCAAACACTCGCAACATTTGAAGTGCCAATGCAGAAATGAACAGACCAAATAGTTTCTCAAGGCACCGAAGTTTACAGACCAAGGATAACATACTAGAATGAACCAAAAATCAGAATGTTTAATTCAATCCTAGAGCTATGTTTTTTCCTGTTAAAATAACAGACTCGATTTCATTTTGATTTTCCTTGCCAATTAATTACCTCAAAAGGGAGTGCTTTCTTAAGGATATGTTCTATATTATAATTTTCTATGCCAGTCAAATGTTTTGACAGTACAAACTGCATGGTAGTAGTAGACATGACTTGCTATTACTCACTGATTACAGAAGGTGGTGCCACTACAGTTGGGTGGAAATACAGGGATTTTCACCAGGGCCTGTGGGTTTAGGTGTCACTTTTTATTTTGTCATTTATGTCTCTTCCATCAGTCACCTCTCCAAGTCAAATCTAAGTTCTTTAGGATAAGTACTGATACTCCTCTGATATGGGTGTAGAGCCCACATCCCTGTGGGCACAGAGAGCTGCAGCACAAAGACTTTAGTATGATTTTCCCTGTGACAGGATTTTAGTAGGACTTGTTCTGCTCTTGCTTGGATCCTTCTGCTCATGTGGGAGTTCTGTGTGCTGCTACCACTAACCAAGGAGGTCAGTCTCTTTCTGCTTTCCCAGAATATATCCAAAAAGCTCCTTGAAATACAAACCCACAGACTGAGGTCCTGCAGGCTGATATGCCATAGCAGATCTAGACTGCAAGCTGATTTGATCATTTTCGTAATGTGAGAAGTGAAGGAATCAAACATCTACATTCTGTTCTGTGTCCTGGATTCAGGTATATCTAGCTGTTGGAGCAGGGAAGTGTTAGGATACACCTTGACTCTGTGACACTTTTGTGGCAGTTTCTCTTCAACACTACTTATTCATCACCTCTAGGAGTTAAATAAATGAATGGCACGCTTAACAAGTGGGCCAGGGGCTGGAGAATCCCATATACCAGGTCACAGCAATGAGAGAAGGCAGCAGAAAGCACAGGCAGTAAAATTAAAGAAGTATTCATAGCTCATGTCCTTAATGAGGACTGTTTGGTCTGTTTCACAGCTGTCTTGTCACTCCTTCCAAAACTACCTTAGCAGCACACAAGCACTGTTAAAAGATTCCTGGATTAGCAGTCAAGTGGTAGTTCCAGAAGCAGAATAATTTAATCAGTGTTTTGCCACATGCACACAAATTATCTTTGTTAGGACGCAGGTGATGTGGCATTATGTCTGTTTCCCTTGATCTAATCTGATCTGGTAGCTCTGCAGATCCAAGCAGTGTACCCTGTCACTGTGTCTGCTCCATTAGCTTCAGCTTAACAGGGTCCTGGCCCTGCTGTGTTGTGCAGCATAGGTAGTTCTCTAGCTTGTAAAGAGTAAAGTTACTCCTTGGAAACCCTGCTGACACCATAAGCTTCTTTTAAAACCAATTATCCTTCCTAAGGTGTGTAAACTGAAAAGGAGTTTCTCTGGACTGCCAAGGAATGATACATAGAGCTTTTTATATATTTTTCTCAAAGGCACCTGTTGTTCAAAATTCACTACTGGAGAAGTAATCTGAACTATGCGGATTTCATATTCTTCATAATTTTGTCAGAGATCAAAGAAAAAACATATAATGAAGCCCATACAAGTGAATGAATATAAAAAAATTAGGTTATTATGATGAAATGTGAGAATTTGATCGTATTGTTTAAATCACCATTCCTTAGATAACTTAGGAGAAAGAAGGGAACCAGTAAGGAAGATATTTTGTTTAATTAAGAGTCTTAGTTGCTACATAGAGTTATTAACTGTCATTGGGACTAGTGTACATATTCTAGCAAAAGGAATGTACAGGGAGAGTCAAATAATTTCCAGACTGGAATTAATGTTCTGACTGCAGTCTTCTGAAATAACAGGTAATGAGGTTATAAACAATCCCTTTTGCCAGAGGCAGGGTTGCATAGAAGGGAAAAATCCAGTTGGAAGAGACATCCCTTTCTCAGGCAACAGTAGTGGGACATCACAGGATTGCAATCAGAGGTCCTAATCAGTGAAAGGAATTAATCTTTCAGACAGCAAGGCTGTCCTGCAGATATTTTCAGTAGGTTTTAATTTTTTTTGTGACTATGACTATGTTTCTGCTTACTAACAGATCCTCACATGGTAACACGTTTCTCTCATTCCCCCATCTCAGATGCAAAGTAAGTAGATGGGAGGGAAGGAATTTAAAGGGAGGTAATTAGAAAATCAAAAATAAGGAGGCTAGAAAAGGAGATGAACAGTAGGACAGGTGGGCAAGAAGTCCAGAGAGAAATTTAAGAGAATGGAAAAGATAAGACATATAAACATAGAGAAAGACATGTATGTAAGGAAATAAATTCAGAGTGTGTAAAGATGGATGTCAAAACTACTGCTACTTGTTTTGTCCTTAAGTACTTGATTTTGCAACTTTAACATAGGGATTAGCTGTTGGTAATCAACAACTGACATTGGAATTAATGCAGCAGTAATTTCATCTAATTCCCTCTCTGCCTTGGGACTGACAGTCTTTCTTGTACCTATTTCCTTTCTGTCTTAAATACTCTCACTATTTTTCAGAAGGTACTATGTTGCACTGCAGAGACAGCTGAAGTTATGTGGAGAAATCAATCTCCTCTTAAAGCACACTGGAATTTTAATGGAACAATTATAATGTTTAATTGAAAAAGTTCAAAATCATTTTAGAAACTTAGAGTCAGGTTTAGAGTGTTTAGTTCCAGGCTTCTTGATTGTAGTAGTCTTTTTCAGCTGTATTTTAAATGTAAGGTAAATACTAAAATCAGAAATCTCAGCGCCATTTCTCTGTCTTGTCCTTGTTCCCTCCTCCTTTTTCTCTCTATTTTCTGCCATTCTGTGTTTAATCAGAGTGCTCAGCTTTCTTCATGGGTATCACACGAGTGCTGCATGGGGAGATGAAGGATTTGCACAACAAGATGCAGACTGACAGGCCAGTACTGCCAAATGTTGGATGCCTTTTGGAACAGGAATTTTTCATAAAGATAGAGTTATTTTCTTCTTTTAGAGGAAGAAACAAACTTGTAAAGAGCAGCAATATAAAACCCCTTGACTTTAACTGTCAAACTTGGGGAAAGAAAGTAAAGGTGTTCCACTGCCTAAGATGGAAAGACTTTCCAGCAAACAAGAGTCCTTTCAGGTCAGCATCAAATCAGCCTGCTCCACTTCTGCGTTTGTTTTATAATTAATTTTTCTTATGCACACAGCATTTGAAGTTGAAACAACTGGGTCAGGAGATCAGATTTTCAAGTCTGGCATGGTAATGAATACTTCAGTATCCATGAGGAAATACAAGGCCAGTAGAGTGCCCTATATACCTTTTTTTTTTTTATGAAATAAATAACCCATTCTCATTTCCCCACAACAGAGTATTTCTGAGGCCCAGTGGTTAGCCAGTCACAAGGCCTAAGCAATTACCACTGTAGTGAGAGATAAGCTTTAGAGGAGCAACTATTACAGAAAATATAGCCTACCCCTCTCAAATGTAGTGGCTATAGTTGTCATAACCTTTGAATCTCCAGCCTGATGGCTTCCCTGAGTTTAGTTTGAGTGCCAGTGTTCAGACAGCTACCCTCAAGGGCTTGATTTGCTATTACCTTAGAGGTTATTTGTAATCACTGATGTGAAAGTGAGTGGCAGGAATCAGAAGAGCAGAATTCTTTTCTTCTCTAGGCTCACTTTTCCATTATCTAAATGATTAAACAATGAATAACAAAATAATAATCCTCTGTCAAAAAACTCAAATAAAATTCTTCCAAGGCATGTCACATTTTCATCTGTCTTGGAAATGCAGCTCAGAAATTGGCAATACAGAAAACACTGGGAAAAGGAAATGAGAGAACAGAGTGAATATGTAAACAGCTCCTTTGTATCTTTCTTTTACAATATGATAGTCAAAGATGTGAAAGAGGGAAATATTCAGTAAGATTTTGTTTATAGAACCACAATTCTTTATTGTGATTTGCAAGACCTCAAAAGAACTGAAGTGCTCTTGGGATCTGAAATGACAGAGAGAGAAATAACTGTGCAATGCTAAATCCGGAAGAGACTTAACAGTATCTGAAAAAATACTGTCTTTGATACAAGCATCTGGAAAACAAAAATGACAACAGCCCAACTTTTTGAAAGTTTTGTTTTGTTCCATTTTCTCCTTTTGACTTTTTAACAGGGTAAGGCTCTTTGGATACAAATTAACTTTCTCAGAGTGCTGTTTGTTACAGATTCACTTACCATGACTGAATGCTTAAGAGACTGGAAATTGGCTTTATTCAGCAATATAAGCCAAGAAATAAGCAGGAAATAAATCCTATCCTAGTTAGACTAAGAACCTGGCTATAAATGCTACCACCTAGTTTTGAAAGCCAAGATGCAAGACAGGTATACTTTAGAGACTTAATGGAACTTAACTGATTTCCAAATCACATAAAATTCTTCCAGCACAACAAAGTCTGTTATCTTACCATTTTGTTGTAAAGTGGAGAAGTTTTTCATCATTATTGATGAAATCTCTTGCCTCAATGGAAATTAAATGAGAAATACAAATCATATTTCTTCAGATCATGTGTCCAGCTGTTCAACTAAATTAGTTAAAATTTAACTAAAAATTAATATAAAAATTTTGACTAAAGCAATTGTTTTCCAAAAACAGGGACTAACTTGAAGAGAGCAAGACAGCACCTGTATTGGAAATGAGGGGTTTTTTTAGTTGATTTGGTTTTTTGGGGACTTTTTGTAATGCTTAAGGAACAATATGTTTGTCTTGGAATCTTCACTTAGCGGAAAGTGGAGGACCATGATTTGGTTTGTCCAAAATGCAACAGAATTCTCAGGATTGAGAATCACCCCCCTGCCCTGTGCCTGATGCCTGGAGCATCAGCCATGTCACTACATAAGGGACTATCACATGTCACCCATGCAGTAAACTTCAGTCTGTAAAGTTAAGCAGGATTTCTTTAACATGGAACGGAGCAATGGGAGTTACTTACGAAAGGAGAAGTTACTCATGCAAGGAGAGTGGAGGGCATCAGGAGTCAAGGTCATGTATAGGAAAGGAAAAAGAAGTCTCCTGGTATTTTCTCACACTTAAGTACCTCCTTCTAATATGTCCTTAAATTCAGTCAAATGCAAAAAACAAAAAACAAAAGAAAACAAAACAAAACCAACCAACCAAACAAACAAACAAAAAAAGGCGTCTTAACAAATTACCCCCAAACCTACACCTGGAGCTGCCTGGGGAAGAAGATGCTCACAGAGAGTTAATGTAAGATAATATATGACTTCGTCTAAACTTTCCTTTGGTTATGTCTGTGTCGATCTTATTAGATACAGTTGTTCTGTGTCACTATATTCCTTCTTCTCATGGTTTTCAGGAATTAAACACAACAAGCACCCAGTTAGATCAGCAGGTGTTACCAGCTCATGAACAGCATGTTTACAGAGAACACTGTGTAAGGGTGGAACTGCAATTCTGCTCCAGATAAAGAGAAACTTGGCAGCTGTCCTGCACAGAACTTCTACAACTGAAAAAAAAAAAAAAAGGCACTAAACAAACAAAAAATCCAAACAAACAAACAGAAAAAAAAATAAAATAAGTGCACAAAGTGCTATTGCTCATAAATTGTTTAATGTTGAAGTTGGGATGATGATATTTCATGATGATATTTCCTTTCAAGGAAGCCAAGAAAGGAGGGCATGGTCATATATAAGTGATAAGGTCAAGCTCATAGCTTCCTTCCTTCCTTCCCTTCCTCTTCTTTCCCTTCCTTTGTCTCTTCCTCCCTCCTTTTCTCCCTTTCTCCCCTTCTTTCCTTCCTTCCTTTTCTCTCTCTTTCTTTGTCTTCCTTTTCTACTTGTATCAACTTCTACTTTTTATGCATTTTTTAATTCCCTTTCTGTAGTATATCTGTGCAAAAGTATGGAAAAGTAAACATAGTCTTCACTTTAATGTGTAGGATCAGTTGGTTTCCTTGGTATTCTACAGCCCTTTTCTCTGGATACTTGTAGATATTGCTCAAACACAGAATGCCAAAAATGTCATCTTTGTGACTTTAGTATTAATAAATTATTGGTTTTTCTTTTCTCATTCTTGTGAGCAGAAAAGTTGGATGGCATCAAAGAAAATGCAGCAAACAAGGAGGATAATAAGATGACGGAGGAGAGGGTTTTTCCTCCAGCACACAGAAGGTAAGGAGAGTGTGGCAGGATAGATCCACCATGATAAGACCTAAAATCCAGTCAAGCTATCATGCAAGCTGTTGTGCCAGATCAAGTGACGGAGCCAAGGTGTTGGTTTAATTATGCTAAAACCACCCTGGTTCATCAAACTTCAAATATACACCCTGATTTTTGAAGTCTGATTTGACAGATAAGCTGATAGCTGGCCTGTAAAGGTGTGACTAGCAGTCAGTCACTTTATACTATAAATGTCCAGTCCCCTCTGATGCAGTCAGGTTCTTATAATATAACCCTTCTTGGGGTGTATGTGTGGAGATTCCTCCCTTTTCTAGGGACACTCTCCAAAGTTACTCCTCAAGGCCAAGAGAAAAGGATCTCCACACAAGCACTGATATGGGTGAGTTACATCAGATCTCTACTTAATAATTATTTCTTTTTGCTAGCTTTATTATAACTGCTTCAATAATTGCTTTGTTATAATACTTTATACTATGTTATACTCTAACAGTAGATTTTTAATGTTTATATTGTGTAGTAAATAATTCTGATTAAGATATTTTGTCTGATCCTTTGTATAAAATAAAATATTCATTTTTTATAAATATTCTCATTTTGCCAATCAAAAAAGGCTACTGGACAAAAGTTATTCAATCACACCTCTGTAACTCCTTAAATTTAAACTATTGATATAACCTGAGACTAAGACTGGATGCAGCTTCACCTAGACTCCTCTCTGAGAAGGGGTTTAAAAAGCAAAGCAGTCCTTTCTGCACCTTGTGACTCAACAGCAAAGCGTCTTAATAAATTTTGTGTAAGCCTTCCACTCTCCCGTGACAGAGTTTTTATTTTCTAATCAGCCTGCCTGGTTCCATACCGGTGATTTTCAGACAAATTTGTTCTGATTTCTTCTGCATCTGTGAGAGTGCATCTGTTTTGTGACACCCTTGGCACGGGTATTGACAAAATTCCCTATGTGTTGTTTTTGACACGTGCTTTTAAATTCTAGGGAAGCAGTACGTCCTAGAGAACTGCAGATCTTATTTTGTGACACCTACCAGGAAGAAACACCAGCAAGGCTCTCATGCCTCTTTGTGATGAGGAAAGTAAACTGTAACAAAAGCCTCTGCTGTACCAGCTCCCTAGGATTTCTCGTAACTGTGCAACGGTGTACTTTGAACTGAAAAATGCTATAATGCTCACGAGCAACTGTGAAATTTCCTAAGATAGTCATTCATACCCCATATACGCCCTGAAGTTTGACAGTGAACCTCTGTCCTTATGCTGTTTTCTTTCAAGGAGCGCCTGCGTTGTTCACTAGTAACAAATGTAAAGAGAGATGATGTTCTGCTCTTGCAGAAATAGACAAAACAGTGAGCACATCTTGTAAATTCTGTTATTTCATGCTCAGTTTGCAGGAAGCTGGACTTGGACGCTTTCCCTTGGCTTTCACTCGTGCAGTCTTTCCCAGCAGTAGTCCCAACATGAGTCCTGACTGTGTTCCAGCTCCACGTGAGGACAGGATCAGGTCCTCCACTTTGCCCTGGTTTTTGTTCAGGCATGTAGCCCAACGTTTCAGAAAGGTGTTGAGTAACTTTTAATCTATGCCTAGTTTAGACAATGAGGCAATCTGATTCATTGTGGCAGATGCATCCAACTCACACGCTGAGATCTCTTGAGACTTTTAAGTTATTATTATTTTATTACTAATATATCTCTAAAGTTTTATTCAGTGCTGATGTGAAGCATGAGTAGTACTGGAATTAGTCCAATACTCTGCATGTTTTTGTTCTAGGGTAGGCTCCCAGAGGACATGGACTGGACTCTGCCCTTCAATTGCCCATGTGGATGTAACACCCCTTGGCAGGCACACAGACCTTTACCAATGGCACTGTGCAGAGTCTAATCCCTGGATGTGCACAAGGGCTGAATGAGACCCCTAAGGTTTTAAATGTGAATTCAGCAAAATCTTGAAACAAATAAGCAGGTAAATAAGACACGGCTAATCTAGGGCCCCTGTAAGTCAGAACGGAAGGCAGCAGCAGGAAGGGCAGGAAATTTCTTTCTTTGGAATTTGAGCTAAAGAAGTCCCCTGTGCCAAACACAAGTGGATGTCTCCATTATGTCTAAAGACAACAGAAACACCCCTGGCAAGAGTTTCTGTGGATCCTAAAACTCCTTTGATTAAATGTCTTTAGCCTCACTAAGTGACAATGGTCTCTGCAGCTAGAAGCAGATAGGTATTGTTTTGCTGTGGTAGAATGTCATGTGTGACTTCAGTTATGACTCAAGAGTGTAACACTGCACAGCATCTTGGCATAGACACGCAAACCTCAAAGCCTTAATTATTTACCGAGTACTAGTTCTTCAGGTATCTGCTCAGAAAAACAAAGCAATCAAACCTCCAGCTCCTGTCTCAGATGTGCAAAAACACTTCATGACCGTAATGACATGGCTGTGGGAGGAACATGATGCATACATGAGCAATTTATATTGTGTACTGTACTTCTATAGACTTTGCTTTAATATAGCTTTATAGATATTATAAGTTGTAAGTGTCAAGATGGCTGAGAGCCTCTTAGCTAGAACAAAAGGAAATTTGTGCCAAGAAGAAGGTGGGGTTTGATAAAGTAAATAATTATAAATGTATTTGTAATGTATGTTTACATCTGGACAGTAGTTTGTAACCAATTATGTGCTTCTTGTCACGAGACCTTGTATAGAGACACTATAAAAAGTCTGAGCTCTTCTAATAAAGAGGACATATTAATGATCTCATAGGTCATGTACTTAAGTCTCCTGAGCCCCTCTGCCAACACATGACATGACATGACATGATGTGGCACGACATGACATTACAGTATCCCAGTAAACTTAAAACAGAATCATCTCTTATGCAGGTGCTCTTATTTCACCACAGTTTTTTTTGCAGTTTCATTTAGTGCTGGGCAAGTGTTTCTGAAAAACAGCAGTAGGTACTTCTGAGAGTAAGAGGTGTACCTTTGGAGGTGTAAAAGCTGATGTTATGCTGTTTTAATGAAACGTGCCTATTTTGTACAATCTGATAAAACTGGAAAAAAGGCTTCAAGTATGCAAAGGCATTTAATTTCTTACATTTCCAGATGTGCTTAGCCCCACTATATTCAATTAGACTAAAGATGTAAATTAACATAGCCTTTAAGGAAAGTAAATAACAATAGAACTACAGAGCCAGACTATTCACTGTAGGTAAGAACATTTACCGTAGAAGAATATTAGAGATCCTGCAGATTTTTTTTTTAATGCTGATGAAGCAAATAATAATTTTTTTCCTCTTTTTGAGTTTGTAACAAATTTTCATCTTTATTCATTGCACATTTAATTAAACCTTTTCTGCAACTGAAAAGCTCACTGAATTGAACAATTACTACATTTAATATGAAGCTAAAATGCTTTTGGTATTTCAACTCTCATTACCACTTGCTCTTCAAATAAATCCAGGAAATCCTTTAATTACAGTTATTCCGTTCTACAGGGAGAAGTGAGCCTTCAGAAAGCTGCTGTAAACGTCAACAACAATCTTGCTTCGGCATCTTTTAAAAATCTTAATTAAAACCAGTATTTTATCTGCTGTTTTGATATGTGGATATGTTACCTTGACATCATACTGGTGGGCATGGTTTCAGAATAGAGATTTGGCAACATTATGAGTAATTTGAGCCTATCTCTTTTCAAATGGCTTTAGCTTTGATGGAAGGGGAGTGGGGAGGAAGGGAGGAAGTAGCAATGTTGCCTTAAGTTTTCTTGTTAGTTTGTATCCAGCCTAAAGACTGGATAAAGTCTAATGTCTAAGTGCTTAAGACTGAATTGGACAGAAGGCGGTGTTTTGCTACAGAGCAAAGATTAAAGTATAACCTGACTAAACAATTGAATCTGTACCAGCACATGTAACTATGTCCGGAAATAACAGCTGACACAAGCAATTGTAAGGCCCAGTTACTCAAACATCAATAAGTAATGCACAGGTCAAACACTAAAGGACTAAGATCGTGCAGAGAATTGTTAATGTGTTTTCAACCACTAGTTGCAAATGCAAATACCCCTGGCACAGTGGTATGGTAATAGAAAACAAAATTCTTTTAAAATGGATGAGTGATCATAGAACAGCATGGTGTACAAAATTGTGAGTTTTAATAGCTGCAAAATTCTAAGTCCAAGAGCAAATAAAGTCATTTAGGGAATCACCTGTCTTTTGGAAAAATATCTGACATAATTCAGGGAAGGAGTTCCAGGAAAATTTTGCAATGCCACCCAAGCCCTCCTCTCATATGTAAAGCATGTACAGAACAAGTGTCTCCATCTTGGGAACAGGTGACAACACTCTGCAGGCCCTCTGGAGGTGGACAGTGGGATACCGAACTTTACATCATGAGCCCTTGTCTGAAACACTGTTAGTGTAGGGGAAAGTATATCAGGCTGAAAAAGTGAAATATTGCTTTCTTATGCCACTCAGGATCAAATATGCCTCATTTAGTTCCTGTACCTATCTTCCTAAAAGGTTGTACAGATTTTACTTGAGACTGGGACAGGACTGAAGTTGTCGTTTCCACCACATATGTTGCCCAGCTGAGGATATCCATAGTTCCCAGTCCTCTGGCTGACCTTGCTGGGACACGTACACCATGTGTGTGTCCTTCAGTGCCCACATTTCCCTCAAAGGCAGCTGGTGGGAAGGGTTTTGGCTCTACATCTAGCTTTTGGAGGGCTGAGATGGGGGCAGGGGAGGGCAGATGGCAGAGGCTGTCAGTGCAGGTTTTGCCCTCACTGTTGAGAGCCACAGGGCTCATGTCCAGAAGAGGGCCATGAAGATGGTGAAGGGCCTTGAGGGGAAGCCGTATGAGGAGCAGCTGAGGTCGCTTGGTCTGTTCAGCCTGGAGAAGAGGAAACTGAGGGGAGACCTCATTGCAGTCTTCAGCTTCCTCCTGAGGGGAAGAGGAGGGGCAGACACTGATCTCTTCTCTGTGGTGACCAGTGACAGGACCCGAGGGAATGGCCTGAAGTT
>JAYRBT010000114.1:29185927-29271400 GCA_036023395.1 Myiotriccus ornatus
GGGGAAGAGGAGGGGCAGGCACTGATCTCTTCTCTGTGGTGACCAGTGACAGGACCCGAGGGAATGGCCTGAAGTTGCGGCAGGGGAGGTTTAGGTTGGATGTTAGAAAAAGTTTCTGAGAGCAATAATTCTCCGTGGTTCAGTAATTTTGCACTGGCCTTCACAATGTAAAGTAAGACCAATAATACTCTATAGTTTAGCAATTTGCTTTCCACCTTTACAATGTAAGTTTCTGCTAAGGTAGTTGCGCAGTAAGAAAGTTTATGAATGCTTTAGTTAAAGTAGTCATAGCATAAGTATCCAGGTTTTGGATAAGGGATGCTGAACAAAGGCACTTTATAACCAGCTGTAAATACGCTGCTCAACAGGCAAGTGTAAGTAAAGCTCAAGCTCCAAATAACCACCAGAGACCACCAGAAGACCCCCTACTGACCAAATAAGGACTTCTGAAGAACTTCTTAGAACTAATTAACACATGTATAAAGTTTATAAGAGAAACAGTGAATACTTTAGACATTTACTGAATATGTAAAATTTCAAATAAACCTTAGCTACACTGAGCCGAGAACGGGGCACACACATGATTATATGAGCTGTCCTCCCGTGTGTCCAGTGCTGATAATAAAGGAATGCTTGCCCGCTAATGCTCACAAATTGAGTTTTAGGGGTCACTTATTTGCCGATTTACAGTAACAGTTCTTCACCCAGGGGGTGGCTGGGCCCTGGAACAGGCTCCCCAGGGAGGTGGTTACAGCACCAAGCCTGTCAGAGTTCAGGAAGCGTTCGGACGACACTCTCGGGTGCATGGTGTGACTCCTGCGGATGGTTCTGTGCGAGGGCTGAGGGCTGGACTTGATGATCCTTGCGGGTCTCTTCCACCCGAACGTACTCTGTGACTGCGTGACCTGCCCGTGGTCGCTGCCCCGGGAGGACACGGTGGTGGGCGCGGGGCCCGCAGGACCCAGCGAGCGGCTGGGGGCGAGGGAGGCGTACTACAGCTCCGGGAGTACAACCCCGCAGTACAGCCCCGGAGTACAGCTCCCGGAGTACAGCTCCGGAGTACAGCCCCGGAGTACAGCTCTGGGAGTACAGCCCCGGAGTACAGCCCCGGAGTACAGCTCTGGGAGTACAGCCCCGGAGTACAGCCCCGCAGTACAGCTCCCGGAGTACAGCTCCGGAGTACAGCCCTGGAGTATAGCTCCCGCAGTACAGCTCCGGGAGTACAGCCCCGGAGTACAGCTCCCGGAGTACAGCTCCCGGAGTACAGCTCCCGGAGTACAGCTCCCGGAGTACAGCTCCCGCAGTACAGCTCCGGGAGTACAGCCCCGGAGTATAGCCCCGGAGTACAGCTCCCGGAGTACAGCCCAGGAGTACAGCTCCCGGAGTACAGCCCCGGAGTACAGCTCCCGCAGTACAGCTCCGGGACTGCAGCTCCCGGACTACAGCTCCCGGCGTGCCGCGCGGCGCCGGCGCCGCTCTGATTGGGCTGTCGCTGCCCGCCTCCCGCTCGTGACGGCCGGCGCGGGGCTGTGGAGCCCCTCGCGCGGGGGCCGAGGAGCCCCATGGCGGCCGCCGCGTCGTGGGGGCGGCTCGTGCCGGGGGCGCGCGGGGCGGCCGCGCGCCGCGCCTGCAGCAGCGGGGCGCGCGCCAGGGCTCCCTTGGCCGCCGCGCAGGTGAGGGCGGTGAGGGGGGCGCGGCGGGCGGGAATGCGGGCTTGGGGCCGGGATACCGCCGGGCGGGGGGCGCTTGTGGGAGCCGAGCCGTGCCGCGCCGCCGCAGGTCGCGTTTGGGGTTTGGCGTCCCGTGCCGGTGCCCTGTCCTTAAGAAGACGTAGTTCATGGTGGGGCACTTGTGGTAGCCGTGGCTGCGCCCGCCGCGGTGAGCGGGGGTCTCGGGCGCCGCGAGCGGGCCGTGCCCGCGCGTTCCGTGGAAGTGCAGCCTGTCCGTAAAATTTTGCAAGGTGTCCCGGACTGCCCGGTGGCTTGTGCGGTGAACACGACCTGGTTATGTATGGGGGGGGAGGGAAGAGTCAACAGAACGTGTAGTAATACATAATTCTGTGTCCTTCCTTTGCTGAAATGTCACCCTCACTTTGGAAGTACGTGGGACACCCGATCTCATGGACCGAGCGGGTCCTGTGCTCCTGCCCAGTCAAAGGAGAGATTACACAACGGAGTTTGATCAGCTCGGGTCAAAAACCCTGTGGTTTGGCAGCTTTCGGTGGTTGTGCTCCCGTGGTCACACGAGCTCGCACTGGACCTGTTTGTTCCGCTCCTGGCGCGAAATCAACACAGGTGCTGCCCAGATACAGCTCCTGCCAGTTTAACTCTCGGTCCCCCAGGTGGATTCGGTCTCTTGGTGCCCAAATGCAGGAGAAAAAGCTGCACGCAAAGGCTCTGTGACTGTCTAGCAGAAATAGGGCATGGCACGCAGCGTAAGCCCAGCTGGGACATGATTTATTGAGTTACTTGTGATTGCATGGATGGCTTTAGCAAGCAGAAAATAAGCTAAAACTACTAGTGACAGACTCTGTGTCGCCAGAATTGAATGCATTCACTGCCACTTACTTATTTACAGGAAGCCAAATGTACTCATGTGTTGCTGTATTGAATGCTTACTTAAGTCCGAAATCTAGAAAGGTTATTGAATTAGTTCTTTTTTCTTCCTAAGCCATGAACGTTTTTATAAATTCTGATCAGAAATACTTTTCACTACTTTCTATAGATCTAGTAGCTCTAACAAACATTTAGGAATACTTTTGAGAGAGCTTGGTTACACCATCCATCTCTGAAAGGCCTACTCCCTTAGGGGACAAAAGCCACAGTGGCTGGAAGAACAGGATGGGTGATATGTGTTTGTGGCGTTGTGACTGTGAGAGGTGTGCCCAGGCACTAGTGGCTCATACCCTGCAGGGTCTGAGAAGCAAGCTAATGCAAAAACAAAGACACTGGAAACTTAGCAACTGTACAGTGATAATATACTTATTGCTCCTTTCTGTTCTCAGTCTCTCCTGGGATTCATCTGTAGAGAGGAGCAATTGGCATTGCAGCCATAGGGGACAGCGAAACGTGCTTTCAAATGACAGGATGATCAAACATTCAAAATAAATGTGAATACTGCTTGACTGTCTTCTGTGCTAGAGCTGAAAGTATTCATAGGTTCTGTTTAGTTTCATGAGATTTTGGAGATGGGGTGGGTGCAAAGGGGAGAAGAGCCCCTTTAAAAATGGTCCCAACTGTGGAAGGAAGAACCCTGTAATTCAGGAGCTTCAGGAGATGGCTGAAAGGCTGTACCCAAGGCCATCCATTGCAAGTCTTTAGTTTAGGTTCCAAACAGTGGGATCGGTACAGTTGCTGTACTGGTTTTGTGTGGTAAACAATTTGTTTGTATCTTGGTATTTAAGATACAGTTGTCAGTCTCAGGTGTGCACAGTGTGGAGTTTCATTATCTAAGACTAGAAAAGGGCAGGTAGCAACAGGCGCTCTGAAAGCAGTAATTTCACAGTTGTTTGGTTGTGTGCAACCGTGGTTTGGGTTTTTTTTTGTTTTTACTAATTCGCAATTAACAAAGAAAGTTGGATGCCACCCTGTTATCTTGTATGCCTGATGATATATGTCCAAATTATATTTTTGAATTAAAATAAGTATGTAGGATGACCTATTTCTACTACGAAACTGTATTTTCCAGTATGCTAGAAAAAGTAATTTGTATTTATTTTCTTATTTTTTATTTTATTGTAAGCTGGAGGTTTACTTGCAAAAACTCCAGCTTTTTGAAACAAAGGAGGAAGATGAGAGGACTCTGAAGATAGTGAGGCTTGGGAGCAATGACACTAAGGAAATTAGCATATGTATCTTGTCCAGTAAAGGTCTTGATACAAAGTTTCACTTCTGTTTTCTCCATCTGCTTATGTACATCCTGTAATCCAAACACAACCACCTGAAATTTTTTGTGGCCACAATGAAACCTTCACCACCGGGATGAAGTGGAAAGCCCAGCTTGCCCAGAAAATCCTCGTGTGGCCCTTATTGTCTTCCAGTCATGACTGAAGCTCTCTGTGCGCTGACGCTCCATTTTGCGGGTAGCTGGTCGCAGTCCCTGGGCAGTGCTTGCTGTGCCAGTACCCACAGCTGTGGCATGCTGTTTGGGGTCAGCTGTTGGGCAGCAGCTGCTGAGCCCTCAGACAAACATTTGTCTTGGAATTCTCAGCTTAGATCTCATTCTGGCACTTGGCCTACTTAGACCCGTTTCAGCCTCTGCGGTTGTCTTATTTTGATGTTGAACCAAGGACGTTGTGTCACTGCTTCCCTACAGGCTGAGATACTAAAGGTGAAGCATGAAATAGAAGAGCTTTAGCTGAGTTCCGTCCATGATGGTGCTGCAGCAGCTTTAGGTGCTACATTGAGGCAACAGCACTAGTGCACAAACCCAGCAGGATTGCAGGAACTGAAAGAGCCAGCAGGTGCCAGGGGCAACACTAACAGTGGGATCAGTACACAGGTTGTGATAGTTCCCGAGGCCTGTGCAGAAGTGTTTGCAAGCATTACTGTTTTGTAGTGCACAAGTATTACTGGGGATGAGGTGAAGGTGGAAGAGTAGAGCAAGGATGGTACTTGAACTTCAGCTTGATTAATAGATAAGAGTTCTGTTCTCTGCCCCCTTGTGTTTAGCTGAGCTTTTCTAGTATCTGTCAGTTTGTGGTGTTCCTGATGGTTATTGATACCTCTGGTGACAGCTTCCAATTTTGCTGCATTGTTAGAAGAGTTCTGGAAATCACAGGTGGATTGGCAGGTCTGAAGGGTTGACAGCTTGTCAAAATATAGCTGCTAGGTGCAGTCATCTAAGCTCTCATTCTTTCAGTACTGGTATAGAATATGTGATTGACAGCCCAGAGAGAGAACCTGTTTTTTTCATGGATCAGATAAAGCACACTGTGTGACAGGTCATACTGCTCCATGTGCAGAAGTGTCTCTCCTGTTGACTATGGAGAGAGGGGAGTGGAGACTTGTGGGTTATAGCCATCCCTTTCGAGTGAAAAAGTTATGTGGTTGGGCACTGATATGTTAAAATACCAATACCTATCCACCTTTTCCTATTTCAGGGAACTGAATAACCCTTTCCCTGTAGCCTGAGAACTGTAGCAGGCAGCTTTTGCTTTCTTGCTGTTCCAATAGCTCTCACACAGGCTGCAAGCAATTAGGTTCAACCTCAACTTGTTCTTCCCCTTCAGAAAACCGTACTTACGCAACAACCTGAGAGAATGTTTCATCCTTGTCCTGAGTTCACAGGAAGGCAGCTGAGTTTATATCTATGACATTTGGCCTCTCCTGTGGTATAGATAAAAATATGAGTCAGTGCTGGGTGCAGTTTTGGTAATTCAGGATCCGCCTGTCCTGGAGCTCACGCTGGTGCTACTGAATTCCTCATGGGTGTCTCCTAATTCCTCTGTGCTGACTTCAAACTGGACAGACATTGAAATAACAGCTTAAAAATTCCATCTCCAGTCATTCTTTCCTCCCAGACAAGCCCATCTCTGTACACAACAAGAAGCTGATGGAAAGAAGTTCTAGCAGCTTTGGAAAATGTTTTTCTTTTCCCCATTCTAAAACCCACTACTTTGCAGCAGAGAGCAAAAGCTATTTACTTCCAATAGAAACTTTAAAGTTTATTGACACCAACTGCCTGCTGAGTGCCTGTTCTTTTAATGCTGCTTCTTAACAATTCACTTTGGAGTAATTATTGAAGAGCAGTGTTATTATTCCTGTTATTTCCTTGCCTGCAACAGCCATGCAGGTGGATGGCAGACCAGGAACAGAACAGTCTCCTGCATCCCACTCCAGTGGTGGCTCCTTCTGAGAACAGGAAATTGTTTTAAGCATCTTAGTGTCCTTGCAAGTATGCAGTTTTGGCTTCCGTTGTATACACGCATTAAGATCTTCCTCTCTTGCCACCTTTCTGTCAGAAAGGACAACTTTTCACTTTTTTCTCTACCTGTAATGCACTCTCTAAAACCAGGAGACAGGAGGTTCATACTAATCTGGCTTCAGGTGAAGTGTGTAAGGAAGCCTGATCCTGAAAAAGATGCAAACAAGAGTTACTGAGAAAGAAACAGGAGAGGAGAGCTCCCACAAAAAGGGCTCAGGTAATCTTAATAAGCATGGTAGTGCTTTCCCTCTCAAATGTGATCACCTTTCCAAAATAATAGGAAGGAGAATGTCAGAAATGCAACTAGGCCAGGAAACAGCCCAGTTTTTAAGAGAAAAAGTACTTTTGTGTAGAGGTTTTTCTGAGTTTGGCAGATTTAAAATATATTTAGATTTAATCTTTTCAGAGATGAGTTTTCTAACTGGGGAAGAAGAAGAAATGAAGTCTGGATATTTACCTGGGCTCTTTGACTTAACTCTGCTTGTATTCTGAGAGACACTCACAATTAGCGCAAGAGAGCCAGCATTTCTCTCAAAGCAAGGGATTTTCAGCGTGGGATTTTTTTGGCTTGCTGAAGAAGGACGAGATGAAAGTACACAGGGAAGGGTGAACAGCATGTGGCCGTAGAGGGGTTGCCACTGACAGCTTTGGTGGTGCTGGGAGGGAAAGCCAGGTCTGGGGAGTGCTGGCCTTGTGCCCCATACCGCTGTACTGTTGAGACCACTGCTTCTGAAACTGAAACTGAAAGGGAATGCATTCTTCTGGCAGAAAAGCCATTGCATGGAAACTGTTTCTGCAGTTTTAGCAGGGGTAAACAGATGCTTTCTGGCGTTTGAAATAGCCACTTTTTATCTCCTTTATTTTCTCTACCCCCCCAACTGCCATGGATGTTTTTAGAAATCTTATTTTACATCAAAGCTGTTTGCATCAAGAATTATAGTGGATTGTTTAAAAGTCAGTGAAAAAATTGTGCTGCCAAGAATGACTGCTCCTGTAGTGTTAGCACAGCTGGAAACAAAATTGTTGCAACTGCTGATGGCTGAAGTTGGGTCTCTCCCCGGATAACCTTTGCTGTCTGGCTGATGTGGTCACTGAGGGTCTCTCTGTCTTCCACCCACCACAAATCTTTCTTAAAAGTGTTTTCAGAATAAAATGTTTTGAGGAAGCATACCTGGGTTTATTTTAGTTGACCTTTTCTAGACTTCTTGCAAGGGCTGTGTCGCAGTACTGTGCAGGGTTAACTCCTGTAGTTACTAGTAATGACTGGAGCCAGGGAGCTAATGTTCTAGCCCTGTGTGTTTCTGCCAGTCCCTTGGCATTGTCCCATACATGCTGATTTTAGTATGTCTGAGGATTTCACAGGTCTGTTTTTCACTAGATGTAAGTCATGACTTTTGCTTAGGTAAGCAGTTTAAATGCCCATTTGTCTGATTCCTCATTCTACATCTTAAGTTTATCTCAAAACTTTATTTAATCCTTTGCCTGCTGCAACCTATCAAGACAAGTTAGTGTTATTTCGGCTTGAGGCACAATTCTGCAGCTGATTCCCACACACGCACACTTTGTGAACATCATATATACAGAAATGGGGGGTTATGTGCTTTTTCAGCACATAGGAGAAATTCACTGTATGTTCAGGAGTTGTTCAGCTTTCTTGTCGTTTTCTTGGCTGACTATTAGATGTTTGTGTGTGGTTAGCTAACAAGGACCCAGTGAAGGTGGTTCCTTTAATTATTTTGTGTTCTCTGTTTTGTTTTGTGATGTTAGGTGGCCTCTATCATGAGTTATTAAATTTGCCTCCTATAAAATGTTAAATTAACTGTTAGGTAGTAGATAAAAAGACTTGCCAGGGATTGAATTATGTTGTTTGTAGATGTTTGTATGTAGTGCCTGAACCAAGCCGGTAAAAGTATGAGGGTGAACTTTTGCTTTTCTGCAGTACTGTGATAAGAGTTGGTTCAGTTAGTGTGTTTTACATAGGGTATCAAAATATTTTTCAAAAGTAGCAGAGTGATTTCAGCTGTGCTTTACAGGTGTAGAAGAATAGAGATATAACATGGCAGTTTGAAATTCATGGGCTAAAACAATGGGACTCCCTCTGTTTAGACCTTGCTATAACCAAGTCTTCTGTCACTGATGGCATGTACTGATGTATTTAAGTTATGTGGTATAAACTGTATTTGTTTGCTGCAACTAATTTAGGATATTTATTTTGATACCTAACGTGATCATAGAGTCACAAAATGGTTTGGGTTGGAAGGGACATTAAAGATCATCCAGTTTGAACACCTTGCCACGGGCAGGGACACCTTGTACTACAATAGTTTTCTCAAAGTCCATCCAGCACTTCCAGGGATGAGGCATCCACAGCTTCTCTGGGAAACCTGTTCCAGTGCCTCACCATCCTCACAGTAAAGAGTTTCTTCCTGATATCTAAGTCTCTATCTACTCTCTTTCAGTTTAAAGCCATTCCCCCATGTCCTATCACTCCATGCCCTTGTAAAAAGTCCTTCTCAGCTTTCTTGTAGCCCTTTTTAGATACTGGAAGGTGTTATAAGGTCTCCCCAGGCTGAAAAAAAACATCTCTCTCAGCTTGTTTTCATAGGAGAGGTGCTTCAGCCCAGTGAGCATCTTTGTGGCTTCATCTGGTCTCACTCCAGCAGGTCCACATCCTTCCCATGCCCTCATTCTAGAAGGCAAATACTCATACTTCCTAAAAATTGTGTTGCTGTAGAATATATTACATTACTCTTTAAAAAAAACCCAAGATTGTAAATAGAAATCACTTTTAATATTCACTTCATGACAGTTAAGACGTTATTAAAATTCTGAATTCTTTGATGCAGGTTGAAAAGGGGTTCAGAATCGTATGTTTCTTTTCCAGTTTCACCAGGTCCTGTATTATTTATCATCTTTTGACAGAGACAAGCTTTTTGGAAGTACTCTTTTATATGGGTTTAGACAGGAAGACCTTGTTGGAAATAAGACATCATGAAACATAATTGTTCACAGCAATAATTCAGTTTTGCTATAACAAGATGTTATGTCTTGCTCATGAAAGTTGGTAGGAACACAAGCAGAGATGCAGTGTTTCATCGACTTCTAGTTCTCTTGGGCTGAAGTGCAGGGAGGACCTCTTTTACATGATTTCATTTATGCCAAGGTGCTGTAGTGAGATAGGATGGTCCTGGATCATTGATTCTGGAAAGTGAAGAGACAGGCAACCGAAAAAAGCCCACCTCGTATTATGCACAAAAAGCCTGAAGCACCTGTGGCAAAGAGGCTTTACCTTAAAATGCCCAGGGAAGATTGCAGAACAATTCCATGGAATCAAGTAGTATGAAAATTAATCAATAAATGCCCAGTTTTGATCATAAAGGCAATTAATGGGTTTTTTCTTGTGCAGCTGTCCCTGTGGGAGAAAAATGGAATAATAATTATCAGTTCAGTTAAAAGTTAATATTTATACACCAAGTTGACAGGGTGACTATTCAAATATTTAACACTTGCTTTTTTTCATTACAGGAGTTGCAAAGCTCAGGAAGAGGACGCTTTCTACTGGAACATGCTGCCCCCTTATCTCCTTTTTTGACAGACAGCTTTGGGCGTCAGCACAATTACTTGCGCATTTCTTTGACCGAGAAATGCAACCTCAGGTGTAAGTATCTGCTGGGTTCTGTGAACAAAGCTCTTATGCCCTTATTGTGCAAAGGCCAAGACTTGAATTAGGGTGTTGTTATTACTGTGTTGGCCTTGTGCTGTTTCTTGTCTTCACAAAGTAATAGTAAAGGACAGATAGACTAATTTGGGCCTGAACTGCTAGTGGGATGAGGAACCAGGAGCAAGCCTAAGGATCTTCCAGAGACAAGTGGAAGTGATAGGTCTTCTGTCAGACTTGGTGTAGTTGAGATAATGATGCTTGTTTGCTATACCTCCAGTGTGTGGTAAGTGGCATACCTAGGCATTCCCACAATCATGTCTGCAAAGTTTGTGGCAGTGTCCCAGTGCTTGCCAGTTGAATTTGGTGTCTGTGTTTGAATGCAGGTTAGATAGAAATAAGATCAGCTTTTCCTTCAAAGTGGATCCATTGTAATTTTAAGACACATCAAATGAGTCTTGGGTTTTCTTCTGAAGGAAACCAGGAAAGTGTTGGAAGATTGCTTGTAAAGTTTTGCAACATTAGTGTCATTTGACATCCATTAAAGAAAGCTGCACTTGGTGCATTTTTTGCCCCTCAGTATTAGATTAGATATTCCTGGTTATTTTTTCCCCTCATGTATTTCTGTAATCTTTGTTTCAGGTCAGTACTGTATGCCTGAGGAAGGTGTTAAGCTGACTCCTAAATCAGAGCTACTAACTGCTCAGGAGATAATCACCCTAGCCAGACTCTTTGTGAAAGAAGGTGTAGAGAAGATCCGCCTGACAGGTGGAGAGCCACTCATCCGTCCCGATGTGGTTGATATTGTGGGTGAGTTCCAAATCAATGCAGAGTGACTTGCTGCATATTGATCCAAGAATTACACTTATAGCTATCTACTAAGTCCAGTAACTTGAAGAACAACTATTTAATGATGGTGCTTTTTCCCAACAATGCAAGGTAGTTCCTTTCAGGAAACTTCCAGTTCTGCTTTGCTGCTTGAATGGAATTTCCCTCTCTTTATATTGCAACCACTGAAATTAGCATTGTCTTCATATTCAACATATATTAGAGTAGCTTGCAATAATGCAGCCTTAGGGTAAAAAATCAAGAATTGATGTGACTAGATCATCACTGGGGAGGAACAACTGAGATGTTCTTACAAACGAAACAAGATGTCCTTTTGATTTTGATGTGGGTTGTTTTTTGTGGGTTTGTTTTTTTTACCTTGATAACAGATTTTGCTTGTCTGTGTTTAATAAAGAATGGTGGAAATGCCTATGTTTTTACAGCTATTGATGAAGACTATTACTTCAATGGAAAATAAATTACTGGGTAATTTTTAAAAGTCTGCCTGCTTTGATTGGTATTGTGTTGACTGACTGTGCCTGTTTTTTTTTTTGCACCAGGTGCTTTTTTACTCTTTCCGGAGTCTCATATGTTAATAAAATTGGAGTAGCTTCATATGTTGAATTAAGATTGTTAGATGTTTTAGATTAAGGCTATGTAGGTGGCTGCACTTTGGTGTATTGTAGACAACTGAACTAATCTGTTTCTGCAGGTATACTCTTATAAGTACTGAAGAGAGGGTTAATATGGAAGATGAAGGTGTTGAAAGAAGAGAAATTGCCTAGCAATACAGTGAGTTTTGATGCAGAAGACAGTTAGTCTCTGTTCTATTTTGTTCAGGGTTTGGAACACCGTTATGGTCTTTGTATGCAGTGTGTAGAACTGACCTGTTGGAAAAGGTATGGCTGGAGTGAGGTGGCTTGGGTCTTCTTGAACCTTGACTGTGAGGGGTCATGGAACTGCACTAACTTAATATTTTTGGAACTCTGGAATATCAGTGATTAGGACATTTTGCTCATGCATGATAGGTTATTTTTTATTTAATATTGAGAGCTATGTGCCCTTCAAGAGACTTTTTTTTTTTCAAGAAGACATTCCCCATTTCTAATGATAATAGGTATAATTATTTGCTCCTATAAACAGAGCCAGATTTATAAAATAGGTTGCAATTTAAAATATAATAAAACTTTACAGTTCAGCATAGAGTATTGGCATGAAAATGAGTTGAAATAAACAATGTCATCAGCTCAGTGTAGAACTTTCTTTCCTACTGTATGCACCTTTTTTATTTATCAGTGGTAGCTAGTGACTTTTTATATTCCACACAGCTACTCTGATGCTGATGATCTAAGTGGAGTAGTCAGGTCACTGCAAAATAATTATTGCATTGCTGCAATTCTGAAGTATTGGAATTGGAAGGATAGAAATCTTTTGTTTTGTTTTACTCCAGTGATAGAACTCTCAAAGGTTTATTTCTGTGCCTAAAAGAGGGAGATGGATTTTTTTGAACCAGTGAGTTTTCATTATTCTGCCTCTGTTCCGGTTCTCAGCTGAACTTTGACAGATTCACGGTGATCATTTTAATAGATGATGAAAGAATAGTGGTCTTGGGGTGAAGGTAATGTATGTTAAAGATGATTGTCCCATTGCATTAGTTCATTCTGTCATGGGTTTGTATGAACCTGGCTGGTTTCTTTAGGACTTATTGAAAGTTCGCAAATTAAGTTTATAAAGACTTTCTGACTTCTCAGACTTTGGTGTTACTCTGTGGTGCCCAAGTTTGGGATCCAGATAAAAGTCCCAGAACTAAATAGATCAATGTAACAAGTATAGGAAAACTCATTGAAGGAAAAAACAGCCCAAAAATGTCTTCTGCAGAATTTGAGTAGAGAACCTTTACTGAAGCTGTTTTAGCACACGGTACTGCTTTGGTCTGGGATAGAGCTAATCTTGTTTTCTAGGTAGTTTATAGAAGCTGTCTACTATATCTCAGGTGCTGAATGGGGTTGAGATTTAAGTTACGTTTGTTTTCAGCAAACCTTTCTCTCAACCATAAATGGTCTGTGAAATATCAGTAAAGCTCAAAAATATTAATGTTGGATTACTATTACTAAATTTTTCTAATACTCAAATTCCAGGGTTTTTTTGTGGTTCCAATGAACAAATGTGATTTGAAGCTACTGTAGGAGACCAAGTTATTCAGCAACCTGCTACAGTTCTTTAGATTATTTAAAATCTTTTAATACATGCACATATATCAACTACAAGTCTACAACTAACACTTGTTGAAAGCTAAATTGTGTCCTGGGGACTGCTGAAAACATATGTTTGAGACTTTCCTGAAGCAGCTGATAGTAGAACATAGAATCCATCTCCTTTGGGATACTCAAAAGTATAGATAAGCACTGGCTATAAACTGTGTAATAGCTGTTTATTATTAATAGTCTGAAAAGTACACATCTCCACTGAAAAAAATAATTTTCCATGGGGTGGAGGGGGATTAATTGGATGACTTTTTATAGCAACATACACATTTCAAGAGTGAAGTGGTATAGGGTAGACTTTTTAGTTCATGTGTTAAGAGATACACATACCTTTTTGAGACTCAAACAGAAGTGCAATTAAGGAGGAGGAGAGTATGTAAAAAACTTGTCTATTTAAGAAGATGCTCCTGATCCTAAATGGAGAAGTAAACGTCAAGGCTTTATTTTATGGCTCGAGCTTGACATACAGTCTTCTAGTTTCTTGCTAAGGAATTATGGCAACTATTCTCTTTCCTTTTGTACTTCGTAGTTTATATCAGTTGCTTTTGCTTGTGCTGACTGGTGCTGAAGCAGTGACCAAAGGCCAGCAGATTTAATACAGGTACAAGGAGAGTTACAAAGTTATGAAGTCTCTTTAATCCCTTTTGAATTTAGGGGTCAACAAACCAAGAAACCAAGACACTGTGAACGATACACTTGGTAAAGTGTACTAACTGGTCCTTTTTGACTTGTTGGTGTTAGCATTAAGCTGCCATCTCTAATTTCTCATAGTTGACTTCTGTCCAATTTGTTACTACAGATGATTCCATGTATTTGTGTATTTCCAGTGCCTCATCCTGCATCTTGTCTTCTCTGAGGAGGAAAAAGATATGTGGAGAACAGTTGGTGCTACTCTCAGTTTTTCCATTTAGGCTGCAGCATGATGCTAGTTTTATTCAATACCTTTATGCATTTTACATTTCTAGCAATGAAGCCTGTATGGTACCAGCTCTTTTTTTCTCTGTTGTTCTGAGGCTGAGCACTCTGTGCATTCTGAGGCTATAAACAAAAGTAGTGATGTTTCTGCACTATATCCTCTGGCTGCAGCATGTATACTATGCTCTCATGAAGACTAGGCTACTAGGGGTAGCTAGTGACTAATCTTTAGCAAAATTGGGCCAGTAGCACATATCCTCTAGGAAGCTGTTATTTGTGGTCATTTGGGATGATTTGGAGAGGTGAATGCCAGAAAAAAAATAAAAATCTTGGTAAAGATTGCTCTTTTGCTTATAACTTCAGTTTGCAAATGTCTTTATGGAGCTCTTAATCATGTTGCAAAATGCTGCTGCTGTAAGCTTCAGCATTTTTGCTTTGACCTGGCTTGTCCCATTCCAGAATTCTGGGCCCAGCTTAGGGGCCAGAATATTTTGAGAATAGCTGGGAAATGAGATAAAGCAGAAGTAAAGCCCTTATCAACATGAACAAATAGAATTGAAATAGTGAGGGAAGAAGGAGCTATGAAATATTTGTGCTGTAATTACAGCTGCCTCAAGAGTGAGGATTCTTCAAATATTTATTAAATAATTAGGGTGGAGGCTATGAGAGAGGGAGGGAGGAAAAAGTAACTTTGCTGTGGCTCTGCTTCTGCAAGTTGTTTTTGAGGATTTTTTCCTATTTGTTATTGTACCGATAACTGAAGGTTTGAAAGCCTGCCCTCTGGAGATCTGGTGTGCCAAGGATTTATGCATTTGGCTTATGAGAAGGCAGCTATTTTCTAAATCTTAGTCTCATGATATTAACTGTTTCTTATGCTGTTTTCTTTTGTTAGCCATTTTTTAGTATCTTGCGTAAGTACCCTCCAGTTGGCTGGGCTACCTCTGTGGGTAATGGAAATATTTCAGCTGTCAAGTGCAAGTGTTTTGTCCCTGGGATGTTGTTGCCTTGGATGCTCTGTAATAGTCTAATATGTTGACCTTTTTCTGTTTCACTAGGACTATATGTGGTGTTTCTTTCAGAAGTTTAAAGTCACTACGGCTGACAGCTATCTCTGGGTTAGAACTGGTTTTTGGTAAAGCATTATAGAATAAATGTTGCTAAATAAACACAGCTAGTTCTGGTGTCTGGTGTGAAAGGGATGGCTTGCTGCTTATTATCATTGCAGAACATAAAATTCGGTTTGCAAAGCTGGACGAGGAAAAGAAGATACATAAAATCAAAGACCTTACTTCAAAAACAAAGTAACTACTTAAAAAATGGAGAACGAAATTAGTGTGCATTTTGATAAAGCAGAACTTTATCACCTGTTTCACGTGCTATAAACTGTTCTCTCATACATTTTGAAATGGCTTTGTGTGAAAATGGTTGTCTTCAACCAGTACAGCTGGAAGGAGGCTGAAACACCGAAGTGTCCATGTTTTCCTCACACCCTGAGTGATACCTTTTTCTTTGTTTCGCAAATCTTTTGGGGTTTTGGTGTAACTTACAGTTGAATTACTTCTTTTAAAGTGTTTGTTTTACTTTTTATTTCCTAGGTCAGCTGTACAAGATAGAAGGGCTGAAAACCATTGCTGTCACAACCAACGGGATCAACTTAAGCAGACTTCTGCCCCGACTGAAGGAGGCAGGACTGAATGCTATTAACATTAGCCTGGATACTTTGGTCCCAGCTAAATTTGAATTCATTGTCCGAAGGAAAGGTACAAACTTGTCTTCTAAGGCAACTGTGTTAATACCTGCAAGAATGTTGTGAGTTGTTTCGTGTATCTTTCACACTCAGTTACATCAGGAGGGGAGTTAATTGCGATCCTTCTGGGGCTAGGAAAGGTAGTCTGTAGTAGCTTACTCAATAGTGACTCTTACTTCCTTCTTTCTACAGTGCTTAGGTAGGTAGAACCCCTTTGTTGGAGCTGGTGGAGTAGAAGATGCTCAGCTCAGCAGAGTCAGTGGGACTGACTGCAGCTGCCAATAGTAGCTGGCACTGTGACTGGTTAGTCATAGATCTCAAGAGGACTCTCCAAATCTTGTGTTGGTCTTGTGTGCTGCCCTTCTTTATTACTGTCAGAGAGACAGGCAAAATCTGAACTCGATCTTGCCACTCCTGTTTTTTGGGCTGCCCAGGGAAGTGGTGGATTCTCCATTCCTGGAGGTTTTTAAGATGAGACTGGATGTGGCACTTAGTGCAATGGTCTAGTAACCATAGTGGTGTTGGATCAAGGGTTGGACTTGATGATCTCAGAGGTCCTTTCCAACCCAGCTGATTCTGTGATTCTATGTTCACAAAAACTCCTTGTCACGAGTAGTGGCCTGTTCTGGAAGTTATATCTGGGTGTGCAGTGATCTCACTTGTGGTTGGTTATGTTCCCTATCTCCACTACTTTTAATAGGGATAAACGTAAGCAAAACCAAGACAACCATGCCTGAGGTAATTTGAGGAGGGATGCTAGCTTTGTAACTTCTCTCCAACTGAGCAAGGAATTCCACACAAAGTTCTGAAAATGCTTGGATTTGCCCAGTCTTACAAATCCTTGCTTAAATGAATCCTAAAGCTCATCATGGAGGTCATCTTCATGGTTGGGCTTACTTCCAAACTAAAACTGGTAGTATCTTGTGTTATTCTCTTTCGGTCCAGTAATGTAACTTCAGTGGTCTGTGAACTAATTCCGACAAAACGTCTAAGTAGCCACCAGATGGTGCAACAGCCTAAGATAGATGTAGGGATGTGGAAAATACAGAATGCTGTGAGAAGTAATGTCAGCATTTGAATCACTGCTATCAAATCAAAGTTCTGCTGGCAGGTGCAGAAAGGCTCTCTATGGGAGCACTACTTCAGGTTTCTATATCATGATGCAGAAATCTGTTCCTGTCATAAATCTGACTGGAGCATTACCCTTCCAGCATAAGCTATGGCATTAATCTGGTTGTTTCAAGGCAGAATTGTCTCCCAGAGCGGTATCTGGGAGTATCTAATCACAAGCAGGTGTTGACTATGCTCTTTCCTTCTGCTCTGTGCATTTGAATATTACCTAGTTTGTGACATTCATTAGAAACAAGCCCTTCTTTTGCTACTGAAGGGGCAAACCTGAGCCTCCAGCTCCTGAATTATAAGGCCACAGCTCTTCATATCTGATTGGAAGCTGTTAGGAATGTGCTGCTTATAAAGTAAACTGAAAGTTATTAGGGGATGTGGGTAATTTTTATTTGTAAAAGTGTTCTCTTCCCCTCTTTCTCCTTTAAATAAAAAGGATCTTTAACAACAAAAAGAGAAATTGCTCAACTGAACAGCATAGAGAATGAACAGGAAAGTTTCTATTACTCAATATTTTTAAAGAGGAGAATAAAGTTTCTGAATCATACTTTTTTTTTTAAAGTGCAGATCAGGTAAAAATAGTAACACTGAGTTATGGGGCTGTTTTCTTTTGTTAGGGTTAAGGGCTGAAATGATGTAAGAATACTTTTTTAAAAAAAATTATTATTATTATTGAAAGGTTTTATTTAATAGGAGGTTTCCAATTATGGAATGAGCAGAGAGTAAAGTGCCTGTCCTACTGTGCTACCCTGTCTCCTGTGGCAGTTCCAGAGGCAACAAGATATAGCTCTGTTAAGGTGAGAGGGATTCTCTGTCTTGGACTCCTACAGGCTGGTAACTTCTCTGGAAAGTAAAGGTGTCATCTTATTATGGAGCTTATCAGGAGCTCAAGAAAATTGGAATCAATTCTTCTGCTCCACTGGAAAGTCATTCTAGGCTTTTAAGAAGACACTGAAAATATGTATCTTTGGTGCAAGTGCCCTGCATTACATCTGCTCTTACTTCCAAATAGTTGGGATAGAGGAAATGACTGAGATCACCAGAAATTTCACTAATGTCTGAAAGCACATTAGAGGACCGTAATGTTTCTACTTCTTCCCATCTACCACGTTCTAAGGAATAAACAAATGAGAAGTGCTTGCTTGAAGGTAGCCAGTCTAACATGTCTCATGGACTGTGCCTTCTTTTTTTATTCAGTACAAGGAAAATGAGATCGTTTTGTACTGTAATTGTATCCTTACACGTTGGCCTGAAGTCTTTCTTGTTTTAAGGATTAAATGGTGGGAGGTGTTGTCCCACAGAGGATTGTTCTGGATGGGTCTATGATTCTCTGTCCTTTGAAGTTGGCTAAAGTTCTGATTTCAGAAGAAATCTAATATGATGAAAATATTGAAATGTTTCAATGGGTGGAAGAGGAGAAAGGTTGTAATTTTGAAATATTGAAAAAAGCTTTGCAAACTTCTGTGACTTGACAATGTTTCCCAACACAATGACATGTAGTATTCATTGCTGCTCTAATGTTTTGAAAAGTTTTGATTTTATTCCTTTTGTTGTTCCATTGCCACACAAAGACTTTGATTCAGAAGGGTTGTTTCAATAAGCATGGCAATACAAGCGAACCAACAGCTTTTCATAGAGAAAAAAACCAGCATTAATATGAAAATACGAAATGCAGTACCGGATTTTTAATTTTTACTGTAACAAATTTTTGTTTTAAATAATCACCCTTCCCCAAAAATATTTTAGTGGAAATAAGTTCATAGTTGTTGTTATTCAGAACAGCTACGTTTTTTGTTTGCTTGTAGAGAGTTTTGAGAGTTTTTCTAAACCATACTCATATGCCAGCAGTAGGTAAGAGGCAGACCTGGGAAGGACATTTAGTTAGATGCATTGCAAGATGTAATCCTGTTCAATACCTCTACAGGGAGCTGAGCGCAAGCATGAGGGTTTTCAAACATGTAGAGTTTTTGATCTGTTGCTTACCAGTGTTGCTTCCTGGCCTTTTTAGTTATGTTCAGTTTCATCTTTCTGCAATCCTGAGGTTACACGTAAGATTTTCTGAGCAGTTGCTGAGATTTTTGATCCCATTCATGGCTCTGGATTGTGCTTACAGCAGTGTATCATTATGTCTGTTGCCACATTCTGCCTACAAACTTGCTTAATTGGAATGAGATCTATCACAGGCGCTGCAGACTTCCTGGGCACATGCACAAGTAGGTGATGATTGAGAAGGGTGACAAGTCATAACTTCAAACACTTGTTTGCAAGAGTTATTTCACTGTCTTCTCTGTATTCTTCACCGCTGTTTTTGCAGCCAGGACTAGCATTAGGACTGGCTTACAGAACAATTATATCTTCTGCTTTTCTGTGTCCACGCTTTATAATGTCTTTCCCAGCTAGAGAGCAGTTAAGTGAAATTTTTGTCTCTCTCCCTTTTTTTTTTCTGACTTTAGACTCACCGAATATTAAGTATGCACAGAATACTGTTGAGTTATTGCTTATTTCTGCTAAATACCTATAGACTAATGAAGGTATGATCTCTTCACTAGAGAATCTGAGTTTCCAGTAGATAGGGAAAGGTGGGTAATGGACCTATGCAGAAAAACATATGACTAGGAACAGCACGGGGATGGTCAACACAATCTTCTGGAACATTTTGCCCTTTTACTAGCATGTGTTAAGTATTTTGCCATTGAAGACTGCAGCTTTGGAAGGAGGAGCCTAGTCTGATGCAGTGTCTGGTCTCTCATACCTGAGTTTTATGTGCAGAATGGGAATGGAACTTAGTTTAGAACCTGACAGGGTAGAAGAGACATTCACAAACACGGTGCTGACAGCTGAGCACAGCCACTGTGCACCCAGAGCTTGGTAGTTTACTGTCTTGTTCTTGCTACTGTTCACCTTTGTTCTCCACCACTTGGTGAGTGTGGCAGGGAAGGAATAATATGTCAAGTCTAAAATTATATCTTTGTGAAACGTCTTACTTTAAACAAAGTTGACAGAAGGGGTTGTTTGAATGAGGTAATTAAGAGGCTCACGTAAAGGACTTTGGAATTTCAAAACTGCATTGTTGCTTTATTTTTCTTTCAACTTTAAGAGGTAAATGTAGGGGCAAAGATACTTGCCCTGAGTCAAATATATTTTTTGTGTCTGAGAGAAGCTGAAAGGTGTAGGCCACCGAACAGTAGAATGAAGATGGACACTTTGTTCCTTGATGTCACTGTAGTTTTTGACCTCTTTCATTTGTTATTGAGGATCAGAGGCCAACTGAATTGCTTTCCTAAATGCTCTAATCCCTGCCATGTTTTGCTCACTAATTTCCCATGTTTAGTCATAAAATGATAATCCTGTAAGTGCTGCCTGTGATCTTCAAACTAATGGATAATCAGTAGCTTTGGGAAGCCAATTACATCTGTAGCCAGGGTTGAACAGGGAATCAAGGGGCTTTTGTTTGTTCCTAAACCCACTTCACTCCACATGCACTTTATAAAAATCCTTTTAAAATTCACTTAGCAATACTGTTTGTTTGATTCAGAACAGTGAGATTCTGCCATTGCAGCAAAGACACGAGCCATTACTATAAAATAAACATTAATTTATTATTCTTTCTTCATTGAATCTGGAGCTAGTTCCTAAATTCTTTCCGCTTCCTCTAAGAAGAATGTAACAGAAGGAAAGCTGAGGGGGAAAGCTGGGGAAGTGGAGAATCATATGCTAATAATACATGGATATCCAAAGATGCAAAAAAACATACAAGTATTATTGATTACTCAGATACCAGTTAAATAATGATCTTGGTGACCTGAGCACAGGAACACTGGTGGTCTTTGGGGGTTGTGAGGTTGGGGTATATGTATAATTGAAGTCTATTTATTTGCAGCTCTTACTACTTACAGCCCTGTCTACTGAATCAGATCAGTTTTATGGGTCATCTCTTTGTCTTGTACTTAATAAACTCCTTTTGCATTCTGGTTTTAAACAAGGAAAATTATTTTTCTTTCTCTTTGTATTTTAGGCTTCCACAAGGTAATGGAAGGAATCCACAAAGCCACTGAACTTGGCTATCGTCCTGTTAAGGTAAAGCCAGGGTTTATTTTCTCTGCAACTGTTGCGTTTTACCATACATACAGCTCACCTGATGAGGAATTTATTATATTTCACCCCATTAATAAATTTTTGTAAAACTGGAGAAAAAATGTAGTAGATTGAAGATCACACCACAAAGTAACAAGGAAAACTCATCTCCTTGTGCAGCTGAGGGTACAGGTTCATACTGCCTTAGCCTACTGATTGCCTTGCAGCAGGCTACAGGAACATCCTGCTCTGTATTTGCCTCCTCCTACCCTCTCTATTGAATTAGCACTGACCCAGCTGTGAACCTGGCCAGGGGAGTTAACAGGCAGAAATTACCCAAAAAAAAAAAGAGATTTTCTCCTGGTTTATCTCCTTTAGCTTCTTACAGCAGACTCTTACTAGTGCTGGTGTGAGAGCGAGGGAAAGTGAGTCCTTCTTTGAGGGTGCAGGTAGACCAGTTTCACTGTAACATGAAACCGCACCCTTAAGTCACCTGTTTGCAGTTCTGCAGCTGTGGGTCCCTTCAGTTTCACCAGTGCTTTGCAAGTTCTATTATGTGTAAGTGGTTTAGGCTACAGAGCTGTGAAAATCATTTGAAATTAAACTTGGTTTTAGGATTTCCTGAAAGCACTTAAGTACTGTGATGCATGGTGTTTGGACATAGAAGGCTGCCTTGCTAACAGAAGTGTTAGCAACTCCACAGTTACCTGTTGTTCTTCAGATAAAACAGAGGACCTGAGGCTCCAGTGTAAATATTCTTTATGAGGAATGTGTGGAAAAACTGAGTGTTAACCTTTTTTTTGGAGGAAGAGCTAGTCATCCTGCAGCCTATGGTTATAGAGTGTGCTGTGAACGCTTCCCAGTTCAGGGAATTTGCCTATGATCTGCCATAGAGAGTGTTGCCATTTCTTTTCTGGAAGCCACACAGTGGAGGACTGGGGAGTGGCATTGTCATTCTAAACAGTAAAAGCTGCCATACCTTAGATAGGTAAGACAATAGTTGTGTTACCTAGCTTTATTATTAGTTTTCCATTTAGCAAGGCAACTTTAACAACTTTAATTAGGTTGGAGCAAAAACTTAGACTAGTTAGGGAGAAATTATCGTCCATGCCATTACAATCCTGCCAATTTCTCTCATCATTTTTATTTTCTAAAAAAACCCAGTCATTTCTATCTATGTTGCCTTGCGCAAGGACTGTGAAACTTTGTGTAAGTGGGAAGTACTCTGCTCGCTAATTTCAGGTGTCTGCTTTACCTGCAGGTAAACTGTGTGGTGATGCGAGGCTTGAATGAGGATGAACTGCTGGACTTTGTGGATTTCACAAAGGACCTGCCCCTTGATGTGCGGTTCATAGAATACATGCCCTTTGATGGTAAGTATTCCTGCTTTGAGATTCTGCATGGTGTGGAGTGTGCCTTGGGCAGAGGTGAATCTGGTTGGTGGTTATTCACCCCGTGGACTTGTCTCTGGAAGTTTTGTTAAGCTCCTTTGGTGAATTAGGAATTGCCTGAAGTTTTATCTTTTGCAGCTTATCTTCTTCCCGGAGCTGGAGAACAATTAGTAGCAGGATTAGGTGGGGCTGGGACACCTACAGGGAAAAATAAGATTCGTGGAGAATGTGAAGGTGGTTCTCTGCTAATTAAAAAAATAAAGACAGAGTCTAATGTTACACTGGTTTTATTAATTCTAGGCAATAAATGGAACTTCAAGAAGATGGTGAGCTACAAAGAAATGCTTGATACAATTAAACAGCGATGGCCTGAATTGGAGAAATTACCCTGTGAAAGTTCCAGCACAGCCAAGGTGGGGTTGGACAAAGAACATGTGAAGCATGCCCCCATTCTTTCCCTGCCCCAGATCCCCAAAGTCTCCCAAGTTCAGCATTGATCTGGGGTTTTGGTCAGACTGCCTGCACGTGGTTTGACACTCATTAAATGCTAGTCATAGTTTTTACCTTTACAAATACAATGTGTTTCCTAGATGCCTTGGTCAGATATAAAGAATTGCCCAGCCTGTATCCTGCGTTTACAGCTTTTGAACCTTTTTTTCTGTCTATGACTGCACATTAACATGGCTGATGGAACAGTTGTTCACTGAAATAACTAATGCTTGAGATTGTATAGTGTCATATGGATGATTTCTAGCTCATGGCTGCTGCCTGAGTGTTATGCTGCCTACTGCATCACCTGTTAGTTGATAACTACAAGTGCAAACATTTAACAAGTTTGGAAACTTCCAGAAACAGGGCAGAATAAACTCTGAAACCCCTGATGAAATTGATTTTTTGTTTCTTTCATATGACTTTAGAACTAAAGAAAATCTATGTTAAAAATGTCTTCCAGTCTTTGGACAAGTGGAGCTTTAAATATTAAGAGTCTATGTTTGATTCTTCTTTTTTCCTTCTCTCGATTTCTTTAGAGTTATAAGGTGCCACATTTCCAGGGACAAATCAGCTTTATCACCTCCATGTCAGAGCACTTCTGTGGATCCTGCAATCGGCTGAGGATAACAGCAGATGGGAACCTAAAAGTTGGTAGTGAAACAGGACTGTCTTTGCTTTCATGCAGTGAAAATAGTGTTGAAATGCATCCCATAAAAGTAGCTGGGATGTAAAGACAGATAATTATTACCAGCTAACTCCTGTTTATTTATCTTGTATGTATTCTTGTTCCATCTTGTCAAGCTGCTAGGGAGATGTTACATCACTTTTTTTTGGTTTCTCTGTTTTGCTACCATAGTTAACTTCAGCTGTAAAACATGGTTGCAAGACCAGTAAATATAAACATTTATTCTAATCTTTGATTCAAAATCATCCTAAACATGTGACAAGCAGATGATTTCCCATTAAAAAAGGATCCAAGCAGCTGTGAGGGCTTGGCTTTTGCGTTCCACAAGGATCATGTCTTGTTTCCCAAACATCTTGCAACTCTTCTCCTTCAGGAGCAGCCTGTACATTTGCTCAATGACTGTAGAAAGGGGAGGGATAACCATTTCCTGCCACGTTGAAACTGGCAGTTTCTGGGGGAAAATTAAAGTTTTCAATTAAAAATTGGCACTTATGTATTGTCACCTGATATTGACAACAGCTGTGCTGCTGCTGAATGTCAGATGACCGAGGCAGCCTGAAGGCCCAATGAGCTTAGGTTGCATAAACATCCCAGGCGGTCTGTGTGTGTACATGAGGAGAGATAAAGAAAACAATCTCCATAAACGTTCCCTTCAATAGGGTAGGCCTCTTCAAAGCTCTTGACTCTGAGGTTAGTACAAAATACTTGTAAAAGTAATTTATTTTATTCTTTCTCATTTCTTGGCTTCTGTTTCCTCGGATTGGCTGCAGGTGTGCCTTTTTGGGAATTCGGAAGTGTCCTTGAGGGATCACCTACGGTCTGGTGCCTCAGAGGAAGAGTTGGTTCAAATCATTGGAGCAGCAGTGAGCAGAAAAAAGAAACAGCATGCTGGTATGTTTGTTGTAACTGAGAAATAGCAATAGTGACTAGGGGAAAAAAATGTCCTGGTACTCGTAACCTTCCATGTGAGTTAGAATCCAGACTGTCTAAAAGACTTTTGTCCTCAAAGAGGTGCTCGTGACAGCAACAGCAAAGTGTAAAGCTAAGCAGTTATACTGGATCACTTTTTTTCTTAAAATTAGTTTGCAGTAAAAGAAGAACTAAAGCTATTGAGCTGTCAATCCAAGTACTTGCAGTACTTGTTTCTAGAAGTGACAGATCTCTTTTTGAGTATGCAGAAGTTTGTAGGCACTCATGTAGTACTCTGCATAAGGTACACAAGGTCCATGATGATGCAGTCACATTCTCAGGCTGTATTAGTCTTCTATGAATTTATATTAATATAAACAGTCACATCTTGAACCTAACTGTATTTTTGTAATCTGGCTGCAGCTGGGAATGCTGACCTCTTGTACATGAACTGGCTTTGTCATCATGGATTAGTCCCCTTTACACTAAAAATATGCTTTGGCCCTTTTGGTTTCTTGCACATTTTGACAGATTAATAACAGTTGTCTTCCCCCTTTTTTCATAATGTGTAAAACAAATTTAAAGGTAGCTTTTAAATCTGAGTGTAGGCTAACTTGAAAAGCACATTGGTCTGATAAAATAGTGCCTTGTAAACACAACGGAAGGGGTGGAGGGATTGGTTTTTTTACTTTTAGACCATTTATTTATGAATTTATGATTTAGGAAAAGAGGGGGTGGGTGAGGAAGAGTCTACTAAAGGCATTTTGCCATCAGCAGCATTTACCTGACACTGTCTTCTTCCAGTTTGTGTTAATCTTAGTACTGTCCCTGGGACCTTCTGTGACTGAACTTCTTTGAACTGGAACACTTATTAGCCACTTCTCTATAGAACTAGTACAGTCAAATACTATTGTTGAGAAACAAGATAGTCTCAAGTTGTTTGAATTCTATAGTAGGTAGACTGTAGCTCACATTATGGAAAGCTTTCTGGGAAAGGGTTCTACAGTGTGATAGACCCATAGCAGCTGGATGCCTGGAGACTCTGGCAGCTGTGGTTTTAAATAATACCAGCCTAGATTCCCCCTCTTCCAGTTCCCTTAGTCTTTATTGAGCTTTGTTTTTCCTAGCATGCAGGTTGCACTGTGAAGAGTAGAAAACTAAATATGTAAACCAGATGCATGACTTAACAACTAAAAAGCCAGGATTTTTATGTGTTCCTTATTTTATTTCTAGGCATGTTTAACATTTCCCAGATGAAAAACCGGCCAATGATCCTGATTGGTGGGTGACAAATCAGTACGTAAAAAATATACAATGATTTTGTTCAGTTTCTGTCTTTGGGGAAGCAGAATAGATTTGGCTTCTAAGTCTATCTTGTGTCTGATTCTGGCTAAGGTTTAGGCATAGAAATAGGCTTCTTAAAAGGCAGTTGTGATTAACGTGCTGAAATGAGAGAGAAGGAAAGGTTTAACATCCCTACTAAGTCTTATCCAATCTTCTAATTGACAGTACTGGTTTTGTGTTCTCAAACTATGAAAGTTCATTACATTTTCCAAAGGGATAATTAGCTTTCCTACCTTATTTCCTATCAGCTTCCTTTGTATTTAACAAGGATAGTATAGTAACTTGTAAGACAGTTTGGGGTGAATTTCGACCATATTGCCACATAGACATAAAGGATGCAGGATGGACTTTTATCCCTTGATTAAGAAATACAACTTTGCTTATAATATATACAGCCAGCAATCTGACAGAAATGCAAGTGTTCCCACCTTACTACTACTTTATTTCAGAATCTGAATCATGGGGCTTTGTTCTTTGAAATTACCTCTCACTACTGCAAAGTCTCAGAATATAACCATGAAACCCCTGTGGACTGAGAGCTTTTCTGCTCCTTCTTGTATCTCTTGAAGATGTTTGCTAACTCTCCCTTCTGCCTGAAGCTCTGTTTGTGAGTAATGTAGCACTGCTGAGGTTCTCTTAAGTGATTTTTTACAACTCCTTCAGTGTGATTTTACCTCCTCCATGCATATTTTTCCCTGTTTGGTAAGATAGCTGTCTTCCCAAAGACCTTAAGAAATGGTTACAGGAGTTAGTGTTGTGAGATTATTGATAAGGAACAACAGAACATCTTGCAATTAAAGGGCAAAAAAACCAAAAGCAGCAAGGTTGGAAGAGATGAATGTTATGTTTCAAATCCAAGCTCTCATGCTCCCACTGATGTTTAGGAGTAGGTTAACTGCTGGGCAGTTTAAAACACAGGTTTAATAAAAAAGTACCCTTGGGGAGGGGAAAGTGCATTAATTCACATTAATTAAGGTCTTTTAACATAGGTCTTCACTGGGAATATATTTCACTTGGTGCCCCCCTTTTAAGGGCCATCATTTTCCATGTTGAGTGGTGCAAGATTTTCTCTCTGAGTTGGCGTTTGCTCTTTTGATTTGGCCACTGGTGCATTGTGTTCCAGGACAATGGGAAGGAGGGTGCTTTGTTTCAAGTGTTTGCATTAGGAGAAAAATTCTGGTTTTCTTAAAATAAAAAATACTATATTGTACTTTTGACAGCTCTCTGGGTCCTACATAATTTTTCAAGATGGCTTTAAAAGGATTCCCACATTCCAAAGTTAGCATTCATAGCAATGTTTGGATGTCTACAGATCAGATCCATCCCATTTCCTTTTGAAAAGTGCTTTAACATTGTCTGACATACCCTGAAAGAGGCAGCCTGTCCAGGTCTTCCTCCCTCAGCTGTTCCATATCCCTTTGAAACTGACTGCTGGCAGTCACCGCATCACTGAAGAGACTGGAGATGAGTGGAGAGTATCCTACTGTGACACATGGGGAATTATTAGGAGATTTCCTAATTGTGTTTTGAATTACCTAGAAACTTCAAATAATGCTGGCGTGCAAGCAGTCAGTGGGGGAGTGTATGCATGGAATTAATTTAATGAAATTTAGTGAATGCTGTGGAAATCACTAATTGGTTTTGCTAGGCCCAGTAAGCCAAACCTGGCATCTTCCCTGCACTGCTGTTGTCCAATCCTTTGCTATATGGTTTGTATCCTATTTCCCTTAACCAAAATATTCCTTTTGGCAGGTTGCTCTCCTCATGGGTTTACTTCAGTTATGGGAATTTCCTCATTAATTTAAGTACCTCCTGTCTTCTTTTCTACCCCTGAGATTGTGCTAGTTGGAAGCTAACACAATTAAACTTCAAGTGCAGTAATAGAAGGAGATGGGATTTGTCAGATGGTTTTGGTATATGGTGCAGTAGAAAACCATTATCTATGTTTGTGTAGGTATGTGAGCAGTTTGGGTGAAAATAGACATGACTAGGTACAGCTTCAAGTGTAGGTTGTTAGAAAAAGTGAAGATGCTTTGCATGTATTACTGCCTATTACTGTCTGTTTACTTACCACTCTGCTTGAGCAAACTTTGCTTCTCTTCCCTGCCCCAACCCATGTGTGTTTACCCTGTGGAAGGAAGTCCTTGTCTGCCTTTGCAGTTCAGCTTCTTCTGATGACAAGACTCCTTGCCAGGGGTTTAGCTTCAGCTTTAAAGTTAATCAGGGAATCCAGAAGTACTTTTCATTCTTAAATTTTAAAGGGAATATTAAGGTTAGGTCCCACTATGAAGAGAAAGGGAAAGAAAGAAGGGATAAGCAAAGTTTTCTGTGCTTTTCCAAAGCAGAGCAATGTTACACTCAGTAAAATTATGTCCATTTAATCCCATTCCTCTGAAGGTAAATACATTACCTCCAAACTCGCAGAAATCTTAATTTTAGTGAATAGACCATGAGCTGTAGAACAAAAAAGGCCTCTGTCTGAAGTAAAATTATTGCAGTGATTAAAAAAAAAAGTATGGCTGATTTAACCTTCAGGAATGAGTACTTTGAAGTTTGGAGGGTATTCTGGATGAAAAAGGTCCTAAGTATATTAGTCTTGTTTTCAAAAGGGAGGGGGACAGGGGGCACAACTGGGACCTTGCCCATTCTGTGTCTGGCATGCTGACAGTCCCAGGCAATACCTGTAGGTCTGGGCAGCAGAGGTAGCTCAGCAATGTGGAGAGGGGTCAGGAAACTATTTTGATGCACCTGTGGAAAGGCTGAAAAGGGAGCCCCAAAATACCAGAGCTACCAAAAGAGGTTATTGAGCAAAATTCCTAATTCCATGTTTCTCAGAACAGAGAGAGCAGGAGCTTCAGAAAAAGAGAAACATGCTTATCATTGAGGCTGTTAAACTGGGCCTTAGCCACTTACCTCTATACTTCTTTCTTTACTTACAGAACATTTTATTAACTTTTATGTGAAAAAGACTCCTTCTGTCTTCACACTTGGCATTTAGCCCAATGCAAATGCCAAAACCAGGGGATTAAATGGTGAAAAGGGGCAGGAGGGCCTGCTACCTCTCTGCCAGCTAGGAGCTCTGCCAGCTCGACTTGGAACATACTTCTGAGTAGATTTAAAAGCTATCTGTCAATGAGGGGAGTATGGTTTTCCCAATGCTTAAACTTCAGCTGTCATTAACATGTTAAGAACTGGCAGTAATGAGAGGTTCCCATCACCCTTGGAGCTTGTAGACAGTGCACTTGCAGATGTAGTGCTTCTGGTCCCTGCTGTCCTCAAGTGCTGGCATGACCCTTCTCTGCAGAAGGAGATGAAAGGAGGAAGTGCAGCCGCCTGTACTGGGAGGGAGGTGTTAGGAAAGGCAGAGTTGAGAAGCTGAATGTAAGAATTTCCTATTAACACTGCCAGGCTTTCAAAAAAGTCTGGGGCTATGATGATCTCAAATGATGCTGTGACTCACTTTTCTTCAGAACTGATGTTCTTATAAGGTTTCCTGGCTGTTGTTTCTCAAAAGGTGTTCATACTTTTTGGAAGTAAATTGTTTCTTCTTGTCAGGGACCTTAAAATGAGTGTTTTGAGTCTTGAGGTCTGTAGTAGCAAACCAGGAAATGCAGGGAACTAACTGATGAGACAGAAGAGGAAGAGCTTGAGAAAAAAAGAGGATGTTCACAGGATTATTGAGGTTTTTGCATCACAGGAAGTCAAAAGCAGTGCTCTGATAGGGTTCTCACCTGCTACAGACAGCTTAGCTTTCCAGTTAGTAAGATGTATTCTTATGTTACTTTTTGGTTTTCTTCCCCAGAGCCTGCACTGATGTCATTCCCACTATGCCAAGATGCCCTACAGAATCCCTCAAATTCAAAACAGTGGGGCCACACATTTAGCCTTTGGCTGACTTTGAGAGCAAGTTTACCCAAACAAAAGGGAAAAGCATTAATGAAAAATAAGCTTACAGGACAACTTTTCCTGCCAAGATCTCACCCAGAGCCACAGTGGCACATAACAACAGGAATTCTACAAACCCAGCTCAGAGGCTACTGTGTCTTCCAGAAGGACCCAAGCTCCACATCTGATACAAAGTGCCTTGATACTTCTCCTGTTGGCCAAGTTTCTGTGGACTGTCAGTCCAAAGAGGCAAGTTCAGGATCTGAATTCTACACCACGGATTTGGGATCTTGCACCAAGGTACCTCGTGCCTCTGACAACTTGACTCACACCGATGAGGAAGGACGGGCCACAATGGTTGATGTTGGAGGGAAGCCGGATTCAAGAAGAAGTGCTGTTGCTGGTGCTGAGGTCCTGCTGGGTGAGAAGGCATTTGGGATGGTGAAACAAAACCAGGTGAAGAAAGGGGATGTGCTGGCAGTAGCCCAGATTGCAGGAATTCAGGGAGCCAAGCTGACCAGCCAGTTGATCCCGTTGTGTCACAACATCCCGCTCTACCACGTGGAGGTATCTCTGAGCCTGGATGAGGCTAGATATGCAGTGGTGATTCGCAGCTCCTGTCAGACCTGGGGGAGGACAGGTGTGGAGATGGAAGCTCTGACAGCTGCCAGCCTGGCTGCCCTGACGGTGTATGACATGTGCAAAGCAGTTACTCATGACATTGTCATCAAAGAGGTGAAGTTGCTTAGTAAGACAGGTGGGCAGAGGGGAGACTTCTCAAGGGTCTAGGTAATATCCAGGTACCTCCAGCCCTCCAGATGACCACTGCTCATGTTCAGCCTCTTACAGAAGAAGCTGGTGGGCTTGGAGACATCAGCAGGTGTACAGTACAGCAATCCCATGACTCTGGCATTGCCTTACTCTGTCAGCTTACTGCTGGGTGACCAGTGGAGCCACTTATCCCTGTTAAAAACCATGTGTATTTTCCAGGGGACAGACAACCTCTCTGGGCAATCTGTTCCAGTGCATCATCACCTGCATAGTAAAGATGTTCTTCTTCCTAGTCAGGTGGAATTTCCTGTGCATCAATTTCTCTCTGTTGCCACTTATTCTGTGGTTTGGCATCACCAAGAACAGCCTGGCTTCATTTTCTTGGCACTCCCCCCGTCCAATACTTATATATGTTGATGAGGTCCTCTCTCAGTTGCCTCTTCTGGAGGCTGAACAGGCCCAGCTCCCTCAGCCTTTCCTTTTAAGAGAGATACCTGCATGTGGGAAATATCCACATATAATTTTCAAAAGAAGAAGGAGTATGGCAGCTGCCCAGTTCTCTGCCTTGAATACTCTGTAAACATGGTACAGAAACAGGAATTCTAGGTTTGGAAGAATTATTTTGCTGATCTGAAAGACATGTTTTACAATGTGAAAATCATGTTCTGGCATTTTGTCCTTAGCATTGAAATACACTGATGCCCTGTGTTGCATGCTTAAGGGCTTAATTGTGCCATACACTGAAGCGGTATCAGCTCTCCCTGACATTACAAAGAGTTGTCACACCAAACCCTAGAAGACTGCAAATTTTTTAATTCTACAGTGCAATTCCTAGTAACCAGCAACCTGCATAGTCCTGACAGATAAAACAAAGCTAATACTAGTTGCCACTTGAAAGAGTAAGGTAATTGCTTTTGCCTTGGCTGGAGCGTTTTCCTGCATGTTTCTCTGATTTGCTTTCACGAAGTCGTCTGGCCTTGGAGCACTTGAGTGTCTCCATGAATACAGCAGTGGCCACTGTCATGTAACATTAATTAGTTTGGATAATTGACTGTCCTAGATAAGAAATCAATCAACATTCGGGTTAATACTGATGGATCCTTTTCAGATGTTAATTTAAGTGCTTTAAACAGGGTGTTACTAGTTTTCTACTGCTTATGGGTAATGTGAAGTTGCATATGCTTCAGGGTGCTTCCTCTCCATATGCACAGAGTTGAAGACAGCTCTAATAGGGTCAAAGACTCTACCAAAAAAAAAGGCATCTTAAGCTTTGCAAGTAGCTGCTTCTCATGAAATAAGGTTAAATTACTGTGAGCATTAGTAAAGCACACACCACACTGCCACACCCATCGTGCTCAGAGTAAGCACAGGTCTAAGATGAGGAGGCACTAGCTTTTACTACAAATCCTTTACAAATCTTATACACTAGCTACCACAAAAGGCATTTTTTCCATTGCAGATGAATTAATTTGATTCTTCATTCATTGCCACTGGGAGATAAAGCACATACAGTCTCAGACATATCAGCTATAGCTGGAAGGGAAAGGAGTCTGGAAAACTTGATGCTCAAATTCCATGAACATTTGCACACCTATCTTTTGTGTTACAGTCCTGACTCCCTTGGTATCACTGTGTCTCTCAGGAGTGTACCTATCACTGCTGTACTGAGCACCAACAATTTCTCCCTCATCCTGCAAATACAAGAGACTACGTTCATCTGTGGAACTGCTGTGCCCATAGCACAAAAGTTTCCTTAGCTCAGCATGGAAACAAATTGCCAGGAAAAGGAAGCACATGTGTAACCTGCCAAGTTAACTGAGTTACACAGGCACCTACCTGCCCTCACCATACACAAAGTACCCAAACTCTCCCCCAATCTCTAGGTAATTTTGAAAGTGAAAAGGAAACTAGATGTACTCAGCAGTAATAAACTGATGCTTTAAGCACATGATTGGCTGCTGAGAAGTTTGCTGTCATAATGTAAAGCTCACACAAAGGACTCAGGACCATACAAGGGACTACTGAAGCACACACATGACCACCAAACACATCTTGCTACTTACGCACATTTCACTACTTTGTTGGTTTGAGAGTGGCTGGAAGTGTAGGGCAAACTGACTTTGGTGCCATTTTATGCTCATGTTACATTATCAAGTCTTTAAACTATGCACATTTAATAGGTAATGAACCAAGCATGAGTCAACAGAACATTTTGTGGGAGAAATGAGTTGAGAGCACTGTATGTTTCAGGGGTCCTGGGTGGGCCATGGTGTACTAAATGTTGATGAACTGACTACTTTTTGAAGGCTTGCTTTTTTTTGTCCACTGTATTTTTAATAAATACTAGTTGTAATGGACTGTGTTTTGCATTACTTTGAATACCCTTTTCATTCAGTCAAAGGAACATCTATGTTTTAACGCATGAGCTTTTATGAACAGTTTACCTTGGGACAAGCAACAGGAGAGACTTTACAAGTTGCAATAATTAGTCAGCAATTAGCAAGGGACTGGTCACAATAACTTATTACTATTAAAAAAATCTGGGTTTTTTGTTGCTGTTGAGTGAAACTCATCACAATCTGGCTGTTCTTAAACTGTATAATCTTGTGGGTTTAGCATCATAATTTATCATGTCTTGTCATTATCCCAGCTTCTGCCACAAGCCTGTCCTTAGTCAGTGGCTGTGTGTAACAGCACTGCTTTTTGTTGCAGAGAAACATAAGGAGCTGTTGCCTCCAGAGTTCTTCCTCACTGCACACTGAAACCAAGGTCTGGCAAAGTGCCTGTATAAAAGTACGTTCCTCCTGTATCATGAGTAAGTTTTAAAGGAAATTCCCCTTCTGATCCATTTGAGCTTCTAGAAAAGCTCTCATATCTCCTGATACCAAGAAAGCATGTTCCTACCTGAGGAAGACTAGTCCACTGAGCTGTTCATGGTAACCATCAGAGGGTCCAAGAAGGCAGGGATGGCAGGTGTACTCCCAAAGGAGTACTCTTTTTCTAGGTACAGCTGTGGCACTTGGGGACATGGTTTGGTAGTGGACTTGACAGTATTAGGTTAATGGTTGGACTCGATGATCTTAGAGGTCCTTTCCAGCCTAAATGACTCTGATTCCAAATGCTGCCAGTCCTGAAACAAGAGTGCAAAGCTTTACATCCTTTTTCTAGGATGCTTCCTAATTTGGAACCAGGTTTTTGAAGATTTAACCGTAAGGAACATAGTAAAGCACGAAACCCACCACCTCCTCCTCCTGAAGGGTGCCATAAGAGCACAAATTGCACTTCTGTGCATATCGAACAAAACTCAGGTGCAAATACTGCATGGCAACCCTCACAGTGCATGTGCAGTAGAGCTTTTGCCTGTTGGAAACTCACTTTTCCCAGCTCACACCCCATTTGCGTGCCACTGTCTGTTCACTGCAAATTTAGCCTGTGTCCTTTGAGGCAGCTTGGCATATCTTTCCTTCATGGCCACTTCCTGATGCTACTTACCCCACCCTTGGATTGTCCTGTTAAAGACTGGATGCAACAGGGCTAGTGACTAAGAATTCTTAAAGAGATTAAAGCTATGTCATAGAGAGCAGTGCTTTCAGAAAGTGCTGGGAGAAGAAGAGTGGGGCATTGAGGGAAGACACGACTTGAAATACCTCAGGGAGGGACCTCTTCTTTTCTTCTGAATAGGAACCACTCAAAACCACATTCTAAAAGCAGCAACAGCTGAGCACTAAAAAGGGGAATGAATTTTTTTAGGTACTCTAAGCCTCAAGTGACCTGCAGTAATTCCCTGTAAATTGCTGACGTTACTCAGCTTTACATGGGATTTGACTGAACAGAATCTGGCCCTTCGGTCCACCCCTTCCTTGGTGCTTTGCTAGTTCTCAGCTCCTCCTGGCTGCCTCAGTAGCAGTCAGGCAGGCCTGTAACAGCTGAAAAATGGCTGCTGCATTGTGTGTGCTTTGGCCAAGACAGAACTGCTAATTAGTTAACTGGAAACAGTTCACTTCCCTCACTCCAAAAAAAGCTTAGCTTTTCAGGGAACCTAAAATCAGTTGGAGGAGTTACAGTGGGCTGACCAGGTTTTCAGTTTTTTGAGACTTCAGGTTAAAGCCTCAACTTAGGTCTCAAAAATGGTGGATTTGAGGAGCACTGCAAAGCCATGACGATTGCATGCAACTCCCTGACATGCCTGGCATAGTCCCCAGGAAGGCATAGGATGGAGCATCTGAATCCTTTGTCACAGGCTGGGCCTGAGAAGGGCTTTTGGGTGAACTCAGTGCACCCTGTCCAAAGAGCAGATTCTCATTTTGGGCAGAACAAGGTGAAACAGTACTAGCTGAGACACAAATCCATCTGTCTCTACCTCTCCCTGTTCTTCCATGCTGGCAGTGCCATGTTTAGGAAGCTTTCAGTTTAGCATCTCTATTTTTGCACTTATCCTGTTTGCTCCTTTGGGGAGTAAAGAGTACCCAAAATAGTAGCAGTGAAGTGCAGCTGAGTGCAAGTTCATCTCAAGGCATGATATGGATGCCCCGAGACACACTGCTGAGCTTTTCTCCAAGTGGAGCAGCAACAACGAACCAGGCATTGCTCAGCTCCATGTGCACAACCCAACTGGAATAGCATGGCCATGTCCATCAGGCAAGCTGCCTACTGTCCCTGGCTCTCTGAGGTGCTGTCCACACAACACTTACTCCATGGAGCAAAGCTTCACACTTCATGATTGGTTCGCTTCCAGAACTCCAGATTAGCAACAGAGACAATTGCTTCTTCAATGACTCTGTCAGAGAGGGCATAATCTGCTCAAAATCAGAAACATTCAGTACTACTAAGCTCTTCCTGCATGAATTTAGTCTTAAAACTAAGTGCAACAGAAACACTCTCTTCTATACCAATGATACTTTCAGGGTGTGCAGCTGAAAGGACGCAAGGCCAGCAAAAAGCAGCGTTTGCATTTGCAAAGTCAAGGGAAGCTTGGCTGCAGTGTGACAGGAGGTAAGGGGGGAGGAGGAGGAGGAGATAGCAGGAGGTCTGGGCAACTGAAAAATTGTGTTAGTATTATGCTTGGAAAAAAACACATGCTATCAGATATATGGCCACTCCACTGGTAGTGCCCTGGGCCAGTTACCTGCTGGTACGCACTGTGGCAAAGCTCCGTCAACATCAGCAGAGCTGCACAGTGTCACACCAGGCAGAGACTGGGCCTGCAGCATCTGCTGCTGGGGGCTGGCAGAGAGGGGTTTCAGCTGCACAGTCTGACCTGCCTTTACTGTGGCCTTAATGAACTTAGGTTTCATTATCAGGGTAATTTCGGCACTCAAGGGTCCCCATGTTCAAGGTTCCAGCGAGCCTGGAATTGTTGTTTGAGGCAGTGTGTGGAGCTACACAACCCATTTATCCCTCTCTCCCTCTGTCCCCTCTCCAGCTGCCACCCACAGTCTCTGCACTTCAGAGAGCTACACTTCCCCACCCTGGGCCTGACACTCAATGGAAATGTTTTAGCTCTGTGTGGCTCACTTGGCTTCTACAGATCAACCCCTGAGGCCATCCTCAGCCCAGATGCAAGAAATGAGCTGAGGGAAGGCAATAATTTCTGCTGCCCCTGAAGCCTCTTCTCTCCTATTGCAGCTGGCAGCTCAAAAGTCTCCATCCTGCCAAGACTGAATCGTAATTGGGATCAGTGGAAAAGACAAGCTGATGCCAGGGCCTCCCTGATCCTGGGCTTATAGAGAACACTGGCAGAGCTCGCCCAGCCTCACAAGAGAAGGCCTTCACTAGGGTTTGCAAAAAAATAAAATTCCCTCCAGTGCTGTGGTATCAGTGGAAGCAGCAGGCTGAAGGCAAGGAGAGTAGATGGCTTAGCCAGGTAGTTTGCAGAGGAGGAATCGGGCAGAACCACACCATGTGGAAAATCCTCCCATCCTGCAGCCTGCTGGGAAGAGAAGACACCAGAAAGGCTGAGGTTTAGCTGGAAATCCCCAGGCCCTGCAAGGAATTCAAATACTACAACCATCTCTGAACAAACACACAAAACTATCACAGTCATACCTGGAAATGCTTTTGCCAAGGGCTATAGGAAAAAGGACAACGTAAGTTTGCCGTCTTAGGACAGAAAGACAAGACCAAAACCTCTTCAAGCATCCCATCTACATGTGGCACCAGGATGCTACATGATGCTTTTTCCAAGCCACAGATGCTAACTTCAAGCCCACTTGCTTCAAAGACCCTGGCAGAGCTGACTCATACTTCCATGATTAGGCACAGTCTAGCCATCCCTTTGGCTTCGAGGAGGCAACCAGAAGCAATACTGCCAAATCCTAATGCACCCAAGGTGAGTGCTCCCTGACCCAATTTCTTTTTGAACAGAGTCCTGTCATCTCACCACTGTCTTGTTCCAGCAGTAGCAGTAGCAGCAATGCACAGCAGGAGCACAGCAAAGCGAGTAGCCATAAACCTGGGTGATTTTATCACCATTTGTTTAAACTTGCAGACTGAGGTGCATCTCCAAGTCCCTACATCAGAGGAAGGCCACGGTGGTAAGGTCTTGCTTGGAGTGGGAGCTTTAGAAGAGCTCCCCTTGCTGACTCAGGGCAACAGAGTTACCAGCAGCTTATGCAACAGATGCCATGTCAGAGCTGCTGGACCTGAGCAGTGAAAACAGGCTCTTGCTTTGGTAAAACGTCTTTAATGGGATTTTCCAGCCAGGAAACACGCTTTGAGGGACACACCCACGACATTCCGCCATCAGCAATACAACTGCATGCAGAAGTCTCTTGGCCAGCCAGACTGGGAGGGGTATTTAAACACAAGTTTCTTGCCTTCGTCTTTATAGCCCGCTATTTCCCCTCTCACCTCACTGAGGATGCCTCAGAGCACATCCCTCTGGGATGTCCCAAATGCAGCAGAGGTACAGACAGCTACAGCCCATCACCAGTAAACCCTAGCTTTTGCAAACCTGTGCCAGAGAACTCTAGCTGAACCCCAGCAGCTGGAGGGGTTTTCATTTCCACTTCTCTAAGGCTGGTATTTCAAGGTGATTTTATTTCATTCTAATCAATGCACATGGCCAGCTCCAGAGGGGGCTGAATGAGGAGAGGGAGGCAGTGCAGCCACTGTATCTGTACAAAGTACTTCCACATGCAAGTGAAACAAGGCTCGACTCGCTCAGTGCGTGTTTTGCAGTGCGGTTACGGGCTGTCGTTCCGCCTCCACAAAGCTGATATTTATTTACTTAAAGACTTGCATTCCATGGAAAAAGATGCCCCAAGATAGCTCTGTGTTTCTAAAATTAAACCCAGCTGGATGGAGTGGGGAGCGAGCAAGTGAGCACTCCTGTGCTCCCACCAGCAGCGAGAACAGTTCCCCATGTCCTGGACTCCCCCACCCTCACTGAGCTGCAGTAGAGCCTGGCTAAACGCCTCCTGTGTCCTCAGTTGTGAGTGGAGGCAGCTCTCCATGAAACCAGGCTCAGACCAAGTGCCTTAGTCAACAGCAGGAGTGCCACTGCTTCCCATGGCAGGGGATCAGGGCTCTGCAAAAGCCCGCATGCTGCTGCAGGACACCGGACATCCCACCATGTGCCTGACATAGGTTTGAGTGTGGTCAAAAGTCCTTTAATAGAATTTGTGAGGACAGACTGCATTCTTGAGGCTCATCTCCTATCTAATCCAGCCAAGATTTACTAGTTTATGTGTCACTGGTAGCATCTTTCTCACACTAAAGCTCATTTAGCCCTCACTGTTGTAACCTAAGTTAAGAAACCTGTTTTCACAAAAACCATTTATAGAGGGGAAGAAGAACACCCAAGTGTTCCTCCAACCTCACATGGCACCAGCAAGAAATCCACCCCAGACACACCCTTGGCACCTGTTCCCCTGTCTGACACACATGCACAGGGGCCACCCCTACTTAAGCAAGTGGCTCCACTCAGGAACGAGTGCATTAGCTTGTCAGAGCAGCTGGTGCCAGAGCTGCTGCTCAGGGGTTTTACCAGGGCCTAGATTTAGCCTCATCCCTCAGACAAAATGTCTCCTCACACACACAGCTGAAGGACTGATTGGACACTGGTAGAGCCCCCTCCATCCGTCGGGTTGGGGAGTGCCTTAGAGGCTCTTGGGAAACAAAGCTCCGGGGATGGCAGAGGTGGCTCTGCTGGAGCCATGGGGAGGAAGGTGGGGTTCAGCCTCAAACCTCGCTGCTCTGCACAAATGTGGGACAAGGAAAGACAGCAAAGAAGTCTGAGCCAGAGCCAGAAACAACAGTGGAAGAAATAGCGATGATGGCTGATGGGAATGGCTGGACAAGAGGAAAAACGGTGAAAACTTTGTTGAGATCAGGGATGCCTGTGCAGCTGCTGCCTCCAGGTGCATGCGCCAACTCCCCCATGGCTTAAGGACCATGCCCTCTCCTGAGCACAGGCAGGAGCTGCTGCTCCTTCAGCTATGAGCAGAGACAGTCCCTGGCATCACATGAAGCTTGTTTCAAGCAAGGCAGGAAGAAGAGGACGGTCCCATCACTACAGGCCTGAACTATGACCCAAGAGGACCTGACCACAGGCATGTGGGCCAGACCAACATGTCATGCTTGGTAGGTCACTGAAATTATTGTTTGCAGATGGGGACACTAATGTGATATTCCCATCGCTCTGTTTACCCAGCAGTGAGCACCTGGAGACAGATCTCCAAGCCTGAGTGCTCCTCGTGCCTGATGTGCATCTGCAGAAAGCGATGTTTGCTACCAGATTGGCAAGGCTGCTTTTAGCAAATGTGGCTTTTTCCCCTTGGTTTCTCCCAAGTGTTCACAGAATATGCTGAGTTGCTAGTAACCCACAAGGATCATCGAGTCCAGCTCTTAGCCCTGCACAGGACAGTACCCAAGAGTCACACCATGTGCCTGAGAGCATTGTCCAAAAACTTCTTGAACCCTGTCAGGCTTGGTGCTGTGACCACTGCCCTGGGGAACCTGTTCCAGAGCCCAAACACGCTCTGGGTGAAGAACCTTTTTTTTAACATCCAACCTAAACCTCCCCTGACACAACTTCAGGTCACTCTCTCGGGTCCTGTCACTGGTCACCATAAAGAAGAGATCAGTCCCTGCCCCTCTTCTTCCCCTCATAAGGAAGTTGAAGACTGCAATGTTAGAGGAAGACTTCACCTCCCTGCCTCCCAAGGGAACACCTCCACATGTATTGGTGATAGCCCAGATCCTGTTCTAGTGACTGTGAGAGGTGCAGACATTCAGGCTGTCAAAGCTCATTGCAGAGCTGAGGGAAAGGGTGAGTAGGAGTAAGAAGGGAAGCAAGCTGGCCACCACTCCTGTGAGAAGCTCTCAGGAAAGAGCTTGTCCCTCATCAGAGCTCAACTATTTCTGTGACTATGTTCTTTTCCCCATAATTGTACTGGTTCCGCTCTGCGCAGCACTAAGTCAGGTCCACTGATCCTTGTCCAAACTCCTGCTGCCTTCCTGTTTGTATTAGGGTGCCAGCATGGGTTAAAAATTAGAGAGTAAGATTGACTCAGTATCTGATTTATCCCCTTCCTCTTCCCATCTCGATTTGGGATATGCTGGTCAGCATCCCCCAAGGAGAGGATTAATCAGGAACAGACAGAGAACTGGCAGCTGCCTGACAAGGACAAGATCACAGCTATAGGACAAGCTGCAATTTGGAATCTCTTTCTTTGACCTTGGTAGAAGTCCAAGACATGCTTGCTGATGCATGCCAGCACTGACACCCCAGGAGCTGGCAAAAGATCAGTACCCCAAAGCCACAGCTAGCTCTGGTCCCAATGTCACATTGCCTCAGTGCTGGAGCTGCTTTTGCGGTGAAAGGCTGACCATCCTTGTGACTCCAGAGGCAGCTGCAGCTCTCCAGCTGCAGAAGGACCTCCTCTTCACTTACAGAGAAGCTTTCATTTCAGGGACCAAAGCAAAGGAATATGTTACCGCCATTCTAAAAGGGCAACACAATATCTTTAAAATCTGCTCCCTGGATGAATGAGAGCTGCACCACAAGGAGAACGACAGGAGGGTAGGACACGCTGTCTGCCTACCAGATGCTGTCCCATTAGAGTGGTGCCTGTGTGTGACACCAGGCTGAGTGCAGAGCAACAGTCCTCGGACTGTCCTCTGCCAGGGGCTTCACTTGGAGCCTGAGGTGCCCAAGCTCCTGCAGCTGTTAATACAAGAGAGAAAGGGTGGCAGATCCACAGGGTGGGCAAGCAAAGGATAATGGCAACAGAAAGGACATGTGAGTATACAAGAGGGAGGTGAACTGGGCTCAGACGTTGAAAGGAACCAGAAGCAGAAGCAAGGGTTACTTTACAATAGAGCGGGACATGGCTCTGAAGTTATTTTCCTGCTTGGGAGTCCAAAATGAAGGAAAAGCCTGGATTGGACAACCCTGGGCAAAATCAGCTTCTTCTACAAAGCAAGGGCATATCCAGACTTGCTTAGGGCATAGACACAGGAAACTCTTGCCCAGTTATAATAGCCTGTGAGCTCAAGGGTAGGCAAGCAATAGGCTGATTCCTACTTTTGCCCCTGAGAACACCTTGTTACTATGCAGCAGCTAAAATGACAGTTCCCATCACACCCAAAGGCCTTCACATCCAAACAAGCAGCCAGCCAGGCACATCCTGCATCAGGCCCAATCACAGGAACACACAGTAGCAAAGAGATGCTTTAGAACACGATTTCTTATTGCTGGAATCCAGTGATCACCTAACCTTCTTGAGGTGGTGGGGAATTCATCTTTGGTTTTTTACAGTATTGCCACAAGGCCATAATCAAATTAAAAATAGCTTCATCTTTAAGTAGACAGACATTCATTTTTGTCCTTTTTTGTTTGATTCCTTCTGTGAGCAATGCAGCATGCAAAAGCTTTTGATCTTTTTTTTCATTCCTGAGTCACTTCCACAGACCACCTTCTGATACCTTTACAGACCACTGGCTTTCCAGGAACCACAAATTGCAAAACACTGGCAGAGTATGATAATCAGAGCGTGAGCTATGTATTCACAACAGGCGAGTTCTCAGGTGGTCTCTCATGGGGCATCCAAACCAATTCTTACAATACTCCTGATATTTTAGAGGAGGATGAAATATGAACTTTGCCCCTGAAGACCTGCTGGCAAGGGAGATCCTTTACTTACAAATAGACAAGTAGCAAGTCCCTATTTTCCACGTCCCTCAGGCAGAATAATCCATTATATCAAGAAATATGACAATCACAGTTCTCCCCCCACCAATCTTTTAAAACCTCTGCAAGGAATGTGGAGAGAAGGGAGCCCTCCTCCCTGCAGGGACAGGCAGAAACATCACACAGTTCACAGCACACTCACCTCCCTGTCTGCCCCACAGGAACAGGTGTCGAGGGCTGACGTCAGCCCTGCAGCCTTTGCATGACTGCTTGTGCTTTCCCTAGTTAGCAGATGCCTCAGTCATTGGTGGAACTGCTCTGCCACTTTCATGAAGGGAGAGGATGACAAAGATCTTGCTATAACACAACAGACCAAACCACTACTAATCATAGGTGTTTCCACCAACAAAAGCCTTTTTTTACATCTCACACTGTGCAATAGATTAGGAAAGTCTTTTCCCCATTCCCCCCTCCCATTTTCTCATTATTTCTTTTTTTTTAGCCAGTGTGGTTAGAAACAGGTTCTACTTTCATGAGCACTGCAAAGAATTGGCTCAACACCACTGTGCCCCACACCTAAAAAAGGTAGGCAAGGAACAATTCCTGGATTCCCATGTTAGACTATTCACAGTGTTTCAGACCCCTCTGGACCCCCAGGGTTCAATGCTGTCATGGTAGAAAAGATGCAGCAGCTCGATCAAGGCAAACCTCCATCTCACTTCAAACCCTCCAACTCACACAAAGATTCTCTGAGACCAAGTGGAAAGAAATGTTGGCTTGGAAGGAGAGAGAGGCAGCAGCACAACTAGAAAGAAAGAAAAAGGTCTACTAGTAACTACCTGATATGGTATCTCCAGGAGGAGACTGGTATGCAGGGCATAAAGAGCATATGATACAAGGCAAACAAGAGCAAATGATTTGTATCTAGCCCAGCATTTCTAAGCTCCAGCCCTGCAGTGAAGTACAACAGCCCCAGTCAACAGAGCAGGCAACATCTGACCTGCAGGAGACACTGCAGAGACTGAATGAGACTGGACACTGGGGTGCCCTGTTTCCATGGATAGGCCAGCTACTAGGGGACATCTGGCACCCCTTTCCTTATCCCAAGTAATAACCACATGCAGTGGGAAACCCCAGGAACCTTTCCATCCCAGAACTGGCTTCCTTAGCCCATGCACTGGGAGCTGTCACCCGCAGCCCCCATGTCACCCCCACCTAGCATCCAGCCCAGAGGCAGTAAATGAGCCGGAATTCCTCAATACAGTTGTTTCATTTTTCGTGCTTTGATCATGGCTGTAAAGGCTTTTTTTTTAGCAGACAATCTCTCCTTGCTCATTAAGCATGGGAAGGAAGAGGTGAGCTCAGCTTTGGGAGAAGAGACAAACACTTGTCATTAAAAAGGCAAAGATTAACCCTTCGGAAGAATTGTATTTCCTTTCAAAGACACTTTGTTTTTTCTAAAAAAAAAACCAAACAAAACACCAAATTAGAAACACACCTTGCCAAAAAACAAACAGAAAGATTAAACCAGGTACCCCCAAGTGATGACCTACCCTGGTTTATTCCTTCTCTGCTTCATTCCCTCATCCAGGCACATAAGAGCAAGACATTTTGCTTTTTTAATCTATCTTTACATCACTATCCCATATGAAAGTTGAGTCTGCCAGGCTGATGCTCCTACAGACCAGCATATATCAAAAAATGGATAAAAAGCAATATTGCAGCAGTTATATGGCTTCACAAGCTGACCTGATCATGCTCATCTCCCCTAAGCAATCTGTTGTGAGCTTGGGGTGGGGAGAATTAGGAAAAAAATGGAGGGGGGAAAAAAAAAAAAAGAGGAAAAGGGACAAAAAAAAAGGCAAAAATGCAAAAAAAAAAAAAAAAAAAAAGCAGAAATGGAAAAAAAGGACCTTACGTCCTGATGAGTCTGACCAAAGTAGAGATAAATAGAAACTATGTCTGAGAGAAAACAGCAAGAAACCCATTGGATACAGAAATATTAAAAAAACCCAAAATCTATCACAACAATGTTAAAACCCAAAACTTTTGGCCTTTGAGAGGGGGGAAAAAAGAAAAAGGTTTCAATTATTTTATTTCCTAGAGGTAGAAATCTAGGGCCGGGGAGTTTTCTCCCAGAGAGTTCCATGTCTGCTATGGCAAAGATAAAAGCCACCTTTGTTCAAACAGAAGCCAAAGGTTAAAGAAAGGGAAAACCAATGAATAATAGATTCTCAGCAAGAGCAGAGAGCTTTCCTTACACACCTCTTCACTCTCAGTCATTCAGGGCAGCTAAACCCCAACACAAATTTTGCTCAGAAAAAGCCACGAGGCACTTACCTTGCTTCTGTGCAGTGATAGCAAGGACAAGGAGGTCCATGATCATGGGAAAGATGTCAACCAGGAGGACTGAAGGAGGCTTCTGTGCTGGACCCATGCTGCAGGGCAGAACACCAGTGTTCTCCTCACTGTGTCCTCCAATTCCACCCAAAATATTGAAGAAAAGTCTTCTTGTTAGAATTCAGGCAGTATGTGTCTCTTGTTCAAAGCAGACAAAATTCAAATGCCACTGGGTTTTACCTCTAACAAGAGAAAAAGCAATGGTTTGACCTCTCTACCAAACACCAGCTGCTAGGGAAGAGAATCCAGGGAGGTCCCTGCAGTTTCACCCTGTCTCTGCCACTCACACAATGTAGATGTTACAGAAACATCCCTAGATGCCTTTGCCCTTCCATCTGTAAAGCAAGAATCTCAGAGTCAGAAGTTCAGCAAAGTGTGAATCAAATTATTCAAAACAGAGAAGCTGAAAACCCTTTTAACAAATAAAACCCAACAACTTTCCCACAGACCACTGAGACTCCCATCTGCTTGCTGCTTGTTGATCCTCAGCCTGTGCAAGCAATTACCCTCTGATTACTTTTGCTCATTTCCACAGTTTTTCCCACCTGAGAGCCAGAACCAAGAGCTGGGGCTTTGTCTGGGGTCCCTGTGTGCTGCAGGAATGTGCTGTACAGCCAGCAAGGCTCCCACTGGAAGCATGAACTTCTTAGGGGCTCATGGTCAAAGCATTGCCCTTTGATGGGCTGAAGATAAGCATGAAATGTTGTGGCTTAAGGATGACTTTTGTCAGCAGCCTACTTCCGTTAAGAGAAAAGAGGAGATCCCTGTGTAAACGAAACAGCTGCACACATTGCCTCTGTGATGAGAACCAAGTTCTGCCCCTGAGCTCCAAGGAATTCCTCAGCACATCCCTCAATTCAGCCACAAATTAGCTCTAGCCCTTGTGTGCATCATGCTTGCCCTGCTGTCCTGTGTCTAACTTCCCTCCAGTCCCTCACCCTGCTTTTCTGAAGTCTTCTCTCCTGATTTTGGCTTTCCTGGCTTCTTTTCGGCTGGTCTTATTTAACTCCTTCCTTTGTAGCAATCCTCTCCTGTCAGCTCTTTCTCTCAGTCAACGCTCCTGCTGTCAGGATATTGCTCACTTTCATAAGGGAGCTTAGGGTCAGCACTTCTGCCCTGCACTCCCTTCCTCACTTGGACCACTTATGTCCAGACACGGATTATGAACCCTTACAGAGCAGAACCATCTTCTTTTCCCTTTTTAAGTGAACTCCTATGTACCCTGTGTTGCTTGTTCTCCCAGAAGTTTCTCACCAGCTCTTAGATGACTGTGTCACCTAAAGAACAGCATGCTCTTGACCAAAGAGAAAGACCTACAGTTAAAAAAAAGTGCACTCAGACTCCAACTTACATTTAAGACTTTCCAGCAAAATACACAGAAAAGGAAACTACAAAGAAATTTACGGAGACGCAGTGGGGGCAATATATCTTTAATTTTTTTGCTTTTGTTTTTTTTTAGTATTACAGTATATTCTTATAAAAAGATACAGATAAAAAGAACACTACAGGATTTGTACATTTAATTCACGTATAGTCTTAAACTGACTAAGAATGAGGATATGCCAAGGCATTACAGCAGCACACAACCTCCCACTTCAGTAAGCAGCACTGTACTTTCTAGCTGGGTGGGCAGGGGCACCTTCCAAAGATACCTGCGAGTTTCAAGCTGAGCAGGCTTGCAGGGGAGCAGAACAACTGAAGGTGGGGATGGTTTGGGAGGGAGGTGTTGAGCATAGAGCAACTCAGGTACCGAATAATCCCTTACAATTCTAAAAACTGTGAAGAATTTTAAAGAGCCTGTTTGAGGGCAAGCATGAAGGAGGAAAACAGCTTGTCAGAGGCTTTTCTAAATCTAACTTGGGTTAGAGCTCCTAGAGGTGGAAGCTGAAAGGACCAAGCCTTTCATGAGCTGTGGAGAACATCTTGTAAATAGACAAAACTGCCTAAAGGAAAGTTTTAATCCAGATCCTACTTTGAATTATGCTGGTGTAAAACCAGAGCATCTTGAACTGGTTACAATGGATCTATTCTACATTACCCCCATAACAGAAAAATGGTTTAGAAGCATCCAGACTCTTTCATGAAATGAGGTGCCAAAACATTATGCTAGAGTCATGGCATCCTTCTCAGCAGGCACAGTGAGCAAAATCTGGCCAACTTCGGGGAATACTGCTCATCCAAACTACTACTTAGAGTAGTAGATAGCTTTTTTATACATTTTATATATATATATATACATGTATATATTTTATATTTTTTTTCAGTTGGCCAAATTGCGTTACCCAGGTTGTCCGTTCTACCTTTATAAGAGAAACTAGGGTGGCCAATGGAGACTACCTGTTTGGAAGGCAGGCAACCACAAATCTATGTCAAGTGCAGAAGCTAAGGAGCAGTGGCCAAACACTTGGCAATTGCTGGAGACTCCATGAGTAGAAAATCAACCTGGAGAAAGATTTTTTTTTTTACCCTGAATAATCTGGGGAGGTGGAGTGGAAGAGGAAAAAGGGGAAGTTGAGGAAATCCTTATTCTTTGGCCATGAAGACAGTAAGGAATATTAGCTCTGAGGAAGGAAAACTATCCCAATTTGTCTCACAAGTGTGTTAACTCTGGTGAGAAGTTACAGAGCACGAATCACTTTTGGCCATCTATCCAAGCTTCTCTGGCATTATGGACAGAATTTGTGTGGAACGGTGAAGTTTGAGTGAGCAACTGGGCACCTTAACTCTTCTCAATCTTCTCACCGTGATTCATGATTAAAAATAAACAGCTTTTGTAGAAAGTGTTCTAAACTACCCAACCTCCATCAGCTCACCGCATGCTTTAAAACGCGTGCTTTCCCAGAGCCAGGATCACCAGGGGCAGAGTCACTATGACAAAAGCAAAAGAGAAGTTTTTTTATCTTCCCTCCCTTCCCACTCCAAGGCTGCTCACGTGCATCCCCTTGCTGAGCTCAGCCCCAGTGGTGCAGCAGCCCAGCCAGCTGTCACTAGCTGGTGTAATGCCCTGGCACGGTCTCAATAGTCCTTGCTGTAATGCAGTGTATACATATAAACATAGCAAACTAAAATAAGGCAAAATAAATAGAGGTGTCAGATTTACAGGTTCCCCTTAGAGATTCCTAAAACCTTTTTTTAAAAAAATCATTTAACCCCCAAAACAAACAAACAAACAAACCCCAAAACAACCAACCCAGAAACAAAACTGCATATATCATGTACATCATCTACTGTACAACAGATCTCTTTTCCCCTCACGGAAACTCCTGATACAAGCTTCTCCCATGCAACCCAGCTCAGACTGTGAGCTTTCCTAAAAAAGAGGAAAGATTCAGCCAGTGGGGCTGATCATTACGGAAACACTTGCCCCATGGTCTCCCACCAGGATCCCTCGTGATTCCTTTCCCTTCCTCAGATGTTTTGAACGCATTACAAAAAATTTTTCTGAAGGATATCCAGATAGTTTCCCTAGTGAGGAAGTCTCTCAGCCCTGAACACTAGTCCTACCTCTGCTTTCATAGGGAACCAGTGCCCAGACAATAGCTGTGCTGCAGAGCCTGGAAGGGCCTTGCTGCCCTGAAGTCACTTTACCTTGTAGCATTTCTAGAGACTTACGATCGACTGAGTAGAGTGACTCAGATCAAAGCAAGTGGGGGGGAGGGAATCTTCTTCAGTCTTTTCTGGAATCATCCTAACGCAACCTACTTAGCCACAGTGCAGAGACACAAAGGTAAGTGAGTGAGCACTAGACCTCTAGGGACAAAGTCTGGATAGTTAAAAAGTACCTCCTCTTCTAGGTGAGAGGAACTTCATCATAAAGCTAGCAACTATTACATTTCTGAAGGAAGCAGAACAAGCCCTTGATTATACCCTTCTTTCTCACATCTCCTCCTCCTCCTCCACTTACTTCCAAAACCAAAGTGACTTTTCTTAGAATGCTGGTGCTAGGCACAGGTGCAAGGACAACAGCAGAACCCAGCTGTTCCCCAGCTCTCAGTGCGATGTTAGACCTTGGACTGGTTGCTATACCTGCTCAGAGTAAGATTTTCCTTTATCCTTCAGCACTCAGCAACTCTACCACAACGGCTGAAGAACAGAATATTAGATGTACTCACAGTACCCAAGAGATGAGAAGCAAGATAAACTTGGCTTCAGCAAGAATCTGACACCAGGCCCTACAGCAGAGCCAAACTTTTCCTTATCTTCTGCATGGGCAGCCTCATCTCATACAGTAATTAATGGGCCTCTGTGCTTGTCACCACTTCTATGAAATCAGTGCTTGCCTCAGTGTGAAACTGAGCTTTTCCAAAACCTTATTTATGAACTTTCACCACGGAGTCAAGAGCCAGGGGGACTGTCCAGCACACTGAACAAAGCTTTCAGCCACCATCACAGATTCAAAACAGGAGTCTGGGGCACTGGAGTGCTGAGAAAGTTTAGCTGATGAATCAAGGGCGTGACTTCGAGTTTTCTGTCCATCCCTGTAAGTATCCCATGGCTGATTTACAGGAATTGCACAATCTCTCATTATTTATGTATGAGTCACAGAGGTGGCAAAACTGTAGCAGCTTTCTTGGGCTATAAGTGTCGCTGGAACGCTGCTGCGTACCATCATACAGGATCTCTTTAGATCAGGGTTGAACTGTACACAAAGGGACAGAGGGGCATATCACTCTCTCTGCTTTTGCTACATTTGTGGCCCGGCAAAGTGACTTCAGTTTCAAAAAGCACAGCACAAGCCTGGTTTGACAAATACAGGGTGGGGGGAATGCTGTATTTATATTCAAAGTGTTTGCCCTGAGGTGTTTCTTCTCTGACCGCAGGGCCAGGCTGACAGTCTGCCTTATCAAACAAGTACCTGGGGAGCAAGCAAGCAGCTGTACTTGCACAGAGCTATGAGTCACATCGTCTTGCACCAGGGCTGACCTTGGCACCACACCTGAATTTCTGGGTGAGTCCTAAACCCAGGGAGAACAAAGAGGGGGGAAAAAACCCTACAACGTTCTAATCCCTAAAAGCATAATCTTTGGAATTCAGGGATTATCCAAATCTAAACTCAACTGTATACCAATTTGGCACATATTACCACCTCTCATATGGCTTACATGGCATAGGTACATGGCATGCTTTAAAACAAGAGAAACAAAGGGGCTGGGATATATAGCATGTCTACCTCAAGGAGCAGCAAGGAGCTTGTTAATACAATTTACAAGAGACATTTCTAAAAATCCACTTTGTAATTTAAAATAAAAATGCTTAAAAAAGTGAGAGTTTTTCTTAAACTTTCAAAAACCTTTATGAAATACAGTCTTTCTTCTACAAGGTGCTTGTGTCCACTGCAACAGGCATTGCTGTTAATAGCTAATCCCAAAAGGGGAGTGGGATAGTAAGGGAGGAGAATGCACCCAGCTCTTGTAAGATACCAGCTCTTTACGATGAGTATTATACAGAGGCGCGGCAGTCTGGAATGTCGTAAATAGGGAAGTTCTGGGGTGGGAGACTCAAAATTCAGTAAACAATGAAACATTAGAGTTTAACAATTCTGAATTTTTTTGCTTCTTTCCATAGTTTACATAATTATTTAGCTTTCAAAGTGTTCAGAAAACCAACACAGTTTGCTTCTCCAATATCGTAGTGTATAATACTGATCAGGCAGCGTGCATTGCAGAGGAAGTTCTGTTCTGCAGACTCAGTGCAGAGCCTGAGGTTAAGTGACATTCAGAGAAAAATCAAACCAAATTATTAAAGTGACAAATAGAGCTTTTCTCCACTTCCCTGGGATTCCTTGACATTTTGTGCTGTTGACTAATGATGCATAGTTTGTAGATGGTGGGTCCCTCTTCTGAAATGTTCTCTCTTCCTATCTAGGAGGAAGAATCCATCACCATTCTTCCTTTTCCTCTTTTCCTTCTCCAGGGAAGACAATAAAAAAAGAAGACAAGATGAAAAACAAAAAAGTAAAAAGAAGTACAAAAAAGCGCCCATGATAGCCCACACAGTCCAATCCCTTTCTTAGAGCCATGAAAACACACAGAATTCAGGCCTCTTCTTGGGTTCTTTGCTTTTCTGCTGTGTGCTTCATACATGAAGCTTACATACAAATTTATTTTTTTCCTCATGAACTAACCCATCTCTAAAGCCTGCTTGGCTTACACAATTCTGGGTCCCCCTGGAAAAACTTTCAGCTTTAATTATGGGACTCTCCTTTGGTTCATTCCAAGTGATCTCTTCAAAATGAAAAAGTCCATGGGCTCCAAGGTTCATCTTTGACACCACTCATATCTTACTGAGTTAAGTGATTCCCCTCGGTAGGAGTGGGGCATGTACAGTGAAGGTCAGCCTGTTAGACAGAAAGATCAGTTCATGCCAACAGCAATCACAGCTAGCATCAAGTGGAAACGAAATTCCATTTCTTGCAGGCAGTGACCCTGTTTGCTTTTGCTTGAGACTGCGGATGATACGAAGGTGCTCCTGATTTCCGCTGGGCTGCACTAAGAAATCTTGCACAAAAAGGTAAGAAATTTTCCACTGATTCACTCTCAGCCTCCAGCAATGACAACAGGCTCCACAGTCATTTACTTGTAATCCCAGCCTGACAGTGGCTTAGTTTTCTAAAGAAAAGCCAGAGCTTCTTTCTGAGAAGATGCATTTCATAGCTTCAAGACTCAACCACCAAGAAATTCCACAAAATTCCTTCTAGAAAAGCAGAATCCAAAACACTTCCGCAAATTATTCTATGTTGATCCTGATTCTTGAATTTCAATTTGTTCCAGAATCTTCCAGAAGACTTCCTTCTAAGCATCACTTTGGACAGTGTAGGCCACACAAAAGTACTATACAGGACATGAGCTCAAAAGAATTTTTCAGGTGCTAATCAATGGCTTATAAAATCCAATTCTAGAAGGGAATTGGAAACTTCAAGAACCACATCTCAACAAACCCCTGAAGGCCAGTCTACATCCTGAAGAAGTGACAGGTGTTTACAGAGCTGCTCTGAAATTAGTCTTCCTTGTTATCAGCAAGTTGGAGATCATGACTATTTTTTGCTTTGGCACACAGAAAATTATCTATCATATTCCATCTGTTAGGCCCTGTGAAAGGCCCAAGTACTTTCTGTCATCACCATGAGGCCTTTGATGACACAACAAACTCCTAGATGCAAATCTGTCAGCTCTGCATGGCCCAGTCACAGGCGCTGCTGGCTCCACAGAGGCACTTTTATAATGGTTCAAATTAGGAGCACAGAAGAGGGATGAGAGGAAAGCTGATCATGGAAAGGTAACGACTCTAGCCACAGTCCAAAGAAATCCTTTGGGGCAGCTGTCAGCCAGGCGCCATCACACACATTCATCTTCCTTGTTTTGCACTTTTTCATCACCTTCTTTTGGTTGATTATTTTTCTTCCTCTTGTAATTAATAATTTAGCTTTGTCACCACCCGCTCCCGGCTTGTCTCTAAGCCTTGGTTGCCCGAACGCTTGCGGTTACGCTTGAGCTTGGATAAGTCTTTGTCAAAGACTTCACCTGACCTTAATGCTGATACCAGGTCATCAAACTCCCCACTCTCTTCAGAGATGCTTCCAGCTTTTGCTTTCTTTTGTCGCCTCTCTTTTTCCCTCTGTTCTTTTAGCTGTGGAGAAAGACACAGAGCTTTAGGATTAGCTAATCAAGATGCCAGATAGTTAGATACACTACCAAGAAGCAGCTAAAATGTATCAGCAAAGATTAAGGAAAAAAGAAAGCAGAAGCTTGTGTATAAGACCATCACCTGGTGCCAAGAGCAACAGGAGACAATGTCGGATTTCCCTTTTGCAGAAGGCAAGCAAAAGGTAGGAGAGATGAGGAATGAGTAGCACCATATGCCTGCCTCACAGAGCACTATCACCCTGCAGTAAAGAGGATGCATGGAATCTATGTATGCTGCTGATGATTTGCACTAATTTTGCAGTAGGATACTGCCAGTAAAGTAGCTGTACCAAATGACCATCTACAGGTGATGCTGGCACAGGTAATTACCCAGCTTCTGGGACCTGGCTTGCAGCAACCTTAGTGTGGCAGCATCTACCATGCTGACTGCACCTAACCTAGTGAGTCTGAAATGAGTTGGGATGTGTCTGTACAAAACACAGTCACTAGCAGAGTCACAAGCAACTTTGCACTTGGGGCATAGCTAGCTAAATTGACATGCAGAAAGGCTGAAGTCCTGCAAAAGAAGGAAAAGAAGAAAGGAAAAACCCTAGAAAGCTACAAGCTAAATATATCACAGAATGAAAATTGTCTGAGATATAAAATTATTAATAGAAACCCTATGCACCAAACAGCTCATGTTTGGATGGAGGCAGCGTGTTGCACTGCTGGGAAGATGAAGACACATTGCCTTGACTCTGGAAAGAGAAACTGATTATAAACACAAAGAGCAATGAAACAGAACTGCTGATTTTACAAATCATTGGATCAGTCCACCTGTCAATGTGATGCCCTTGGGTAGCTCCAAGGAGCTCAGCTATCCCTTCTGCACTGCTCAGCTTCAAAATCAGTAGAAATGCCAAGGGCTGGTCGTGACTATCAGGAAGCAGATTGCTTGCTCTGTACACCAGCTCCACGTTGCAGGAAAACGCCTTCCATAAGCAAACTGCAGCCTCTCTCATGGTGTATTAGCTTATGAAACCACCCTAGTTCTTTAGCAGTGGGCTTCTGCAATTTCCAGGCTGACTGAGAGGAAACTTGAGCCTAAGTTCTGGAATTTTATCCTTGTGTCTAACTGTAAGGCTGCTGGCATCCTGGTGTTTTACCTCTCTCCTCTTCTGAAAGGCACAAACTGGTGCTTTTGCCACAGAAAACATTTAAATCAGCAACTCCTCACAGCGAGGACTGGGGCCATGGTGGCAGCCAGGGTTACAGGGCTGGCAGGGGGGAAGGAGGCAGGGGACTGCTGAGCTTCTCAGGCATCACAGAGGCTGAGGTTAGAGGGGCAGGCTGGTTCACGTGAACCCCTAGGGACACACACGTCTGTCTCCCAGTAGCAGATCCATGATGTGCAAAAGCTGCCTTGCCACATCAAAGCTGGATGCAGCCCCAGTAATCGAGGCATTGAGGCTGCCAGAGAGAAATACTGGCAGTGTGGACTGCAGCAGGTGCCAGGGCATTTGCTGTGTCACTGTATACTGTCAGATGACAGGCACACAGAAGATGATGATGGAGTCTGACTGGAAGCTGACCAGCTTGGCAGGAGTAAGGGAAATCTGGCTTCACTTTCAGCCCAAAAGCAGAATACTCTGGCACAGGGCAGGGGCAACACCATCCTGCAAAGTGCAAAGGCAGAACTACCTGGGCTAGATTTGGTATCTGAATACAAAAGAGGGTGATTTAGGAGCCAAACAGTATGTCCTTGAGAGCTGACAAGAGAGACAGCAGGAAAAATGTAATCATTTGAAAAGACAATTATGCCAAAGAAAGGTAGTAGGGAGAAGAACAGAAAATAGTGACAGTGATGGACCATGAGCATTGGAATTGGCTCTCTCAACCTTTCCCTCAAGACATGAAAAGGTGATGGAAGGAAACACATTCCTGTGCCCAGATCCTCACCATGGCCTCCATGCGTGCCCTGCGCTCCTCCTCTTCCTTTTTCTTCCTCATATTCTCCAGATCTTGCTTGGCCTCTGCAAATGACTGTAAGAAAGTGTCGAAGATGCCAAAAAATTCATCTGGCTGCATCTTCCCCTCGCTCTCTCCAAAATGCTTCAGTGCCTTGGCATACTGTCAAGGGGGCAGAAAACAAAAGAGCAAGCATTAGGCAGGCAGTTTGGTGAAGACAGCAAGGATAGCTTATGAGTAACCACACATGCAATTCAATACCCTCTGAACATTCATGTGATGAGAGCAGAAACTACCCCCAGCAACAGAAGTGCTTCTCCTTAAGGCAGGTGCCTCTATCCCTGAAGAATCTGCTCTTCTGGATATCCTTTGGGAATCATGGGGCAATGGTGCTGGAGAGCACTAACTGTCCACTTATACAAAAAAACCCTCATGTTTAGTGCCTGAGGGTAACAGAGTAAAATCAGAGGACAGCTGTCTGGCCACACCTCAGCTGCAGCTGTGGGACAGCCAGGGCATGGAAGACAGTGAGCTAAGTGGGTAAACAAGTAGTTTTAGTCCATACTTTCCCCTTCCACCTTCCCTTCAAATCCACTTTTAAAGTGTTTTGAGTTAAAGGGTTTTTTGCAATAAAGTTACAGGCTGTCCTCTCAGAAACCTTTTGCCATGTCATCCATCTCTCTGGAGTCCTCTGAGCCAGGGTGTTGCCCGGGAGAGAGGAGACTATAGACAGACAAGGCATGAGAGAGGGGCAAGGAAAGCAGCCAGGGCTCCCGGGCAGACTTAAAAGACAGTGAATACATCACAAGTGGTTTTTATTTTAAAAGGCAAATGTTGAGGCTGCAGGATGCATTTGGAGGCAGCCAACTGGCAGGACTTCAGTCATAGGGCAGTCCTGATTGGGATAAATTCACAGCAACCCCTGGCTCTTGGGCATCAGTCCTGTAGTAGTTGTACTCTCTTTTTTGCACACTCACACTTAGAAGCATGCCTTGTTACTCACCGAAATGCACTCAAATCCATGCACATACAATCTGTCAACAGCATGTACACAAACGTCCACTAAGTGCTACATAAGGACACACACCCAGAAAATATAACACTGTCCAGCTGCCTTCACTCATGCACCTCCGTACTGCAACAGGCGGCACCACAAATACATTCCTGATGGTACTTGTGCCCTGATGCACGGCTGTCCTACTTTGCACTTTGGCACGCCACCACTGAGCAGCAGAGCATCCTTGCAGACTTCAACATTTACTAAAACAAACCCAGACTCTCCCAGGCTATAGTCTGCCTTCAAACTCTCTCAAGGTCATAATAGCACAGCCTAGTTTCCCTTTCTTTATGTGGGTGCTCTTGCAGAATGAAAGACAGTAAGAACCGTTCACGCTCCAATCCCAAGCACAAAATGAGTTTGGAAGCAGGTCTTATAAACCTCTCTGGCCCTGTACCAGGTAAAGCATAAACAATGTCTCCCATTCAACTGCAGGGGGAAGAAATCTCCAAGGAAAGCAGCTTCCTTCTGGCACGGCCTGAGAGATTCAGCATCTCTCCTTTTCTGCTTTCCCTGCCAGGCCCACAAAGCAGTTTGAAGCAATAGCTTCTTTTTTTCTTTAAAAAGGCTGTGTTCTCAGCCAGAAATAAACAAAGAAACCCAAAGTTTCTGGAAAAAAAAGTGTTGGAAGAAATGCGAGTTGCCTTGAGCTACCAAACATGGCAGAAGTTGAAGGAAACTCTACATGGAAACAGCAACAGATTACTTCTCTGTTTAACTCCCTTTCTCTGAAACTTCTGAAGGCACACACACAAGTATGCACATCTACACCCTCTCTCCACCTCTCTCTGTAATTTTATCTATATATTATGTACACACAGGTTTTTTGAATATAGGAAAGTGCAGCAGTCTCACAGTAACCCACCCTGAAACAGTATCAGCTCTTTGTCAGAGAGAATACAGGCTGTAAATACCAGAGAGGGAGATAAAGCATCTCCATGTGCTCTACTTTCTTGTCTTGCTTGGTCCAGTGTGACAGGGAAGCAGAAGAGTGCCAGAGAAAGACTTCAGCACAGGCATCGCCCCTACTGCTTGAACACAAAGAGCACCTGAAGCTCATTACCTCACAGGGTATGTGTTACCTGGAATCTCTTCCCACCTAATTTGTTGTTAATTCCTGTGAAAATTGGAAATAAGGCACAAATTAAGAGCAGCGACTAGAGCTGCTAGCTAGAAGGAAGGCCTGTCCAACTCCCGTGAAGCCTGAAGTCCATGGGCAGCCACAGGAGATGGCTGTTGCCCCTTGCAATGCATCCTCTGTGTTCATCCCGTGCTCAGCAAAGGTGAGTGAAGGGGCACACAGAAACTGAGCTGGTGTGAGTCCGTGAATGTCCACTGGGGTTTCCTAGTCTCTTAAGGAATCTGGAAGTCAAAAAGGCGGGGGCCCTTGCCTTGGGGGTCTTCGATCCTACTCATGTGAAAGTCTCCATTAGAGGGTGGTGTTGTCTGCGAACGTTCTGCACGTGGCCTGTCACCCAGCTACTAGCACCAGCTAGTTCTTGTCACACTGGTCAGAGGGGCTTCTGCCACTGCTTCCCCATTGCCACTCAGAGAAGGAACAGTGTTGCTGTGCTGGAAAGACCGAGCTGCCTGGGAGCCTTCCAGAGACACTCATGAGTATAAGGTGTTGTGGTCTCTAAGCAGCAGTGAGAAGTCTGAGAACAGCCTTCTTTTTGGTGCCCTGTAACATAGGGCTTAGTAGGTCACAATCACTTACTGTAAAGCAGTGAAAGACAAAAAAACACAACAAATCTGTGAGCTAGATGTGCTAAAATAACTACAAAAGAAATATCTGCAGTTCACTGAAGTAAACATTTTCCTTCTTTCCTTATCCCCTCTGGAGAAAAAGCTGACTGAGCAGAGAAAGGCAAGTCAGGAGATCCAGCCTCTGCTGCCAACTCTGCCCATGATGTGGCTTGGGAACTCATGCTTCCTTTCTGAGCTTTCCTTTCTCCATTCATTACAGAACAGAAAGCATTGCCCCACTAATCTGATATAGGAAATGGCAAAAAATCAGTTGTTCATATCTGTAGGGCACTGCACCAAGCGAGTCAAGCTGTCTTTTCACTGTTTAAAATACAACAGACTCCTCTGGCTTCTTTACTTCTTCTATTTCTCTGTAAGTCTGGTTCTGCAACCACCGCATATGCTTTTTCAAAGCACTGGTGCTGGGATGAGGGGCAACAAGCTGCTGGAGATGGCCTCCCCAATGCTGTTATGAAGTCCAGGCTCCTGCCTGCCCACAGTGGCTTAAACCACAGTGCCTGCCTCACTCAGGGTCTAAGAGGCAATGTGGCACAGACCAAGGTGCTCTGGATGCCAGCTCTCTCTTCTGCTCTCTGTCAGAGGATTTGTGTCACCCTGTACAAATCACTTGACTGCTCCATGGGCAGATTCCCTGCCAAACAGTACCTGCTGTCATGCGCAATTGTGAAATTCGCAGCTAAGTCTTCATGTGTCGAAAACACTTCCCAGAATTTTTTGATGTGCTGTAATATTGTGGAACAAGGACTGAAACTTGCTTACTCCCAATGTCATTTGGGGACAGATGAGATGGACAAAAGCAAGATGGAAAACTGCGTTTCAGCAGGTTTTCCGCTGTAAAACAGGATGGTATATCTTTTTTTTCATTAAAAAGTTCATTTCCACACCATAAGGGCCCCCAAGCTCCATGATATAACAGGTCCACGAGCTCAGTGCCAGCTCTGCTTCCTCTGCCAAACTTTCCACTGAATTTATCCTCTTGCCAAAGCAAATCGTTTAGACAGTTGTTTATTTTAAAAAGCCATTTTAGCAAGGAGAGGGAAAGCGGGACAGCAGCTCATACAAACTCTGCTGTGCTTGCCAATGAAATGTTAAACAGTGGCAGAAGAGCTCGGGAAACGGCAGGAATGGGGCTCTACGAGGAGGAGGAAAAACAGCCATGATAAAAATTTCCTGCTGTCTGTGCTGTCTGCTGTTGCAGAAGGAGCCAATGCATGAATGAATTATACCATGTAGCCATGCAACATGAACTGTCTTTCACACAGAAGTAATCTTGAGTCTGTTGTTATGAAGGCACCATTTCTGTACTGAGGCAGTTCAAATAAATGTCTGTTCTCTTTATGAGAAAGATTCAAATCAGTTAATGGAAAGAGCCCTGCCAATTTCAGGCAGGGCTGGGCCCAGCTCCGCTTGTGCCTAAATGATCTCCAGGAATTCTCCCAGAAGTTCAACAGGACTCTGGCAGCCCCAAAATTGAGATGCAGGTGCTCTAAACATTTCTCATATGTTAGCTGCCGACCTGCACTGCAGCATCTGAAGTTCTAAGTTACTGTACAACAGTTATGTGATTTATTTACCAAATGGTTGTTTCTGACTGCAGGCTGCGGTGCCTTTTGTAACACACCTCATCTTGACTTCCTCAGTCTCTGTCCTGACTCATTCCTTATTCTTCAACCCCAGTGGGTGACAGAAAATACCAGTCCCCAAAATGCACAGCTGAAGTGCACAGCCTGTAACTGGCACCCAGACTACAGCATTTCTCTGCGCTCCATTGCGTTCTGCTATTTTCTTAAATGGATTTTTGTTTTCACTGCCTTGCTTTTCTTCAAAACAGTTACTATAGTTGCTAAGCTTCTTAAATGTATGTGCAGATTCTGAATGCCTTTCTTCATCATGATGAACACTTGTTTGAGAGGAACTGTCATCAGAAAGACTGGGAATGGACACTTTTCCTCCCCACCTCATCAGCCTTGCCCCAGTAGTGGCCTCTGCTGTGCGTCTATAGAGAGGCTTAAGTTTGACATCCAGCACAGGAATGGCAATATCTGACTAAGCAGACTTTGTTCTCCTAAGATGATCCAAAATGTTTTAAAAACAGGTTTGTTATAAATTAAGCACAAAGTAGAACAGCTATGAAACAGTCTAGTGATCTAAGTTCATACAGTCAATATTTAAGTAGATAGTAAAGCTTCACATAGGGCAAATGTCACCTTTTTCAAGTAGGAAAATAAAATTCATACCATGGGCAGTTACTGTGCCTCTGCGTGGGGATTTTCATTGCTTCCCCACAGGAAACAGAGAAAAAATTTTCACAAACAATATTCAATCCCATCTTTCTTATGTAAAAAAGTCAATTTTTTGTACGTTCAAACACATAAAAACTGGTGAAGGATTCAAGGGCAAAGTTTCACTTTCTCCTGCCCCCACCTCAAAGTTTATGGGAAATGGCAGAAAACATTATCCCTTGATCTAATATATATACTCCCTTATAAAGGGGTATTGAAAGTGAGAAAAACACAAAAAGAACAAGAACCAGCTGTGCTAGGGAGCCTTTTTAAAGAGTTGGTCTAAGTTTTCAATCAGTTTTTAACCAAGCCATCTGTTTACTGCATGAAGATACGTACAGTTACAAGGCTTCCCCTGCAAACAGGGATGCCTGCATCTGACAACCTGGCCCTTTAAATTTAAAATATCACTTCCTCTCCATGGCCACTGACCATGAATGGTTCTGTTTAAGCAAAAAGGCCAGAAAAAGCACTGCATGGGATTGTGAAAAATATCATCTGCCAAGAAGGTCAGCACCACACCTTGGTAATGGATTGTTTCCATAACTGAAGAAATTACTTCTGCTAATACTGAAGAAGTTAAAAAAAAAAAAAAACAAAAACTTCCTAGGTTTGAAAAGATAACTTATATTGTTTTAAATCCCAGCTGAGGAAACATGGCTCTGATTAACTCAGGGTAATCAATTAGCCACATCTATATTTAGAAGGATATCCAATTCCAGCTGTTAAAACTAGGGCTTCATTATTAATAATAAATCTGTGACTCAGACCAGTTTTTCCTAGGCTCATTTGGATATTTTTCAAAGTCCTCCCTGTCGCACTGCTTTTTTTTCCCTCAATTTGCTTTGCTTTGAGAAATCAAAAAAGAACAGGATAATCAGATGTCTTGGTCCCTCTCTTCCTTTAATTGGCTAGTAGGTTTCCATGGTAATAAAAAAGCTTGTGATTCAACAAGCACAGAGAGCCCATTGAGGTTGGAGGATGTTATAGGCTTTGCAAAGCACATCTGGTTTGTTGAAAATTTCCAGCTTTTTTCCCTTTTTTTTTTTTTTTTTTAAGAAAAAGAGGAAAAAGAGGAAGAAGAGAGGGCCAAAATAATATGAAGCAAACATGAGAAATAGCTCAACATTGGTAAGGACAGACAGTTCCCTTATAGGAGTCCAAAAGCAGCTTTTTGCCAGTGGAAGAACCAAAGCATAGGCTGAGCAAAAGCTGGAATGGCATGTGTTCAAACATAGTAAGGGTGTGTGAGGAGAAGGTAGAGTAACGTTTCCTAAGCATGTTATAGTCATTAAAATAAAACATCTCTTTATGTCGAGTGCTTTACATTGGCTATGTCTAAAAAAGCGTGCAACAACTTCCAGACATATTGGTCGGTCTGTAGGGAGTTTCTCTGGTTATTTTTAAAGCAAAAGAATGGCATTTTTCCTGCGAGTGCCTGATCAGGAAAAGTTGCATTGCTGTGCAAGACATGTACCACTTGCTGGTTTTTAACCCCCAACTGAACCTGTAAAGAATCTCTATTGGGCTTTTGTCCTAGTGTGCCAAAAAGAAACACCACCACCTATACCACCAAACAAAAAGTGTGCAATCTAAGCCACTGACATAGTGAATATTCTTCCAGAAATGTGTGCCTAACTGTAATGAAACTGAAAAATTTACCCAGTCATAATACAGAAGCCCCCAAACCACAGGAAACTGAGCTTTTCTCAGTAAATTTAGTGGGGCCATGGAATGTAAAATATATTTTTTTGATTATAAAGCCAGTATGGTGTGAACATTATTATACTGGAAGTAGTTTGAATCCTCTCAAGCAACATGACAACAATGAAAAATGGAAGTGTTCAAGGCCAGGCTGGATGGGGCTCTGAGCAATCCAGTCCAGCAGAAGATGTCCTTGCCCACAGCTTGTGTTGGGGGATTGGAACTAGATAATCTTTAAGGTCCCTTTCAGCACAATCCACTCTATGGTTCTATGAAAAAATTAGTCACATCATGCTCTCCAAAAATTCTTTACCACATTAGTGTTAGACTGCCCAGCTTTGCTTTCCGACTGTCACAATACCTACTGCCCCACTGGCTTTTGCCAGGGCAGCCCTCGCTGACAGTCAGTAGCTCCCGGTGTTTACAGCTGCCACTCACTATTACCAACTGGATCTCCACAGCAAGGAAATGCTTTTGAATCACAGAATGACGTTACTGCAGAGGTACGAGTGAGGACTCTTACTCTTCAGATCCTCAGCCTAAATTGTCAAAATCTAAGACCTACTGATCCAATGGCACAGCTTTCATTAATAATGCAACAGGTCCCTTAATGCTACAAGGACTGACAGCAGAGTGGAAACAATTCAATCCAAAAGAAATAACACATTTGCTTTTATAAAGCCAAGTACTTCTAACATGCCAGCCAACACGGGCAGATTTGCCATTACATATCGTTTACTTTAGAACTTGCTCTTCTCTAAACATTTTCATATGCCTATGATCTTTTCATATAAATTCTTCCTCATTCAGCTGAAAGACACAGGAATTAGTGCCAGACTCCAGCCATCAGCAAAGAACAAGCACCTCATTGGCTGTACAGTTCTGGTAATGGAGATGCAGACAGTATAAGCACAAAATGATCACAGCACCACCTGAAGAGTAACACACACACACACGACGGTGGCTGTGTAAGACGGATCCAAGAACGTCAAACTAACCGTGCATGTTTGGGATTTCTATCCTTGTACTGAAATGCATCCATTAACAGAAACACGTAAGTGGAAAAGATCAGGTATATCAGCTACAGCACTGCACCAGATACAAAGAAAAAAATGAACTCTATCCCAGCTGAAACCAGGACACCAAACTACCCAGAGGTGTGTTTTTAAAGGAAAGAAATGAAGCGCAAATGTCCCCAGCTGAATAAGCAGTGTGGGATGGAGTCAGAAGTAGAAGGTAAAAAGATATGAGGTCATTATCACTATCCAACAAAGGACTCCTTTTTCAGTGATGGCTTAAAAGGCATTCCCTTCAACACCATCGCAAGGTGTGGCATTCTGTTATGGATACCACCGTCAAAGTTCTGTGCTGTACAACAATAATGTTAAGGAAGATTAGCAAGAAGTGGGTTAGAGCATTAAACATTCTTTTAATCCTAAAATATATTCTAAATGGATATAGACCAGATTAGGAAAAGTAAGAAACTTTGGCCTAAACTATTTTCAGTGTCTACTAAGTTTTCACTACAGTCCCAGCATCTGAAATTGCTGTTTCCATTTTGATTCAGGCTTTAGACTGAGCCAGTGAAAATCTGAACACTTCAAAACATATCTTACCTTGTCTCTAGCCTCATTGAGAAGATCTTCTAACTCTGAGAAGCTGAAACTGGCCACGGTGATGAAATCACTCATGACGGGAACAAACCTGTCCCCTGATTCCCTCATGCGTCTCTTCTGATAATCCAGTTCCTGAAAGAGAAGCAAGAGATATAGACCAGCAAGCATCAAAGTGAGCAGGGAAACCCATCTATTTCACTCACTGCAGGGCATCAGAGCATGCTCTGCTCCCTCTCCACACACATTCATCCAGAGATGTAACTCAGAAACCACTTTCTCACTAAGTCAAAGGCTTCGCCTATTATGCAAGAAAGGGGAGGTCAAGGTGGGATGAAGGAAGGTTTTAGTTACAATTATTTCTTAAATAACAAGCACTCCCAAGAAAGCCATCAACATGTTGAGTTTTTAAAGCACCTTTATAATTTAATTATCAAGTACATGAAGAGCTGCATTTTTTTTTCCTACCCCAAATAAAAAATCACAAGCAACTCTGTATAGCAGGCAAACTTAGAATTTTTAATAGTGAGCTTTCCTCCATCCTCTCTTCCCCTGGTGATCCAATATGTTGTACACTTGGGGAAATGTGCTCTAGATCTCCCCTTTATTTATCTGAAAAGCACTAGATAAGCAGCAAAAATTGGTTCTCCCACTGAAGAACAAGCAGACAGATGTCATGTGCAACATTTACTAGCACCCTGCTAACCAATAAGCATTAGCTTGAATGTCATAAAATTCACAGAGTTATAAACTGAGGCTATTGCAATATGAAGAGTTACAGTAAAAGAAAAAAGACATAAAACCACAGGAAACTAAGTTCTATTTGTCTGCTACCTACAGAAAGAAACGAAATTGTAAGATTCCTTCTTTCTGGCTCAAGTTTTTTAGTTTTAAGCCAAGATCACCCATAGCTATCTCTTCCCTTACTCTATTCACCTTGCTTAAAGCACGGAGAGAGCTACAGAGCTCCTCAAACCGACTAAATTATAGTGAGACTGGCAGTCTCCCATGCCTGTGCTTGGCTTCTATGCTGTTGACAGTCCCATGGGGACAATGAAATCATAATCTGGGTCTCATCTTTATTCTCAGCTGAATAATCACTGGGAACGATAAAGCATTACTTTCTCTGTAGGGAAAGCAGCATGAAACAGCAGGTCAAGTTACGGTCTGACCCTCTGTTCCCTTTGGAAAAAAATATTTTTGTGCTGGCTGCAACTCCAGCTTGCATGCATGTTGGGTGCTCCCTGTAACTGTTTGTCAAAATAGTAGTTCACTGAGCCAAATGGGTAGGTTTATAAGCATCTATGCTGAGAAACATCTTCAGATTTGCTCCACACGGTGCTGCTGAATGCCAAGAATTACTTTGGCCATCAACAATCTAAAATCAGACATGATATATGTTCTGGTTGGAAAGAGAATGTAACCGCTTACAAGAAAAGACCACAAGGCAGAAAAGGGGCAGGAAAAGCAATGAGCAGGTGGCCAGAGGAAGTCCACTTTGAATAAGTGCTACTTCCCCTGCTTTATATTACATCCTTTTCTCCACTGGTTTTCCTACCACATCACAAGGGATGGTCCTGGGAGCACTGCGCAGTACAACACTTTTCAGTGAATAGTTTCTATGTTACAATCACTTTGAATTGGACCTTACAAATACAAGAAACTTCACGTGCTTCTGAGAATTATGAATATTTTTTCAGCCACTCCCTCCCATTCTAATTTTTAGGCTAATTTTAGCTGAAAGATGCTCTACCCTCTCCGCCCCTCCTCAAGCAGGTGAGTGTACAGTTGTGTCATTTTACTCCCTGCTGAAAGCTACAGCATTTGGAACTGGTACTGGAGAGCATATTTTTCAAAGTAAAATTAAGATTAGGAGGCCTGCTCTTCAATTTCAAATTCAGTTCTTCCCTGCAGAATAATTCTCCCAAAATGTACAAAAAACCTAAAATCCATACAATAAACCAGCATGACTATGTAATCAGCCAGAGAGCAATGCCACAGAATAACAGAACTCTTCTGTATCTTCTAAGAAATGGTCTCTACTAATCGTAACAGCACAACAACAGAGGCCAGAACTGCCCCTGGTGGGCTGGGCTGCTGGTTCTCTAGAGGGATGAAATGATTCAACCACGGCAGTGGTTTCTCAAGCAGTGATTATGATCTTCTTGCTGTGTGAGAGAAAGACTATGCTGACAGCATTCCTTTCCACTACTTAGCTGTCCTTCTGGGAGGATCCTACACAAAGGCAACAGCTGCATGAGTGTCTCAAAAGTGAGTATGTCTTATTTTTACAAAGAAGGTAGCTGCAAGTCTAGGAAGGCAGATTGTTAGTAGTACCTTTAAGAACATCTGACTGGGAAACTATTTTTAGCTTTCTATTCTTAAGGGGTCTTGAAGAAACACCAGTCACTGGAGCCAAGGCTGTGGTGAGAACACACTGGAATGGAATCAAGAATCACACCTTCCCCTCCTCCCCCTTCCACCTGACAGTGATCTTCTTTTGTTGCTATAGTGCTGCTTTTTACACACCAGAAAACCACAAACTGAGCAAGCAGACTGGGAGGTGCTGGCAGCCCCAGATGAAAAATACCATGGCAGGGAGAAGACTGAGGCTGGAAGATGATGATTGTATGGGAAGGAGAGGTTGCCCATGGAAGCCATGTATGGGAAAGAGAATTAAAAATGGCTGTAAAGGCAAAAGACAAATAATCTAATGAGAGAAAGCAAAACAGAATTAGCCAAAAACCGGGCCCCTGTTCATGTCATGAAATCCATGTCAGCCTTGCCTTTACAGGTACCCTTAATTCCAAAACACTGTACTCCATGTGTGCAGCAGTATTTCTTCTCAGTGCTTCATTCTCCCTTACCCCAACAATCCAGAAATAAGGTTGGAAAAGTTGGGTGGGTTTTTTTTTTGTTTTGTTGGGGGTTTTGTTTGTTGTGGTTTTTTTTGGTTTTTTGGGGTGGGTTTTTTGGGGTTTTTTTATGGGAGGATCACTGACTAGTTACATGATGAACTGCTGGCGACAACCAGACAGCCTGAGGACTGCTGACAGGACAAAGATCCCTTCCTCTACACACAGAGACAGAACATACTCAGGTCACATGAAAGGAAAATAAACTCATTACTGTCTGTCTCACGGTGAATGAGAAGGACAGGAGGGTTCTGTGTTAGTCCCTTGTAGACAGCTAATCCTTGCACTCAATGCAATTCCCAACAACTGGCTTTCAGTAATAGCATGAAAAACCCTACCGTTGTTGCTTTGCTTGCCAGCTCAGCTGCTTCATCTTTAACTAGTTTCTGTCTTTTCCTCTGCCTTCCCAAGGAGTGCTCAGAATGGAGGTTAGGGTTGCATCTAACAGTGCACTACCTGCTTACTATTATTCCAAGGGTCATGTGAAACACTTGCTCATCAGCCATCCATCCCCCAGTAAGAAAGAGCAAGAATTTTATTTCTTCTTTCAGTCCATGTCATTTGTCAAACTGTCCTTTTACTTTCCAGGCTGAGATCAAACAAGCTTTTCATTAAGCTTAACTCTGCTAAAATCATCAGCAGTAGCTCCACATGAGAAGCTTTTATTTATTTTTCCTTGGTTAATGCATTCTGGAATGGAATGGAAAGGAATGAAAAAAGAAAGCCCACTTTCTCTTATCATAAAATATATAGTGCCCCTGATTCTGAGAGAGATATTTTAAGTATGGCGCTTTGGAAACTTTCAGATACTTACAGCTTCAACAGCTTTCAATCCGGTCTTTATGTTGTTGACTTCCTTCTCCAGCTCTACCAGGCTGCACAGGAGACAGACAGAGAGCAGATAAAACAAAAAGAGCAGTGTTACACAGGGATACAGGAACTGTGCAGCAGAACAGGCCCACCAAGTCTGGTATCCGGCCTCTGGCACCAGCCACGCCAGATGATTAGAAATGAGGGGAAGGGGGTCTGCTAGTGCTCTGTGCTGCTTTTTGTATGAGATGCAAGATGAGGCAGACCCTGCTTGCCTGTGGTCAAAATAAAGACTGGGATTTTCCTGGGTAGAAGAGAGGGGTTGCTCTCAGAACATCTGCCCTACGAGCTGGGACTGACCCTTCAACAAGGAGCGCACACCACACGGCCAGCTTGCAGCAGTCAGCTGACACATAACCAAGGACCCCAGCTTTAGAACACACATTACTGGAGTCTCAGATTATCACTACATATGATTCTTGAACCATATAACTACTAAATACCATTAGCAGTACATTTACATGTGATTTTTGACTCCCTCACAATTCAAACATTGTTTTTTCCATCTGCGCTTCTACCATATGGTAGTCTGGGCTAGCTTACACTGTAACTGAGAATATAACTGTACTGTTAACATTAATAAATCCTTCCCTAGACACAAGCAATACACTGAATTTCTGCTCATCACATACAAACAAGAGTTTCTTTTGTCTAGGACTTGTAAGCAAACAAAAACACTTCAATTTCAAGATAACCAGTTAATACCTATTTGTGAGGCAGCAGGCATCTCTTTCAAGTATTTGGTGAGTCATAGTTTGCATCTCAAAAACACTACTTAAGCTTTAAAAAAATATTTTTAAGTGTGAAAATACATTTGCTTTTCACTTGTCGTTCATAAATTGGACTAGTTCCTTATACAAAGAATCATGGCTGGGCAAATAATATGCAAAGGTATTTTTTAAGCAGTGCTTTGGAAAGAAAAAAAACGCTAGTATTTTGGGGGATGGCTTCTGTATTCATTTTTCAGAAATTCCTCCAGAAATGGAAAAAAAAAGACCATTGAAATTTTTGCAGAAACTACGATACTTTCCACATTTCTGTGCGAGACTGATTTGTGCAACAGTCTGAACAATGTGCCTGAAAAAGGCTTACTGTAGACTCTGTGTCTAATTGACTCTGCCTTGGAAACAAACCTGCAATTACTCAGAAAAAATAGCACGACTTAGACGAACAACTATAGAATATGGTGAGTGAATTACAAACAACAGCCAGTCTAGTTACAATGTGTGATTCAGAAACCAAGCAGATATAGGCATATCTGAGTAAAGCTATCAATTTAGTTATCTACAACAAAGACATTTCAACTGTAAGGCTGGCCTTGAGTTTAGAAGACAGAAATGAAAAAATTATGACAATTAAGCTAACAAAAATCACTGGGAACTCCAGCTCTAGGAACAAGCAACAGCACTGGACTTACTTGACTTTTGCTGCTTCTGGAAGATGCTGCAACTCAGACTGAATATCTAGGATATCTGGATAATTCTTTTCAAAGATCATAATTAGATAGTGCAACAGTGTAATATTCCTAAGGGGAAAAAAAGAAAAAAGAAGGGAGAAATGAGAAGGATGATGGTCATGAGAAGGAAAGGATGGTGGGAGGATTGTGACAAATCAGTGAAAAAGTAGGAAATATGCTTGACTGAGCAAAGCAAACAATATATTAGCATTCAGATGTCAGTTCCTGAAAGAAAAGTACAACAGACTAAAATAAATTAGTCCTTTATGAACCATCCTTCCTAAAACCTCAAGCAATAGATTGGATCTTAATTTGTCCTGGAAGCACCAGCATGCTTCCATCCAACAGGTAAATGGTGTAACAGAAAATTGCATAACACAGTATAATATTTGTCCCCAATACTTCAGAGAATAAACAACTAATAGTACTAAAGTGACATTAACTTGTAAAGGAGAAGCAAGCTGTTCTCAGAGGCAATGTGGGAAAAAAATCTAAGAGTTAACTAAGAGGAGGGAGAAGAAGGTGCAAAGAAATCTCCTGCAGTAATGAAACAGCTTAGCTTACGAGTAGTGGTCAGGCTCGCTACCACAAAAGCAGTAGCAGCTCAAATAGGAGCAGGTAGCATAGAAATGTATCAGGGATACAGGAGAAAGTTTAAGAAAATTTGTAAAGTAAATTATGAATTTTTCATGTAGAGAGAACCGCCCACCATAACAGCTACTTGAGGCGGGTGTTACGGGATTAACTGATGTCAGGGAAGACATCAGATGGCCACTGCCTTTACACAAACTGGAGCCTGGGAGCTGAAAACTGGTGAGAGAACAGAATCTGCACAGGATGTTTAATATATGGAAAAATCAAGGCAAGCTACAGTAAGGCCAAAAAAAAAGTTCAACACTAGCTACACAAGTGTTAGCCTTGGAATACGGAAAGGACATTGTAGTAGTCAAAACACAACTCTGTTAGTTCAAACTCTACTAAGTAGGGATGAATTTCCTATGGTTTTTCACTGCCATTATTCATTCTGTCACAGCCTAAAGTTATTTCACCACAACTACTGTCTCAGCGGGTCTCACAAGTCAAGGAAGCACCAGTGTAAGAGATTCCCAAGGAAAACTGTAGTGCTGCTAGAGTCCAAAATTCATATTCTCTCCCCAGTGACAGATGGATTGATTTCCAGAACCACTATAGGGATGTGAGGAAAAACATGGGGTAGCACTAAAAAGACCTGCAGTTCATATCCATAAACAGTAAGCTCTACCTTCCTAAACCAGCTGTTTTTCTTATCTGCTCTAGATATAACCAGGACCAGTCTCTCAGAGCTATGCCTTGTGGTTCCATTACTGGTGTAGGTAGAGAGACAGTTTATGACAGTCCTGCATCAGAAACATATGCCATGTTTCACAGGAGGCAAAACCGTGTTCAGAGTTTATTGTTTTCTTTTTTGCAAAACCATGTCCATAAAACTTTGGTATAAAGGGCAAATTCCATGGAAATCCTCCTTCTCCCCAAACTTATTTCAGTCATTTGTGAAATACTGCATTTTGTCATCTTTCCATACTGTTGCAGAAACACAATCCAACAACAGATGTGCATTATCCAGAGAAACAGAACTTGAGTGCTGTGTTAATAGCCAGTCTTAGTTGCTGCAGAATCTTTAAGAGAGAAAAGCTCTACTTAAGGGCCAAATAAGACATAATTTTCAGTTGTCTACAGAGCTAAAATCAAATGAAACTCTATTTTCATTACTATGATAAGAGATGCAGCAGCACAGCAACAGATGTATGTACAGCATTCTACCTTACCTGTCTATGCTGGATTTGGTGTCTGCAATTTTGTTCAAGCTGGAGACTTTGAAGCCATAAGCACTTCCCCTTTGGCCCTTGTTCATGTAATTCCCAAAGGCCAGAACTACCTCCAGGAGTTGCCTCAAACGCTTGCTTCGGATGAGTTCTTTGGATGCCAGAAGAATGGCTTGAAAAGAGAGAGAAAAGTAGAAAAGGTTATTTTTCAGTGGCTGTTTTTAACATGCTTGGGCCCATAACTGAAGTACCCTGAAATGCCCATTTGACTATTGCACAACAAATGCTGCAACACCTTCTCTGTGTGTACTGTCCTTCCTGCTCCCCCACACACAGAATCAGGACAACTGGAAGGAAAATACATCTAGCTTGCAGGAGGCTCCTCTGAACATAGGATCAAGGCTGTTCTCCCACACTTCACACTCTAAAACCAGAGTCAGTGAGAACGGGGGGAAGGTTTGAGCTCATCTGGAAATGCAGATTACACTACACTCCCGTCTTCTCTGCAATAACTATAGATGTGGTACAGAAGCCATATACCTCCCCTACTTGTAAGTTAGACACCCCAAGAATATCAGTGTCCTGAGGCAACTATTCTAAGTGCTTTTTGGAGTGGGAAGGTGCAAGAACTTGGGGGTGAGAAGGGAAGGCTGAACTGCACAGAAGGGCCATGAAAGATGAAAGTTTTTGGCAGCTCAGCAGAGCCTGATAGCACAGTCACATCTGTCAGGTCATCTTTACAGTGTAACAATCATGCAACTAGCTTTATTAAGTCAATGAGTGCAAGAAGAGTGTCAGACAGAATTAATTGCTTAGGATATGACATGCCTTGGGTCACTGGCCCTACAAATATGGCACGCATATAACAGCATCTCTTTTGAAAACAAGGCTCTCTTGACCTTCCCTGCCCCTCTAGCCAACTCATAGCAAAAGCTTTATTAACCATACCTTCCACTTTTGGTTTTGCCTCTGCCAGCCTCTCTGGAAACTTCTTCTTAAAGAATAACGCCTGCAGCCGTTGCTGGTAGTGGTCAATCCTGCATGAAGGGTAGAGGAAAGCCAACACTGAACTGGAACTCTTAAAGCCCAGGGCCAGTATGCTGCCCACATAATCTAATGGTTGGATGTTCAGTCCCACGAGGCCTAGGCATGGGATTACAGACATAGTTCAAACATATATATAACTATATAATCAATTTTGTTATGAAAATTGAGGACCTCAAGTCATATCTTGATCTCAGCTGAAAAGGAGCTGGAAGAATTCCCATTACTCTCAAAATATGAGTCATGGGAGATGCCAGATGCACCTCAACTAGCAGAATAAGATGTTAATCCTGATTAGGGGTGTAGCAAAGATGGAACAAGAAAGAGGGTCAGAGGATGAGGAAATGGATAGTTGATTGGAAAAAGGGATCAATGTGAAAACCTGACACCTGGCTACACTACATGTATGTATCCATGCTTGGATATGAATTCCTTTTTGTGAACAAGTTTAAGTGGAAGAGGCAGATTTCTGCTTGCCATCACAGGACTAGACCTTGTGCACAGAGAGTACTTATGCTTATCGTCAATAAAAAGTTTGTGTTGTGAACGGAAATACTTGTAACATTTGTGGGCTTCTGGCAAAAGCAGGGTGTAATGCTGGCCCACAATCTCTTGTACATTCTCTCCAGTGCCAGTTGATCCATTTTCAATAACAATTACAGCTGTTTCCAAGAAGTCCTGTGTGCACTTTCCCATAATGTATCAAACAGACCTGCTCATCTCAAAGAGGAAACGATCCGCCCGGGCCATGCGCTCAATTTCATGTTTATGCTCCTCCAGCAGGTCGGTATCACTCTTTTCAGGAACGAACTTCAGTAGCTACAGTGACAGACACAAATCAAACACTGAGATATAAGATCCAAGGAAAATGAGAAGGGAACAGAGAGGCACAAACAACCCCTGATGGAGAGAGAAGGCCCTCAGGTTTCTCTGCTGCCATGGGGAAGAATTACACTGACTCAGCCGTGTGACCATAACTTCAAAAAAGTGCAGCTGTGTCTACAAAACTGACCTTTTCTAAACCTCTGCTTGCTGTTCTGTCTTTATCCTTCACTGACCCCATTAAGATTAATTTTTAATTCTACAGGGAATTTCCCATTTCAAAATCTTAAAGGCCAAGTGCTACTGCAACTTACCCAAGGGGAAATACAGAGAGAACTTGATTCCCACAGCGTTACTTGGAGTTTAGATTGGTGAAAACAAGAGCAGGATGTGTCCCACACACTGTGAAGTACCCATCATGCCTATCACAGAGTACACACAAAGCCTCATCTATCTCTCTCCTGGGTATGCCCAACACTGCTGAAACAATAAACAATAACCAAGCAACTGGATATGGCTCTGACACTGGCTGCTATTCATATGCTGACCTTAAAAGCTCATACTTTGACAGATTTTTGACATATCTGATTGTAGCTGTGCTTTAGTATGGTCATAAATACTGCCATGCACACAGCCTCATTGCACGCCCACAAAAACTGATCACAAGGCGTATCAAGCACTTTGCTTTTTACTGCTTCTTAATATTTTACTCCACTCTGCAAAAATATGATATTCAAAGGTGTGGAGCATTGGGAGCTTGCAGTTACTTCTGAGCAGCTGTGAGCATTCAGATAAAGTGACAAATAGGCTATAAATTTCCAAAATGGAAAAGCCTTTTGTACCTGATTAAATACTGTGACTGTACAGAAAGAGGGGATCATATTTGTTAGACAGTTCATGACTACAACATTTTTCACACTGCTAAGGAACTTTATCATCTTTGCATCTTTGGTCAAAGCATCATCTGTCACCATCTGCAAATGGGGGAAATAGGGCAATGGTGGTTTAATTGTAGGGTTTTTTTTCCTCACAAGTTACACAGTCAACCAAGTGCCAGGGATGTAAGTCTCTGACTCCCTTTCTAACCATTCCAGTTCAAACGCAAGATCCCTCCCAGTCCTGGTTCTAACCATCAATGTACATAGCCTGGTTCCTGGCATTTCCCAAAAGAAAAGCTGCAGGCAAAGAAGGGAGATGAAGAAAAGAGAAAAGAAGAACAAAAAATGGGAAAAATTATGGGAAAAGAGAGACCATGAAAATAAACTCATACCACCTGTAATCTGCATATTTTGCATTAAAAAGAGAAAACTTACGAAATCAACCTGATACAAATACAGTTACAGGACAGAGGTATACCCCGACAACATTGGGAAAAATAACTTTTCTCATGCTGCCATGTGCAGCTCCACTGACATGGCAGGGCCAAGTTCAGATCTGCAGACATATCAGCACAGCCAGTATATACATCCACTTGAAAAAAAGGCAATGAAGGACTAAAAATAAGTTATATCTGACTGCAATCTTTCTCACCTGCTCAAGCATATCTTTTGCTAGGTCTTCTTGTTCATCCATTTTCAATATTGCTTGTCTGATTTCTTCATTAGACAGCTTCAGCCTTTCAAAAGTATCAACATTGTAACATTAGTTCAAAGCTTAAGTGACTCTGACAGTTCATAAAGTAGGAATCCTGAAATACTGCACTAAACAGGCATGAAACAACCCTGGCAAGCTCTACTGTGAAGTTACTACTCTAGAGTATTCAGTAAGATGAACAAATTAGTCCTAAAGACAGAGATTTTATAGATCACATGTTTTTACCCTCTTCAGCTAATCAAACACACATAAAAAATCAGATAGTGATTAATAACAATCAGGTCTTTATAGATCAAAAGTGCTTCAAGCTTCCCCCATACCAGATACCTCCCTCATCAAGTTCTTTTGCTGTAGTAAAACTCCTCAAATCCATGTGATTTATGACTGTGAGCCCATGTAACAACCCAACTTGTGAATATTAAAGTATCTCACAGAGTAACAAATAATAGGACTGAACATTCCCTTACTGAGAACAGGGTTTCTTGTAAGACTTGCTGTGCTAGGTAAGTTCACTCTTTCAGCAGTGACAGCTGATAAAGGGATAGACAGCATCTACATATCCATGTTTTATAGCCAATATGAAACAAGCTCTGAAAACAAGTGCTTATTAATGTTATCTAAGGTACTAAAATTACACTCTCCTTACCACCTACTTCTGTCCACCTGTGTGCAACGAGTAGGGGTCATCGGCTACAACTAAACACAAAATAAATTTAAAAAAAAAAAAAAAGTCTTGAGGTCTCCACTTGAAATCCAGGGCAGACTATGAGGAGACAAAATTTGTGATCACTGAGATGTTCCTTGATGGACACATGAAATGAACTTGGTGGTTCTCAGAGCAGATGTCAACAAAGAAATGCACAAATGAGAAATTCTACCCCACCAGCACCAAACCACGACATTCTCACCAGTCATTTCAGGACAGTAGAGGAGTTCCAAAGGAACCATAAAGGAATGGCTCTCCACAAGAAAAATCTCAATTTTGGGACTAAAACAGGACAGTGTGAAAAAAAATCTGAGGAGTGAAGTCTACAATCTCCATAGACCTTTTACAATCAACATAATTATTTAACAGCAGAAAGAGAAAATGCAAATATAAATAAGAGACGGGCTGATGCATGAGGCAAAATGGTTTTTGTCTTCAGTGCTAAAAAATTCCATGTTGAAATTTCACATTGCCATTTGGATAGAATCATATTTTTGGAACTAGGTAAAAGCAAAAGAAAAAGCTTTATTTTTATAACAGGAAATATTACTAAATCTAAGAAACTTAAAACATTTTAATATTGCCCAATATAACCAACAGCTGGAAACTAAAATGAGAATCAACAGACATTTGAAAGCTTTTACAGATTACATCTCTAAACTAATTGCTCTTATTCTGTTCCTAGCTGGTCATCATGTCTTCTTTGACAAGGAGGGCAAACTGATACCAACTAAGCAAGATTACATACCAAATTTCCAGAAAAGCTACATAATTGGGCCATGCTTGGACGAGACGTAAGGATTAAAAGTTTTACAATGAGAAGGCTTGAAACTTTTTACTTCAGGTCATCAGTTTGACTCCAGATCAAAGCAACAAACTTCAGTACATGGACTTCTGCATAAAGTTTACAGCCTCAGTCAGAAAATGGGTTACTTTTGGCTTTAATAATGAATTGCAAAGTCCATGGCTGTGTGACCCCGAACTGATTGAACACTGTGAGCAGATGAGGGCTGAAACTGGTGGCTGTGGATCTGGTTCCTAGCACACACATATTACACATGCCAAACAATTTAGTGCCTGCAGTTGTTAAAGTGTTACATTTTGTGGGTTATTTTTCCTTTAGAGAGCACCTTCGCATTTTTCAGAATCCAGAGTCTAAAGATTAGTGTGTCTCATAACACAGGCACACAGTCTGTAAGAGGGAATGCAATAAACCAGCCTATTAACACTGGGACGAAGGGGGGTTTTGTTGCTATTTTCATTGAGGTTAAAAAGAATGAGGGTGAGTTTCATATCTTTTCCATGCAAATAACTTGAACAATTACTGCACTGACCACCCATTACACAGTGCAAGTACCTCTGTGTGTGTTTGGGGATGCAGTAAACAAGAACAAACAAGCAGGGTTGAGGTACATCAACACAATGATGTTGTGCATATCATTGCTGATCTCGCTGTTCAGTTCAGGAGCCCGAGGACTTCAGACTCCAAGCTCCTCTGTTTGCTGCCATTCGTCAGCACTAAACACACTTCAAAACATCTTCTGTTCAAAAATAATTGAGAGCCCCAAGGACAGACAGTTATACAAACACACTGATTTCTTGGATGATTCTGTGCTCTCTGCCATCAGCAGAAAAACATCTGGCTTGAATGGTTTAGCCTGCAGTAGAAAGAAAGCTTGCCAGTCCCCTGCCAAGAAGCAATTTTACTCGGTCACTTACAGGACTGTAACAGGGTCATGGTGCCTGCAGGTATGCATCCTAGATTATTACCAATCTAATTACAAGTATGGAAGGATTTATAGCAGAACAATCTTACTTTTCTAAAATGGGTTTGTTCTTCTTCTGGGACAAGATGCATTTCAAGAGCATCAATGGCACAAAACACAGATCTCCCTACTTAAAAACTGGCTGAATAACTGGCCAAAGAATTGTTAATTGAGTGATTCTTCTTGTATTTTCAAAACTCATGCCCAGCCATGGAGCAGATTCTAAAGATGGCCAGCAGTAATGTGAAACAGATGTGCTGCTTTTAAACAGAAACAGGTGAACTGATTAAAGAAGAACCTAAAGCAGATGTGTAAAATCTTTCAATTTAAAACTGAATAGAGGCATCCCTCAGAGCCTAAAACTCATATGAGACAGACATCAAATTAAAGTGGGATTATGGCTCCAAAATTTACACTACAGAAATTACATTTTGGTATCTCTTGGAAAGTCTGCAATGACTTTCTTACAAGCTTTGCAGATCCAGGCGCTCTTCCTACAGTTCCTGGAGGAATTCGGAACAGTGTACAATTCAAGCTATATTTCCTCTGCCTTACACTTCTCTAAATTATGTATCCTGGGATCACAATTCAGGAAGTAAATGTGACCAGAACAAAACACAGTGCCCCTTTCCTCAGCTGCAGCACATTCATTCATAGCACAGACACTGGCTGTTTTTTTTCAACAGCAGCCTGACACTCATCAGATGACGAAAGGAAAGGATCTTCATGGAGAATACTCCCTCCTTCTTCCCTCAGTCCTACATCTGGTGGCAGCACATGGAAGTCCAACTGCTTGAGTCATCTTCAAGCAATGTTAAAGCTCAACAACTATGAAATAACTTCTGATATGGTACTTAGCCTGCCTTCCTCTATCCCCTCTAGCTTCATAAATAATATCTATTGACTCTGTAGAGTAATTAATCACTAATCTCCCCAGGACACCTCGACTGATTTAACACCAGCTTCACTTGCAGACATGAAGTGGTTTATTGTTTCGTCCTCTTGGAGAACACTGGCAGCCTGACTCAGAACATGCCTGGGAGACATGCTGCAGTTTTACATCAACTTCCCTTACAGACATCTAGTGCTCACTCATTTTTCCTCCTTAAATATACCCATTGATTTAACTCACAGTAACCTCCCCCCTTCATTTCTGCCTCACATGAATCAAAGCAGAATACTTGTCCACTCATTAACCATCTCCCCCTCTGAGGAAAAAGTTAATTACTTCATGGGCTTGTTCCTTGGATCTTGCTCAGCTTTTGAGAAAAAAGAATGCTTGCCCACTAACAGAGAACCTGCAAGTTTTTTGTAGCTATGTTAAGCTCCCATAGCACAGGGATCACAGTCCCACTCTTACCTTGGAGAAGGGGACTGATTATCATGTATCAAGGCCATTTTATAGCTCCTACTGAGCTACAGTGCTTCCAAAAGATGCCAACAATAGTAGCTGTGAAAGTGAGAGGTACTGATTGATACTTAGCTACATCCTAAGGCCAGTTTGTATAGCCCACACAAATCTTTTTTGCTGACTGCAGAATTCTCTATCTCCACAAGTCATTTCACACAGGCTACTAGTTAATTCATTCCTAAACCTTGTGACTGAGACATAAGCTTTCTCTAACTCCTGAGCTCTCCTAAGGCTCTGTACAACTGCCAAGCTACAGGCTGTTCAGTATCTGTGTTTTGGGAATATTCATTCTCACTATCCCATAACGGCCTCCTCTCAGAAGCAGCATTCAGGAGTCAGGCTGGTCTGACTGCACACTCAGTCAGAAGACAGAAAGATGCAGCCATTCTTTCCATATCCTCAGCTTGTCAATGAAGACAACAGTTCTTTAACTTTTGTGGCACAGCAGTTGGAACATTTTACCAAGTACATCTTACACCATAATATCAATGTGTTGGGAAAAAAATCCACCAGTGCCTTTTCAGCACTTCACTGTGAAAGTATTCTGGCAAGCACATAAAGAAACAGGCTTTTCTTTTTCTGTCCTCCTTCAGCAAAAGCTCATGGGTGACCAAGCCACTTCTTATCCAAATACTCTCAATTTCCTTCCAAGAAGGATCTGGGGATGACCCTCTTTCTGACCCAAGAGGAGCAAAGCAGGGCCAAACTTGGGAGTCCCCAAATTAGTCAGATATTGATGAGGGAGTGGTTCATCTTTTATCACAACTCTACCTCCTGATTCCTAGTTGTGACCTAAGACAGGATAGCATTGACTAACATGCTCAGTTTTCCTTTGAGTATCATACTCAGGATAGCAGGTAAAACCATTTACTGCAGACCTTCACTTAAAACCAGAAAATCTCAGGAACCCAGGAGGGTTTGTTCCCCAGTGTTTTTCAAGACAGCACACTGAGGAACTGAACTGCTGAGTCTGATTAGCTGTTTCTGTATCAAGATATGATCTGTATCCCAGAATATCATACTACTTTGAATCTACTGTGAAATAAGGGTGAACACTGTACTGTCACATGGCAGAAAGGCACACAGACTGGGGGCAGTGCAGAGGCAGTACATGGAGACTGACATTGCCTGAATGACTTGTCCTTGAAAGGTTAAAAGCACTGATAAGCTACACTGATGTGAGAAAAATACTTGATCTCTCCAGTATTCTCTTTGAAAATTTTGCCCAAGACCCTTTTCTTCTCCCTTATTGATGTTTGAATTGAAAATCATGAAAGCCACAAACATTTGGTAAAGTTGCCTGCTAGTATCTATCTATGGTCATATTCACATTTAAAACTACTATTGTGTAGTCAGATTCTGCCTTCTGCTACTACTGGTTTTATGACATTTTGCTAGCACTCCTACTGTTTCCAGTAACCTTTCTCTTGAGAAGGTTACTGCTGACTCTCTGGGCCACAGGAGTAACAAACACATCTCAGAAGAACATTGACATAATTATTTTTCTGAAATTCATGCAAAATAACTTATGAAAAAAAAGTTCCACAAGTATATGTTCAGCCTTCTTCCAAACAAGATGTCTTAGAGAACTCTCCAGAGCATTTCATAGACCAAGAAAGTAAGTGATACGTATTTTGGGCATGTTCTGCAAGAACATTTAAAGATATGGTACTTTACGCTCTACTTTTACAGTAGAGTAGTGAAAATATTACCCATTACTTAAGTAATGGAGGCAGGGAGAAGCCATACTGGTGAGAGACGTCAGAGAAATTTCCAGCTGCTAGGTGAAAGCAGGGAAACATGGGGATCTGGGATGACTCTTTCAGACCACACAAGTCTGACACTAAATCTCCAGCCTGGAGAAAACTGAAGACATCAGGAAGTTCATGAGAGATAGCAGATTTCCAGTGTGACAGAAGTAACTGTAAGAAACATCACTAAGAAAGCTAAATTGGAGGTTGGTGGGCTCCTGAACTCACCACAAACAGACGGTTCCATGTCCTGTTTAAACTATGGCCTACTGGAAATACTGTGAGATAAACTCATCTTGTGCCTGTTCAAACTTTTAAAGTGGGCCTACAGAACAGAGCTTTGTTTTAGATCCATCAGGCTCTGTTAAAAAAGGATAATTTAACCTTCCTCTGCAGGAACACTGAAAGATCTACTACTATCCAGTAGCTGAAATAGAGCTTTTTTTATGGAAATAGAGATGGAAATGGGGAGGAAGGCTTATGAATCTGTTAACTGTCAGCAAAAATAAACTAGCAATTCAATTTTCATCTCTTTTCAGTCTACCATGCTGCACTCTCTCTGTAAAAGAAAGCAAGAGGCATCTCTTTCTCATTCTTGCTAGGTTTTGGCTTGTTGGTCCATATGAAATATGAGCTCTGCCTGACCCCTACTAACACAGTGTTAGTAAAACAAAAACATTTGAGTAGGGGAGGGAAAGAAAACCCAACCCATGCAGCTATTTTACTTTAAAGGACACGACAGTTTAGTGTAAACAAAGAGGGAATAAACTACAGGGATATATGCACAGTAAGAGTCAATTGGAAACAGCTGTTGGCAGATAGCATGGCAACCTGAAAGCTCAGGGTTGCACAAACTCTCTTTGTTTGTCACCAGTTTAAAATCCCCTGCCATTGCACATGTGTGTGAGGTGTGCTGCAGGACCAGCAAGGGCATGGCAGCAGACAGGGATGATTTGGCTGGGAGTGTCTCTCCTTTAGGGTTTAACCTAAAGGAGGAAGAAGTGGGTAATGAAAAAAATTGCAAAGGGGTCATAAACCTCTTTCAATTATTGTCTGCAGCAAATCCTCCCAATTGCTGTCTTTAATAATAGAGCCATATAAGCATAAAGAGCAAAAAAGGCATGAATGTAGAGGTGTTATTTTAGTTCTCAAAGATTTTTGCTTCTCTGGTTGCATTTAAAAGGGAAATTTGGGGAGGAACACCAATTCTGGGCCAAACTGTAAGATATTTCTGATATTCTAGGTGTAACACTATCTGTTAAAAACTTAAAATGATCTAAGCCAGTGATAGCCCTGGAAACTGGTGTTTCCAATAGCACAGCACAGAAAAGTTAACAGGGCACAACACAAACTGGCAGACTCCTTAGGGACAGCTCAGTCTCCAAATCTCTATCATCCATGTTAGGCCTGCTAACAATAAGGTCAAGCTACTTCCTAGTGGAGAAGCTGACAGTGACAAAAAACAGTTTTTTGCCTCTGGTTTGAGTCTAGAAGAGCAGTTTGAGGTGGACTGACTTCATGTCACACCTGGAATGAACACATGCTGTGTATCTTGAAGTGCGAGGTTTGTGCTTCAATGACACTGCTGCTGGAGGCAGCAGAAGGGAGGACAAAACACAAAGACTGTCCTTTCTCTCTCACTGTATAGAGAGGATTCTTCTCCGGTAAGAGTTGCCCAGACTTGCATAGAAGAAAGAGGTGAATGTTGAAAAACACATATTGCTGCCATCCACACAGCTTTTGTTTTGGAGACAGAAGATTTTTGTAATAAATATCTAGTGCCATACCAAGTCATGGACCACCTTCCTGGATTCTCCTCAGCCCAGCAAACTGCACACATTATGTTACCACTTCTAGGAAATGTTCCACCTGCTTACATGAGTTAACCCAAACCCCGGACACAATTTAGTAGGTCTGTCAAACAGCATGAAAATCCTGTTGCCTCTGTGCCTCCCCATTCCTCTGCCCCAGCCTCAGTCAGCTGCCAACACCAGCAAAGACATGCGTTGGCAACTGCTGCAGGGAGAGAAATGTAAGCCTTCCCTCACTGAAGGTTTGGGTGGTGGGGGTCCTGCTGACAAGAAGGCTAATGCCACATAAGCAGCATAATGAGAGCCTCCGTGGGTTTCACTAAGCGATGGAAAGAACTCATTCCAGTCCCGGTGGTTTGGCTGCAACTTTGCTTTTAACTATTAGCTTGCTGGAGCAGAAAAGCATCACATCCATATGAACCCGTATTTTCTACTGATCATTGAAACAGTTTTTCTGCTCAGCACTGCCACAGCTTTACCAGGTTCCGTCTCCAGCCTTGCTGTCCTTCCTCTGGTAGGAAAAGCAACTTTCTCAGATTGATCAGCATCTGCACAAAATTGATAGCTGGAGAAAGACATCCAGGCCAGTACTTAGGTTGGCAGAAAGACATGAAAAGCTATAAAGGGCCCTGATGTCACTACATTTGAATGCATTAGTCATTGCAGGAATATGCAAAGGGAATTGCTGGCTTCCAACACCTAATTTACAAACAGAAGACCTAACTCTTGAATATGTCGCTCTATGTTTACCACTATTCTCACTACAAGTCCAAAATGACAAAAATGAACATCATTCTCAGCTCTTCTGTATTCCAGGGAGATGCTCAGAGCAACATTTAGAAAGAAACACACAAAACAGAGACAAGTGACAGACAGAGAACATGGGGGACACATCACTTAGAGTGAAGTGCATGCACTGTCAATGATCTGCTTTCATCCAGCAGTGAGTAGTGGTAGTTTTCTGATGATGAGTCTTCAGGTACCTGCTGGTGTTCAGCTGTTTGATGCACAAAATGAGTGCGCGCACATATTTTTATTAAGTGAGATAATGTTGGACAGACATGCTTTTATGAAACCATAAGAGAGGTTTGTCTGAGGCCCTGCAGGTATTAGCAGGTCTAGCTGGGAAAAGAAACGTGTCCATTTGTTTAATTCCATTCCCTCTTGCCCCTGCATTGACCATGGCATGCCCTGTGAGCTAAGGGTTAGCACACTTACTTGGAAAGGAGAATGACACAATTCTGGGCCCTCCTGCCATCGATCACAGAGAGCTCTTTCACCTTTCGTGTGGAGAGGTAAAGGTCTTCTGTTGAGCCCATCTCTTTCTGCATGTGTTTCAAAAGGAGGGAAAACAATCAGCATTATGTTTCTCACCCAAGTCTGATAGCTTTAGCTGAGTGTAATAAACAAACCCATCCCAACCTAGAAAAATCCACCCTCATGGTAAGAAGAAGAGACAAGAAGGGTAGAAAGCATGTAGGTACATCCTGTATTACTAGACAAACAGAAATAATTCATTAATACCTATGAGATCATCTTTCATCCCAAATACTGGACCAAGTTCTGACCTACTGGACTCACCCTACCAACAGTTATGTTATTATGCAAATGTGAAAAACTGGCATGACAGGAAAATCAGGCACATTACGATATAGCCCACTAGTGTCACAGCATATCCTTCAGTGGATGCACCTCCTGCAGGGGTTACTCAACATTCTTGAAGACTGCAGCACAATCAGTAAAAATCCTTCTGTCATCTCTTAAGGCTGCCATTGGACCTGATCAATCCATATTATATGAGAGATGCAAACAGTAGGGCACAATGGCATTTATCTTACTAAATGATCAAAATCTACATCTAAACTATCTTCTCTTTTAAATACTAATACATTGAATTGTACAGAAATATTTTCCAAAGTTCTCTGTATATCCCCACTGCTGTATTCATCACCCGAAAAAAACTCCCTAGAAAATCCTGCCCAGAATGTTTGTCACAGCACACAGAGATAAAATATTTGCAAACTCAGTCTGACCATCCAGAAGCCTCTGTCTCCTTGTCTTGCCTACACATGACAGTCATGGTATTTGTTTCGCTTCCAGAGATTTGCTTTCTGTAGTTACTTTTCAGTATCTTTTAACACCATTCCTTAAAGGGCAGTAGAGGTAATGATTAAAGGTGCTGATTCTCAGTAATAGCACTGTAGTTACCAACAGAGAAGAGAGAACTGGAAACAAGAGTTTTTATTTTCCCAGCTAACTGCTGCTGGAACATTTTCAAAAATGCCTTTCCATGATATCCATATTCACAGGCCTTGAGATTTTGAGATTTACCAGTATAATCTAAGCTTTGAATGCACCTGTCAAATAAGCAACTTGACTTTTTTTTAGTATATAACAGCAAGCATGCTGAGTCAGATCAAAAGTTCCATCTACCCCACAATCCTGTTCCTGAGAGTGGTCAACTGCAGATACCCAGGGAAATGTATTAGATCATGGCAAGCCTACAGTGGTGCTTCCAAGAATTCATTCTCAGGACTCAAAGTTCTGCAACTCAAGGCTTACTTATATCAGCATGACTAATCCAAGAGATTTTGACACCCAAGTATTTGAGTGTTTAATGTAAATCACAGATTCATATTGCTAGTTGTCATTTCAATTATTGTTATAGTCAGCTACAAAGAATCTGTGTTGCTCATGGATATACAAGGGATTCATAAAGCCGTGTCCAAACGTGCTGCAGTGAGCCACCACCAACACCAAGTGGCATTTATAAGCAGGTACAATGCATTGCTGAAGCCATGCACACAGTAGTTCTGCTGGATGTGCCCAAAGTGCCTAGCTTGGCAGAAAAAAAATTGCAATGTTACTTGATACATCAAATAGTGTTTCCAAACAAAGGAAAAATTGGCATTGGGTAAGTTCATTATTTCTGAGAGAATAACTAACAATGCCAAAAAGCAGAGCACCCCCAAAATAATCTGGCATGTAGAGATTTTGAAGTTTTTCTGAGTTTTCTGAGTTTGTGGGGAGGAACATAGGGGAAGATGGAGATGGGCAGCTGTTGAAGGGAAGAATTGTACTTGTTGGTCAGTGCTCTTGGTTTCAAAGTTTCACTGATCCTCACTAGCTAATGTTGACATACAAATACACCTGGATGGTGACAACCAGCACCCATCCCAAGGGAAAAAAAAGTTTCAGCATTTGGCTGTGTATGTGGGGTGGGGGTTTAGTCACCTTCTCTTAAAGCCATGCAGCATGGATTGATACAATAGCCTACATGTCATTTCCAATTCCCCAAACCACAAGGTTCAACAAATAACTTCAACTGTTCAGACATGGCCTACTACTTGGTCATAAGGAGTGGGCTAGTCTCATCTGAAAATATATTCTCTAAAGTCATATTGAGGAGATTTTTATAGATACTTGGAGTTAGGTGTAAGCAAAAGCAGATGAAGCCTCAGGTTTTACCGAAGCCAGATTCCAGCCAGATTCCAAGCCTAGATAAGGAAAACAGATTGCATATGCACTATCCACATTTTCTCAGACACCCAAGAAGTTGAGAAAGAGGGCAGTGGTGACTAGCTTTTGTGAGAGAGGCCAAGCCCTGAAAGCAAAAACAGTTGGAGCTGTTGCCAACCTGACAGACAAGATGCCTAAGTTTTATCCTATCATTCTTTATCAACTTTCCATCTGGAATAATATTATGTTATGTGCTTCAAAGAGTATTTAAGGGTTGATATTTTAATTGCAAATTCAAAAATCAAATAAAACTTTAGTGTTGGAATGACTCTACATGTTCATCCTATTGCTGCCTTGTTCCAAATAGAATTTGATTTTGGTAAGCTGAAGAACGTGTGGTCTGGTACCATGGCAGAATCCTAAGTTCTAGTAATTATCAGTACTTTAGGGAACTATTTCAACCATATTGACTTCTTTCTTGGTGTGCTGCCACGGTAGAAGACCCAGAGCCATGTATTAGCTTCCCCCAGTGGCAGAAATCCTGACTAGACTTTCTGAATATAGCTCCCTGAGCACTCATGGTGAGAAGAACTTTCTTCTGAAGCCTCTAGATACACTTGTGATATCTGAATAATCCTCTTCCCAGAGCATTGCTCTTACCAAAATTATTGCCAAGAATTTTGCTTAAGATGCTGAATAAATTGAGAGGTATCCAGTTTAAAGACATATGGGAAATCCAATATCTCTACTTATCTAAACACCATTTTAGTCTTTCTCTGAATTTTGTGAGGGCTTCATCAGGCTGAAATGCAACTTTCCTCCCTTCTAACCCTTCTGGTCCTCAGATGGCACAAATCCTTCTGCCAAGCCAAAGTGTCCAGTTCTACACAAAGAAATATTTTCTTTATCAGAGAGCCTGTGGCTAGTGAATGCATCTGAATATTTCAGTACTGTTAAAAGCAGGTGGACCACAGATGGGAACAGTGGGAGTGAAGACTCCCTGAGAGCACCTTTTGTTCTCCACTAGAGGGACAAATACTTTGGTTAAGGAAGAGTTCACATTCACATTCTTCTTTGTCCCCTGGCCTTTTTCCCTCAGGATCATCAAAAAGGGGGATACAGACACCAGCGGAAACAACAGTGAGATTATAACTAAGTAAAAGAACAGGAACTACTTCCTACTCTAGAGGTAATACAACTAAAGGAAGTGTTTGTACCACCTTCCCCACCCAGAAGGCAGAGTAGCATATGAGAGTAGCATGAGAGGAGTCACAACCCCATAATGTCATGGTGTGGGACTTCACACACACTGCAAGAGGATCAGGAGGCAGACAATGATACTCACCTGCTTGCAGGAGGAAGGGTTAGTTAGCAGGTCCTATGCAGGCAGCAGTCGCAAATAACGAAGAAGAAAACATGCCAAAAATTAGTCACAGAGAAAGATATCAAGTTTAACAAGGCAGCTGAGTTTAGACACACACTGTTTTCTAAGAGCATAAAATGCTTAGCAAGTAATACTGGCCCAGATGGTTCAAAGGTATTTCAGCATTCCTTAGCATATTTTAAATCAGCAGATGTTGGGGACCTAAGAGTTCTAGGTCTTTTCTGAAAATAATAAATTTAGTCTCCAAAGCATAAATCTCTTAGGTTTTGAAATATTAACTAGGATAATGCTTAAATACCTTTACAAATCTAGTCCAGAGCCTTACTGAAAGAACTGCCAAGGTTAAAACTTGAGGGTCAGTTCTCCTCTCCTGATGCACAGGCACAGTTTGCAGTTAGTAACAAGTACGACAAGTAAAAACTTGTTTCAATGGCACTAACAACTTCTAGCCAAGTATTTTGAAAGGACTCTGCAACCGCCAAGGAAGCCTTACAGCACTGCTGGGTGACAAACACCAAGTATTTCACAACATATTCCATACTCCAGGAAAACACCAGATATACTGAATCCAAAGGTCAGTATAGATTGGAGCAAGTCAGAAGACAAGAATTCTTGCTCCTGCATTCTGTTTTTCCTCATAGCCACCAAAAACAATACACTGGGCTTGAGAGAGGAGAAGAGACTCTTTGTCCTTAAAGAAAATGAAGAAAAAAAGGAAAAGCTGTTTAATGTAAATGAAATTGGAAAAAAATACAAAGATCATGTTAATAACAGCAAAGAAAGAAATATCTTTCTCTCTACTCATTCAATATTTCAGATGCAAAAGAGCAGGTCTTTGCATTGACATTTTTCTTTACAGACATTTGGATGAAGTTTAAAAGTCACAAACCCAGGGTAAACACTTGGTCGGAGCCGAGTATTTCCAAAAGTAAAAGAGGAGAAAAGACTAAATGTGAACTGGAGAAATTCTTGAAAGTTTTTAATTCAAAAGCAACTCTGGTTGCCTGGTCTTTTTTTTTTTCAAAAAAAAAAAAAAAAGAAAAAAAAGGTGAGTCCATTCGAGATCCTGTATGGTAGACCTTATGCAATGCAAGTTGTAAACAGTAAAGCTGTAGATCAAATAGGC
>JAYRBT010000114.1:29271500-29342321 GCA_036023395.1 Myiotriccus ornatus
GTCTTTTTTTTTCAAAAAAAAAAAAAAAAGAAAAAAAAAGGGAAAATTTACAAGGACTTGATTGGAAGCCAATTCACACTGGAGAGAGTATGGATGAAAAAGAAAGTATTACAGTGGAGTATTTAGGGAAAAGAAAAAAAACACACCAATGTAAAAGCCATAACAAAAGCTGGAAGGGCAGCAATACATTTAACTACACAAAAATGTGAGTAGCTTACATAACTGTTACTCCGGTGTCTAGAGCCACTGTCATAAAGTGTGTTTAATGAGGATGGAAGAGTACTGTTCTGAGACCCATGGAGGTCGCTCTGAGATGATGGCTCCATTCCAGTGGGCAGGGGTAAGGGTCAGGTTAGTTTATGGTTGAATAGGTCAGACTGCTTCTCAGTGATTGGTAACACAGCCATAAATTTTATGATTCTAACTGAGACTCCTCAGACCAGGACAGCTTTGGTTTTGGATTTTGGGGCCAAAAGGAAGCAGGGTTTTGCAAAGTCACTTCTAGTGAGGAAGCTGCAATGTTTGCACCTGAAACGTTGGAATGGAACTTCGATGCTGCAGTGGCTACTCATGTGCACAGAGGACAATCTGGCTACTTGAGAGACAACTGAGAGCTCACCACCATAGCTAAGCTGTTGGCACAGGGTCTAAATCCAATCTTGTAACACCACTGAAGTTTCATATGCCTTTCTTCCCCTCTATGAACTAAGATCTTGTTTCAAGGAATGGGATTCACAGAAAGAGAGGGAACCACTGAAACAGCAACAGCTATTTGCAGGAGCAGAATGAGAAATTAAATCTCATCGTGCAACAGGTAACATTACATTCTTCACAGTTCAAGTGGGAATGCTCATCTATTTGGCTGTGAGCTAGTAAATTAGAGGAGTTATTCGTTGTGCTTATTGGATTAGACAGAAAAATGAAAGAGGGAAGGGAACAGATGGGAAGTCAAAAAACAAGGGGTTGGTTTGTTAATTTTAATGTGCTAAATAAGTTTATGAAATAGTCATCATCACTGTAAGGCATAATCATAAAGGTTGTTTATGGCAATCAGGTCTGTGTCTTTTCCTAAAACTTCAAAGCAGTGATCCAGTTCTGCAGTGTAGAAGGGACTGAACATATTCCAAAAGCAAAGGAAAGCTGTGGGAGTTCAGAGAGTGCAAGTACAATCCTCCTGCTGCTAAATCTCATTCAGCGGAGATAGACAGACTGAGGTGACTTGCTTTCCAGGAAATAGAGGAGGGAAAAAAGACATTGTAATAAATGGCCACTTTTAAAGTACGCTGTTTGGGTTATAATCTGTTATTCAGACAGTTTCTGTCACCTAGCCAGTTGGGTCAGTTGGCTGTTTAAGAAGAAATAGACGGAATGAAATTTTGTCAGCTAATTCAGTCACCTTGCTCAGTACTCAGACAACTACAGTCTTTTTCTCTAGATGAATGGGAGAAATAGAAAGATCGATATGGAAATATAAATATCAAGCTCAGGAGGTTTTGGAAGGCAGTGGCTATTGAGATTAAACAGAGATTAAACCTGCTGGAGAGCTGCCATTAGTGTGAAGTATGTCAGTAACAGAAGGTTATACTCTGCCCTGTATGTCTCTCCCCACTTCTTCTGGTCTTGTGATTTTTTTTGAACAGTAGCAAAGTATCAAATGATACAACCTGACTGTAGGTGGACAAGGACCCAGATGTGTCATGTGTTCTTTTCTCCTCCAAAAATTCAAGGAAGACAAGGTATGGAAGAGTTCACACCTACCTGGTGTCTCTGATATGCGGAGAACATCTTTTCAAAATCTTCTAGATCCAGCACCTTGAATGCCTTTAAATCATCAATCTCATTCCAGATTGTGCCATGGATCCTCTCCTAAAAGAAAAAGTCATATTTTAATGAGATAGCGAAAACTTTTAGCTAAGAACATCCAATTCCATTTGGATAGATCATACTCTTGTGTTCAGTGGTCATATTCCTATGTACTACTCCTGTTGTTTTAGAGGGCACACTTTGTTTCAAGAGTCAAAGGAGACAAAAAATAGTGGCTTTTTTTGTTTGTTTGTTTTTAAACATACTATTTTGTATTTTTCATCACAGCAAGCCTCTGATGAAAAGGCACATTCCAAGACAAGCAGACCGCATCTCAAGCATTATCCATGATCCCACAGCATACTGCCTTTCAAGAGTGGCCATCTGTCTAACACAAGGATTGTGGTCTTGCTGAAAGAAGTGTTACCATCAGGAGGAAGGAGCCTAGGAAAGACATTGATGCATGACAATCCCCAAACACATCTTCCCTCTTGCAAATTTTGCCAGGTTTCGTTATAAAGCCCAAAGGGTGCACGGTTTTCATTCTTCCTGCCTGTGAAAGTAGTTTAAATTTTTATTTTATTTTATTTTACTTTTAAGGCTCTGAGGCTTTGAAGTTTAATTGTTTCCTATCACATAAACTCCCTTGTCTACATGAGGTCTTTGTCAACTCAGGTAGACATAGACTATACCCAGATCTCTGAAAAAGCACCACCCACACTAACTGGGAATGTTCACAACCCTTGTGATGATACATTATTCTGAATGCCGGGGAATCCTAGTTGTCTGGCAGATGATTAGCATGGAGTGAGACAGGCACAGACTCCTCCTACTTTGCTGTCCAACAACCCCAGACAACATAGGTTCTCGTAGTACATGAACTGGCTAACCAGCAGTCATTCTAAACTAGATGAAGGTCTTGGGTCTCCTGCTGACATTCTCAGGACAGATACCCTTGCTGGCAGAGGACACAAAGATTGAAGTACCTTCTCCTTCCTACTGACTGTTAAGGTGCATGTTGTGTGAGACAAGCTTTGGGCAATAGCCCATTTAGAAAAGGAAAGCTTGCTCTTCATACCTGACACCACTATCTTTCAGTTCATTTAGTTAATGAGGTGTACGTTTATTGTACTTTAATAAAAAATAAGGAAGTCATTGATTAAAAGAAAAAAGAAATGGATAGAAGGGATTGTAAAAGAGACCTAAGCAAATCCCAGGAGATGGAGAGCTGGAAGAACATTGATGCAGAGAAAGCCAGGAACAGCAAGCAATAGCAATGAAACCCTCACACAGGCTCCAGCTCAGAAGTACCTAACTTGTACCTCCATAGCAAAGTGCATTAACACTTAATTATCAGAACTAATTAGAAACAGGCTCTACTTCCCATTCAGAGTCATCAAAGGAATGAGGGAAATGTGGTAAGCCACAAGGCTCAAGGAGCAAGGAAAAAAACTAATGAGAGGATAAAATTAGGGGGAAATGAAAGTGTGAAGCGTTCTGGAGGAAATTCCTGGCAGGGCAGACACTGTGGAGAAAAAACAACACCCTCTCTCCAGAGATGGCCTGTGAGTGCTTGAAGGCAAGGAGGGGTGTCTGCAGTGCTATTTACAATAAGAGCACAGCTTAGACAGGAGCAGCACCCATCCCTGAGCAGGCTCACCAATATCATTGTATCATCCCTCACAATCAGTGTGGCTCTTCTTTCCATAGTGTGAAGAACATCATGACCCTGTGACTGTAACGTGGCAAACAAGTCTGTGAGGCTCATCTCAGCCAAAGGAATAGGAGACAAAGTTAATTTTCATTTTATCCTAACCCTGAACACTGCTGCCAATCTTAGCCAGAAGCATTCAGACAGAGTGATCATTCTCATTCAATTTCCAGTCCGGTTTTATAAACTATGAATTATAAATCCTAAGGGATGTATTTGAACAGCAGAGCAGTTCTCCCACTGCCTCACTGTTTCAGATTGTCCCATCAAGCACTGAAATGGAAGAATATTTCTTGACAGGAGCCAATGGACACGACTTCAGGAGCAGTCCTTGGAGTTATCATCGGGATAGAGCCCTGAGGAAGCCAAAAAGCTGTATTCAGTGTTTGGCACAGGTTGGATGTGACTCTAGAGACAGCTACTCATTAGAGTTTTGCACATCTACCTGTTCAGCTGCAAAACTCTCACAGGATTAGTTTCCTCACTAACGGCAAGAACAGTGAAAAAGTGCTACAGAACAGTCTAGTCTGAATGAACTGCAGAGGTGCCAGAACAGGAAGTTCTGAGACTCAGAAAGGAATTGCAGAGAGTAGCTCTTGTCCATACTTTCCGAGGAAAACAAACCAATGAAAATTATCCTAATTTGAATTCAGATTCATTTCAGGACCCGGGTTGAATCTGGTCCTCTATAGGATGGTATGTATGCTACTTGTAGCAGAAAGATTCCAAAGCAGCACACATTGCAATGACGTGCACAAACAGAACTTGGACCAAAGCAACGCAATTTTAGTGTTAATCCAGTCAAAGAAAAATCAAAGCAGGCAGAGGTATAATTTGCTACACAAAACACTTCCAATGGGGTTGTCCCTTCTATTTCTACCATCAGCTCTGTCATTGAAAACTTTCATATTGCTGCCAGATAATTTCCTACACTGAGCTCTTGATACACAGTTACAGATTAACGGGTTGATAGTTCCTTGTCATCAGCCAGAGAAGACTGAGCATTTTAACAGACCTGCATCATGTGGTTCGTATGATTAATGATTTCTTCAGCACCACAAAAAAAATACTTATGGTCCCCAAATAACAATTTTAAAATAAATTCTTTATCCTTTCTTTTCTTTTCTTCTCTGTCCTTAAAAAGAAAAAATAGAAACTAAAAAAGAGAGCAGTCACTTCATCTGTAACATGCTTTCTTTCCATCTTATTTATTTATTCATTCATTCATTTATTCACTCTACAAGTCTTCCAAGATCTGTGGTTCCTCTGCTTTTTCTTGCCTGCCTTGAGAAGCAAATCCTATGAAGTACACTTCCCAACATTCTCTAGCAAAATGGTAGTACACACAAAGGCAGGAAACATATTATCAGAACAAGTATTGACAAGGCATTTGCTCCATCAAGTTAAGCTTTTGGTACGTTGCATTTAACAATTCACTTGCTGCAGCTGCAACAGTTACATCATTTCACCTTTATAATGAATCCCAGTTTGCTGAGACCAACCAAGACTAGAGAATGACAGCACTTCATGGAGCTACGAGTCATATTAAGTTGTCCTCTGCTACATCTAACAGATGATTTTATTTACCCTGAAAGATATAAATAATGATATTCTGCAAGCCATCAAAGAACATCATGACTCAATAACCTCACAGCATGAGTGAAAATTTACAGTACTTTCATTTGACCTGCAGGTCCAGAGAAACCATGGGAACGATAAGTGTCCTGTGAATTCTGGAACAGGCAATCCTGCTTATTAATTGGTTAATATTAACCAGAGAAGTGGAAGAAACTTAAAATTTTAATTTTCCATTAGGAATCTGAAGAAGTGATAAAAACACAGCACATTTTCCAAACTTCTCTCTTGTTATCACATGCTTTCATCAGTGTAAGAAAAATCCACTTCGAGCAAAAACTGTATTTCTGGCCTGTTTGTTAATTAAGAAAGCTGTTTTATCTCACTGCAGGACTAAGCACCACCACAGCTATTATAAGTAGTTTCACACTGAGATTTTGTAGAACTCTTTTCATTAATTCTGAATCTATGGCAGCAGTCCTGCATCACTCTTTGCTATGAGACTCAAGTTGCTTTTAGGAAGAAAGTTCCAGAAATTAGAATCATCCATAACATTACAGAAACATTTTAAAAGAAAAAAAAGTAGTCTCAAAATGAACATTTCTGTTTGTGTGATTGGTTGTTTGGGGTTTTCAGGGCTTTGTGTGTGTGCGTGCTTTGCGTTTTTGAAAAAGTCCTATATGCTATATAGAACAAATATCTTTCTCCTGAGACTATTTTAGTCAGGTCTATTTAGGGGTGACTAAAGAAAGCCTCCCTGAGATCACTAACAGGAGTGATAACCAGCCTGACTCTTAATGGGAAGCTGCTTCTCCAGCCATGAGATAACAAACAAAGCAGTTGAAGGTTGGACTGGTTTGCTCTGAGAACTTCAAATCTATATGTTTGTATTTAATAAATAGGGAATTCTTAATCCATACTTCCAGTGTGCTTGAAACCAGTCCATCATTTGAATAAACCATAAATGTCTGGTCCCTGATTGACCTTGGGCATTGTGTAAAATTCAGAGAGAGCGAGCATGGCTGCCCCAGAAACAATGAAAGGAATCTTTCCAGGATATTACAGTGGTTACATTGCAATATCTTTTTCTTTAAAAACTGAGATCCTTGGCACTAGCACTATTGTAGTGCTGTATGAATGGAATTCACAGACGACGCTACACTGCTGTATGAATGGAGATGTGGTGTGGAAGGGCTTCATCGGAATTCAGCCAATCCACTCATCTAAATGGCTTTGCCACTGCTCATCAGCTCACATCAAAGCTAATAAAAAATCCTTAATTCTCAATGGAAATTAGTGGGTTGGTGGAGTTTTCTTGTTAGAAGCACAGATACTTTCCAGTGAAACCTTTTCTCGTGGTGCCCACGGGAACTGTGGACAATCTGTTATTGTCAACTGCTAAGAATTTGACTATATTTGATCTTTCTCCTAACACCCAACAGCTCAGTTCTTTCCTTCCAAAGACAAAATCAGCACTGGGAAAAAAGGGTCATATGACTTGCCCTGGAGAACTGCCTTGATTCCGCTACTGAGAAAGCATACTGCAAACAAATCCCTCTCAGCCAGTCCTGTCCACATTGCTCTTGGCCTCTGTTGGCTTTCTCTCGCTCCCTTGAAGCAGGCTGCATGGACAAAGAGGAGTTTGCTCTCATGTGGGCTGCCTTAATCCTGGCATCATTTTCACACTTACTTGAGAAACTTTAGGAGAGAGACTCTGTACAAACTATTTTGAGAAGGGTGGTCTAAACAGTATGCACAGATAACTAAGAGCAGAGTAACACATTTGACCTTGGTGCAGCCCTAAATCTGTGTACAGCTGTTTCCAACACTGTGCCCCCTCACCTTTCTGTGTTCCATGGTGCCTGAGCTCTTTGCTAACCAGGGGGGTCTTTTAAAATAGAGAAATGTAAACTTAGTGTTAATATATTCATTATTTAAAGTCTGGCTACTCTGACAGTTCAGGAGAGCACCACAAAAGCCCTGCAAAGGTAAGAAAAGGCATGATGAGAGCATCCAACCTACCCATGGACTTTGCGTTCAGAGGATTCATATCCCTGTGAACAGAAAGGAAGTCCCTGATATGGAAGCAGGGCATCTAGGATGACTGATGACGATGACCAAAATGTATGTGCTCCTCCAGCAGTCAGTGAAATTAAATTATTCTATAACAATGTGCAACCCAAGTAACAAGGTGAGCCACCTGTGTCGGCACCACAGCCTCTGCTGTTTGCAGAAATCTTACTAGGTCCAAACACTAACACTGGTAGACACCCGAAAACAAAGGCCCCACCCTGTTATGCCTTATTTTCCAACTATTTTGCCTTCCTTGAAATAGTGTCTTTTAGCCACTCACCACCCAGGTCTTCAATTTTATTAGCACAGCTGCCTTCACTCTTATCCAGAGGGCAGGATAAGCCTACAGTTACTGTACACTAAACAGAAACACCTGTGACTCTCTCTTTTTCATATATATTCATATATATACATATATTAGTTATTATTTCTTTTCTTCAGAGCACTAAGTCCCATGTTCTGCAAAGGAAAATAAATCTTCGTCCTTACATTCTCTCCCACACCCCCCACGTGGCCTTGATAGACAAGCACAGACGGTGCAGCAAATATTTCACTTCACTTTATTTTAAAGAAAAGGAGAGAGGGGGAGAGAGAATTCTTGTGGCATTCCAGAGGTCCCTGGACACTCATTCCAAATGCCAGAGTTGGGCCCTGGGTGAGTTTCAGTCTAAAAGAGAACCTGGGTTTCTAGGCAGCTATCCAAACTCAACACAGACACTTTTTTTTCTTTCTAAATCAGTTAAAAAAATTAAGACCTAAAGAGAAGGGGAAGGGGGAAAAAAAAGGAGAGAGAGAGAGACAGAAGGAAGAGAGAGAAGTGAAGGGGAAGGAGACACAACCAAGGTAGAAGAAAATGAGTGCAACAGAAAGAATCCAAGACGTCTGTTTGGTTTTTGTCAATTCAGAGTTTTATCCCCAAGAGAAAGAGTTCTATCCATGCAAGGAGAAAGGCAGCTTCCCTCATGGCCATGAACAGATGGTGAAGTGAATCAGGCCACCTTTCTCTCCTTGGTGATGGCTCCTGCCAGAATATAGACAGTTGGTTTTGCAGCTGGTTCTCACCATGTTTTTGCCCACATCAGCTCTGGTCATCCTCTTCCCTGGTGCACATGTGAGGGCAGCTCTGGCACAACAGTCCTGAGGGTGTCCAGCTCTGGCTTATGTATTCAGCACCACTCCAGCTTTGCTTAACCAGTAGCATGGCCAGATCCACTGCAGCTCAATCTACCCAGCACCTTGGTCAACAAGGGAGATGCACTGCACTGCTGGAGAACTGGCCAGACTTCCTCAAGACAATTAATGACACGTACTGACCTCAGCCCACAGAAAGCCACAATATCACTTGTTTCTATCACTTTCATTCATGGCATTAATCAACACGGAGGTTTGATTAGAAAGTCAGTTAACTGCTGAGGGTAGTGCAGTTTCTTACCTCACTCAGTTTAGCCCAGTTGAAGGATTTCAGTGGGTGTGAAGGCTGTGGGATAGATTTCTTCTTCAGACTGATGCCACTGGTGCTGAAAGAGGTTGTTGAAGGGGGTGGCACTCCCATGCTGAAGAAAGGTGGCGCTCCTGGTGGAGGAGGAGGCCCTCCTGGAGGAGGTGGTGGAGCAGGAGGAGGTGGACAGCTGGAGAAAGGCAGAGGAGGTGGCAGTGGTGGCAAATTCTCGGATATGTGAGAAGAGGACAAAGCTAATGGGCCGCCTGGAGGAGGGGGTGGTGGGGGTGGGAAGGAAATGCTGCCCCCTTGCTGGAAAATAAAACAAACAAACAAACCAAACAAACAAACAAAAGAAACAGAGAAAAAGAAAGCAGTTTAAAAGGCACAATAACTCCATGTTGCCAACTGATGTGATTTTATTAGGAGTCTCAAAATATCTGATGTTTTCTTTAAAGCCTCCTGCACTCAAAGCCATGCAATAAAGTGAGGAATCTCAGCTTTCATTTAAGAGAAAGTTTCAAGCTCTTGAAATTGTGGAGAAGAGCTTGAAAAAAGGAAACATAAATGGCTCAGAAAAACAGAAAGCTAGTAAAAGAAGCCAAAATGTATTATTTTCTCCTTATGTATGAAAAAGAGGAAAGTTCAATCTTATGAACTTATGAACTTCTGGGTTTAAAAGCTAAGGGTTTGAAATACTGAATACCTGTCATTAGGCCCCACTAATGCAAAGTGGGAGAGGAGAGGATGGAATTAATCTGCTTTATGCAGTGTCTAACTTCTCAGGGCTGTGTTCTGGTGAGTTGTGGCTCAGGCACACTGCTGGGATAGAAGGAACAGCAAGCAGGAAGGAACAACTGCAAATGTCACTTCTACAGAGCTTCGGGGCATTACAGATGCTCTTGCAGCATGATAGGAATCCTGTTTCTTCACTAAATATACTTTCATATCGGGGAGGTTTCTCCCTATTCCACTGAAATAAAAGCCAGGGCCACCCCATTCAGCAGTAAAAATTATGGCTGGAGGAGGACATGTGTGCCTCAGAAGCTCCTACAAGGAAGGTGGCTGAGGAGAAGGAATGGAGCAGCCCATGCATTAACCATTCTACACCACCAGCTCAGGGATATTGGTCTTAGCTAAAAGCTGAGCAGCTTCTAAGTATTCTCTATAGTGACCATGGAAGTGTTTCACTCACAATATGCTTTTGTTCATCATTCACTAGTTAGCAGGCTTTAAACAAGGGTGGGGAAGACTCCCAGTCTCATACCGAGAACTCATTAAGCTGAGCCACCAGGTCATTCATCTGGTCTCGGGTCTGGCGCAGCTCCAAGGATTCCTTCTGCAGCTTGTCCTTCATTTTGTTCAGCGTCTTCATCATTTCATCTTTCTCCTGGGTCTTTGTTTCACATTCCCGCTCCTTCTTCTCTAGCCTGCTCATCAGCTCTGCATGATCTAGGGGGAACACACGAAGGGACTGATGAAACAAAGATCATGAACAGTCCCTGAAGAGATGCTCACTATGATGAAATAAAGCTGACAAATCTGTCAGTTCAACTGGGGATGTATAACGAAAGCAGAAAAAAGAAAATAGAGTCTGACTGCCTTGACAATGACCTTCAGTGATCAAGACAGCAATGTCCAAGTTTCAGTTAGACTGTACAATCAATACACATGAGGAGTAGGAGAACTTCCATCCTGTGAAACACATAAACTGATCACCATAAGACAAAATGTACACGAGGGAACAAAGCAGGGTTTGTCTGCAAAAGGAAAAGTTGTGCCCAGCTCCGCTGCTCGCTGCTCTGTGTATGAATTGGGATCAGTCTTGCCTCCTCTTTTTCCTACCCAAGCACAGAGGATGCACTCACCTTTCCGGAACTTCTCTGCCTGATCCCTCCACTGTTTGACTTCATTTTCATTCACCAGCCTGAAAGATGAAATCAGATAATTTAAACTTGTTCTGAACTACCCAAGCCAAAAGGCAAGTGGCCATTATGTGTGGGTATCAGCAAAAAGGAACCTGGCGAATGTACATGTTTACACAGGATCATACCAGTGGTCAGTTTGTATCCAGATTTTGATCCTTAGCCAACAGCTAATATAAATGTAATGGCTTGTTACTCCAAGTCATTAAAATGGATAAAGGAATGCCTGGGGGAAAACCCCAGTACATTCCTGTCTTCAGGTAATACTCTCAAAGTGGCAAGTCTACTTATTTTTAAAGAGAGAAGTCATCACTAAAATAATCATAGCTGCTATGGGTCACAAATTACCCCAGCCTTAATATGAGACCACATTGCCATTGTTTTTTCTACTTTCTCTGGCTCTATTTCTTTCTTTCTTCCAATGAGGGAGGATGCTTATCTATTGGGTAATACATCAGTAACAAGGCAATTCTCATATCTCATACTGGCACAGCTATTTCCTATTACTGACAGAAAATATGCAGGGCATGCAGGGGATTGATTAGATATGCAGAATGAGGAGTAGCTATGAAAGTAGAATGGGAAGATCGGGCATGAGATCTACGGTGAAGTCTGATATCCAAAGGTGCAGAAAGAAATCAGCACCAGTGTATTTTTCCATGATGAGAAATCAGTTTTGATTTTGGCTCCTGTCTGTAACAAGAGGGATTTTTGTAAGATTTTTAGTACAGGAGAATTTGGGTTCATATAAGGCTTATGTTCTACAAAATGCTCTTTTCAATGGATAATTCAGAAGGGTAATGGGCCGTGAATTACCTGTAGAGGAAGTTGGATGGAATGAAGAGTCCAAAAGTTTGGCTAAAAAAGGACTGAGAACAGGGAAGTTGAGATGAGAGCCAGCTCATGTAGCTAGACTTCTCAAATGATGTATCCTATGGGAAAAAATAATGGTAGTGCCCTCAGCCAAGTCTGTGGGTGAGAGCAAGCAGACATTTTATGAAAAGGTAAGAGGTTTTGTGTGCTAGGTGGGGGCTGCTTTCCACTATTTGCAATCTTTCCAAACTTTGTGTTCATTAGTAAGGAACGAGATCAAAATATAGATGATGATGCTATTTTATTGTTTTTAATATCAAGGAAAACTTTCAAGAACATTTGGAATGAAAAAAGGCATATGAGGAAGTCTCATTATGAAACTGTATTTTTTATTGCCCTTCTAACCAGCTTAATATTTAATAGAAATTAGAAGTCAAAGGTAAGGACTCTGCTAGAAAATACTGCCAAGCTGAGATGTCACTAGAAGGAAACTATTTAGAAGGCTAATGAGAGCAATAAGAAGCTGTAAGTTAAAATAAAAAACTCCTCACGTGTGATATTCTGTTTATTAAGAATCTGCATACTTATCATATACCTGCATAACAGAAATAAACAATAATGCAGCTTACATTTTAATGATATTTTTGACATTGAAGTTTTCCAATGGAGCTATATCCGGATCATCTCCTCGTTCATCCTGAAGGACAATTTGTTGGAGTATTCTGTCCAACAGCTGCCACTGCTGGAAGTTTCCTCCATTCCTCTTATCTGTACAGAAAAAGGCCAACCCATGAGAACTTCCAATTCCATGCCAAAGTGCACAGACCTGCCAACAAACTGGCATTCTTTCCTTTCCACCTTCCATCTCAATCCTGTATATAATAAATAACAGAACACAAAGCCTAACTCTGAACTGTCACTAGCAGATTATTTACAAATACCTGGCATATTGTAACAGCACATAACAGGCATGGGCGACTTGCTGCCTGATTTGCACATTCAGGCTGTGCAACCCTTTTGACAGGTTAGCTCTAACTTGCACTTTAAACCTCTAGGAAAGTGATTTCTTTGTGATAGCCATTACTCAGTATTTTCTGGGGCTTGATGTTGGGTTGGGTTTTTTTTTTGGTAACTAGGTAACATCATGATCAGGCACTGTAAAAAACAATCAGATGTTCTATCTGCATGCTTAGTTATCTACAGGTCAGCGAAACTCAAATGGCATAGAAAATTCATACAAATATGACCAAATAGTGTAGAGATAAAGAACAGAAATTGAACTCAAGGGATTGATTCCATGGATATCAAAATAGAAGAGCCAGAGCAATACAGTTTACCTCAGCGTGCTAAGTTACATAATCTAGATCTTTAGATTCTTTCAGTTTGCCACCAAAAAATCCAGTCAATACATAAATGTATTTTTTGTGCTGTCTTAAGGAGTAATTATCAAAGAGATCACTGAGACAAAGAACTGTTTGAATTTCTTCATGGCAGTACTTGAATCTAATGAGAGCCTGAGAACATACCACATTATTCTGAAAAACACGCAACAGTACATCTCCCTCATGTTCCCTGCTCAGTTTGACTGCTCAAATATGGATGAAAGTACCTCAGATAGCTAACAGGATTAGGGCAGGCAATTCTTTAGTGATCTTGCTATGCATTTCCTCAGCTGCTACACTCTGGAAGCATAACTGAAATATTTTATTACAGTTAACAAGAAGATTCCTATCACTTCTTTTGAAAAATGTGCCAATATTATTTTTCACTTTGAGTTCAGGAGCTCTCCACTGATGAACTGCCATGAGACAGCAGCCTGAAGACTTACTGTGGAATTTCCCAGTGACAGAACAGCTTTCAGTACCGTATTGTTCATCAGAAAAATTCCTCAGTGCATTTTTTTTAGTATTCAAAATGCTATCTATTTCTGGGAATTCCCTGATCTAGAGCACAAGGACTCTTTCTTAAAACTTCTAATTTAAAATCATTGAAAGCTCTGTCAGTGACTAACTGGAATGTCTCAGCTACTTAATTTTATTTTCAAGTGCAGAGGGGTCAAGCTGCTGCCTTAAATATTGCGACAAAAATCTGCTGGATGCAGTCAGTGTAAGATACTGATTTCATTAGCCACAGCCAAGTTCTGAATAGAAGACAAGGGCAGTGTGTGCCCTGCTATCTGTGAACTTGCACCTACACCAAAGCTTCATCTAGTTCTCTAAAACCCCTGGCTCTGGAAATTTGTAAATGTACTCACATGGCATCTGCAAACAGTGCTGGAGGATGGATAACAAATAGGGATAGGCGTCTGTGTGCTTCAATCTCTTCTTGATCAACTCAAACATCTGAGAGGCACTTTTTGTATCAATGTGGATCTGAAGTGAGAAGAGAGAAAAACCTTCCACAGTGAAAGCCTGATCAACTGTGAAAGATCCAATCAACACACAGATGTGCAAAGTCTCCTGCCATGTTCAGCTGCAGGTCCCAGTGAGGACTTGGAGACCACCATTGTCATCCCTACTCCGATACGGAAAATGTCCCCAAAGTAATGGGCTAGAAAGGTAGGAGGCATGCAAAGCCACCAAGAGCTGCTCTGGAGCAAGCAAAACATTTGGGTCCTAGAAAGTGCTGGCACAAACAGTAGAAGATAATCAAGAAAGAGATAGTTTTTCTGTATCAGTGTGCAGCAAGAGCTGTTCATGAACAAAGAGGAGACTATAACTATCCTGGACCCTACAGCTTCTTACTGATGCTAGAGGTTGTGGAAACTGTCCTTGTTTTATGCTCATCTTTAAAATCTGCCCATTATAAAATACCATTCCTCTCCACAGGCCCTTAGGTGACAGTCTTAAGTAGAGTTTCCTGTAATCTTGGGAAAAGATTCCAACCTTCACTCATACCCCTGTGAAGGGGATGTCTGAAACTAGAACGCAGTTGGATCATCAGGACTGAGAATCTGAGTGCAGGCTTGAGAACCTCCTTCACTCCTGAACCTTCAGCCAAATGGAAGAAAGAAGTTTTTATCAAGGCTACTTGGCAGAAGTCCTGTGTGTGATCACTGTTTTCGTTGTTCACACATCACAAACCTCCTCCCTGCTAACTAAGAATGAGTGAAAACAAGAGCATCAGCCACTCTCAGCGACAAAATAAAACGTTATTTTCAGGGAGCACAAAGGGAAGTTGCATCAAACATCCAAACTGGATGTAAGCTCAGCTTTGTCAATTTCAGGTACTCCAAAGAAAAGCTTACCAGGTCAAACCGCTTGGCAAGTTCCAGGTCGTCTTCATTTCTGACCATCTCAAAGAAATCTAAATGTCTAAGAGAAAACAGAAAAACAAAACAAAATTTGCTGATGTTCATTGCATAATTCAGTCTTAAACTGCGTCATCACTGAAGCAGCAAGACCTCATTTTCAGCTAGAACACTTGGACATTGGCAAGCTTTTCATACATGAAGTGTTTTCATAGGTATACAAGGCAAGGGGGTCAGTGACAGGCCAAAAGAAACGGCTGGCACAGCTATACGTGCTCTGTAACTCCCATGCTAAGTCACTGTATTGAGGTAAGGTGCTAAAAATAAACATAAGATAGGAAAGGGATATTCTATTTGTGATAAATGCAATGCCTGCAGTGATAATACATAAAAAGTCCACACCATACTTGTTAACCAGATGTTAGACCATTAACAAGTTGTTTCTTTCAAACAGTGAAGCAAAGATGCATTCAGTGGACCAGTTAAACAGCAGAGCTCATAACTGTCTCTATATATGCCTATTGATAAGTACAGCAGCATGACTGTGGTTGGATCTGGGGGGCCTGGTGAGTGACAGATCTGACCATCTGGACTTCTCTTACACCGAGACCAGAGCACAGTTAATCACAGAATCATAGAATCAACCGGGTTGGAAAAGACCTCTGAGATCATCAAGTCCCACCCTTGATCCAACCTCACTGTGATTACTAGATTATGGCACTCAGTGCCACATCCAGTCTCATCTTAAAAACCTCCAGGGATGGTGAATCCACCACTTCCCTGGGCAGCCCATTTCAATGCCTGATCACTCTCTCTGTAAAAAATGTCTTCCTGATATTCAACCTAAACCTCCCTTGCACAGCTTAAGACCATGTTCTCTCGTCCTAAATGATGTCCTAAATGTCCTACATGATGTGGAGACAGGCACATTCCCCTGTACAGATCTGTTAAATGGTCTATGTAATCCAGGCATCTGAGATCTTCCCAAACTTTTCTTATGGCTAACTCTCATGGCTAACTTGCAAATCTAAAAGTGCCCCTAAGCCCCTCCTAAACACTCCTGGTTAGCTGTCCAAAGGAACACAGATTACCTATAGGACAGATTTTCTTCTTGCTTATAAAGTTTTAGATCAAAAGTAACATTCCTGGTCCCAGCTCTGCAGCAAACTCTAGACATATGACTGTATGCACTCTTTCCCTGTGACATTAATACCCATGTATATGCCTCCACCCGCTCAGAGGTGTGAGGCCAGTGTGTATGACCGCAGCTGGTGCTGTGTTTATGGAGAGTCTCAGGCACATTACATATGCCCCCAGGGATAGCTCTATCACCCTACAGCAGCTTCCGGCTGGATGTCTGAGAAAATGGTGCCTTGTAAGCTGCAGGAGTAGGCCTGATCCATAGGTTTTTCACCACGTGCTCTGGGAAACTTGACACTTCTATCCAGGAAATCCCAGATATCAGCTACAAACCAGCCCTGCTCTGTAGGAAGGGGATGCTGAGGGATAGCAGCATATCAGCAGGTCAGTGCCTCTGCATAAGTGCCAAGCTTAATGTGGTAACAGGCAAAGAGACTCCCACAGCTGCCTGCTCTTACACTTTAAAATGCTTCATTGTGTTAGGCAAATGAATTTTATGAGGCTCCTCATTGCTTCATCAGTCTTTCAGCTTCTTGAAGTGTCTATGTCAAATTGTTCTGATCATTTACTTCAAGTCTTTTTCAGCATGGGGCATTGCAAAGGTTTAATTTAAGGTCACTATCGGCTTCAATTACTCTGGCAAAAATAACAAATTGCTTGTGGAGAAAGCATTTATTACCTGTATAACTTTTAACACAGTAATTTGAAGGTGCCATTCAGTGTTACATTTTGTGCAATAGCAGGGCTGTTTGAAAATACTTCTCATTCTTCTCTCATGCCCCCTAGGCATCTCTACCCCATCACAGGTGCCTCTTCTCATAGTTGTGCCAGTGCCACTTTTTGGGAGGTTGTGATACAGGATAGATCACAAAAAAAGACTGGAAAAAACCCTTGGAAACTCAGAACCTGCACTTAGACCACACATACTCAGTCTCAGTGAAGTCAATGAACTACTGGCTTCCCTCACTCCTACCAGGACAGGCCTTTGTTCCAGTTTTGCTACAAGAGAAAAGAATTAGAACATTTTTTTATATTTTCCATTTTGATTGACATCCCCAGAAGAAAAGCAGTTGAGAAACTCCTTGCCACAGCCTCTGCTAACTTAGCATGTATGTTCCCAACTTCATCATTGACGTTAATTTTAAGGATAAATCTAATTTTTTTTTTTAAAGGGAGTCAGTTTCTGGAAGACACAGAGACAGCTGTGTCAAATAGAGAAGAGTTTCTAAGAACTCCTTCTGTTCATCAATAGCTGTTTTCAGAAAATATATTTTACCTGTCCAGTGTGGCATTCTCGTGTCCTCTTAGCTTGTCAATGACAGGTTGAATTCCCAGCATTAGAAACTCATATCGTAGGTGTAGCCGGAACTCCAAATTGTCCTTAAAAAGTGGGGGAAAACAAAGTTATTTGGTTTCAAAAGCTGCCAGTCACATTTTTAAAAAATTTATTTAAAACCTCAGTTCTTCCATTTTTAGTATCCTCTATCCTGCCACCAAATTCACAGGATGATTAATTCCAGTAAATTAAGTTAAAGAGAAATTAATGCTTTTGCCTCTGTTTCACTTAAACTACAGTCCTCATTTACCTACTATGAGTTCTGTATATGCAGTCATAAAGGCAGCACACTCCATGTTGCTCCATAAAGAACAGAAGTTATTAGTGTTTTTCCTGATAGTCCATTAGAGGTTCATCTCCTGCTTACAGATGACCATTACTGCAGTCTTCCTCCTAGTTTTTATGTTTACTTGTCATAAACCCACTGTATACTCTGACAAGCTTTCTGACATCTATTCAGTGGGCTGTTACAGGACTCCCAGAGATAAAGACAAATACGTTGTCAGACAGCTCTCATGAGCTTGTTGTCTGTTCTGGTTTAATAAAAAAAAAACCCACCACAAAACAAGACCCAATGTAACAAAAGTAACACTTTTTATGAAATAAATCAGTTTTAACTATCCTCCAGACTCAAAAGGAAGTCTTGTTAATGAAAGAAAAACAATTGGGTTTTGTTTTTTTTTTTTGGAAATGTCTCCATTTGATTTTTTTTAATTAAAATGCTTTGAGTTTGTCTTTGAGTCAAAACAACTTAACATTTCAAAACATTTATGAAGGTAAACCAAAATGTTTTCTAAAAGGCTGAAATAAGGAAGTAAATGCTTTGCACTTCTTCAAAAAAAACAACAAAAAACAAAACCAAACAAAAAACCTCCAAAGAACAACAACAAAAAAACCCAACCAACCCAAAAAAAAAACCAAACACCAAAAAACTAACCAAAAATGAAACAACCCAAAGTAATCACTTCAGTCTAAGTAGTCTATGTAGTAGTCTACATTATATTGAAGAAGCTGGGAATGAAATAGTATGGAAGACATTGTAAGACTGATCTTCACAATTAAGCATTATTTCCCACAAACTATATCCACTCACTATGACAAGACTTGTGACTTAATCTACTAACCATTTCCAAGGTTAATTAATTCCAGCATAACATTTTAGAAGGAATATCCAGGACAGTGACTCACCTCACCAGCACCTGCATTCAGAACAGCATTGATAAAGGACATGATGGCTGTTTTGAGGTTTACTTCATCTCGGTATCGCCCCATGCTTCGGTCTAGCTCATTTAACAATGACTGAAACAGAGAAGCAAGCTGAGTTAGAGGACATACTCTAATTTCTTGCACCACTGTGCATACTGTTGAACAGATACGCACTTAGTCTTCTTTCAATTTGCTATATGTTTGCTTAAAGAAATATTTATTTTTTCAGACAATGTTGTTAGAAATTCTGGGCATTCACAATAAACAAATGAAGAATAGTAATTAGAATAAAATGCCCACCTGATCCTAATAAAGTACAAGTTGGGGTTTTTCTTAAAACAACCTATTATTTGAGAAAAAGCAGATGACCTTTACAGTTCTTGCCAACATGATCTAAGAAAGCAGCAGAATGATGACCTTCCTCATCAGATAACTCTGTATGGTGAATATCACAGGTTCATAGAATTGTAGAATGTTTTAGGTTGGAAGGGACCTTAAAGATCATCTAGTTCCAAAGCCCATGCCACGAGCAGGGAACCTTCAACTAGACCAGGTCGCTCAAAGCCCCATCCAACTTGCCCTTAAACACTTCCAGGAATGCGGCATCGAAAACTTCTCTGGGCAACCTTTTCCAGTGGCTTACCACTCTCTCAGTACAGATTTTTTTCCTAATATCTAATCTAAACCAGTTTAAAGCCATTCTCCCTTATTGTGTCACTACATGATCTTGTAAAGAGTCCCTCTCCATCTTCCTTGTAGGCTCCCTTCAGGTACAGGAAGGCCACTATATGACAGGGAGTTTCTACACACAGAAAAACAGTATCAGATTAATGCATTGTTTCTACTCACATCACGCAAGTAATTTTCATTATTTTCTTGGATCTCAGTGGGTTAGATTGTACTTATGTATACAGGGGAAGATAACTTTAAAAGGAAGCTGTCTTTTAAGAAATATAGCCTATATCCAAACCTTGAAAGATTTCTTTTTGTTCTTCAATTACAACCATTTAACATGAAACAGACAATTATTCCCTCTTGGTAAGCTCCTTTTGGGGATTTGCAAATAACAGGAATATGCCCAGTGCATACAGCTCCAGAGCTCAAAGGTGAGTTACACATTCCCACTGGAAACGCAGTTAAGCTCCAGTTTCCTTGTTACAGACTTACAGAATGCTTTTGGTTGAAAACGACCTTTAAAGTTCATGTTGTCCAACCCTCCTGCCATAGGCACTGACATCTTTCCACTAGACCAGGTTGCTCAAAGCCCCATCCAGCCTGGCCTTGAATTCTTCCAGGAATGAGACATCTACCACCTCTTGGGGCAACACGTTCCAGTGTTTCACTGCCCTCATCATAAAAAACCCTCATCCTTTTATCAAATCTAAATGTAGCCTCTAATAGTTTAAACCCATTAGCCATTCTCGTCACTACAGGCCCTGATAAGAAGTCTTTCTCTGTCTTTCTTATAAACTCCCTTTATATATTGAAAGGCTACTGTAAGTTGTCCCCAGGGGCTGTACATTCCCCTACTAACCAAATAGGGTGCGTGTTTAGCATTTAGGGGGAATGTAGCACAGGAATGCTTTTGGTGTTTAATTTCTACATACATATAGATATTTCACTATAATCTTGTGAACATCAGGAAGCAAAAGAGAAAAAGACTAGGCAAATAACATTAGTAGCCTTTGTCTTATTTAGGATTAATTCCACTTGAATATTTACCAAAAGAGGTTATACGCGGAAACTGATTAGCCATGAAAGCAACTCTGCTTTTAGTTTTCTGCTGATCACCATTAATCTTCTCTCCAGGATCTTCTTTGATCAGTGCATAATTCCAAGGATGATTTTCCTTACTGGAAGAGTAACAAATTCCACTTGAGATCTGGCAGTTCAACTGCACAAGACTCACTCCAGCATTAATAATAAATGCCTCACACTCATATATTTGTTTCGCTGTAGCACTAAAAAAGTGAATTCTTTTTCCTCTTCCCAAGAAGTTTTGACCATAAAGGGATAATGAAGCCAAAAATAACTTTTTAGTGTTCAGCTCAGCAGACCATCTAAATAACATTTTGAAGCTATGATGCTGAATAAGGAAGTTCATTTTCCTTTAGTCAGTCTTTTGCCACTGGCTACTGATAGTGTTCATTCATAGCAAAATCTTTCCTCTGCTAGTCATCAGTTTCATAGGTCTATCTTGTTTCCTGTAGAAATCCACGGAGATGTATCTCAAGAAACAAGAGGAATATCCTCCTGTGCACTCTTCAGGAGAAAGAATAACCTCCTGTTTTCGCAGTTGGTTTTGAGTAAAAATATCTTGACCTATCATACACTGCTACCGAAAGCTGTTTTTACGTCCGAGCATAGTATGTTCACTATCATACAAGCTTGATTTCATAAACTCCTTTTTCTCACTACTTATTAATTTCCCAGCTGCAATTTGCAAATATGCCTAGTCCTGGCATTTGAATTTTGGTCACATCCAACTTCCCAATAGTTGTCCTATGACCAAATAACATTCTGTTAGAAATGGGAATGAGTCTTACATAAAAATACATGACATGCCCTACTGAGGCAGACTGGCAGTCTGTTCAATCAGGCACCCTATCTCTAACAGTGACAATAGGAGACTATTTAAAAAGTCTTTAAAATCACTAACAAAACCAACTATCCAACTTGACAAATAAGCAGAAGTGAAATAAATGAGATAATTTAGTTCTGTTACTGTCAGATTTGACACTGAAATCTGATGCACATGTGTCTTCTTTGAATAATTTAAGCAGTCATCACTACAGAAGCATCAAAACCAGGGATGGTTTTGCTGGTTTTCTTCAGAGGCTTCATTCCTACCATATTTTCTCACCGACTTTTAGGAACATGCTAGAATCTATGCAATAGCATATCAGATACAGCATGCAGACAGGCTGAAGGATGTTCACAAAAGTTTTCTATCCTGCATTTAGAATTCTGAACTAGGAGCAGAATGCAGTGAGGACCAAGCCAAATTCAGGGCAAGGGCAAACAGAACCCTGTGTTGCACGAAGCTAATTGAAGAGTAGCACATCTTGATGAAATTGTTCAGCTTGAGAAGGAAACACTGCAAGTTCACACAATTCCTAAACATCAGACCCTACACCCGCATACCATGGCCAAACTCCAAAATCTCCAGTCCTTTGCAAATGGCTGAGGTTCAAGTTTTCACTTGAAAATTTCCTGTAAAAAAGATTTCACCACACCTCTTGGCAGCCAGCTCTGTGGCCCAATTGATCTTATGGTTATAAAGGTTTTTCCTACTATTTGAGCAAAACTTGCCTCACTTAATCCCATTATTCTTCATCACTGACATCCAGTAGGGTTTCATTCAGTCTGCAGGAAACCTCAAAAGGCTTTGGTTGAGCCCTAAAGGGAAGAAGCAAATTAAGGGGGAATACTGGATTTTAATTTGTTCCTTTTTAGCTCCTCTACTATGATTCCAAATTGATCAGATTTCTCCCTACAAATTATGGTCTGTACTGACAGTGTTTAACGCAAACCAGGCAAGGGGGCTCTGGAAAGCATGCTCCTTATTTCCACCTTTTCAACTGACAATATCAAGCTTCCTTAATTCCTTCGCCTCAAGCTTCAAAATTATGAGCAGCATTAAGCAGGGAAGCAAGAGTCTTCTGCCCAAAGCAGCCCAGTTAATATTTCCATCTGAAAGTGAAATCGACTCCTTTCAGACAGTATCTAACACCTACATTCTCTCAGGACTAAAAGGAAAATTCTTTCTCTCCACAGGGATCCACAACTGGATGAGTATTTTAAACAGCACGCTAGGCTGGAAGAGCACTGGAACATCCTGATAAACTTTTCTGGGCCAAAAGAGCATTATGACTTGTTAGTTTGACTCAAAATATAGCATGTTAAAAGGTATTACATATTACAATGTCATAACACAAAGGATTGACTCCACAGGAAAAATGAGGGGAAGCAGCAAGCATAATAATGATCAGAAATGCAATGGCTTAGGGAAGAGTAAGACTGTGCCCCTTTTACAAGGGAAACCAGTCATAAATAGGATGATGAGACATGAAAGACTATGAAATCAGAGACTCTTCTTTCTCAGTTTTCATAGCATTTTATAAACCTGCATCTTCACAAGAAAAACACCCAAAAATTCAAGCAAAAGTAACATTTTCATGGTCACGCAGTGAGTCAGTGACAGACTTACACTAGTACCGATTTTCAGTACATTACATGGAAAAAAATCCCAGTAAGGACACCAAGGACTCATCTTCCTAATTCCACATTTCTGCTTTGAGGGTTTATTGTCTGTTTTCTTTCATCTCTCTTCTTTAAGGGGCAGAGTGGGATTTTTAAGCAAAGAAGTCTATTTCAAACAATTGGATGAAGACAAAGCTTTTCCAGATTGCTTCAGGAAGGAGTTTGAAGGCATGCCTTTATACCACTGTGGTATTTGAGTAAAGATAGAATGCTACTCTGAAGAGGACAATTTTCAAAGAATATCTCAAGAGGAACTGCAGACTGCATGTCGGACAATAAAGGGAGAATTATTCCAGGCAGAAGGACATTACAAAAGAAGGCTCAATGTTTAAAGCAAGTAAAGAGATAAACTCAGGCAAGAAGATGCAGCAAATGTGAGACAATAGGAATAGTGACTATGTAAACTGAGACACAAACGTAAAGTATAGAATCTTGTTGCAAGTATCAAGACAAAGATGATCCTGATAGACCTATAAACACACTGAACATCGAAGACACAAGGTGAGGTTACAGTATTAAAAGGCATTTGAGTAAAGACTGAAGCGTCAGCAAAGAAGAGTAAGTTCTGGAGAATCTCTCCATGGCTTTAAAGTGAACCCTATCTGAAGTTAAGGACTGATAATTGCAGTCAGTAGATTAAACGCTGGCAGTTCAAAAATCAAAGTTTCCATTCAGAGCAAAATATGGTTATTATGTTAAGGAAATACTACTTCATATTCATAAAAAAATCTATCTATATTTTCCATTAACTTCAACTTAAAAAAAAAAAAACAAAAAAAACAAAACGCATCAAGAAGCAAAGATATCCTTTCCAAACTATTCTAGTTTGATAAGTGGTCTTCACTTGGTGAAGAAATTTGATTAAATTTGATGCAATTTGGTTAAATTAATTGGGATTGCAAGTGTTTATAATGCTTAGGGATCTCACTGTAACTTGAACGTTGACTTGAGATACACTAGCATAAAACTGTATGTTTCTTATTCAAATAATAGTAGTTATTGCAGGACAGAGCCAATGCAAGTTCAGTAAGAACCAAATCTTGTCACAGCTTTCCTTCTCCACTAATTCACCTGTTGCTGAGTCCTCTGACAACATTTGGCTAGTTGCGCTTAGAACACCGACCAGTAAGAACTTCTTGTATTCAACAAAACATGCCATGTTTTATGTCACCATGTTAAATACATGATCTCTATGCTACACCAGTCTCTAAACAAAAGTATTAGAAAATGCAAACAAGAACCGATCCCTTCTGCCAAATCATTTTGAGGTTTGGGTGGGGCTTTTGTTTGTTTGTTTGTTTAAGAAAGAAAAATGAGTGAGTATCCCTTTATTTTTCATTTTTTTTCCCCAATGGAAAAGTATTTTGACAAGAGCGAGTGTTTATGAGAAGTACTTTTCATGAATGTAAGAGTTGGTAACCACCTGCAAATCGTTCAACCAGATTCCTCAAAAGCTCAGCTGCACAAGACCTGTGCTACCACACTTCACCCAGCAATGACTTATATCTCAGTTATTTGATGACTTTTAAACCAATATTAAAAAAGAGAGACAGAGAACACCTAAATAAGAGACACTGAGTAAACTCAGCATCTATCTCCCATATGGGCTTATTAAGCAGAGTCAATTGATCAAGTAAGGGCAGGTTAACCCAGGACTGCAAGTGCTGTCAGGGCTCTGAGTTACCACTGTTTTTTTGGCAAGTATCTAAAGTTATCCCCACACGTCTCCCAGGTCTGTGACAACAATGTCACATTAATTCAGGAAGGATTCTTTACTTCAGCTAATTACTAGAGAACAAGCTGGTTTTAAAGCTTTTCCTTCTCTCTTCCACAGGCAGTCCACAATAAATTGTACATCATAACTCATATCTGGCTTACTTTTCTGTATCTGCATCTTGATCCTCTAATAAAGAATGATGACATATCCTTATGACTGTAGCTGCAAATCTCATAATCTTCCAAGTTTTACTGTAATTACTATTTTCTCCATTGAAATAGCCTCAAGAGCTTTCCACTGGGACTGAAAGGCCCCCACTTCTGGAGTCATACATCATACATGTCATACCTGAGTACTGAAGACATGCATCAAGTTTGAATAGACAAGAAATGCAAATGGGGCAGCACCCACAGAGATATGGACCTGCCAGTGCCAAATATAGGTTAACAACAAACCAAGATCTCCTGCATCCTTGTCTAGGTCAGTGAGTCCCAAAGTCCCTTTAGTTCTAACACAAACTTTGGCAGCTACTGTCCACCAGCACAGACTTTTTCCCCATTCACTTTTACAGCAATAAGCTCATTGTAGCCTAAAATCCACTGATGCATTAGCTGAGGAGAAGGTAGGAGATAATGACTTGTCAGGCATCAGGATCCAGGGCCTGCTGGCTCAACACCACTCTAATCATTTCACCTAAGAAAGCCTAGTAAATGGGTGAGGTTATCCCAAAGTTTAGAAGCCACAGCTTCACACAGACCAATAGATTCTGTGCCATCTTCTTCTAAAGGTGATCAGTTCACTACGTAGAGGGAAATTACAACAGCAGCCAGTAGTATCCACAGTAAAACTTGTCAATGATCTACTGACGTACTTCAAAGTCTCTGAGACTCTGAGTTTCCCTTCTATGATCTGAATGGAAGTTATTTGAGCCAACAATTGCTAAGTCACAACAATTCACAAGTTGATTGCTAAGCAGCAAGTGAACTGCCTCCACTATACATTATTTAAGTCATTGTCTCCATTACTTAATTCATAACTCTTTTATTCCTAAATTAAGGATTTAAAATTGGGACAGAGGCTCCTGAAATTCTGTGGCTTCAGTTTCTAGGGCAGAACAAATCATTACCACCCCAGGAATGCCATCAAGTTAGAGTAGATCAGCAGCTTTCACTTAACACAGCAAACTCCCCTTTTCAGGTAAAATAGAGGAGATTTTAAGTTAGCAATAACGACAAGCAACAGGTCTTGAAATATATATATACATGCTGATAATCTATTTGAGGAAGTTCCCTTCCTAACACAAAGTGGGAAATACTGCCTTTTTACTACTTTGCAAGTTTGCAGTATATGCACTGTAAAAATCACTCCCTGCAGATATTCATCATACTGGGTATTTGTATCCTCCTTTTACCTGGAATCTTGTCCTTTCTGCAGCATAGACTTGGTAATGAAGCATGGCTTGCAAGACTTTCTTGTGACCATCTGGCACCAAGCAGACAGCCCCTAGGATCTCCAGCACAGCAATCTTGGTCTTAATGTTCTCAGTCCGTAAGCTCTGGGAGATGATGTTGATGCTTTCTGGATGGGCCAGAACATGAGCCCGTCCTTGGGAGTTGTTCATCAGTGCCTTGATACACCCTATAACGGATGTGTGTATACGGCTCTCTGAGGTCTCATAGTCCATGCTCTTCAGGAAGTTCAGCAAACAGCTCAGGCCATCCAGCTCAATAAACCTGGTCACAAACCTGAGAAGAAAAAAAAAATCAACACAAAAAGAAATTTAAAAAGAAAAAAAGAAAAACCACACCACAAACACAAAAAAAAAAAAACAGGTAGGAAAAATAAGGAAAGCAGATCAAAGGCAATTTATTCAAATGGGAAAATTGATATAAATGATAGCCCTGCATCTTTAAAAGCTGGCCAGCTTTTAGTCCAAAATTCACAGAATAATTCCCAGGTATTTAAGAGAAAACAAAACAAAGCAAACAAACAAACAAAAAAGAGAAAACAGACTAATAACGATGTGTTACATAGTTTCAGGGTAACTGTATTATGTCACCATACAACGCTACCGCTACCTTTAGTGCTCTTTGTTGCAGTTACCACCAAACACTGCTGTGGTTCACCTCAACATGGGCTGCATTTTCAAGGGTGAATGGATTCTTTCTCATTTGCATTTAAAATTCCCAAGCCTAAAACCGGGGATTTAAAGATATGGAAAGGGCTGAAAATAATTTCTCTAGATTTCTTAGTTTACATCCTGCCTCCTCTAACATGTCGTTCAGGTAGGTGCACTTTTTTAGAATGTCTGAATGAAAAACCATATGCATCACACTTAAATTTTCAGTCTGTAAGAATGTACACCAGCAATGATATGTCCATGATCATTCTCTGAGCAGCATAATGTAGAAAGACATCTCAAGGAAATGAAAAGGTTGCTAACAACTGCCACCTGTGTAACAAATTAAAAATAACAAAAGTCTATGTCGTGCTTTTACCCAGCCGCTCTTCCTCCTTGTTAGATATTTCCTAATGTATCATCTTTTTTTTTCTGTCCATAAGTGAGATGCTGTTATTAAATTCATTAGCAATGCAAGCACCATGCTAAAAGACTGAATTTCACTGGTCTCTGATCATGTCTCTGTACCAGCAAGACAAACCTGAGCCATACTTATACTTCTTTAGATAATATCGATTTGACATATGTATCATCTTTTGGTGTCTACACTCCACACCACACAGGAATTTTCAAGGTCCACCTGAAAGTTACACTCACCATGCTGACAGATTTGCCAACTTTCAGCTTATCTGGGCAGCAATTTGACCAAAAATATGGAAAAGCCTGGTGCTTTCAAAGTTTTGGTCTGAGGTTTGGGTTTTGTTTAAAATTGAGTTTCAAAGTGAATATCAGAGTAAGGGCAGCACCCACAGGAATACGTGCATATCAGAAATGAAAACAAGGTTTAGTTGAACCCTCCTAAGACAATCTGCCAAGTTTCACACAAGTCTGATTGCACATTCTTTGGATGCATCATCTTGTCTACCCTAACAAATCATAGGAGCAAAAGCTTCTCTTTCTCTGGGCCAGAGAGCAGAATCAACATTGTGCACCAGGAATTTGGTAAGTTACACAAAGCAGTTTGTTATTCAAACTGATTATAAAAAGATTAAGACTCAGTTCAGTTTCTGTAATGCATTTAGCTGCTAGCATGACAAAGAAGGCTGAAACTAGAGCATTCATGGCAAAAAGAGTTCCTGCTAAGGATGTGTTCGGAAACAAAATAAGCACAAACTCAACCTGTTACCAAATAATATGATGCCAATGAATTCTGATCAATTCCCTGAGCCTAAAAAGTGGAGTTGCTCTTTCTCTCTACTTACGGAGGCATTGTTTAAATTCTCCTTCTCCTCCTTACCTTCAAAGTTCTATTCTATTCCTTAGCTATTCTCTCTGTCTTTTAGGGGAAGGGGAAAAAAACCCTTTTTTTTTCCTGTTTTTTCAGTTCCAGGGCTGAGGGAAGACTTAAGATGGATACATTTCTGAAGATATGGAGCAATACTGATAGAAACATTCTGAAGAAAAAGCAGAACAAAGGATCCCTTAAACGTACTTTTATGTAGAACACACATTCTTACAAGACGACAAACAAGGCACTACAACCTTCACATATTTAAGCCTACTCTGATGACCACATGAAAAAAAATGGTAAAGGCACAAAAGTCACATTGTCCCAATTAAGCACAAACTCTCACTATATTCACTGGCAGAGCAATTTTTCTAGGACTGTTAGGATGAGGTCATTCCAAAAAGGAGGCATGCGCTGGAAAGTGGTGTGTGTCACAAAACTTGATTAATGACATAATTTAAAACAATGTTGGGACTTTCCTATACTTCTCCTAGCCCAGAGAGCAAACAGTGAGCATTACTCAATAGCAAGCAAAGCCAAGTTCCCTTCCATTTCAGCTGCAATCAGAAGAAGGAATCAAATTATGATTTTCATCTTCCTTTTTCTAAACACTTAGTTCCCTATTCTCTGGAAATGCCAGAAATCATGCTGGGAGAGGTAAAGAAATGGCAAAAGCAGTTTCTGGGCCAACAGATACTCTCAGTGTGAGGATTTGCTCGGTGTGGGGAGATGTGTGTGTAAACGTCTGTAGAGGAGAAAAGAAGTGTGAGTTTAGCTGACAGGCTGAAAGCCGCAATCCTCACACTGTTTGGTGTTTGTGCATCTGCATGCCTCTAATCAGGTGGGGGTGTGGGGGTGTGTGTATGTGCAAAAGCAAACTCAACTTATACAAGTAAACTGCCTACTTCCTCACAGTATACACGTGTAACTCACTTCCATCCTATTCAGCCTCCACGCTGCAAAGTAAGGTCTTGTTCTAGACTGAAAGGTGTAAAGTTAAACATATTTGCCAATGCATTCTGGCTAACACATTCAAATACTCAAGTGTAAATAAAGTAGTGTGTGTTTTAATAGGTGCTAAACAAGCAAATTAAAACCTCAGACTCCCACTTGACCAGTTTAGCACAATCTAAAAGGCAGGGCACCTCTTTGCCTTCCAACTTTTAGAGGCTGCTGATCAGAATGAGTTATCTGGCTCTAACAACAAACCTTTCATCCAGACAGATGTGGTGGCCTAAGAGGTACTGACCCACTGATAGATTCCAAGTGAAGGAGGTACAGCTGCCCTGTGAGACTCAATATAACTCAGGAAAGACAGAAAAATCATATGCTGTGGGTGTGCAGAGCGCAGGATGTTCCCACCCTGTTAACAGGCAAGGCTACACTTCCCTGCAGCATCAGTTTTTGAACCAGAGGGCACGCATAATCCTGGCAACTACTGAACTGCTGAAAAACTCAGCATAATGGATTTTGCTTGCTGGACGCATAAATGATCATCTTCAGTATGCACCTGGATGCAACATTGCTAAATCAAACAAAAATAGCAGGGGGTAAATGTGAATAAAACAAAAGGAGAAAAGCACACAGTAAAGGGGATTAGTGATGATTCAGAGTAAAGGAATTATTTTTCTAGAGTTCCAAAAAGTAATTTTTTTCACAGTCCCCTGTAAGTTTTTACTATTGCTTTTTGCACTTTTGAACCTCCATTTTGGGGCACTAAAATAAAAGCTCTTCTCTTACAGCTTCTGTCCAACAGTTTGTCATCACACTTGTTTATAGTCATAAGCTTTTACAAACCTGACAGAAAATGTGTTTCTTGACAAGATGCAGATGTGGGGGTTTTGTTCTCTAAGGCTGGGATTGTTCCTTTGTGCTAGGACATAACCTGGCTTTATTATTTCAGGGCAGTTCCTAAATACCAGAACAAAACGCACTTGCTCAAAGGGGGCCAACTAGCTGCCCCAGGGATGCTTCTACCATCTTCCTTGCAAAGAGGAAAGGAACTTGAGTTTGAGTAGGTCTATTTTTCTTTTTATTGTTAGAACTGGTGGGTTGGAATAGAGGCACAGATTAGTAACATCGTTGTGCATTATCTACTAGAAGAGACACAGTCCTAAAGTAAAATAAAACAGCCAAACACTTGCATTTTTCTTCTTTTGATTCCTCTAGATTAGAGAATTCAAACAGAAGAGCCTATTGGTAAGCTGTCAGAGCCCCTGTGCACCCTACCATCACAAAGAGATTCCAGACAGTTCATCCCATGTGAATTTAGGTTCCTCTTTTCTTCAGAGGCCTGATGAACAGAAGTGACAAAGAAAATAGGATTGGATATCCAAATTAAACTAGAAAGACTAGTATTTTGAAGGCTTGGGTATCATACTGCTTAAGAGAGGGATTTCATGGAGCAGAGGGCCTCTCCACTGCAACCTTTCCATCAAGAAGAAATTGGCTTGTTGATCAGGTATTGGCATGCAGCCCATTTGGCAGCTAACGAATTGAGTCGCTGGAAATTAGTTGAGACACAGGACTTAAGTCAAAATTTGGCTTGGCTTAACTGTTTTTTAAGAAAAAAGCCCCACAACCATCACCAGTGATTTAGAAGAGAACAGTTTATAGGGCAGCCCATAGATGCTTGTACTGAAGCTTGTTAGGCTTATTATAAACAGATGAAGCAGCAGCCTGTTGTCAAGGGGACCCAGCAGATGCAATACAGGTTGGAGAAGGAAAACCTTGCAAGGCTTTGAGCAACAGACATTGCTTTTTCTTCTCTATTGCCTTGTCCTGGCGGCTGGGCTGTCCTATTCAAAATGACAGAGCAGAACAACCAACAGTGGCCAGCAAAGTGTTTCAGCTGGACAAAGCAAAGAGGCCTTGCTGTTGTGGCTACGCTCAGTGAAAGTTACCACTTTCACAGAGTAAGCCTCAAACCAGCTCCATATTAATGTAACAGAGTTGCTACATCAAGTCTCAACAACACAGGACTTTAGTTTTTTAGTTTAAAAGGCTTGTGAGAGTTGGGCAGTTGGCAGTTGCCTTAGCTTCCATTTTAACATAAAGCTAAGACAGCTGCATTTTACTGTGTTCTCTGATTTAGGACAGCGATAGGCAAGATCAGTCACTTATCCCCTTGGGTGAGGTCTCAACAGAGGCTATGATTTCTCCACTGCCATGTTAAAAGCACTCACCGTACCCACATGTGAAGTTATCAAAGCCTGATAAATCTTTATGCCTGAGGAGCATCAGAAGCTGGTTTTGTGCTCTCTTACAGCCCATCACAACAGGAGGTAAACAGGAGGTAAAAAAATTAGGTTTAAGCTAATGTGTTCTATCTCACACCTGCCGCGAGGTGAGAAGCTGCACGCAGTCAATTTTTTAAACATCGTGAAAGGAAGAAGCACAATCAGCACTTAGGTCTGCAAGAATTCCCAGAAATATCCTCACTTCACACCAGAGTAACAGCAATGCAAATTCTTTGAGATAACTTTCTAGATTCTTTTTATTTATTTATTTACTTCACTGGTTTAGTTTGGTTAGGGTTCCTCCCAAAAAGAACCTTGTTTTGTTAGGCATTATCAAAGCTCTCTGAAACTGTAACTTCGGCATAGGGTGAATGCAAAAGTATTTGGCCAGTACAAAAGAGATTCAGAAATTTCTTGATGTAGTGCTTCCTGAGATCATATCAACTACACTTATTGCTTCTGCACAATGCTCTTCTAAGTGTTAAATTGAAAAGGCTTCTGTGCTAGTTAGTTTGCTATTGTTCAGAGTTTTGTTCCCAGAAGAAGAAAGATGACTTTACCTTCAAAGACAAGTACACAGTAAAGTCTCTTAACATTTTTCTATGCCACAGTTACACATAAAACAGGAAGAATGCCAAACCAGGTGATGTCAGATGGATTAGCTGCTTTGAACCAAACAGTTCACATTACTGAAGATAAGAGGAAGCTTAAATTCAAAGTTCAGAGTAGAGGCTGAGATTTTGTCCAACAGAAATCAAATTACTTGGGACGTTCAGAGGGCTGTGAAGACTAAAATCTGATCTTCACAGTCCTTATCAGTGTTTGCGAATATCTGTCACAGATTTTTCACAGTAGACTTTGTGTTTTATTTTCCTGAAACTACATGCTTCAGCACTGGTGTGCCCTCCCAGCTCGGCAGCTTCAGACCGGGGACTGTAGGGCTCTCTGAGGATTGTCCAAAATATCAGAGAGGCTTGTGTGAGGTGAGACAATGAGGTTTCTGTCCTTACCACTCTTACCCATGTCACATCAGACCGTAGGGAGGTAGTGAATTGCGACAAAAGACGAACAACATTACCTCATGGGCTGAGTCCGCAGAGCTGTCTTCAAGTCTTCAACTATTTTATTTTTCATTTCTGTTTCTTCTTCGTCAAAAGCATACAAAGTCTGCATCTGTTCAGAAAATAAGATGACAATTAGGAAAGCTTGAGCTGCCTGAAAGGTAAGAAGAGGTACGCCAGGAATTACGAAAAGAACTCGCCCAATAACACAGAGGTGTCTGCCGACCTCTCACCAGGAAAGCAACGCCTCAGCTACAAAACTGAATCCAGATGTGCCTGTTCCTGTGGACTGGCAGCAGTGTATACCACTTTGCCACACTGGCTAAACTAGGGTTCTCAGATTACCCCCAAAAAATCACAGTTGCCAGTATGCCTGCAGAAAACTGTACCTAATTTGGAACAGCAATCTGCTGTGGTGATCTATGGATGTGTGAAGCAAAGTTTGTAGGGAGAGGCAATATCTTTTAATAGACTGACATGACTGCAGGGATTTGGGGGAGAAAAAAGGAAAAAAACCACAACAAAACAGACTTACGTGTCAGGTTTCAAAGCATAAAATCTTTTTCTCCAAGAGACTACACAGCCTGCAAGTACCTTGAATTACATTTTGTGTACATATTAGTTTGGCTTTTCTTCCCCGTGCCAAGTATATCACCTCCTTTAAGATAAAGATGTTCCCTATAGACTTTGCCCTTGATAATGAGGAACATTTACTTCAAGGAGTGGAACATCATAAAATCCCTGACCCTCTTTTTTAACAAGTTAACTGAAGCACATGAAGACTAGATTTTCCCCCAGTATGCATCTTGAGATAACTAGAGCTTGCTGTCAACTGGAACAGAAGTTGCTGTGGGTCACTGTAAATTAAGGCGGGAGACAATGAGTGGAATACCCACAAAAAAATATGGTTCTCAAAGTCAGACAAAGCCATTACAAAAAGTGGTATATCAAAAAATTAGGGTTCCAAATCTACACTCAGCACCACTACAACCTTGTGGAGTGAAGCAAAACTCTTCAGCACCCTTTACATATATCATTCAGACTCACAAGTCCCATGTGTAACTTTTTAAAAAGTCAAGACTTAATGCTCGAAATTCTTATCCTATAGCTATATCTTCTTAGTCACTTAAACTGTAAAATGAGAGGATAAATTACTCCTTTTGGCAGGACTTCTTGTGGATATCACTCAGTGGTATCTGGAAAGCAGCTCTGAATCCCTTCTCAAATGAATAACCCAATTAAACTAGTATCATCTATCAGAGATCTAATATTATACCTCTCTGTGGTGGAATCTGAGTAGCTACAATTATGGCTCATTACAGCAAAATATTTCAGTCTTTTATTTTATTGTTTAGCAAGCACCAAAGAAAACCTTCCTCTCCCTGGAACTTCCTTTAACCTTCCCTGCCCCCGTCACCAGCCCAACACCTCACTTCTCTTGGAAGTGCTCTCACTTTGCTTGCTTTTGCAAGTCATGTGATGCCAACACATGTCAGATCCTGAGGGTGGTCATTTGGCTACATGCCGTTGCTGTCTTATGCTGAACAGCTGGCATAGGGAGATGTGTTTAACTCTAGGGGTCCTCTCTCTGATCCATGCTAAAGTCAAATTCACTCAGTAACAGAGCAAGCTATTTCCTGCCCTAATGGCATGACAGAGCGCTACTGATGGAAAATGAGCTGATGATGTTTTATCTTTTGCCAGTATCCCCAACAGCCAGAAACATAAATTGAAATGCTTAAGCCAAGCCATATATGATCCCCCTCTTTGAAAAATAAACAAATCTTGAACAGGCCTTATGGAATCTCAATGGCAGAGTCCTCGGGTGTGATTTGGGGCTTGATTCGTATTTTCTTGGGTGACAGCCCATCTGGTCATCTTTCCTTTGGCCCATAAATGCTCCTTTGAAAAGCTCCCCTTCCTCCAATGGCTTAATTTCTCCTCTGAGCCATAGTGGGGGAAAAGTAAATGGATAGTAGGAGGGTGCTCAACAGTATTTCATTCAGAGTGAAAAAGGCCCATTTCCAAATGAAACAAATACAAATAATCCTGCCTTTACAACAGAGGGTGATTATGGAAAACCCCTTTTCTAAAGCTGCAGGCAGCCAAGAGCCCTTCATTTCTCACTCCTGTGTATGGTCAGGAACTCAAATCCTCATGCCCTCTGTAAAGACAGACTGGTCATGCATTTGCATTGTGAAACAGCTTTTGTGGCGAGAGTTATAGAAAACGTAACTGTCCCTGGGAGACAGAAGGGAGGGAACTGTCACTATTTGATGTTAAATTTCATTAATGTGGCTGACTGATGAATTGCTTTCCTGAAGTACAAACTGCACTCAAGGACTAATGTCTTCTGGGCTCAGGATGAAGCTAGTTACCATCAGTTAACCAAACATATTAGTAACGGGAAGCAAAACAGTGCCAGGTCCTCATCTGGTCCCTAAAAAGTGGTATACATAAGGCTTTTTTTTGTTTTCACAAGCATATTTTGTATATTTAAAGTTTTCCAGATTAAGTGTATCACCTGGGAAAGTATAGCATCTAGTTACTTGATTTGCCAATTTAAAAAATCCAAGAATTTGTGAAAACAAGAATTCATGTGGAATTTTAGGTATAAAACTTCAGGTAGTGTAAGGAATTATTTTGAAATTTTGGCTGCACTTTAAATGAAACATTTGATATTTTTTAAAAGCATATATTAATTTCCACACCTTATCGTAATTGCTTATCATTCCCCAAAACTGCTGGAAAGGAAAATACAAGGACCGTAATGACAATATGTTGGAGAAAGAGAAAAATGCAAGAAAAAAAAAGGGCATAAACTAGCATCAGCAATACACTGTATGACAGACCTAATTCTACTTAATAGTCTCAGACATGTGAAAAGAAAAATGTAAGAAACAAATAAAATATATAGTGAAAAGCAACCTGGATGTTCTGATTTCTCATTATAGTCAACTGAAATTCAAGGTGCAGCACATCTCTAACTACATTAAGGCTGAACTAAGAGAATATCTATAAATAATAAACTATATATAGATGTAATTTAAAAAAACCTTTTAGGCAAGTAAGTTTAAAGTAACATAGATGTCATCTAACTTGAATGGAAGAGAGTGTCATTATCCACCTGCTAAATTCTGCTGAAAGATATATACTTTTAACCTCCTGTGAAGCTGCTCTGCTTTGAACAAATGCTTTCTGAGTCAAGGAAAAGGGCCTGGTTTCAGCTGTATTTATTAATCTTGACCCCTGTCTCACATTCTCAACCAAGCCATCGCTCCAGAAAAGCTGGATCTTCAACTACTGTTCACCCAAAAGTCTCTCTGTGGAAATGCATACACAGCCAAGATCATAAAAGCCACACAGTGCTGTCAGAACTTTTCCTCCCCAGTAAAGTGAGAGCTGCGTTTATTTGTGCTGCCAAGCAGACAGTTACATGGGGTGAGGAGGGCAGGAGGAGCACAGGGAGCATATTAACAGGGCAGCTGCTCTATTTTCGAGAAAAAAAGTTTTGTGTGTTCATGAATCAGCAGAAGATGACTATGACATTGATAATGGAAATGGTCTAAATTGTGGGTGTGCAACCTGTGCACATCACCAGTACTATTTACAGAATGTTGAAATCAGAGGACTAGACAACTTTGGAGGGTCCTCTTTCTAAATTAGACATCATTAGCAGCTGCCTCTTTCTCTTAAGGACTGGTCTAGAAGCCAATCTACCAATGTGCTACTCAGCCCCTTCCTTTCAGTCAGGAGGATGGGACAGTGCCTCCACAGGAATTTCACACTACGGACTAGTAAAAAGACACAGCTTTGCTGTCATACTCTTCTGTGAGAATTGGGTTTTAAAACTATTAAAATCTGAAAAGTCATAGCAACAGAAACAATTGTGGGAACAGAATTGTGTCTAAAATGCATGGCGTTTTTGAACTGGATCAGGACTCTGTGACCTAAAGTGCTTCCTAACATAGTGGTCTAAGGTTACAAGTAAGGAACATCAAAAATGTCAGGAATCACCACACTGCTTTCAAACATAATCTGTGACGGGCAGATACGGTAACACTGCAGAGGGTCTTCTGAGAAAATGATTCTCAAGCACAGAAGACTTGGCCTGCTGAAATCTACAGAAAGATCCCTAATGATATCAGCAGGATAAAGGTGCCATTTCCACTGTATCAGTGAGTAGGAAGAACATTTTAGCCAAGCTAATATATAAAAAAAGAACTTCATAATTAAACAAAAGGATAAAGAAAAAGATGTGAAAGCCCATATAAAAAGATTCTTATGCAATGAATTCACAGGAGATGAAAGTCCAATTTTATTAAAAGCAGGATTTAAGGCATTTGAAACTAACACTTCTGTGATTATTACTACTACCATTTCAACTATAATACTTCTTGTAATATTTCTAATTAAAATATTACAATACCTGATAGTGCCCAAGAGATACAAACTGAAATAGACTAGAGAGTGTCAGGAAGCAACATGAAACATAATTTTCTTTCACCACTTCAAAGTCAACTCCACTTGGACGCAGTTTAAAAATAATAAGTTCAAAAAACCCCACCACTAAATTTAGAACTGAAATTATATGGGACCCAAAAATAACTGTTTGAAAGTTAAAAATCTCAGAGGTCTAAATAATAATGCATAGAACATGTCTTTTAAAGTGTGCTGGAACTGGTTCTAAGCTGTATTATTCCAGTTTTCCGCTGATACAATTTTTGTGAAAGTCAACTGAGTTTCACCTGCCTAAAAGTGAAGCAACTAAGTAGTAAATCAGAAGCAGAGGTTATAACCCCAGTGAGTCCTCTCAAGACTTCAAGCATAAGAGTGAAATGCTAGTCTTTAAGCCAAATAAAAGCTTATCAATAATTCAGCATTGGCATTCAGGCACGCAAACAACATTACCAGGGTCGGTGTTTATCGGTGCTCTTAAAACATTTAAAATTAGAAACATAGGCCAAAATATAGACTCATTCCATGGAACTGCTCCAGATTTACAACAGTGGTGTATACATGTTCACTCCAGGTTTACATCAAGATCGTTTAAAGACTAATCCAAAAGTCACTGAAATCAATGGAAAAACTTCAGTAGATTCAAGAGGCCTTGGATCAAGTCCTACCAGAATTATTTGGCTCAGTGATATTGCAAGGTTTCATACTAACTTTTTTGCCTTAATGGCCCTTGTAGAGTAAATTTGTTCAGTCAGAAAATCAAAGCACAGTGTCATGCCAGTCACTAAAGCTCAATGTCTTTTCTCAAAACAAGTCCATGTTCTATTCCATTACTCTGTCCCATGAAAATATGGCATGAAGTTAAGGTGATAGTTTTGTTTATTCATGACTCTCAGTAGAGAGCAGTGTTTCTTTTATCCTCTTACAGTGAGTGATTATAACTTGTAAATCTCAAGTTGTTTCACTCAGCAAGACATATTTCACCAAGAAAAATGCATCATTATTGACACATTCAGAATCCATGAAGATATTATTTTTATTGAATTATTTTAGAGCTCATAATCACAATGCAAAAGGTGCAAAGAAACCTTTAGAAATCAAAAATAAAAGCATAAGTTAACAAGCAAGATGTGTTACCTAAGATGCCAGGAACAGAATCCCATTATCATTTCTACACAACCGACAACTAAAGCTGAGTAGACCCTGTGCATGAGTAACTGGAGGCAAAATTTGACTATAAAAATCAGTAAAAGAATCAAATTTAAAAATGCAAAATCTACCATATCAAAGGATAATGGTATATGCAGGTGTTCTGATTCTACTGGATGCTTCAGAGAAAGAGAGATTTTACACAGCTATTGAACAAGGACAATTAAAAAGTTTACCTCAAATACCTTGTTGGTTTGTATCTTACATCTAACATGTTACAGTCTTATGTTCCTCAATTTATATGTTCTTATAAAAGTGGATATTATTTTAGATAAACAACTACCTTTTCTTGAATCCTTCTACTAAACTAATAGCCCAAGTGTTATTTCGTAGATTAGTTACAAATCAATTTGAAACCATACAACAAAACTTTACTAGTTTTCAAATAGTTGCTTTTCTGATTCATCAAATAATCTCTTGAATTTTTCTTCCAGACTCTAATTTGATTGCCTTCAGAGCTCAGTGTTGGAGAAACAAAAACCTGAAATATTTACGGTGCTTTCTAATCTATTGTTCTGCTAGAGCAGGGCTCTTTCTTAATCCACATACTCATCTTCTTTTATAAGTCCTATTTTAAATCAGTTACGCATTTGCAACAAAATTCTTCTCCTCTTGGGATTTCTTCCTAAAGAAACACATCTCTACGGTAGGAAATTTTCCCTGGTTTGTAGGAAAGGTAACTTACTGCTGCCATGGAATTGATGCGGTCAATGTAGTAGTCTGGCCAGCTGGTAGCAAGCTTATTAGGGTCTTCTTGTTCCTGAAAAGAAAGTTAAGCAAGGTTACACAAGCAGCCTCTACAGGATGAAATGCCACTCCAGAACCCCCTGGGATTCATCACTGCTCTGCTCTTCACTGGGTTATCTCCCCATATTCTTGTATAATGCACATAGATGTGTGGCATTTATTACAAATATTTCTGACAGTGTAAAGTTAGCACTGTCACCATGGTGTATCAGATAAAAAGAATCCTCTTCAGCTAAGATCATTAAACACAGAACAATAAAGTCTGATGGAGACACAGTTATCTTTGGCATCTAAGCAACAAACCTCAGTCTCTTAAACACATTAGGTTTCCCAGTAGAAGGATAGCCCATTTACAGAGAGCAGGTTTATATTTTTTAGCTTTGTACTGACAGATCTTATAAATTATTTGGCCTCTTTACTGCTAGGGTGGTGTTGGAATCCACCAACAAAGGGGTTTAACATCTGCTACAGAGAAAAAAATCAAGTCATGGAACCTGAAAAGAAGCCAAAAGACTGCATTGTTTTGACGTGATAAACAAAAACAGGTCCAGACTGGACTTTAGGAAGTATTTCTTTACCAAGTGTGTGGTCGAACATTGAACAGGCACCCTAGAGAGGTGGTTGATGCCTGTTGATAATTAAAAGACATTTGGACAATATCCTTAACAACGTGCTTTAACTTGGTCAGCCCTGAATTGGTGAGGCAGTTGGACTAGATGAATGTTGTAGGTGTCTTCCAACTGAAATGGTCTATTCTATTCTATCCTATCCTATAAAGTTATGCAAAATGTCAGAACATCCTAAGGAAAAAACCAGGATCCCCTCAATTACAGTAGAGTCAGCATTAATCCTTCCCTCCCTGCTTCACAAATAATCCACCTTAAATCCTCTTCACTAGACTAACCTCGATCAACCTTCTAAAAGAAGGCCTACACCAACACAGGAAACAATTCTTTCTTGTTCCTTTACTGCTCTATGGAAATGAGATTTGCTTCTACCAAGTCTATTTATTTCTAGATAGGTGTAACAGTCACGGGTAACACAAGGATGGTTTCTAGGATTCTAATCTCCCATTATAAACAACAAATAATTAAGTCTCCTAGCATATGGTAAGAGATTGAACTACTCAACTCATCTTAAAGGTGTCCAAAGATGTATGAAGGCTGTGTGGATCTCACCAATGTTGTCTGTGCATGAATGCTAGAAAAGCTACTCTGGAAGATATGCATAACAATATTAAAAGAGTAGGTCTATCAGAGCACCTCAGCTATTTCAGCACTGTTTGGTTTGGAGATGAGAAATAACTCTACCTGCTATTAAACCACATTCAGAAAACACGTTGCCACCTGACAGTTTCCTACCAGGCTGCATACTAACACATGGCAGCAGTTCTACCCAACTCAAAATCTTCATATTTAGAACTAAAAATAAAGCCATGACTGAGATTTTCATCTTTCCGTCTCTTTCTTCCACTGGTTTTTCAACATGTAAACTAAAGAAGTATCTCCATTCACCATACTGAAAACCAGCTTTGTTCTCATCTAGAAAATGACTGCAGAACAGACATATCAAGACAGGTCATATAACTCTTTTTTAAACCCTTGCATCCAACTGAACAATTAAGAGGAGCAGAAGATTTAAACAAAGCATCATACAGTCAAATATCTTTGTATAAAAAGTATGAAAGGCTGGCAAAGTGGTAAGAGACACCAATTACATCCACAGTTGCTATGCCCCCACCACCTCATGATAATAAATTAAGAACAAGGTGACATTTCTCAAATTAAGTGAGAAGTTCTGCTGATTTTCCTTACTTCTTTTTCCTGACCACAACAAGCAGGAATCTGGTGGACTCACACATTACAGAAATATGCAACCCCGAGCCAACAGCCAGTTAGAATTGCCACACTACGTATTACTAGTAGACTGCCTTTTGCTGCCCTTTTCTGTGCAGAATAATATCTAGTGGCAACCATAACTCTGACAACTGTTTCTCACTTGGCAAACCTTAACCTCCCATGCAAAAATCAATACATGACCTTGACGATGGGAAAATAAATAAAAATATACAACAGATAAATACAGCATGATTTTTATAAGATAATCTTATCACTCTCAAAGAGAACAATAGAGATGGGGAGCTAATCTAAAAGTAGTGAAGTAAGGTCATTCCTCAGGGAACCAGGGTGAGCCACTGATCTGAAAGGCAAGGAGAGCTCATGTGCCCCTCTGAAATTTTTCTCTGTAGACAATTATAAAAGTCCCAGAAACAGCTATAATTGTTTGCAGAGTACATGTGACAAGAACATTGTCAGAACATGAAATACATGTATTCTCTATACTTCTGCCTCCATTCTGAATTTCAAGTAAAGAAACAAAAACACATAAATTAAAGAATGCCTGAATTCATCCTTTGTATTCCAAACTAAGCTACAATACTTTTTCTCTTTAAAATCTGCTAGGGGGAAAAATGTATAAATGCTGGAATGGTACTACTAACATTTCTAGATGTCTGTGTTAGATATGCAGGTTGAAAAGCATCAGCATAGATACAATAAAAAAATAAATCAGAATTGTGACTAATTTCCATTCTGAAACCAAACCACTAGAAATCTCACAATCAGAACAAAGGACAAGAAGACTCTGATCTCCCAAAGCATATCTGTATATGCAGTTAGCTTGAAAATTAAGGTATGGTCCTTGGTATATCCCACTTTTGACCATTCTCCATCCACTACAAATTGGTCTGAACTCTGAGTCTGCAAGTCTTATGGTTTGGATTTAATTAAAACTGGGAGAAAATTTGTTTCAGTGGAACATAGCAAGCGTAAGATTTTTTTCCTGAATTAAAGCCCAGACTGAAGATGTGCTGCAGATTGCTGAGGTTAAAAAAGTTTTAGCAGATATTCCACAATGCAATTCCTCACTTTCTGAAGTTGTTTTGGCCTAGAAGCATATTAAGCAGAAAAGTCCATTCAACCTCAGTGGTCTTCTACACTCCCTGCTCACACCAGAATTCTATGGCTATCAATGTGTGTTTTACTTCACTAGAATAAATGATTATGTACTTACAACCTGGCACTCTATTTCCAATACGAAGTCCCAGAAATACTCAGAAATACTCCTTATACTCAGGATGGACATATAGATTTTTATTCAGCCCCATGAAGTCCTTAGGTGACAAAATGTTATTTATAGCAGTCACCTGGGCAACATTTTAAAAAGAGAGTCAAGTTCACACATGTAGCATCAGAGTAGTTGGAAAAAAAAAAACAAACCAAAAAACAACAAACCAATAACCCACACTAACTGGCTAAATAATGTGAGTTTTGCCCTTGCTAAGAAATTGTTGTACTAGGCTTTTCTCAGAGAGGGAAAGATGAGTCAAAAGATAGAAAGCAATTCAGGGGGTGGGGTGTAACAACAAGGTGCTGGGGGTTTTGCGTTTTGGTTTTAATATATTCAGGGGCTTGACCCTCAAATAAAATCTCAGAGAAAACTGCAAAGCAAAATGATTATAATGGAAAAACTCTTCCCTGGCTGCAGGAGACACAGAGAAGGGAAAAAACCCAACCAAAGGGAAAAAAATGAGGCTCTAATATATAAAGCCATATAGGTATCAAAAGCTGGAAACAATAACCCATCTGTATAAAGGAAAACATTAGCTGAAGGAATCTATTAAAGCAAAGCCTTCTTTTAGCTCCTTGAATAGTGTAAATATTACATTAAAAAACAGGCGTCAGCTTGTGGACTTTATAAGGGGCCATATCATTCTTCACTGGAGTAACAACTATGTAACTGCTGTGAAAACAGGATCTTGATACTATACAAGCCTGCAATATAGCCAAGGTATTATATAGGCTTTGACACTAATTTGGACAGGCTCCATGACTTGGTGGAAAGTGGAACTTATGACTTCATCCCAAATAGGACTTAATGGAGTTCTGCAAATATTTGGACCATCTGAACCAATCAAAATGAAACAAAATAAAGCAAAGAATTGTGTGCACAGCTCGGCTGATCCCAAAAGCCTTTTTGCAAATCCTGGGAGACCTGATCCATCAGGCAAGCTGTTTCTAGAGAGCAGAGACTTTTAGTGGATGCCATGTCAGGGGGACAAGTATTTGCAATAAGAGACTTAAGCAAGCATTATGGACCACTGCCTTTGTTGCAAAACATTTTAACAAGAAGTACCAAACACTAGTGTTACAAAAATCATGTGGAAATGTCAGATATTCATGGTTGAGTGGATCAGGAAAATGAAAGACACTGTTTATATGGTGAGTGGTTCTTTCAAGATGGTCTCAGTCTTGAAAGAAACAGCACAGGAAAAGCCTGTACAGCAACCACCTGCATTGAAGCTCTTTTGAGGTGAGCACTGGGTTTCAGTTTCCAATGATGACACATTCCTATTTTACTCTGCAGCAAAATGACTGCAAAAATGCTGAGCAGTTCTCTAGTGCATGTCCTGAAAATCTGAGCACATCAAAACATTAACAAATACATTAACAAAATCAGCAAGTCTTTACAAGTCTGTCTTCCTACAGGTGGAGACAGAGAGGCATATATGCTGACATGGCAATTAAAATTCATCCAGGAAAACACTGGCAGAGTTAAGAACACTGACCTGACACTGAATCCAGCACTCTCTCATTTCCACCATCATTTATACCAGGGTGGTTTTATTCAGTGTAGGCAATTACCAACTACCTGGGATCAGCAGATGCTTCCCATCCCTTGGTGTCCCACCACTACATGGACTTTGCCACTACCAGCACACACACCCATGTGATAAATTGCCAGGTATGATGACTCAAGAAGCCCTTCTAATATGCATACTATAAAACAACACTTCCTCCCTGAACAGATGCATCAAGAAATGCATCATGTGTTACGGATGTTGTAGGAAAAGCATGGGTGCTATTGTGATGACATCTATTCGTTGGCAACGTGACTTTTTTCTCAAATCTCTTCAGAACAGCCAACAGCTGCTCTATACTGTTTAGAACAGAATGGGAACAAGCCACACAGCTGATGATGGCAAATGTGGTTTTGAAATATTTATTAGACAAGAAGCCATGATATTGTTCATTGGGCTCCTCTCTATATCAATAAAAACAGTGTGCAAACACAGATGAAAAACAGGAAATGAGGCTACTGTAATATAAATTCCTGTTCAAGCTTGTTCACTGCATCATGTCTGGACACTGCATGCTCAAATTTATACTTAAGTCACAAAGAACTGCATTTTCTTGTAAAAGCTACATTAAGGTTAGTGTGGTTCCTCCTATCAAAACCCTTCATGCATCATTCCAGTACATCACAGAGTTGAAAGAAAGGTTATTTTCCCTGGTCTGAAGGGTCAGCATCATCACATACAGTTCAAGAAATATAAATCATGAAGTTCAAGTCATTACAAGAAACATATATCATTTAAGAAAAAGTGAAATATGTTATTTATCATACTAAGTAAGCCCCTGTAGCTATTTTTTTTTTTTTTTTCACATTTCCCATTAAAAAGCAATGGCAATGGAAATCCTGATTGCAAATAGCTGGGCATTTCTCAGGTTTTTTGTTGTATGGGTTTTTTTCCTTTGGTTGGTTTGGTTGGGTTTTTGTTTGTTTTGTTTTGTTTGTTTTTAACGCCAGTTCACTGAAACTATAACATGACTTTCATCAATTGAGATGAAAGCTTTGCCGGATAAAGATTCTGTTTCTAGTTGAAGCCCCCTCACACTCTTCACAATAGCAGCTTAGCCGATAAAATATTCATCTGAGATGTTCAGGATTCAGACTTGTGTCCGTGTTCAGTTTCAAAGTGACATGCATGACCCTTGCTCTTCACAAGAATATTCTGTCCACTAAGAACAAGGTGGAGTTTTTGTTTGCTTGAAAGGTGGAAGATGGTTATCACTCATGCTTGATTTCCCACAAGTCCTTCTTTTTTCCCTTTAGAGACTTAAAGACTCAGCTCCTGGCATCATCTGCTATTTATGCCAAATACAATACAATCTTGTAACACCTGGCACTATGCACTGACAAAGGTCCTTAAAGAAATTAATGCATTGGGTTTTTTCAGCAAGATCAGCAGAAACAGGGAAAACGGGATGCAGACAATTACACAGTTCCCAGTTACACAGGAAATCTGTAGCACAGCCAAGAATCAATCCACACTGAAACTGTACTGCACTCCCATCCAAATCACCATTTTCCCTTTTTTCATGACTGACCTACTGACTTTTCTTCACTTCAAGTAGTTCAGCTTTCAAAGAAACATTTACTTCTTCATTAACACACTGTCCATTCTATTGGCTATATCTCAGTTCAGAGCAGCCAAAGTTTCACAAATAAAAAGTAGCTTTATTAAAAGACACAAAATGTGTTTGATCTGCTGTGGGATGAAATGCTAATCCAGAAGTGGAGCTAAAATACATCTAAGCTTTTCAGACAGTTTATGCCTCCAAAAAAGCCAACCATGTCCCAAGAGATACTAATTTTGAAACAGGACAGACCAAAGGACTGAGCCATTCACTAGACAGATGTGGTCACTGTTCCATTTCTCAGACTCCATGACTAGTATTTACACAAATATTCTCAGAGTTTGGGGAAGGAAGCTGTATCCAAGCCTTCTGAGCACAATTTACACAGACTGAGAAAAACAAACATTACTTCTCTCCCTTGAATTAAGCCATTGATGTGCAGATAATAATCCTTATGCCACAAAAGCAGTCTACTGTATAACTTATTAAAAGAATATTCATTAATCACCAGCTGGAGCATGCAACTGAGTAGTTTCTAATTGCCTCTCACAAAGGTCAGGTATAGCCATACATGCTTTCAGGTCACTGCATTATGACACGGGGATATTTTACCTAACAGACTATGGGGTGTTTTTTGAGGGTTTTTTCCTTTTTTTTGCTTCATTTAGCATCAGCTCTGTCCTGCTGCCAATAATTTGACAGACCTAATAATGACCTCTGATGCTGGTTACTAACCAGTTACTTACCTTTCAAAAGAAGAATCAAAGGCTTCATATCATTATTTGTATTACAAAATGCCTTATAATGTGAAATTCAGTGTCAAAAATAACAAAGTTTAAAAGCACAAAAGTGAAAAAAGGATACATTTATGAACAATGAGGATTCTTTCTTAGAAATAATTTCCTAATACTGAGAGCAGCTTCAGTGATCCTGAAATCCTTAGCCTTTAGAAATTAAAATGTACTATCAGTCATTTTTGAAAGATAGCTGGCTCTACCACAGCTGAAAAACTTTCCAGTCAAGTTAGATTTATGCTTTGTTTTGAAATTATTATGCCATCCCTCACTTTTTTTTTTGCTTACCAAGCACCCATAGATATAGAATCTCCAGAAGTTGTACATTGTATACACACACCGTGTGTCAATTCCAACCTCCTCTAACACTCAAAACCACTTCAAATTAATTATTTCTAATTGGTATCATTCTAATGGAGATGAAGGCCATGATTTTATTTCCCATCCTCCAGAAAACACGTGAGATCCACTGCATATACATACAGAGACAGTTTCTCACAGAAAATAGACTGGAATGACATAAGTGGCAGGCAAAAAGGTTGCCAGTACAGCATAATGAGCCAAAGAATTAATGTTTTCAGAAATCTCAGAAGTCTCAACCACTAATTTTAATGTATAACTGTAGTGTTTAAACCAAGATTAAGTTTTATAATAAATATGTCTGGCACAAGACTTACAATAGATTACTGATGAAGAAAGTCCCACTTTAAGAAACTTTCTATTTTAGTAGGGTTGCACTGTACACTTTTGGTTTTAAGATCCTGTCTTCTTTTGGCTTTTTATCATTTTCCTTAATATAGACAGATGTAAACTTGTTGCCAGCACTGATTGCAGCAGCCTCTTCATACATTTACAGGTCATACAAGCCTGTTTGTCCCTCTTCAAATATATTTAGTCCTGCTATAGGATGGTAATCACACCATCAGCAGGCATTAATTTAGTGTTATAGTGTGTGCAGTGACAAAGAGGACAACTTGCCCTTATATTTACAGAACTACTTAATTGTACAGCTGAGACCACACTGAATTATCCACTGATTTCAGCCCTCAGGACAAAGCTTACTTGCCAAATTGGAGTCTACCAATATTACACATTTTTCCTCTGCTGAATGTTTAACTTTTGTCATGGAAGTTGGTCTCTTGTTGGGTAAGTTCTCCTGACTCTGTTGATGCTGCCTAAAGATCATTCTGTCCTATTAACTGAAGTCCATACTCATGTGTAACACCTTTTATGTGCTCTACTTTTCACAAGTCCCAAATCAACCGACATTTTGCAGTTGATAAATGTGTAATCTAAATGATAAGCTGCCAAATAAGGTGATCCATGAACTCCCTGCACTTCCAATGAACAATTCCTCAAAAGCCTATCTTTCTTCAGCCCATTCTGTATACTTCTTTGGAAGGTGAAGGGAAACACCCACTATGGAGGATCCTACCAGTCAGAAGGTTGATTCATAATCTTTTTACTCAGGCGGTCTTCAGGAGAAGACAAAACATTTCTCATGGACATGGCCAGCTCTCCAGGTGTGTGGCTGTGGACTTACACTGTACTGCTGAACCACAGGTCTGTCCCCCCAGACCTGCAGCAAGCTGGAGGTCAGGGTCAAGGTTCTGCATTCATTCCTGTGGCAAGTGAAGCCAACAATCTGTCACTATCCCAACAAATCCTAAGCAGCAGCAGGAGGACATACTCTATTGTTTCACTAACATTCAAGCTCTGCATTGTCCCTACTACTTTTCAGTCACTACTCATATACAAGTAGTGTGTGTATATTTCCATGCTAGCATTAACCCTGTTCAGTTTACAGTCTACATGTTGTGGCTACAGCAGGGACAGAAAGGGACTTTTCCCTTACCCATCTGGCTTACTTTGTCCCCTTTCCAACAGCACTATTTTCAGCTGTATCTCCACGACATTAGAATGTTGCCACTTGGACTGTCTCCTTCCTCACTTCCTTTCCTTCCCCTCTGGGCATTCTTTAGGCAATGTGAAAAGCCACAAAGAGCCCAGACTGTGTAACTGAGCCTCCTGTCTCCCACATGCCTGCGCTGCAAGTTTATCTTTTTCTCCCGCTGTTTATCTCCAGCAAGCAATCGCTTATAAACTTTTGTAAATAAAATGAAGTCACCTACCATTCATGGCAAACACCCTGCACGTTGCTTGATGATGGGATTGAAACGTCACTATCTGTGCTCAAATACAAATGGAACTACATAGGACACACCTATCTAGAGCCAGCAGAGATATTCAGGACAAGTCCTTCTGGGAGCACATAGAGAACTCGTTAATACCAAACTCTAAAAGGTGTCTCTTCACTGTTCATAACATGTACACTGTCTGTTTTAGCAGTGATGCACACTGCTTCTTGCTTTAGTTCACTTCTGCTCTGGGCCCTTTACCAAGTGTGATGACAGATGGTCAGAGCAGCCACGTGTTTTCTGTTTTAGTTCATCATTTAACCCATCACTACTGAGAAAACAGCAAAGTTAGGAGTCTTTGGACAGGTGAACAAAGGAAATAAATACAGTCTGACAGGCACATAGCTTTTAATCTGCTAGCTCAATATTTGAGTGTGTCTCTCAGTTCCTTTGTCTACCTCGGCCCATTCCATAAACAGGTAAAACTGTTTCTCTGAGCTTTCATTTCTCTCACCTATTACATCTGCAAAACGTTTGGGATGCCAGGTGCCTTTCAACACATGACTGAATATCATGGAAAACAATGTGATTTTCACCTCAATTAAGGTGTGTAGCTGAAACCGTCGCATGTGACTGCAATGAAACCTAAACAACTTTCCAGAACCATAGAAGAAAATTTCTTTCTTTTTGTTCACGACTGTCACAATATCCTGGCAACAATTCTTTACTGTGCTCATTTCTTAACTTTTCACTGAAAAATACTGCTCAGTATTCACTGTTTTTTTAAAAGTTGGTGGATACTCAGTGAAATTCAGAATATGGACAAGAGTGAGCCCTGGTCTGTGCCAAACTTGCTTCTCACATACCAGAGAAACACGGTAATTACTTATATATTCTTTGCTCTTCCTTATCCATGGAAGACTAATTTGAACAATGAAAACTGTATTTTATGGAATATATATTACTATTATTTTTGCACACCATCAGCAAGACTGACTCATACGTGGATTTTGGAGACCCAGAACTTTTGCAAGAGGACATACAACACGTAATCCAATGGCAGGAACTACGTCGCACAATCAGCATTTACACGTACTTCTCATATATCAGAAAGGGATTGCTCCCCATTATTTTTGTTCTTAAGTACAGTAAATTACACCATGTTAGTAGGATGAGAGCTGGATAAATGTTTTCTTTTTTTTTGCTCCCCCTCCCCCCCTTTTTCGTTCCTTCTTTTTTTTCCATGGTAAGGTCAACTCTGCACCCACTGAGCTCTCCCATACTCCCACAGAATGCGAGCCAGATGCAAAACACAGCATTAGGCATGATGATGACAATTTTCCAACTATTACTGTATAAACACAGGACTATTTTGGACCTGATTTTTGGTACGTATTGAGTTCTATCTTCAACTGAAGCATTAGTAGCTCACCTGAAAAATGCAGAACTGCAAGATGGGCACACAAATTCTACATACTAAAAACATCTATAGCAGATAACATGGCAAATTTTGGCATTTATGTCTTCAGCAGTTTGAATTAATGAGCTGGGAAGACATTTTCTAAGCAACAACTAACCCTTCTTGTTGGAGAGACAGAGGAGTGGGAGGAAGAAACTAAAAATATTCCATGCTGTTCCCATGGGGGGCGGGGGGAGAGCACGGAAGAAAATACTTTTCAATTATACATAAATAAATACATAATTTCAAAACCCTGACCCAAGGTAACCTCTTATACCAGGATAAATAAATGACTCTGTAATTGTTAGCATGGCAACATGGAAAACACAAACCAAGTAGAACAGACAATGTGGAAGAACTTATCTCCTCTTATGTCTGCTACAATGTGGTCTTTTAGATATCATGATTCCAAGCAGTACTAATGGTATATAATCTGAATTGTGCATGCATTTTTGCCTCCTTGACCCTAAACTTATAATTTAAACCATTACAAGTGTGACTTTAAGAAAAAAAATTATTAAGAGAAGGAGTCTCTCACATTATTAAGCCTATAATATTATTTCTTCAAGTATATACTTTGGGGTACTTGCTATAGAAGAGAAATATCAAGGAAAAAACATGAAGAAACAAATATAAGAACTTAACGATAAACCATAAAAAATGGGCAATGATTCTTCTCAAGTAGGCTGACCTACCTAAGAAATAATAGTGCAACATTGACATATTAATACTTACATGAGACGAGGGGAAAAAAGCCTAAATTCGTTATATGGAACTATAAAAGAATGAGATGGTGTCTTACATGAATCTCAAGTTTTATGCTCCCAGTGAGAACACATTCTTTGCATTTAATGGTGTAGAAGGAAATGTATATCATTTTAGGCTTTACTTACACTGTATTAATGATGTTGGCCAAATTTGGGAGCTCTTGCTTCAGCCTATGACACCATTAACAGGTACCATTAATCAAACTGCTCTTTGACACTGAAAAGACCCAAGTACACCACTATTGAAGAAATGTGTGCATTTGCTGCATTAGTGACACTCTTGCTGCATTTTGTCATTTTCCATTACTGTGTTTGTCATAGCCCAGAGTTTCTCAATTTACTGCTCTAAAGCCTACTTGGATTTATAACAAAGTAATTTTTGAAGCCATGTGCCTGTCTTCCATACCTAGACTAAAGATACTGAAATGACCCAATGTCAACAACAAGCTAACAAATCATCCGAAACATCTGAGCATGAAGTAATTTTGTTAACAGAAAAAGGAACAGATGCTGGTGGGAAAAAAGCAAGTTAACTCCACATTTCCCGGCATTTTCCAAACATCCAGCTGAAGGAATGTCGTGGTTTGCAAAGGGCAACATCCTCCCACTGTGACTTACCAGTGTTATGAGATTTCCAGAGAGCCCTAGGCCAACTGAAAGCAAGTCTATTTTCAGAGAATTCATTTGAGAAATTCCACATTTCAGACTGTTTCACCAGCAGCCTTCAGAGCTAAGGAAGTCATGCAGTCTTTCAGACAAAAAGCAACCATGGATCCCAGGCACTGGGAGGGAACCAAATAACATCTGCTACAGCCTATTTCAAGCAGTTGGCCTCACAGCAGTAATAGAGGACAGTATACAGTAGAGTGCATAGAGCCTTAGTGTTGCCCCTTTTCTTTATAGGGCCATTCAGCTGCTTTCCTAGTTTGATTCATGGTGAGTTCAGGGAACCACAAAACAATTCCGGATGGAAGGTCACTTGGGACCGTCTCAGAGCTAATTTCAAAGTTAGATCAGGTTGTTCAGGTCATTGTCAAGGTTTGAATATTGAGTCAAATTAAAATGTTGACTAAAGAGCTGAACTTCTGCCACAAGCTTCTAAAGTGTCGGTAGGAAAAGAAACAACTTTCCAATGCACCTCCAGATGGACTTAAGATAAAGTCTAATTCTCCATCTCCAGCGTGGCTTTGCTGGCCTGCTCATCAGGCATACTCATCATTTAGCCAGCAATACCCTCACACTAAGCACTCAGCCTCCTACTGTCTACCAACTGCTTTTACTTTTAGGCTGTTGCATGTGCTGTTGCATGTGTTACCGTGCATTTTTCAGACTTACAGGGAAGAGAGAGTAGAAGCACCTACCCCCACACCCACAGCCACTCCCCCTCAACACTTCATGTTATCTGGGAGAAAAACTTTCATCAGTCACATCCAAGCCTCATCAAACTGGCACTCATTACAAATGGCTTCTCAAATATCGCAGCAAACCATCTTGTGTGTTCCCGTCTGCTGCTCCCCAATACAGCATATGAAATAACAACTCTAAAGAAGTGAACTCATAAGGGACACTTTAAATGCTCCTTAAAGCTATAACTCCATAACCAAAACAGTTTAATATTCCAAATCAATAACAGACCCTAAGAGTATTTCAAAGAGGAAAAAATACTGCAAGAAGGTAGAATTGAAAACAATACAACTTCAAACCACCCACTTAATTTCTTATGAGACAACCACGCGCTTGGAACTCTTCATACAGAAAGGATGAACCCCAAAGGCTTTCATAGCTGAGATCAGACAATACAAAACCAAAAACCCACACTCAGACAATACAATGGTGTGATCTTCATCTGGCATATTATATCACTAAATGAGACCAGATGAAGATCCATTTTCTCTCTTCTTTAGGGAATATCTGTCTTCCTCTGAATATCTCAGAACTGGTTGAATGGCAGATCCCAGAGGCTCATGATCAGTGGCACAGGACCTAGTTGGAGCCCTGTCACTAGGTCCCTCCAAGGTTCAATACTGGGTCCAGTATCATTTAACTCGTTCATCAATGACTTGCATCAAGGGGCAGAGGCCTCCTCAGCAAGTTCGATGATGACACAAAGCTGGGAGGAGTGGCCGATACCCCAGAGGGCTGTGCAGTCCTTCAAAAGTTCTTTGACAGGCTGGACAGGTGGACAGAGAAGAACTGTTTGAAATTCAACAAAGGCAAGTGCAGGGTCCTATAACTGGGGGAGAATAACCTGCTGTACCAGCACAGTCTGGGAGCTGACCTGCTGGAAAGCAGTTCTGCAGAGAAGGACCTGGGGGTCCTGGTGGACAACAAGATGTCGATGAACCAATAGGGTGTCCTGGAGCCAAGGAAGCCAACGGGATCCTGGGGTGCATCAGGAAGAGCATTGCCAGCAAATCAAGAGACGTTGATGAAGCCCCCTCTCAGCCACAAGTATTTGAAGAGAGGGTGCCAAGAGGACGGATCAAGGCTCTTCTTGGTGGTGCCAAACAGGACAAGAGGCAAAAGGCAGAAATTGATGCAGAGGAAGTTCTGCCTGAATACAAGAACTTCATTACTGTGCAGGTGACCATGCACTGGAACAGATTGCCCAGAAAGGTTGTGGAGTCTCCTTCACAAGATATTCAAGAATGCTCTGGATGCAATCCTGTGCCATGTGCTCTAGGAATGACCCTGTTTGAGCAGTGAGGTTGCAGCAGATGACCCCACCAGTAGCCCCTTACCAATTCTGTGATTCTGTGGTCTCCCTGTATATCCCCTACTCTAAAGCAGAAACCTAAAGAAAAGAACTCCTATCTAAATACAATACTTAAACATCCCTGGTAGGCTAAGGTAATTGTATCAAAAGTTACAAAAGCAGCTTAGATCCCTCCAGCAGATTATGGATATATTTATCTATATTATACACATTATCAAATTTTATATTTATAGTTTTAACAGGAGGATGAATCCAAAGTATAGGGTAAATTGCACTGTCTGGAAGCTGGAAAACTTCAAGTTTCAAGTAGGATTTAAGCCATAATACAGCCTGGGTTGGATTGGAAATTTTGCTCTACAAGAGTCTGAAGGCAGGCATGGGCATGGGGATGGAGGACAGAAGTATCTTGCTCTCCATCCAGCTGCACAATATCAAGCTATACTTTTTACGGTGACATCTTGCTGACAATGCAAACCTCAAGGGCAAAACTCAAAGAGAGACTCTCAAAGAAAGAAAAAAACAAAACAGGTCATGTAGACATTAGCTTCAGTAATGTTAGACAGCCAGCATGGGACCAAAGTGGGAGTTTGTGAAAATGAGCTGCAAATGGTATAAAAAGATGGTGGTAAAACTACTAAAAGTTAGTCTGACAAATGCTAGGACTCTCCAGAGTATTCTGAAGCCTGTGAGGATGGAGCACTCATTTTAGAAAATGGGTACTGAATATAAGGTAATGCTGCTTCTTTGTGGGAGAGATGTAAATCTTCTCCAGAAGGGCATCTGGGCCTAGGGCACCCTTCACTGCAGCCTCAGTGGTTTCAGCACTGGCCTGTGACCTCAGTCGAAAGTGCTTGGACTCCTTGTGTGATGTAATGTGTAGTGCACAAAAGTGCCTTCTACTCCATCCTTGCTGCTCCTTGCAGTGAGCTCACCCAAGCCCAAAGATTTTCCCAAGAACAACTTAGAAGACAGATAAGTCCAGTAAAGAAAATGAATGAACAGCACTTGAACTGAAAATATATTCAGATCTTTAAGACTGTACCTTAAAAAAATGAACAGGAAAAGTGGGAAAGGGGGAAAAAAAAAGGGGAAAGGAAAAAAGAAGGGGAAAAGGAAAAAAGAAAAGGAATGTTGTACGCAGCCAATGCACATGTAAATAGTGCAGGTAAAATGTATGAGAGGATGGCATGGCCAGAACATTTCCAAAAAGTTTCCTAACATTGCCACTCTTTTATTCAGGTAGAGAGAAATGCATTTATGTATAAACATAACAATGACAAAGTCTTTGTAGTTATACAATAATTTAAATCAAACACTTTTGGGAACAGGGAGTTTCCTGACTCCTACTTGCATATTCAGTTTGCTAGTTCTTTTATTCATCAGGTAGATCAAAAATATAATTTAAAGATATTTAAAAAAACAACTGCAGATCATGGCATCATAAGGAAATTCATTTCTCTTCTGCCTATTGACTGCTACAGACTATGGTTCAGATAAATTTTGTTCAGCATTTTTATATCTTATTTTGCTATTGTGGAGAAGCTTTTCTCTAGATCTCTTTCCCATAATAGAAAAAGGAGAATAAATTTAAGGATTATAAGCATGTACTCTTTTTCAGATTCTGTAAATGCCTAGTTCCACAAAGTTTCAGTGTGCTGCTTATTACTTCAGTACTTGAGTTTGAATAATTTCACTTGAGTAGATAAAGCACAGTCAACTCAAAGAAGCTATTCTATGGTACAAAATCCCAAGAGTGCAAAATAACACTAAAATATCTAAGAGATGTCAATACAGTTATTAGGATTGAGGTGTTTGTTGGGTTTATTTGTTCGATTGGAAAGAAAGTGGAGGATACAGTTAGTCCAGTCTGACTGTACTTTGGAAAGAGATTTGCTACCAATTTTTTTCCTCAAAGAAAGACAGGGGTAAAAAAACCCAAACCTCATAACTTGCTTAACTTTGCAAAATGTGTGTGCTTGCTACTAAAGTCTGCTCAACTGAAGGCTACAAATTAGTCTCTGGAGGCCAGAAAGGCCATAAAAAGAAAACAACTTGACTTGCTTTCCAATAGCAATAAGTCTAACAGCTTGTAGGATTGTTCAGAAGGCAATAAGCTATTGCCCGCACAATGAGGCCTCATTCTTAGAAACACAGACTGCATCCAAAGCAGTGTGTACTGAAACAGTGGAATACCTGCATTTTCTACCCTCTTGAGGATCCCAATAGAAGCTCACTTATGGATTAAGTAACTTTTTCTCTCCATATCATTATTTGATCAGTAGTTAATGAGATTATGTACATTAGTATCATCTTCTGGTAAAACAGCACTGAAAAACACTGGTTTTCTGAATTTTGACATCTGAAATTAACAAATAAATACATCTGAAAGCTTGATCTAGTGCTTGATCTAATTCCTGCAAAACTTATATCTGGTAGGAAATCTAGAGATAATTTTACAGAAAAGAATTATAGAAGTGGATTTATGTTTTATGAAAATCTAAATTTCAGCTTATGGTGAAGCTTATAAAGGCTATTCTAAACAAAACTGGAATAAAGTACCTGAACTAAGGGAGGATGTCATAACTGGTATTGTCTACACATGGCTTTACTTAGTATTCAATATCAGGGGAAGTTCATACTACAGAGGAAGAGGCAATCTAAAACATTGTTCTGGGTAGAAGGTCAGGGTCCCACCAGAGGTGACTAATGATTGTTCTGATACAAGTTAAGACAACTGCACCTCTCATTGTCCACCCTGATAATACTGATTAATGGTAAGGTAGAGAACAGCTGAGATTGAGAACACATTAGTGTTTTCCAACAGAGCAGCTTTTATTCCTTGCAAGTAGCTACCCCACAAATCAGAGGGAAGCATTTACTACAGCTGGTAGCTAAAGCTCCTACTGTTTCAGATAGGAACCCAGAATGGCCAAAAGTGACCAAAGCAGACATGCTGTATAATACTGTGTGAATGCTCCTGTGTAGATATCACCCACAACCATGAAATCTCAGTCCAGAACTAAACCTTCTCTGAGTACTGAGGACTGCTGACTGGCAAGTTGTACCCCTGGCATATCTTTCAATGCCCAGACATACCTGCCTTCCCTCATTTCTTCAGAAAGGCTTGGTATCAGAAACAGGTAGAATGGAATGAGTTTTTTAATACAATAGTGATTTTCTGCTAACATATTGGAATCAGGTACCATAGAAGATAATATCTAAAGTCTATCTGCCAAGATAAATGTGTGTCTACAGGAATGACTGATCTTCATTTTTGCAAGTGACATTTGGCAGCCCACTAATGTCGCCACCTTCAGAGCAAATCAGGAAGCTCTGACTTTCCATTACTTTTAAGCTAGGAAAGGCACCTGAGATTAATGATTGTGAACAACTGTCTCAATCTGCACTTCTTGACCTGCTAGTTCATAGTGTTTTCAGTTGCCACATTACAAAACATAAAGCCCATGCTTCCCAGGAAACTCAAAGAACGCAACTTCAGCAAGACAGAGCTCTCTGGAGTCTTGTCCTGGATAGCTGGTAGTGTTCTGCAAAGTGAGAAATTGGACCCTTTGTGGCTAAAATTAGACTACAAATTCTTCAGGGAAAAGGCAGCTTTGCTTTAAATTGCAGCCTGGAATAAGCTTCTTTTTCACTGTAAAACACTGATGATAGGTGGATTAGGTAGTAGGCTAGAGTGAAATGTCACACCGATCATCTGAGTGCCTGTGAGGGAAACAATGAATAACATTGGAAAGTTAAGGTTTCAAGTAATTGAAAGTATCTACAATGTAATGAATAGGCATCTGGCAATGGTATCCCGTTTCAGTTAGCACATGCTTTTGGATAGCTGGAGTTTCTCTAAGTGAGGTTGCACTATAAATATATTATAAAGATTTTCCAACACGCAGCTTCTTTAACTCTGGAGGTCCTTAAGATTCTTATATCAAATCCACTGTTTTAGGAAGAGGGGAAAAAAACCCAAACCAACAACAACAACAATACTCCCAGTGTAATGAGTGAATTCAACTAACATATTAAATACATTAAAGCACAAATCTTCCTGCCAAGGCACTCTGGTCTGGGAGGTGGAATGTGGGGTTCTCTAAGACAGCTACAAACAGATCCTCTCCCACCAGAGCTGAAAAACCCAGCTGAGCTGGCCAGCAAAAACGTAAAGCTGACATTAATCACAGCAGCCTGCACCTTCCCTCCACTCCCAAGGTCTGTGTACCAGCAGGGAAAAAGAATGGAGAGAGCACTAAAGACAACTGAGCCTAGACTGCTCTTACACACTTCCTGAGTTATTGCTAGCTCAGAGGCACTAATTAATTGATTTCTATTAACTTCCCTGTACGAAGTCAAAGAACAAACAAACAAAACCCCTAAATTCAAAACACCCATCTGGCTGGTCTGGTTTTCTTTAATTAGATGGTAAGAAACCTCATTGCCTCCACCTCAAGGAAAAAAAGGCAGCAAACACAGCCTCAGAAGGACCACGAGCAGGGGTTTAATCTGCTGTGTTCAATATTGGAATCTAAACTTCCTCTTTCACCTTCTGTTATGCAAACTTATGTATAGAGACTGATGCTCTCACAGCATGACTTGCACACTTGGAAAACAAAATTAACCAACAAACCCACCACACCTTTTTTTGCCCTAACATTAATGGCTAATAAATACATGCTATTAGAGCCACCTTTGTTTCCAACTGTTTGTTTCCTAGAGTAGCAAAACTTTTCCACCACACCATTACTGCAGAAGTTCCTCCTTCAGAAGTTTCACAACAGTGATACAACTTGGCAATTCATTTGGCCATCATTCTGAACCACCAAGTTTTAAAACATCACTATTATCGTGTACTTTTCAGATATTTGAAGACATCCTGACAGACTTCAGCAATACTTTTACTATTCGAAGCAGCCTAAAAAAGTTTTTAAAAATTCCTTAAAATGTTTTCATGATAACTTTTCCTTCAGCTTGAAAATAAAACCCCAAACCAAACAACAAAATAAACAAACCCCCCACAAAAAATAAAGCAAAATAAAACCCCAAACATGTAAAAAATTAAAAATGGGACAATGCACAATTTTAAGACATTAACTTTTTTTTTTCATAAATCACAAGCATACACTACTTATAAGAAAATTGTGCCAAATCCATGCTGATAAAAATCTTTACATCACTTAAGCATGTTCTTGAGTAAACAGTAAATAAACACACAGGTCAAATCAAGATGCAATTATGGACATGCACACAGAATTTATTGGTGAGCTACTCCAATCAGGACAAGAGTAGTACCTTCTTTTTGCTGCAGTAAATCTGCCATTTCTTCTCTGGAGGGAGTGCAAACATAGCCTCTCTGTTCTTGTCTGTGAGATCCAATTCATCCTGGAGATTAAGAAAAAGAAAAACAGAAAAAGAAACAGTCAACAGCTGGATTGGTAACTGTCAGGAACCTCGAGTTCTCCCTGGCAAAGCAGAACCTATGAAGAGAGGCAGCCAGAACAACTCCCATTTCAAACTTCCATTACTAATGATCAGTCAAGAATGGGAAATATCACATGAAAGTCATGAAGTGAGAAACTCAAAGCACTGGATTATGTGACACAGACATTCATTATGACACTTAAAGAAAGGCTAAAAATTTTATACACTTTTTTCCTGGCTGGCAGTACTAATTTGCTCTTCAACAGGAAAACATTTAAATTACTGCATCTTTTAAGCAAAGGTCATGAGACAGTTGTCTAGCAGCAGTAATGCCACCAGTAACCTACAAGTTGAAATGTTCTTCCAGATGTTTGTCCTCTGAAACACATGGTCCCTATTAAAAGACAAACATCATTTCAACATAAAGGACACCTCTCCCCACAGTGTCACATCAGGCTGATCAGAGCAATAAATTCAGTCTCTGTTAAGAAAAGCAAGTTCATTAGAAGATACCCTCTTAAGAGTTGAGCCAACCTTACATTAATAAAATGAAAGATAATGCTGTGATCTAGAACTGACTCCCAACTCCACCAAGAGCACCCTCTGGATACGCCATCAAATTCCCCAGCTTCAGTTTCTCCTCTGTAAAAGGTGGATAAAAATCTCTATTCCTATACAACATGTCTTTAAAACCATGAAAGAGATATTGCTGCTCCCTCTGTGTTTATGCAGCACTGACCAGAACAGGGCTGCAATCACAGCTACTGGTTTCAGGTACTTATAATGGAATTAAACAAAAAAGAGTGGTGTTCAGAGCAAACAGCCTGCATGAGTAGAGACAGATGAAGATGTATAAATGAGAGTTTCATCAATATAAAGAAAATCTTCCAATAATATTTCACTAAATCAATTTTGGCAGGGTTTTGGTTCCCCTCCCCCATATATTCGAAATGTTTGGAGAAGGAAGAGCCCAGGGGTCCAACATCAAATGACACTGCAGCACAAAATCGCTGCACACGCAGATTCTGGCACCCACACTAACCTTGTCCAAGCAGAGACAATACCTCTTTAACTCAGCCCAACAATGGCTCATTTGGAAAGCGTTCAGGGCTGGGAAACTTGTGAAAACAGTGAGTAAAATTGCACACTGAGCCTGGTAGCGGCTGCTGACAGATTTAAAAGCCCACAGAGATTTAAGCTGCAAAAAGGTACAAAAGAAATGCAAACAGTAACAGGGCGAGGTCAGTGCCAGCAGCCCAAGGTAGAAGAAGCTAGAGGGTTATTTTAAACAAGAAAAAGTTTAAATGGAAAAAAAAAAGTAGCTGTGCAAAAAGAGTGCAAACCATGTGGAAATGTTTAGGGTGAGTTTCCAAACAAGGGGGCAGCCAAGCAAGGCAAGGAGTTTTATCCCTGCTATACACAATTAGTAAGCTCAGGCCAGGATCACATTCTTGGGGGGAGAGGGAGAGTAAAACGACATGTAAGGCCTTAAGACAAGCAAAGGAATGCTGTTGGAGGTCAAGCACGCGGGAGGAAAAGGAGGGCCAAACAGGGAATCAGAAACGCCAGGTTTAGAAGAAGCACCAAAGAGGCCAGAAACATATCTGAAATGAGCTAGCTGGGCTCAGCTAAAGTCTTTGAAAAAATTATGATTTTATTGAACTGCTTACAGATCTTAACATTTTTTTTTTTCCCTTAAATACAGCGCAGCTAACTTGATTGTCTAATCCATTGGATTCTTTTCTGGAGTGCTCTTTCTGCTTCTGGTGGCAGGTCAGACAAGCAGCAGAAGCTCTTAACAGAAGCTGTGCACAAAAATGAATGATGTACTCAAACAATATAGTTAAAGACAATTATTTCATCGAAGGAATGCTCCTATTGACTATAACCACTCAGAGGGCAGGATTCTGACACTGCAGCTTCTGGACACTGCCTTGGACACTGGCAGTATCACGGGCATGAAGAACAATCTGTCTTCAATGGGACAATGAGAATATGCAACTTCCAGTCATGAAGTTTAGCATTCTGATACCATGACACGCTTCTCAGGACAGAGGCCGAGAAAATTACTTTGAAAGGATGGAAAATCCAGTGGGGAAAAAAAAAAATGCATCTACACAGTACTTTATTGTGACTCAGGAGGGTAGATTAGGTCAAAGGAAGTTTAGAAGCCATCACATTAGATCAGGCAACATAGTAACAAGGAAACTGCTCACGTATGGTAAGCAAAAGCATATTACCAGAGGCAGACCCAAACACATCTGACTGGAAAATAGCACATGGAGGGAAGATGGCTTACCCTTAATTTTTAAAGTTAGTGTTTGTCTTTGTTAAGAGGTAAAATGCTGGGTTCTAACCTCCAGGTCAGATGGACAGGTAGCAAGCATGAATATTCAGCAGCGAAAGAAATACCTTCTCCAGAAGGCAAAGCAGCAGTCAAGCTCTTCAACTCCTTTTCCTGAAATTAGTCTTGAGCAAGTGTGCTCCTTCACTGAGAGGAAGAAAGGAGTGGGAAGAACTGAAGAGGCCTACACACCCCACCACCATCAATCAAATCCTACCCTATAAAAAATCCCAAGAAATCCCTGCAAAATACAGGAGACATGAAGCCTTCTTCTGGAACCCTCCAAATCATTTTACTTCTCCCATCCCTTTGCTCTTCCTATAAAAGATGAACAAAAGACCACTGTGACTGCACAGGAAAACCCTGGATCTAGCTAAGAAGACCCTAGATTAGGCAGACCATTTTTTTTTCTGACTCAGGATCCTAACAGATGGCACATAAGGAAACTTGCCGCTTGGACGAAAGCAGAAGGAACAACAGAAAGAATTAATTTCAGAAGGACTGATCCATGAACAGAACATTCTGGCCCAACAAGAGGCAGATCTGTCCGTATATAGAGATTCAGACCTTAGACTTAGTTCAGTGACAGCAAGCAGCTATTGAAGGACAAAGGAATTGCCAAGTTTGGCAGGAAAGGTGAAGAACTACAAACTGAATGCAGCCATCAAGGCTGGAGTTGGAGCCAGACCAGGAAAGCCAACATGACCAAATGCCCTGGGTGCAAATGTAAAGGGCAAGAAAAAGGTCTGGACAGAACAAAGCAGGGAGAACTCCCTCCTCCATCACCTGTTCCAGTTTCTCAACAGAAATGTAATAACTCTTCTGTGCCTTGGAAAGGTGGCTCGGTTCCATCAATTCATGCCAGCTTGACCCTGCACAATGGAGCTCAGCCTCCTGGCTCTTAAAAACACTCGAAGGTGGAAGTGTTCTCATGAAACACAGATTAAAAGGGTATTTGCCAGGCTGGGCCGAGGGAGATGTAAAGTATCCCCAGTTAATATTCCTTACATTTCTCTCCTTTATCTCTTTCCTATTTTATATACTGAGAGTTAATTCAGTTAATTTCACTTTCATGTGGACATTTTTTTTTACTTACACAGATTGAATTTCAATGATAAAACATTTCAAATGTACTGGAGCTGGATTTGAGGTTCAAATACTTCCAGTCCAGTTCTTAGGCCAAAAGGGGAGATGGCCTTCATTCAAAATGGCTACAACCCAAGGAAATAGGAGACAGAAAGAAAGAAAGGAAACAAGAAGGCAGAATGAGTAGGAAACATAAAACCAGTATTTTGTGGGATTTAAAACCACATTATGTCCCTTTTTTGGGGGAACATTTATCAAAGCATGAAAGCTGGATTTGATGCTGGGCAGCCATCAGCTCAATAATGATATCACTCGAACCTCTAGAAAAGCTGAACAGAAAGGCATTTCTGTATGTATGTATGAAAGGCATTTCTGTATATATGACTGGGCAGTACCTTTCTGGGTGACACAAAGTTAAATAAATAAAGAGAAAAAGTAAGATTTTGGGATGTAGAAGAGTGGTTCACTTGGAGAGAGACCCACTAAAGGAGAAACTTTAACAAATACCAACATGCCTGCCTCTCTAAAGGAGAAACCTCAAGGCCTTAAGTACACAGAGAATCCCAACTTCTGTTATCCAGCATCTCTTGACTTAAAGTCAGAGTGTTGGAGACCAAGAGCTCCAAATTTGGTCTTCCAGGGATATTTGGACACTCGTGGGAGGATTCCATTCTACTTGTCCCAGGTCCACTGGCTGCTGGACTTACTGGTCTTTGGGGAGTTTCACACTGACTTAAGGTTAGACAGCTGCTTTGTTTTGTAAAAGGCAAAATCCAACAAACCAACCCTAACAAGCTGGTTGGGTTGGTTTTTTTTGGGAGGTTGGGGTTTTCTTCTGGCTGTTGTTTTGTTTTGTTTTCATAAACATATGAATCATGCATAGCATTTCCAGCATTATGAAACACAGAATTCTGACATGATATGTTTACTGCAGGCAATAATTTGATTAATATGGGCATAACAAATATGTTGCCAGAAAGGGGATTTTGTTTATTTTCTTATGTTTAGTTGGATAACTGTCTTATTTTATCAATTTCTTATAATTTCAGCTACAGAGTTGAGTTACACTTTTAATTTTTACTTGTAGGTCACAGTTGCTCTTACTTAAAATACTATTGAAAGCATATCCTTCCCATAAGCATCCACCCCAGGCCTGTGTTTCACATTTAATGGCTTTTTTATGACTGAGAGATGGTAATGACATATAAAAGCATATTCTGACTTTTTAAAAGTTTATTTCTGCCTACAAACATATTCAGGCAATTGTTAAAGAATTATCAAAAAATGAAATGCATTTACCATCCTCAAAGGATGATGAAATCAATCTTACTTTTCACCAGAGAATCCAACACTAAGACATAATACATAGGTAAATAGGATTCAACACTTCTGCTGTTTGGAGATGTCTATTTTGACTGTCTGATTACAGCTCTGTTGCACTGGTTGGTTCTTTAACAGCAATGGGTACTCAAGCAAAAGAACAGCCAGGTCTTGGCATGAACAGGCTCCATGAGAACCAAATCTTCAGATGGCACAAAGTGGCAAAGCTCCACAAGAAGTTTAAACTCTACTTTCCCTTGTTAAACTCCAAATGGAAACTGAAGAATTTCCAGAACAGATGAAAGCAGCAGTTATCTGACCTGTGACCAGCACCAAAAGTTTCAGAGGGTTGTGCAAAGCCCTGCAAAAGTACAAAACCACAGAGCAAACTCCGTAGATGGTCAAACACTTCCAAACTCCCTGCCTCAAAAAACAAGCTGATTCTGTGATACATCTGAGTTAATGTCCCTTTCAAGATAGCAATGGTATTTGCAAATACTTTTTTCACAGCTGTGAAGTTTTTCTTTTGCTCAATCAAACCAGCATTATCTTAATGGTTCTTCATGAGTCTCCAATAGGGAAAACAGAGAAGGTAGGAATTATATCTGGATGCCTTTACACACTCTAGAAAAAGCTCCACAATTTGAAGACTTTTTATTTTAATAACTTGCTTGCACACTCACCTCAAAAATTTAGGTTCCAAGGGTACAATCATTTTTATGTTATACCTTGCACTGCACGAATTTTAGTTAAATGCACCACTCCTATCTTGCTTCCTGCTCATATCCCCATTCCTTCTTTTTTTCCTTTCTCTTGAACACACCTACCTTTTCTTTTCCCCCTCGCTAATCATTTTCTCATTCCCCTTGACCCTTTTCACCTGTCATGTACAAATGCACTCTCCCTCATCCACCTCATCAATCATTCTCTCTGAGTCTCTAAACAGCATCGAATCCACTCAAGTTAGAGAATGAGGTATAATACACTGCTGCCAGTACAATAAATTCCCTGTACATTATGATACCTGTGCTTCAGGTTCCCCAAGGTGATTTATAGAGATGTCTGTCACCAAGTCCCCAAAAAGGCCACATTCCAGTTCCACTGATGCTCCCGAGTGGCACAGCACTGCTGACAGCCTCATGCTCTGGATGAATTTATTTAAATCTTGTACAAGTAAACGGTGACTATGACACACCATGGGGTCCCATCCAGCAGCTATTGGCAGGCCCCAGAGAAGGTTCATATTCATGTGTAATGACTTACAGGGAATAAGTGGTGGGTTAACCAGTGCTGAAGTACAACTCAAGCCACTTGACATGCCTGGGACTTTAGAGGAAGAGGAAGCAGTGGAAAGAGATCAGGGAGAATGCTGTCAGCAGTGCACTACAAGCTTTTGCAAAAGAGAATCCTGTCCAGCATAACTATTACAGCTTCAAAAAGTGAACTGAGTAGGACCACATTGCTAACACATGGCTTATATTGCATGAAAGGTACGCTTTTACATTAGCAACAGCCCCAAAAACATTTTTGTTTCAGTTCATGCTGCCTATGCCAGGTCTTGGTGCTGAATAATGAGCAGGTTAGTCTGGTGGCTCACATGCAAGTTTGTCACCAGGGAGGGAAGTCAGGGAGGAGCAGAGATACTCTCATCATAAATACAGAGGCAGTTGCCCAAAAAGCTGATTCAGAGATAACTGCAGAACCCCGAAATAATCTTCTTCAAATCTCAGTCTCTAAGCGAAGAGCTTCAGATAGAAAAGATAAACCTTCCCTATTTAATCACTGTGTCCACCTCCAGGGGACAGTATTGGATTGTTCCCCTACAATTTTCCTTCCATTGCTTTGTTCATTCCAGCTCACTAGCCTGACCTGTAAGAGGTAGCCTGCTGGAAGAGTGTGCATTTCCAGTACTGAGGAGGTCGATGAGGCATTCTAAAAGACTGCCCATCTGAACTGTCAGTGGATGAGATTCATTAGACTGCACAAACTGCCTACACTATTGTACAAACTGGAGCAATGAGCAGTTCAAAAGTCTTTAATCAGTCAACAGCACTACCACCTAACACAGCTCCAGATGGACACTGGTTACAAGTTTCCACTTGGGCACCTGGTACATGTGCTGAGTCCACTGATAACCCACAAAGAAAAGGCGAAACAACCCAAAACCAAATCAGTCCTGCCCCTCTTTCATCTCGTGCTAACCCTTGGAATTGAAAGCATCAGCCTCTGTAAAAAACATAGAAACAGCACACAGTGGCAAGCATGGGAGTAACATTTTGATCAGTTTTACAGGCTATAAGAATTAGATGGATCACAGCAAAATATCATTGAGTTTCCAGGTATTTGCATTCACATAGTATGTGTGTATGTCACTCCCACATTACATACACAAGATATATCATATACCATATATAACATCTACCCATACCCACAATGTTTTATCATTACATTTGTGCACTATGAAACCAATGTGCACACATGAGTGGCTAACACCGCCTGTTGGCATAGGAAGCAATGTTTACATTCCAGCTATTGCCATAGATATGACTGTAAAGCAGAGAAGCAGATAAACAAAAGGCTGAGATTCCCATTACACTCTTTTTTTCCTCCTTGCTTTTTCAAAAAGTTGCAGCTTTAAAACCCCTTCAGTTCTAAGGTCCCAAATCTCTTGATCCTCAGTCATAACAGTACAAGACAGAAAGCACCTGATGTTTACATACTGGAAAATGTGTTTTTACTCTACCCTGCCAACACAGAAGTTACTCATTCTTAAGGCTTAGCAGCAGAGTAAGACTTTCATGCGTCAAGGGCACTGCTTTTTTGATAGAGAAATTTATCTCACAGAAAGTCAACTAACAGGCCCCCTCTCTTATCCCCAAACACAAACCTAATTATACTGGTTCTTTTTTCACTTCTTAATCATTGGTTAACTGCTTCCTTGTTTCCTGGGGAAGAGCTAAATCCTGTCCCTCTCCTACTCCTCAAAGCTTTCTGTGACTTGACAGCACACAAGTATACACAACCTGCAAGGTGTATTTTGGCAATCCCCTCTCAGAGGTCATTAGAAACAGCACCTGCTGTTCATCTCTCTATCCTTCACATGCAAAACACGTGCACGGGACAACAATTGCTGGGCCAAATAGAAAGACTGAGGAAAAGCAGTACCTGTTTATGCAATAATACACACAGATGTTTAGAGAGAGAAAGAGATCAAGGGTTAGACATGCACTTTCACATGCAGGGCTACAATACAGGTAGAGCAAGAGGGACATTCCATGGATATGGGTGGGCATATGAGGACAATAATGCAAACAGCTGACTATCATCACAGCTTCTTCTGTTAAGGTGGGCTGCATGTCCATGTCAGTGAATTGAAATGAGCCCAGCGAGAGGGACAGGGATGAAAACTGAATAGTCAGGCTCATGTCTAATCTAAATCCCTGCTGCTACAATTTAAGCCTATTACTTCCGGCCCTATCAACTACTAACATGGGGAGTAGATTTTTTTCCTTCCTCTTGATAACAGTTTTTCAGCCTATTAAGGGCTGTTGTAATGCCCCTACACAGTCTTCTTTCTTGAGGCTAAACAAACCCAGCTCTTTGCTCTTTCAGTCTTTTTAGAGGCCATGTCCAGCACTTCTGGCCTCTCCTCAGTCAAAGAACATCTTTCTTGATTTGCACTCTTCAAAAGCAGGGACAGCGTTCCAGCTGAGACCTTACCAATGCTGACTGCAAAGATTACTTCAAGCATCTTCCAGACTGCATTTCTCGTTACATATTCCACGTAGTCAATTACTTTTTTCTTTTTTTTTTTTAAGTAAAAAACCTCAAAACCTGAATGACTTTTGTTCACTCTTGATCCACTATAATCCCTAGTTTCTTCTCTGTAGAAGTGTACCTGACTGCTTTCCATCCTGAGTTACCAGACTTGCTATTAAAAAAAGGAGTTTTAACTGTCCCCACTGAATCACATCCTTTTTCACACAATTTCTCTATCTTATGTGCCTAGTGACACACTCTAGAGAGATGTGCCGTTTACCGGGGACTCATATTTGGGATGTCACTGAGAGACTACCAAACCTTGTACAGTCCACTGACTATTATCGACTGCTGTTGTTTCAAGTGGGCACCAGTGATACAGCCAGCAGCAGTCTGAGACGTCAAGAAAGCTAGTTAGTATATGAGGACTGCCTCCTCCAAGCTCAGGAACAAAGCATCCCAACAAAGAGTACGTCAGGCAAAAAAGCCAGGAGACCTACACGGATGGACAAGAATGTCCTGGACAAACTCAAACACAAAAAAGAAACCTACAGAGGGAAAATAAGGAAAATTAAGTTGGTGACAGTCAACGTGGCCTCACTAAAGACAAATCATGCCTGACTAATTTGTGATTGGGGTTACAGTTCTGATGGATAAGGGGAGAGCAACTGTCAAGACCTACATGGACTTGTGTACAGCATTTCACAATATCCCACGTGACATCCTTTTCTCTAAATGGAGAGATGTGGATTTGACAGACTGACCACATGGTGGATAAGGAAGTCTCTAGATGGTCACACTCAAAGAGTTGTGGTCAATGGCTTGATGTTCAAGCATACACCAGTAATGAGTGATGTTCCTCAGGGGTCAGTGTTGGGACCAGCAGTGTTTAATATCTTTGTCGGTGACATGAATAGTGGGAGTGAGTGCACCCTCAGCAAGTCTGCTGATGACACCAAGCTGTGTGGTGCGGTTGACACGCTGAAGAGGAAAAGCTGCTGTCCAGAGGGACCCGGACGGGCTTGGAAGGTGGGCCTGCATGAACCTCAGGAAGTTCAACAAGGCCAAGATCAATGTCCTGCACGTGGGTGGGGGAAATACAAGCAAAAGCACAGTCTGGGTGCAGAATGGATTGAGATCAGCCCCGAGGAGAAGGGTTGGGGGTGTTCGTTGAGAAGAAGCTCAACATGATCTGGCAACGTGTGCCTGCAGTCCAGAAGGCAAGTCCAGAAGAAGATGATGAAGATGATGAGAGGCTGCAGCACCTCTCCTATGAAGAAAGGCTGGTACATTTGGGATTGTTCATCCTGGAGAAGAAAAGGCTCCAGGAAGACATTACAGCACCTTCTAGTACCTAAAGGGGGTATAAGAGAGCTGAAGAAGGACTTTTTACAAGGGCATAGAGTGATAGGATAAGGGGGAACAGCTTTAAACTGAAAGAGTGTATGTTTAGATTATACGAAAACCTCTTAATTATGAAGGCAGTGAGGCTCTAGAATGTGCTGCACAGTGAAGTTGTGGATATCCCACCCCTGGCAGGGCTCAAGGCCAGGTTGGATGGGGCTCTGAGCAACCTGGTATAGTGGAAGGTGTTCCCTGCTCATGGCAGAAGGGTTGGAACTAGATGATCTTTAAGGTCCTTCCAACATAAACCATTCTATGATTCTGTGATTTTGAGAGTTAATAGATGTGCTCTGTATTTCACCATGCAGTCAATTAAATGAAAATACCAAACAGAACTGAAGCTGTTAAATCTGTGCTTGATACATTTTTTCACTGGACAGGTCTCAAGTCCTCTAGGACAAATACCACATTTACTTCCACATTCTTATTACACACACTGTAGCAAATACCTCTCTCAAACAGAGCTTCTATTATCAGCATATATAACACTAAATAACAATAAAATCTGCTGTTTCAGCACAGTGCCCATTTTCCGCCCCTCATTTCCGTTCCTTCCCCTCTCCTCATTTCCCTCCTCCCTTCCCCCTGCCTGTGCCAGGGTTTGTTTTTCATGCCAAGGTCTTTTAGATGAGACCCTGTATGGGAAGGTACTTGTGGGAAAGGTTATTAGGAAACTGCCATCTGAACTGCTACCTTTCCGGCTTCCCCACCCTCTCCCTCCCTACAAAGTGTCCTCTGTTCTGTTTTAACACTAATGAGTTCAGAGGAGGTTCCTAGGCTAGAGCAATTTACAGTTTGGACTGTGCCAAAGCACACAGGCACACACCTCTCTGATCGCTTCCTGCCCAAACACAGTCCTGCTGGCTCAACCCTCAAAATGTGGGTTGGGGATTGCTGCAGTGTCCCTGTGCCAAAGGCAGGCTGAATTTCCAGGGGCATCAGTGCTACCTACTCGTCTCCTCCCAGCTTTATCCTCTTGTGTGCATCCTATTTGCCATATGCCCCTATGGAGGAAAACAAGGGTAAGTCAGAGCTTGGCTGACCTTTAAATCTCTGATAAAATATTACGTAAAAGGGCAGGAGGAACTGAGAAGTTGGTTAAGAATTTAATGAGCAAAATTAACTTCTTATTGAGCTTTAACTGTGCAGCTCAGACACACATGTTCAAGCTTACACACAGGGTAAACTCAAAGGAACTCAAAAAAAAAAAATCAACAAAATTTCTGGTGTACGTTTAGGTTTACACAGATAAAAGTGAAACCAGAAGTTCTTCTCTTGCTCTCTGAATTAGTATTCCAAATTTGGTAGTGCAAAACAGAAATCAGAATGCCCCTAATTCCATTAAACTGAGCAGACTTAGTCTGGATTTATACCAGTGCAAAATACTGATTAAATTGTCCCTTTTAAATTGTCAGCTATGCTGACTAAAACACTGGCTCATTCTACAATCTACAGCACAGATTTCAGCCACAGAATAGACTGAGAAGCCTATCAGTCCCCTTTTTGCTAGTTATTAACTTCTACTTCAATAAATGGAGAAGATCTGTATTTACAGTCCAGAGCAGCTAGAACTTCATCCTCCTACTGGCTTCTGTTATCTCCTCTGGGTTGAAGGGGAGGGCAATTACACAGTTCTCTTCCTTCATATAAACTATTTCCATAGTTGAACAGTGAATTGAAAGCATGACAGTATATTTGGTTATTCACTCACACCCTGTCCTGTCTCATTGCTCAAATATTCTGATAATCAGAACAGAAACTACTGCACTGACATCAATGGGCTTAAGAAAACACCAGCCAAGATGTCTTTCTCTAAATGTTTCTACTAAAGAAATTACCAGAAACTTTCACAAAAATACAGCAAAAAGAATAAGAGAAGAATGAGCACCTGCCTTGCATCATCTCCAAACAACAAATCATAATTGCATTTACTATCTGGTTAAGCATTTGCAATCGAAAAGCTCTCCCTCATTGTTAATGTAGAAGCCAACAACTTCACACCAACCAACCAACTCATGCAGCTGTTGCTCTTTATCCAAGATGTAATGCTGAAACATAGCCACTAAAGCAATCCCAATGGATTTTCCATGACTCAGGGATCTCCCTGGACACCTTCCAAACTGGGAAACTGCAATCTGCTTTCTCCTTGTAATTTCCTTTGGAGAAATTATTCTTCAAACCTCCACCTAGTAAACCACTGCATAACATTGTTGTGCACACTGCTCTTTTCAAAAGGCGGTTACTGTGGGCAGCCTTTCCCTTTATGTGGTCAAAAAATGATGGGAAACTGCAAAATTAAAAGACATCCTTAAGTCCTTTTAATGTAGAAGTGCATAGAATATACAGACGTTGACGAGGGCCTTTTTGCAAACACCATTGGGTCAACATGTGAAAGAAAGGGAAGTCTGCCCAGGAAGGCAGTAGAGTCTTTCATCAGATCCTCCCTAATAAAAAGATAAGTAGGAAAGAGGAGGCAGTAATAGAGATTTGCTCCCACGTTCTTCAAATACAACACATTTGACACTGGAAAGCTCCTGTACTGCCTGTAACCTACATGTGCTGCATCTTTTCAGCACCTTTTCAATCTGACTACAATTCTGTATTAAAACTGGTTTAAGAAGCATTACTATTCCCTGTTTCTCACAAGGGAAACAAATGCACAAATGCACGAATTTAATTGTGTAAGCTTACAGGAATAGTTAGGAAAAAGATGATGTTCTTGAAAAGTTTTCCTCACAGCAAGCTTACAGACTTTTCATTTACAGAAAACAAGGAAGCTAGCATTAAAAGCTTTGGGTCAGTGCTGTTCCTGTGCCAGGTGGAAGGCATCTGTCTATACTTCTTCAGGATAAAACATCAAACACAGAGCAGCTGTGGAGGCAGTCTGATGTGATGAGTGACCTTCTGACACTTGCTTTCCATGTGCTGCTCCCACCTGGTGCTGAAGGATGAACACAAGGACCTCTCCCGTAAATA
>JAYRBT010000114.1:29342421-29420122 GCA_036023395.1 Myiotriccus ornatus
ACCTTCTGACACTTGCTTTCCATGTGCTGCTCCCACCTGGTGCTGAAGGATGAACACAAGGACCTCTCCCGTAAATAAGGACACCAAAATCTGCCCCTTACGTAGTGTGGAGAAAGGTGCCAGGAAACTGATGACCTGAAAACATTGTACCCTCAAAAGGTGCTACTCCATCCAACCAGCCTGCCTGGTAGCACCTTGTGCTCCCCACTTTGGAGTCTTGCAGACCAGGCAAATGATAAGAAAAGGCTATTTCCCTCCAACGCTGGAAGAGCAATCCCAAATTATCTTAACAGGTCCCCTGAATAATAAACAACCAACTCTGAGTAGTGTTGGAAGACAGAATCCACCTACAGAAGGACACAGAGGTACGACAGAATTATACACCCTTTCCCCACACTATTCTTCAGCTTGTATGATACACTATCTGAGCAATGATTATACCTCATATAAATTGTTACTAGGTGAGCAACTACAGAAAATAATCTGAGCCAACGTATTAAGCAGATGATACTTCATGATTGTTATCTTCTTCTCAGTTCAATTATCTTATTTTTTAACAATTCCTCTTAAACCCCAACTAGACTCTACCTCCCTAGGGATAACTCCTATCCTGCAAAACACTTGCATCCCATCCTCTTTCCCAACTTTTTCTCTTCACTGGAAAATTTCACTGCTTCTCCAGCTTCAGGTGGGAAATTATTATAAATTATATAAATTACTACACATTTTATAAGGTCTTCATCAGCCAGATGGACCTGGCTTTCCCTTTCTTGCTGTCATCAGTCTAAATATCAAAACATACCTCCTGCAAAGTCTCAGATCTGGCTCTTCCTCTATGAGCTGCAGAAGAAACAATCATCTGTCATTCATCCTCCCCCAGTTACCATGCAAGCTAATTCTCTCCAAAAGCACTCCCAAAAGATCATCTTGGTCTAGCATTTGTCCCATATCATACCCATCTTTGCCATCTGTCTTCACAGTCCTTTCAGCACCACAGCTACTTCAATTGTTGTGTCTTTTTCTTCAACACTTTGGAAAACATTGTTCCTACTTATCAAAATCTCCTGTCCAGTTACAATCTGGACAACATGGTCTTTGTCTTTCCTCTGTCATTTCTGACAGGTGTATCTCCAGTTGGCACATTCTCATCCCAAATTACCTTTCTTATCTGATTTATAATAGTCTCCCACCCCTCCTCAGCAGACCAAATCTAGATTCAAATATCCTCTCTAGAAGATGAGGAATGAGGTCCTAATAGATTTTTAAGCCATCACATACAGCTCTGAAAAATGTAGGACACCAATACCGAGAAGTAAAGAAAAGATAGAAATTGCAGAAGGGCAGAAATCATACTCAGAGAACACATTCCAAAGTGCTGGATGCAATAAGACATCCCTATACTAATGCTGCTGACACTATTTCTACTGGACAGGGCCCACTCTGTTACTCTAAGTCAGCAGGCAAAGAGGCTGGAAATATATGAGAATGCTGTTTCAATTCTAAGAGGTGGGTAGGAAATTGTCTACTCTGTATCCATTGAAGTGTACCTGGAAAAGTTCCAGAAAGCTGAAATAAAGATAAATTAATTTGAGCCTTCCAGCTAGCAAGATGACTCCTACTATCAATATCATCTCAATGTTTATCACTTCAGCAGCCTTCAGGCTCAATCCAGAAAGTTGCTGACTCTTTGTTATAGTCATAATGGAACACAAAAACTATTCAAATATTAATTACATCTTACTAATGAAAAAGGCCACAGTAAAGCCATATGTTATTTTTTTTCCTTTTTACATCATGCTACCTAACACTTGCAGCTATGCCAAAACACAACATATTATCAAACCATTTGATAGGGTATTAGAACACATAGACACAAAATTTCTGAACTAAACATACCCACCCTATCCATGACTTAGGGGATAGGATATCATGACAGCTTCCAAGCATTCAACAGATGGAAGACATAAGAATAAGAACTTAGCATTTCCATTCTCTAGTGGCAGATTTGTTCTTTCCCCTCTTTTTGCACCCCAAGCTAGACAACTGTGATCCCAAAAGCTAGTACTTTTCCTCTTTTGCCCTAGATGGACTACATGCATTTCCTCAATCATGGAACATCAGGACTACCCTGTTAAAAACATGTAGTCCTGTGAGTTCTTTCTCAGGTGTTTCACATCTAGTGTAAGTAAATCACACTCAGAACACACTCCAACATTCCCTTCAAGTATTCCAAGCACAACCACAACCTTTCCCACTTTTCAGAAAGGCAGTCAGCATGTTGCTTTGCTTGGGATATTCAGAAGCCAACAATCACCACAGACACAAAAATATCACACAAGCCAAATTTCAGTCAATGGTGAATGATGTAATTCCACTACTGTCTTCAGTGGAACCGAATTGCTTTTCATTGGGTAACTATCGATCCGTAAGTTTTATAGTAAAGCAACAAGACACAAAACCCCATTGTATTCCTGCACAAAAGCCTTAAAACTACAGAGGTACTTTGGTAACACCCCTAGCTTCTTCACAGGCAAAATCTTTCACATAAGACAAGGTCTGGATTTAGATTTGTTTACACAACCCTATTGATTCTCAGACATGGAGTGTGAGACCTGGCTGCCATCGTATGCTCCTTACACAGCATTTGTGTCTCACACATTTGCAGCATAGGGACTGCTCCTTCTCACACAGCTGGTCAGGGAGCTGGGAGCTGCCAACCAGCTGCATCCGCTGGAAAGGAGCCTGGAGTCAGAAAGCGCTGGTGCTGCACTCAGTGCCTTAAGCCTGTCCCTATCATAGCACTCCATATGTAGGTAAGCACCTGAAAGGGGAAGCTCCCTCTGCAACAAAGCCTAAACTGTAACACACCTCTTACGTATTAGGACTTGAATAACTACAGAAAGCTGCTTGTAGCGATATGTGCATTAAAATCAGGGACTTGTACACATGTATTGCATGTGCATATGTGACATATGCAAAGTAGAGCCAACATTATGAAGAAGTCTCTCTCTGTAGAGCAGGAAGAAAAAAAGTATTCTCTGTGTGGAAAACTAAAAAGAAAAGAGGTAGCTGGGTATGTACAATCTTGGACTGAGGAACCATGCTGGACATAAAGGAACTGTGAACATAATTACACAGACTATAACACCATGAAGTGCTTTTGCCTCCCAAGCCTCAGTACCCTAAGTGCTTCAGAAATCTTAGACCACCCAGTTTTTCTGCCATTATTATAATAGAAGACAAGTGCATCTGAGTGCATGAAAAATGTTAATCTGACAACTATAAACTAATCCAAGGGAAAGGAAAGTTTTTGTGGCCCGGCTGCCATCAGTGAGGAACTGATTTTCTGCCTCAAAGCTTTTTTTCTGCCTTCAGAGACAGTGTCTTCTACTCAGAGGGTGATGTTGAGGCTTCTTCCTAGATATGAGCCTCTGGTCATGAAAATTCTGTCTTGGCCTCATCAGCAGCATTTTCTTACAGCCTCCACTTGTTTATTCTCATTAAGTGCAAGAAAGGAAGTAATAACTGGGGTGGGGAGTCTCCACTGAGCTAAGGCCAGCAAAGCCTCCTAGTTTGCTCAATTCAAAGCTCATCTTATACAAATAAAAATTAAGGACCTCTCCAGATGTCAACTGCATTTGGCACTACACTTCCTGACTGATTAGGTAGATTAATTCATTACAAAAGAGCACAGAGGGGATGAGGATGGGCATAGGAAATTAAATAACTTCCTCTTCTGGGCAAAACAGAATAGAGGTACTTTTAAACTATGGTTGGAGAGAAATTTGCAATGATCAACAACTCTAAGCCACAGGCCTGTCAGAGGCATAGTCTGAAACCATGATTTACATGCAGGGCAAGTGACACAGAAGGTAAATTCCTATATTCAAAAGAATCCAGTGAAAGGACTAAATGACTCAAAAGACTCAACATTTGAAACTGAAATACTCAAATCTTGATAACATGCCTGAATTTAAATGTGAGTAAATACAGTTTTCAATACACACAACACATATTTGGGGGTTGAAGCGAGGACCTGAAATGCAAGTCTTTCTAAGCCACAACCTTTCAGTGAGAAACTAAGGAATTAAATAATCTTCAGACCTGGAGGATACTTTTCTGGGAATGTGGTGATCCACACTGGGAGCCAAGAGACAGAATAGGCAACTCTGTATCTCTGCTTCCCAGGAACTGGGGAAGAAATAGGGAATTTCGTTCTCCAGGCTCATCAACAAACACAGAGAAACACAGCTGATGCCCTCTTGTGCCTACATACACAGACATATATTGTCTATAATCACATGAAAGATCACAATGGAAGCATTTCTTGTACTTTTTACCACATAAATACTCTTGCAGGTTTCAGAGCCAAAAAGGGGCCTCACGAACAGTGCCACAGCTAGGACTTGGCAAGCTTGAGAGGGACTGGTGATATATGGGAGTACTTATTCAATGTGGTGAAGCCTAGTTTTCATCTGAGGTTTATGTTGTATCCATTACATTAAATGGTCTGCAAGGGAGAACTAAGCATGAAGGGAACTTGCTACTTCCAAGTCAGTTGTTTTCAGTGGGAACCACTACTACAGTTATTTAGGTTTGAATCTCATCTCCCTGTGGCTCTTGAAGTTATGTTATCTAGTGTTTGCCAAACTAATGCCTAGCTCAGAAATTGTTTTGCTTCCTTTGACGAAATAAATAAATGAATTCCCATATACTTCTATGCTTTACCTCACTTTCTTTCAACAAAAAACTCTTTCTTTTCTCATCAACTTTCTCTCCTCTGGGAAATTAGACTATAAGCACTGAATTTTATTCTCTGTTAAGGTAAAGAAGGAACAGATGTAGAGAAATTTTACAGACTAAGAAAAGAGCAGAATTTTCCCAAACTTTATGTTGTTGGTCACTTCATCCGATGCTACTAGAAACATGTCCATGGTGATCCCACTGCTCCTTTGTTTCTGTCCCAAGAGAACTAGCATAGATTCCAGTAACATGGATGGCTTGTGTCCTCAGTACACTAACCAACTCCTTTCAGCATTTTTGGACTAAAGCACTAGCCTGTAGTTGCTAAAGTACTAGCAACTACTACGCTGGGGTATTGAGAAATCAAGAGAGTACAGCCACATATAAAACAGCAGCAAATATCACACTAATTCCATAGTTCTATTTCAGGACAAGATGAAGACACTGATTTACTTAGAAACAGATCAGCAAAAATGTGCAGAAAAACTAAGTGAGACCCATGTGGTAGGAGAGGACAAAGGAAAAAGACAAGAGCAAAAGGTACAGTAAGACATCAGGCATCTTGCTCTAGATATTCTCCTTCCTCAGGTGACCTAAGAGAGAAAATAAGAAGCACTGAAAATTTCTAGTCATAGTTATAGAAATTATCAGACTATTCAGAGGTTACCAAGTTGCTGCCTCTGCTGCTTGGACTCTCCCACCTCATCTTCTCATATTTATCATTTTCATGGGAGTTTTGGTACAGCTCTTATTCCAAGGAGACTGAAGGAGAAGGAATGATATTTTCTCTCTTCTCTTTACTACCACAATCACTGGCATTCTTTCCAGCTAGATTCCTGAGCTAGCTCATCTTTAACTCAGAAATTGAGCCAACTTTGAGATTGTGGCAGCCATTAATAAATATAATGGGACCAGAAGGGACGAGGGGAGAGACTACGTATAATTTAGGATTGTGTCAGGAAGGGATATAGTTCCATGTTTTTGTGGTGGTTGTTACAGAGCACTGCAGACAGAAACCAAAGTTAAGGTTTCCATCACGGTTCCCAGCATGGGCTGAGGGAAGGACAGAGACCTTGATTCAGCACTTGCTTCCATCTTCATTTAATTGCACTCAGGCAATACTACAAGAGAAACTATGGGTTTGATTTCCAGTGGCCTTATTGTTCAGGAATACATTGTAGTTCCATATGCATCTTCTCTAGAAAAGCTGGGGCTTTGCAGTAGGACCAGAAAACTCTCTCTTCAAGAGATAGAGGGGAGAGAGAAGAATGTATGCTGCCTCACCTGAGCAGTGACCTACCTCTTTCAGAAACTAAAGAATGACAGAATCTCAGATGGAAGTGCCATTTCAACGGACAAGAAGTTTAAAGGCAGGTCAAAAGAGATTCTGGATAACTCTAAATTTTTCAAATATAGACAGTTCATAAGTACTTTTGCTGCTCCTCAGCAGTAAGTAACATACCTTAATAAGTACTTTTGGTGGCATAAAGTCTAAAGTTTTGTTCTGGAAAAGCCTGTGAGGATGGTAAGTAGTAATATGGAAAAAAAGCTTTTGTGAATCTATAAAGTCAGCAAAACCCCTTCTTTAGGGACTCTGAGGGGGTGGAAAAAAAAAAAAAAAGAAGAAAAAAATCCCACCAAGCTAAAAATTAAAGATATTCAAATGGAACATAAGAGAAACAAACCATGACAGGAAATTCCAGTCAATGTCCCCCCCTGAGCTAAATACCAGAATGCTTCAAGGGCAGACAAGACCACAAAGGTATAACGGTAAGCATTTCTCAAATCTTTCCCAGTGTAAGCTTGGAGCATATAATCATAGAATCAACTTCAAAAATGTCAACTCAAAAGGCAACTCCACTTCTTCCCCAAGGACCTTCCATCTTAAAACAGGCAATCTTGAACTCCACCTTCTCAAATACCATGACCATCTCACGGCCACTAACAAAACAAAACAAAAAAACAAAACAAAACAAAAAACAAAAACAAAACAAACAAAAAAAACACACAAAGAGAAATAATAAAAGCACAAGCTCTTACACTGCTTTTTCCTCTGTGCTAGCATTCTTTCATTTTTCTGTTTTTCCTGAATTGCCGCCATTTAAATCACCCTTCTTGGTATGGTCTGAGTTCCTATCTGGGGTGTGTTGCTGGTATAAGAGAGATCTAGATGGCAAAATCTTTAGTGTCAAGTAGCATACCACCTTTAACCAACAAGAAGATCCCACGATTCTAATACTGAGCAAAGGGAATTCACTGTGACAAGAACACACTGCTCCTAACAAATACGAACAAGGAGATGGAGAAGCTGTTCCATGAAAAATAATGATTTTCCCTTGCCTTGGAATAGTTCTTCCAGATTCTTCTATAGTTCCTGTTCAGTCAATAAATCTGTGCAAGGAAAAACATGTGTGCTTAGTACAGACATTTTTGCCATCAGGCACAAAACTAGTTTAGGACCTGACAACAGACCACCAACTGCAACAGCACTTTACTACATGGTAGAATACATAGTGCCAGCTGAGAAGAGAGAGCAAGGAAGGAAGCAGAAGTGAAGCTGTGATGCCTTAATGGCCAGTTTTATAATTTGCAAGGCACAGGACCAGTCCACATCCCCTAATTTTTAGAGCCTCCCTTTCTTGCCTGTTCACTGAAAGGGAGATACTAAAAGTTGTTCTATCCTCTTTCACAAAAGTGGCTCTTTGAGGGGTAAAGTTTGTGGTCACAAGTATTTTTGTTTGCTTTGTGTTATCCTACTGATAAGGACTTAGCTGCACTGTTACCACCGCATTAATCCCAAATCAATCCCTGCCAGCAGAGAGCTACTACATCTTCTCCCGTCTCAGCCCAAAAAAAAAATCAAACCAAATCATCCTGAGCCATGGTCTTCATTCACACCTACCCTCTGCACATGTTCCCAATGGAATAAATCGAGGTAGAATTTGGGACATATCAGGAGTAACTTTCTGTTTTAATTTTCTAACTGTTCAGACAAGGCCCAAACACAGAATCTAGCTTAAAGTAACACGAGCCTGGAATGCATCCTAGAATTGTTTTTTCTGGTTGAATGGCATCAAGCATAGACATTTCAGCTGAAATCAGGATTAGCTTGTCATTTGACAATCACTGCCTTGGTCAGAGTCCAGTTAGGCAGCTGCCATTACATAGTTGTTTGGTCTGGGTGCATCCCCTCATACATGTATACCTGCCTCAGTCTGGAGACTACACAAGTTTGAAAGCTCTGAATGGGTCATGTGAGTCCATCACAAATAAGGGATCCCAACACATTCCTAAATCCTCCTCTTAAAAAATGGACATCTCCAAATTCAGTTTCCATGGTACTATTTTAAGTACCACAAGAACAGGAGAAGACATGCTTCTGGTCCTCAAAATGACAGTTTTCCTCAGAAAGTCAGGTAGAAATATTCTGAATGTTTACTGGTTTGGAAAATGCATCACAAGGAAGGCTTCTCCAGTACAGCTAGGCTTAGCTTTCCTTGTCAATAACTCTTACACGGGAAAATGCCCCAGATTTTAACTGCAACGAGGGAAAAAATAAGGCTTTTAAAAATTCATTCAAGCACATCAGTGTTTCATTATACCCTTTTGTAGAGCAGATGGCAAGATGAGGCTATACCCCCTGGGCCTGCTTCAGGGAGCTAACACAAATGCTCTTCTCACTACAGGTCTCAGATGATGTTGGTGTCATCATTTCACTTGGGGATTTGGGTCAAAAGGCTTTACAGTCAAATCTGGTTTTTATATAGTACAAGTGCACCCAGACTAGGCCCTAAAGGATAAGCAGCAGGGAGCTAGCACACAGCACAGAGCTCTCTCAGGCACTTCCAGGTCGCTGATTTACACTGGTGCATTTGCAGACTGAATCTTTCTAATCCAATTAAAATCTCATCTGAGCTGTCAATACAGATGTAGCCTGTTTTATTTTAGTGTCTCATAGAACATGCATTAATCTGGACCTGTGGGCAAACTAGCCCTTCTAGGCAAATTCTGCATTCTGCCAGCCCATTTTCTAGCCTGGGTTTTTTCTCTTATAAAGCCCTTAACTGCACTTATGTTACCTTTCTAATCAGGAACTCCTATTAGTGCATCACCATTTTATCTGTCTCCTTTATAAAAATGTATTATGTACACCACTAACCTTCTGAAAAACAGCGCTTTTCTTTCCCAGCTTCCTTCTCATACAATGACGGCTAGGGTACTATCATAAAGTATAAGAACTGAATATGATCTGTTTTCATTTCAGTGGCTTCATTTGTTTGAAATGCATATGCCAGTTATAAGCTGTCAGCACATTTAATAAGTTATAGCATAGACGAACAACTCTCAAACTACTGGGGCCAAAAATTTTTACAGATCACCACATATACTTGTCATTAAATTTTGCATCAGAAACATTATAAATTATACTGTTTAACAGACTTCCACAAGGCAGCTGTGACCTGCTTTGCCACAAGCACATAGAACATCAGTATTTGCCAGACATAAAACTAAAAGCACCATTAGTACCACCACAAACTCTCAAACTCCTCATAAAACTGATACCCTTCTCAGTAGGCAAAAGCCCAGCAGCAACTCAAACAGGTCTTTCACTACAACCCAAAGGTAAACAAGTTCCAGTTTTAGCAAGTCAAGTTCAGGAGCAAAGCACATCTGTTGGTGACGTCTTCAGGAAGGCTGGGTTGAATACTTTGACAGATCTTGGTATTGGAGAGATGTGAACTTTGATACAGCAGTTCAAGCTTTGCATGTGAAAACCAATGCTTAAGCAGCATCCAGAAATAAATTGTCAGCAGAGCAGATTACAGATAACGCTCTTACTCATGAGAGATACCTGTCACCACGCAGAATTCTCTGCAGTCAGACAGCTGCATTTTCTGAGAGGAATTCAACTAGTCTCACGTAAAAGGCAAACCAGAAAATATAGACCAGAATTTTGTGAAATATTTCCATAAGAGGAGATTCCTAATCTGCTAATTAGTTTGAAGCAAGTAGACTCCCCTTCTGCTGTACACATTATTCTTCCTGAAACAGCTGCAAATCCAATTGACTCCTTTCTACACCCCTGCCATAGAATACTGAAAATGCTAATGGGTGCTAGGGAAGGTGAAAACAGTTAATGGAAAAGAAATCCATACCAATTTACTATGTACACAGAAAGCAACTTTTGACTGATGAAGTCCTTGAGCTGAAAATTTTTAGAGGGTTGGAGAGTATCCTGGAAATGACCACCCTATGGTCACATCTTATATTCTTCCCTAGGCATCTGCTTTGGACCCCATCTTGAAACAGGAGCCTGGGCTAGGTTGTCAGACCACCTATCTGACAAACTACAGCTGGTACATTTGGTATGACATACTATAGTTGCCCATATATTAATCTCCACTTGCATACCCAAATTATATGGTTATTTTCACTGCTATAGCGTTTTGAAGCTATGATCGTGGATAAAAATTTAATGGACTAATGTTATAGTGTAATGTAGAAAGACTATTTGCAAATTCCTCTAATTCTGAGATCCAATATTTTCTGTTCTGTTCCTCACCTCAGGCATATACACACTTACAGATATTTCACTTTACATAACCTCCAATCTCAGAATGGCAATGAGATATCTAATCAAGTGCATCAAATGGGCATCACCTTTACGACACAGATTGCAAAACAACCCTGCCCTATGACCTCTGCCTGTGTTTTGCATGCAGGCTGAACAAGTAGGCAAAGACAGTGAAGTCGTTTGATGCCAGGCATGAAAAGCAAGTGTCTGGCTCCTGGAGTCTGCAACATTTACCACAAAAGCAAACAACAAAGTTCATCTGAAATAGTTCCTTCCCTTCCTGTTTATGGTTGTTGCTGCAACAGCACCGTTTCATGGTTCAAAGGCAGCTGGGTGATGAAACAAAATTAGCATGGTCATCTGATTCTTATACCTCACCAGCAGAATGTTACTGATCAACAAAACAGAATAGTCCTTATTTTATAGACCCACAAACCTTAAGTTTTTCCACCATAGTATATATATTATACAGCAGATTTTATCCCAAAGTTGTTGACAAGAAATTGACTGTCAGTTCTCTCAAGAGAACTTATGAGGCTCCTTCTAATATGGCCAATCCTACACCTGGAGAATTGCATAGTGATATGAAAATAAATAAGCATATTTAAGCATGTAGTAGTACTTATACCCAGTGCCACTATCATCCATCCCGTCACTTGCTGCCTTTGTCCCACCAAGAAACTGATCATAAAAGAATGAAAAAGAAAAAAAAATAAAGCTTCAACAGAAGCTTTTTTTCCCCTATCTCTAATAAATCCCTTAAGTCCTTTTACTCTTCTTTTGAAGGGAAGAGTTCATCCACCCACTAAATATATCAATCTGTCAGCAGAAACTTACCACAAGTTCGGAGAATCTGGCATTGAGCTCTTCTGCTGGTGGGATTGGGACAGAAAACTCAAGGAATTGGAGGGGATTATTGTCCTTGAGGTTGATTTCAGGGAGGTCGCTACCCCCAAAACAACAAAGAAATCCCAACGCATGACGGTTCCGCTTCCGGGGGGCCATGATCATGGTGTACGATGCTATCTTCTGATCATGTTCTGCAGGGAATAAAAACAAAACAAAACCAACAGACATTAGATGATTAACGAGACTGCTGAATCTGTGCATCTCTCTGCAGTTACAACGGCTATCACTGGAGTAACAGCTGGAAGAGGACAGAAGGATCTGATACACAAAAGTGCAAAATAAACACTCAAGCTAGACAAGGTAGCTAAGCTCTAGTATGGTATTAACATGTTCCTCTGTGGCAGTGTAAAATCACTTCTCCCAGTGTTTCTGAAAAGGATTTAAAAACTCGAGTGTGGGATTTCCCAGATTTATCAGCAATGCTCAGTAGCCAAGGTTGAATGCTACCACTGAATGCTGGTATTGGCCTGTCTCTCACTGCTACAATAAAGGAACTAAAGTATCTGAAGCAAAAAAACATGTGCTGGAGAATGTACCCAGAACACATGGAAGAGTCTTCCAAAGGCACCCCATTTGATCAACACAAAATGAACAATAAAACAATGAAATCAAACTTTCTATCATTCTGGAGCCAGACCACCAAACATTCATTTTTCCCTTTATGACCAGGACTATCACAGTAGGACCATTTTGTCTATCCCGTAGTTTGGGCTGCCTTATGTATTCAGGAAAGAAACAGAACAGTGCTAATGCATGCTTTCAGATTTACATTTGAGCTGCCAGATCCCATCTTGACAGGACCCAGGCTTGAGGGGCTTTGGTATCAGGAGTATAAAGAGAGGTCTGAAGGAGAAGCTGGGAAGCGACAGATTTCACTACCACACAACACCGTTTGTGAGCAGCCCATCCAAACAGGAAGTCTCCTGCCAGCAGTTTGAAAGGAGGGATCTGTGCAGTGCACAGAGAGCCACATATTTTGCCCTTTTAAGGGACTTGTTGTTTGACAGCTCAGGGGCTTATTTGTGTTATATTTTTAAGGACTTCACTTTTTCACTTAATCTGCAGAATAAGCTATATCCTTAGAGAGTAAATAATTAAGGCTTGTTGTGAAGCCCATTTCCCTGGGCACAGAGCAGGGGAGCAGAAGGGAGGTGGCAGGTGAACCACACCACAGGATGCTGGATGCTGTATCAGCAGCAACACAGCTGAGCTTTGTCATCAGAGCAGCTGCTGCCCTAACCTGCCCCACAATGCTTTGGTCTGTTTGCCTGCCAGAACAAGGCTGCTTTGAGCTTTCACAGAGACTAAGTAGCTGTGCAAGGAAAAAGCACCTTTGGGAAAGCAGTTGCATAGTGGGACTTAACATAGAGTGCACAGCCAGAAGATCTCCAGCGACTTTTTGTGCAGAAATTAGCACACTCACTTAAGAAAAACCTAAGCAACAAACAACAAAAAAAGTCCCCAAACCAGCCAAACCTCCACCCTTGTGGCACTGTGTGCTTGGCAGAAATCGCCTGCCCTACTTCGTGCTGGGATGAATTTATCTAGCACCTTCTCTTATGCACTGGAGGGGCATCAGCTGCAACTCTCACACAGCTGAAAGTGAGCTGGTACTACGTACTGTCTTCTGGTGTGCCCACTTTACTTTGCTCTTTGTGCCAGCTCTGCAAGGGGTGGTAGGTCTCAGCGGGACTCAGCAGGGCAGGATGTTGCTGGCTTCAAAAGCCCATTCATAAGAACACTGGGTTCTCACTAGGAGATGCCAAAGGTCAACTTAATCCTGAACTGGTCTTTGACACAGCTTCAGTCAGTAAAACCAAAATGCCCTCCTATCTATCACAATAATGTGCGTGGCAACTTCTGTTTCCTCTCAGTAAAGGAGACTTAAGAGTTGTTAAAAGATTTCATGAGAGAGCCTCAGAAGTTAAACTTGTACACTACAGACCATCTTCTCAAGGATTACCAAGTGCAATGCCCTTTATGACAATCAATCTGGTCATGAATGAGATCAGAACCAATTACTTTGACAAAACTTTGTTTTCGAAGGAATTCAAATCAATGAGACAAACCTTATTTACTTGAAATATAATAACATTTGCATCAATTTAGCTGTAATCAAGCTCTGGCCCACTGTATAAAGGCTTCCCTACCAACTGTCAAAGGACTAGCATTCACTGGAGCACAGACAATGAATCCTCCTTGGAAAAACTGGCTGAGATATTGGCGTGATGATAGGACCATAACATCTTCCTTTACGAGTGCAGGTCAAGACTTTGGTATAAACTCCTCCAAAAGAGGTACCTTACCAGGAAATAAGCACTACATGAATGGATGTGGAGGTCAGCATCTTCTATGGGGTAAGTACTGCCCTGCTCAGGACACCACAGGTTGTCCTGCAATGACATTTCATCACTCAGCTTTCATCTTAAGCAGGTTCATCTAGGAGATGAACTGTCAGTCTCCAGGCTTTCTTCTTCCATAATGCTGAGAAATACACAAGCTAGTGTTTGTTGCTGTGATGTTTTTATTTAATCAGCAGTTCCTTGGGATCCATTCTTGAGAAACTCCCAGCTACTCAGCTTTTACTACTCCTCAAAAAGGTGCAGAGCTCACATGAACAGTAACCTTGCCTCGCTTTCACAAAGCATCATTCCATCACCCAACTCATACTCTGAACACTGACATTTTCCAGGTCCATCCACAAGTAGCATGCATGAAATTCATACTGGCACAGAGGGGTAAAACACGACTTCTGTATTGCTACAACACTGTAACTGTAGATAGGTAAGAGGTCTAGATGCTTTCAAAATAAGAACAACTGAGGACTGCTAGAGAGGAATCCAGCACAGGCATTCTAGAATTGAACCACTGAATGAATAAATGATATTTCTAAGTGGACTCAATGTCTCTTTAAATGGTAAGCCTACCAATTACAGGATTCAGAAGGACATCTACTTTAAGTTGCACTGTTCGTGCTATTTAAGAATTAATTACAACTCTCTGGTTTTTGTTGGTGGCCACAGTTTTTTACAAAATAAACATTTTTAATAATGTACAAGTTAATAATATTTTCCTTTTCTTTCCTTTCTTTTGACTTTCCTTTGTCAAGAATCAAATCTGAGGAAAATGTGCTTCCAAATAATGGGGCAGGTGGGGTGAAAGGGAACAAAGAAAAGAGCATCTTTCATTTTTCTGAGTGGTAATTGATAGCAAAGCTGACATAAAAATTTATGAAAATAACAAAAGGTGGTGGGTTTTTATTCTAATGAAAGCTCTATTCTCTTTCAATTTCTTGCAAGCAAAAATGAAATGTGTGGAATTATCTATTTCTATGTATACCCCCAGTGAGAATCAAGAGGAAATCTCTCTCTGGAGAGAATCCCACTATTACACATAACTCCCTCCCACAGCTCTTGTCAGTTCCACTGTTTCACCCTTTTGCACAACACAAACAAGTTGCTGTCATTTCAATGGCTAACCACACACCCGCTCCTTGTAGTGATCCCTCTCCTGCTTCCCAGCCCCATCTGCGGTTCGGCTCAGGTCAGGAGTCACAGCCTGGAACTTTGCCCAAGGTCTAATTATAACAACGTCCTCTTCCTCTGACAGAGCCTACGTGTTCATTTCTAAACGATTTGGCCCAGTGACCAAACTTAATTAAGTTAAAGCAATTTTTTCAAGTCTTATCAGAAGTTTTAGCCACATGGGATGCAATCCACACTAACTACACGAGGATCCTCTTTCAATTGCTTTCTAAACTGCTGCCTCAGTCTCACTCTTCATTCTCGTCTCAGAAGTCATAATTTTCATGCCCACATATGCTAACTAAAAAATGTTCCACAAACAGTAAGGCACTTGAAACAACTGCTATGCCAGCAGCTGTCCTATACGAGAGAGATGGTTATTGTAGTTTTACCTCACTGTTCTGTCCTTCAACACAGTGAATAAGCAGAGCACAACTGTAACTAAAACAGAGAAAACTACTTTTGCACCATCACCTTTGGAAAAAGGGAAGAAAGAGAACTCAGTGGTTTAACTAAACACATGTAGTCCAGCAAAAACCACATGCAATGTAAGGAAACATTAATGGAAAACAGTTCCAGAGCTGAATTTATCCTTATCATCAACAGACACACAATGCTGGTAGATGCAGACATAGCTCTCACCTGAGTGGGAAACATGAGACTAACTATATAATGAAGAATCAGTTCCCACACTGATTTATGCTAGTAGGAAAGGAATAAAAGTGAATAATTTCAGTTTCCCTGAAAATCTATCTTTCTCTATGCCAGGATAAAACATATAAATGTAATGTGTGATTACAGAAATAGAAAGAATCCTGAATTCAGACTGGTTTGGAACATAAATCAACTCACCCCCAACCTCCAAATCCAAGTTCACTCTCTATATTATTCAACTATTAAATAATAAACCACAAGAACTTCATAGTATTAAAACAGCTATCTTCCTTGTCACTTATTGATATTTAAATGGAGAAAATAAGCACCATGCTCAAAACTGTCCAAACATACACATTGGATAAAGCTAATGAGCTTCATACTGACCCTATGCTCAGTTCCCTGGACCACATTACTTCTTCAGTACTTCTTCAGATGGGGAAACTATGAACTTTGCAGCATGTTCCAATTACCATGGGAATTTTCCACATATGTCATGTGTAATGTGACAGATGTCAGATGCACTACAAAGCAATTGCAGCATGGGGGATGGGGAAAGGAAGCAGACAAGCTATCCATTTGCTGCATCTGTAATAGTAACCCAGCTGCCTTGGCTTGGATTTGTCACTGTACTAAGGAGCTTCCTGGTCTCCAGAGCACAAAACAGCAACAAAACCCCACAAAGTTAAAACCTTTTTTTCAGGGAGGGTAATGCTTCCTGAAGATCACACCTGTTTGCTATGTTGGACAGGAAGGCACTGGACCCAAAACAGATCACTGGAAACAAGCAGGGTCCTGTCCACAAGACCCTGGAAAACTGGGAAAATGAGCATGGTCCTATGCAGCAATGGCCACTCAGTCCCAGTCAGCCAAGCCCACACAGAACAGTTCCAACACAGGAGAGAGGGCAGCTCAAAACACTTTGCATTTTGAAGCCAGTTCATGGATTTTTCTTCCCACAATACATCAAAACAAGAGTGCAGGTCTCCCAGTGATTATAATGACTTGGCAAGACAGTTCAGGCACTCAGCTCTGGTCTGTTTTACACACCTTTCCATTAAAACTAAGATGGTTGATAATTTCAAAGTATTTCACAGACCTAAAGATTGTCTCCTGTTATATACATAGTATTATATGTTATTAATATTTATTTAATTTGTATTAATTTCTTTATCTAGGAAATAAGTCCTGAGGTAAGAGAAAAGGCAAGGACAATTTGAAGGCTGTCAGGTGTAACTATATCCATGAACCTACTTAATGCAACGTGTCTGTCAAAAATCTCTTTATTTTTAATACTTTAAGGATGCTCAGGATGTGCTGGATGACTAATGACCACTAATGTTAGTCTGTTAATGCCCACAAATCCAATATGTCTCACCTGATACCAACTTAGCAACACAAAGCAACAACAAAAAAAGCTAAAGAGTGTAGGATACCTTTCCCTTCTGAAAGATTATTTTGCAACACTTTCCCTGTGAATGAGAGGGAAAAAAACTCTACAGAAAAAAACAAACAAACAAAACAAAAAAAAAAAAAAAAAAACAAACAAAAAACCCACCAACCAACCAAAAAAACCAAAAACAAAACCACAAAAAACACCAAAAAGAAAAAAAGCCAATAGAAAGAAAAAGGATACAAGCAGGTTTCTTGAGTCCCTCCTAATCCATTAATCTATCCAAATTGTGTTCATAGGGAAACAATTTAAAAAGAGCAACCAAATTCAAAGTACAAAGTGAAGTGAGCAACAAAGCAGTAGAAGTCAGTGCCATGAGTCTGGTTAGTAATAACTTATCTTTTATTACACCTTTTTTTCCCACACTTTAATCAAGTACAGATTAATCATTTTCTCTACTTAACTGAGCTGTCCAAAAAATCGATTCACTCTTTACCTGCTAAGAAGTTTATTTTATTTTTTATTAGTTTGCTAAAACTATCACTCCACAGAGATATTTGCAAGGTCAAACCTAATCTGTCCTCCTAGACACCAAATTCTGAGTCTTAATTATAATGTTGCAACTCATTTAGATCCAAGTAAATCTACAGATCTTTAACATTTCTGAATGGTAATGTGACTACCACGTCTCAGACTGCAAACAAAACAAGTAAAATTCACAACTTAAGTGTTTATCCAGAATATGTATGTCCTTAATCTCCTCAGTGATTGTACCACAGTTTCACATCCTAATTTATCAATTCCACACTTAGGCATGCTTGCCAACAGTTCAAACCACCATGGTGGTGGAATGAACAGGACTGAATACTGCCTAAATGTAATCAAGTGCAGTAGTTCTGGAGTCCTGTCCTTTCCTTGCCCACACCCTCCACTCCCATAATGCTTCCAAGTTCTCTAGTGTTGCAGCATGGCAGTTTGAGTAACATCTACTGATAAATTCCTCTTCCTTCTCAATCAGAAACTGACTGCTACCAAGACCAATTTCCCTGTTTTCCTCGTCATGAACCACATTTGTCTAAAGATTACTCATTCCCTTCTACTAAAAAAGTTTCTTCTTTCCAGCCTTAGTTCTTCCTTTCCATCTTTTCTACCACTTTTAGTTTTATTCTTTACTTTTTTTACTGTTTCATTGCAACATCTCCATTTTCTTTCATGACAACTATCAGGTAAGAAAAGACTTCTTGTAACCACTTACTATGCCTCAAACTTCCTTTTTTTTAGGGAGATATTGAAGAGAAAGATACTTCTAAAGAGACACCTACTGCATGACACAAGCTGTAAAGATGGCACCACACTTGGAGTATGTTTTGATTTTGTTATATTTTACTTTATGGTCCTGGCTGTGGCACTGAAGCTGTAGGTGCTTCAGCGTAGGGTCTTAATTACCTGCTTAAACCAGTCATTTTACAATGTCAAGTAGACTAAGGCACTATACAAACAGAAGTAAAAACAATAGGCCAGCAAAAAGGGTAATCGCCTGGCTGGAATCTGGCCAGGACACAGCAGGTTCGTACGCCAGTAATGATGCTGCAGTAGAGGCAGTTCTTAGCCGTGTCCACAATTCCAGCATGGAGGAATTCATGCTTTAAGAAATAACAGAATTTATGCAATGATTTCCCACACCACAGCTTCACTAGATGGGTTGGTTTGTTATGTCATTGTTGATCAAATTGCTGTGACTGTAAGAGCCAGTGGGAAATACACTACATAAAAGCAAACATAGGAAAAGAATCCCATAAACCCCACAGATGGCACCCCAAGACCCAATTCTGACTGAGGATAAGACGATGCAGCAGCAAGTCTTTTCAAACACCACCTACAACATCCAGATTTTACTTTTGAAATAACTGAGATCCTATTTATTTTTTTTTTTACAGCTTGCCAAGAATATACTGTAATCCTAGGGCCATAAATTCAGGAAAATACTATAATCCCAGTTCATGTCTGTTCTACTCAACAGAGGGAATCTGAACTGTGCTTTTTAGAAGCTACAGATCTAGACAGCAGAGCCCAAGTAAGACTCGATTTTCTTTACTTTCTTTTGGTGATGGGTACAACACTGTGATGCAATTTCACAGAAAAAAAAGTGCCTTGGAAGCTGGCGTATGAGATGAAGCCTTTATTCAGTATAAGAAATCATAGAATGAAGATTAAATTGCCCATGATAACATCAGTCAAGCAGACATACACACTGACAGCCAGAACCAGCACATCGCTCCTTCCGTTTCAAAGCAGAAGATTATTTTCCTCAGAGGAAGATAAGTCCTGTGCCTTTTACAAGTCTGTGGAATGAAATGTATTTACAGTCACGGGTATGAAACTGGCTGTAATAAGTAATGTTTGTCAGTTCTATCCATAAGATCAACTCCCAAGGATGAGACATCCACACCCTAGGGCAAAGTCTTTGATCACCTTAAGAAAGAAACCAAGGATTGAGTGATATGGAGAACGAGGCGTCCCATTCAGTCCTCTATGCCAAAAGATCAGGAATACTAGAAAAGCAGATTAGTACTCTAGATTAGTCCTAAAGCTTGGTCTGGGAACTTAAAATCTCTACAATATTTCTATTGGGAAGAGTGGAGTTTAATTACAAAGGAAGTCAATCCAGAGTTTCCCAGTAGCTCTAATAACTGCCACGTCAGAAGAATGAACACACAAAACCCCATCACTAAGGGCGTCCCTGTCTTGTTTGAGTCATTGTAATTTTTCCATTCTGTCATTGCCCAATTATTTCCAGACATGATGTAACTATTTTGCCAAGGGATTTGGGAGTCAAAATGTTGCCGTTGTTGCCATCGTTATCCTGGGTGCCTGAATTTTCCAGACAAAATAAGCATCTGAGGGCATTAGAGTGGCTCTACTGAGAGAGAAATACTCTGTAAGAACTGCCAGTGTGCTCCAAGAAAAACAAACAAATGGTAAAGGTCCAATTACATCTTCCCAAACTCCATCTCATTTCCATGTGAAATGCTGTTTTCTTATTCAGACAAATCAGTAAACGAATATTTCATATGTTGTCTGATGTTATCGTAGCATAAAAAAATTGATTTCCATGCTAACACTCTGATCAAGGTCACTACGAGATGTTAAAACTCGACTGGAAATATGCCTTAGTTATAACAACTGGAAACTACCCACAGATGTAGGTGTACAAGTGCTATCCTCACTATTGACAGGTAAATCAACTACCTGCACTGGTAAAATATTCCTGAAGTTCCCTCACTGGAAAAAGCAACTCAGTCTTTATAGCATATGGGTATAACTGGGGGAAAACTCAACACAGAGACATTTGGACTTTCACATATTTTTTGTGGATGGTACCAAATCACTTCAAAACTAATGTTCATCAAGGCCACCTGGGAAAGCCAGGTTCCAGGCTACAGATCTGTCACTTTCCTATTTAGTGCCCAAGCCAAAGTACAGTGTACTTTTACATGTCACTGCAAACCTGTCCACAATAAAAATGATTGTTCTCAGTTTGATTCCATATACTGAAAAGCCACCCATGGGGATGATAAGTAAAAGCCTTCTTTAGTGATTCACTAAATGGAAGAAACAGTCAGTAGAAACATTCACAAAGGGAACAGGTCTGGGGGTTTTGATGCTCACTCCATCTTGGAGATGGTTTCCATAGGTCAAGGCACACACAAGGTCAACATGTCATTGATTTTATATACCTATTTTTTAAACTACTTAGATTGCAGAGCTGTCAATTTAGCACCACAAATAAATTCACTGTAGAAAATCAAGTTAAGAAAAGGTCATATTTTATTCCAACATTATTTTTGTTCAACATTCTGACCAGGAATATTCTGGGTTCAATGCCCTGAAGCCTCAGCATTACGCAAGTAGGTTTGAACTCCAAGCCAACAGCTTGGTGAAACTGTTGAACTTTTAACCTAACGTGTCTTCATGAAGAATGGATATTTGGAAAGAGTTTTGCTCAAAGATTTTGGGTTGTTTTCTGTGCGTATTTTTAAGTAGCATCCAGATAAAATATATTTTCTGGCTGCTGTACTGTTTACAGGAGGAGACTTTACACTAACACTGAAAGCTCGTTTCAGAGCCATGACTTAACAGTCCCAAAACGTAAAGCAGTAGGTGTTCCACTGCATTAAAGTGAACAAGGCCTCATCTATCTATAGGTCAAAACCTACAGAGCTGATGCTCTGAGTGACACAGGTAGTGATTAGTTTAGAGGATCTGAAAAGAAAGTGCTACCTAAAACCAGTCACCTTCCTTGCAGGGTCAGCAGGTGCTTTTGGCGAACAGAGTTACGTTGAAAAGAGTGGAGTAAAAGGAGGAACAGGGAGGACTCCCCTTAAATATCCAAATGTGAGGACCTTCTCTCCAAAGTGATATATATCCATGTGGTCTAGAGTGTATAGTGCACAAGGGTGTGGTTCCTGTGCCAATTTATACCAATCCTATCTACTGCACTCTCTGGACTGCAGATAGCCAGTGGTTCTAATCTCTCAGATCCTCATGGCAAGAGGTCACATCCACATCAAGGTCCCTAAGGCTCACGATTAAGAAAAGTTTAAGAACTGAAGTATATCTAGGGAAGATTTCCTAGAACTATAACTGACCAACACACTATTCTCTCCCAAGTATAGGTCATTTTTAAATGTATGCTTAGATACCCAAAGAAAACTGCAGAGAAGCTGCATACAGCAAATGTTTGGGTAGTCATCTCCAGACTTCTAAGTATCTACAGCGAGTCAGTAGCCTGCCTGAAGATACACCAAGTTCTTTCAGCTTCTGAGCCCAATCTACTTGTAGCTTGTTGACAAAGACTGGAGCGCACTTCACAGAAAAACAGACTGCAGGATAAAATTCCCTCAGCTGTCCACCACAGCTGCACACAACTGGAAAAAAAAATTAAAAACACAACAAAAAAAACAACCTTGCTTCTAAACAGCTACTTGATCTGGATACATAGTCCTCAGACATGATCCAAAAAGAAGGCCCTTTGTATACAAACAGAAGTCTACCCTCTATCAAAGAAGGAACGTGTTTATCCCCTTAGGTCTGCAAACATTATTATTATATCCACTGATGTATGTCTTTGCAGAACACGTACCAATTTCACTGCTTGTTGCCCTTTTGTACAGCACTGACTTATTTGTCAGGTTGTGCAGGATTTTATCCAAATAATCACCTCCTACAGTTTATTTTGTCTCACCCTTTGGAAGCATATTAAAAACTTATTTAAATTATAAATTTTTGTTTATTTTATATCTTAATTTTATGGATGGAATACATACAAATAAAGACTGTAAGCAGTCATATATTGCCTCATAAAAGTTGAGGTCTTGGTCCTGCTGCCATGATCAGGCAGCGACATTTATCTGATAAATACATATGCAAAAATATCTCCGACTGCAAGAAAGGCTGAAATTGGTGCTATCCCCATTTTCTACTAGCTGAAAACACAGACAATCAGAATCAAAATCTTTCCAGTAACAAGAAGTAGCAGCCTTTGCCCTCTCCCTGCCCAGAAACACATTTGAACAAGGTATCACTCTCAGTTTTCATACAACCTTTGCACCTACCTCCCAGCAAAATAAGTAGGAACTGCAAAATGTCAGAAGCTCTGAAGCATCAAGATCAACTATGTATTTGGTCTGGATGGCAAATCCAAGAGAAAATACTTTATATGTAACCCAAAAATTTCCACACAAGCTGCCAACCTATCACTACATTTTAACTATTGGCTGTTGGATTCATAAATACGAGATGAAAACAGCACTAATACTATGGAATCCTCATGTTTTACTTCCTCCCCTCCCCCTAGTCATTCATATTACAAGCAAAGGGTCTATCACACTACAGTAGCGAATGCTTAAAACAGATAACATTGTACAGAGAAGTGGATCCTTCTCCAAATCTCTGAAAAGAAGATAAACTAGCAGATGTATAAAGCAAACACTGAGCCCATACCAATGAGATACTCTTCTGGGTGAACTCTTCCCTAGTGCTTGTTCTGTCCATACCCTAACATCAGTCAAACACAGCCTCTAAGAAGCATGGCTACTGCCCAGGAAACGTTCTTACTGCTGGGTTTACAGTGTTATCAGCTATTAATCACAAAAAGCTCCACTGGGACAACCCCAGAATTAAACAAATTAAAATATGCACGTCGACAGAGGGGAGTTCGTGTGGGAAGTAGTTTTAAGGAACATTGTTTTGTTTCCAAGAAAAAAACCCCACAGTTCTTTAGACAAGAGCAAGTCCGCAAGGTCTTAGACTATCCTGTTCATGCTGAGATTTCAAACAGAGAAAAAAATTTTCTACATTTTTAAGAGGTCATGCGTAGTAAGGAAACAGTTCATCTCCTATAGGGCTTACTAATAGCAGCACTAACTCTCCTTGATTCCCAGAGCACATTTTGTATCTATATCAATATTGCAGGACACATTTCCTGCATCTGCTGGAATACTCCTACAGTGAGAGTTGGTCTCCACTTAAATTGCAATATTAGGGTGACACGGCAAACAGCTCACAATCATCAGATCCCAGCACTGTGACCACTGTGTGATCCATCTCCCCAGAAAGCTCTCCATAGTTAGAAATGCCCTTCAAGAGAGTTATTTTCATAGCACCTCAGAAACCTCTGTGCAAAAGGGGATGTCCAAAAGAAAGCAAACAAAACCCCCAAAAAACACTTTAATGCTGTGACTGGATCCACCTTGAGAAGCAGTTTTGTCTTATTCATTTAAAAGAGAGAAAATAACACTTACAGTATCTTGGAAATGAGATCACTCTGCACCTTCTAACCAAGTATTCTGGACCAAAGAAAGCACTTCTCTAAGTTGGAAGGAGTATCTCTAAGGATCAAAATCTGAGCTTGGGTTACTAAATAACTGAAGAGAGGGAAACCACTTATCACAGGAACTAGAGCAGAAGGTTAGAGAAAAGATCAGTTTTCTATCTGGAAGGATGCTGCATTCTGTGAGTGTTTCACAGCAAGTCGCATGCTGTGGAAGGAAACTTGGTGAGGAGGTAGTGCCAGTGGGTCAACGAGCCAATAGTTCAGTAAAATAAATTAAAAAAATTATGTCCTTGTGTATTTAGTTCTTCAAATACTTAGGCCGAGGTTACTTGAGAGGAAACCTCTTTCTTATCAAATACTAAGGGGTTTATATTCTGTAAAGCAAAGGATTTCAGATCCCTTTTTTCCAGGGAATCCCTCAAAAATCGTATTTACGTCAGCAGAGTCAGCAGCAAAAGAAAGAAAAGGATAAAAAAAAAAAAAAGAAAGAAAAAAGGGAAGTATTTTATCGTTCTCTTCAGAAGAATATTGAAAGGTCTACTCAAAACTTTTCATCTTATCAAGGCAGTAATTTCAGGATGAACCTACTATTCAAATTAAGTTATGGAGACTTTACAAGAGCCTTTCATTCCTCAGATGAGTGAACAGCATACATTCCCTGTATCGCTTCCTCTCCATGGGTGTAACAGACCCCTATTAATTCTGATGGACATGATGAAAAAACATAACCTCATAGAGCAAGCGATTGACTTTTCCAAGCACAACTCAGTTATTTTCTGGTGAAATGGCCCTTACTGAAATTGTGCCAGGTGGGCACCTGAGATTTATTTTCTTTTAGCCTCCCCAAATATTTCATTTTCTCCAAAGGCCTTTTAGCTGAATTTAGCAAAGTTAATCCAAAGCATCCAGAGCATCCAAATCACGATTTCCTGACTTCTGTGGAATGTATTCCAAGTTTTTATATAACTTCAGTAGGGGCCAGTACGAAAAACTGCATTCACTCCTGCAATTTCTATATTTAAAATTTTATGGTGCTAGCAGCAGAAAGAGAAACTTTCTTCTTTTAATAATTAATTTTTAAAACAAATTGTTAGATAGAAGATAAAACACCTTTTCATTTGGGCTTTAAAAACTCTGTTCTTCACTTGAAGAGGTAGGCAGAATGTGAGACAAAAAGCTAAGTCTAAATTGGAGGTAATACATGTTTTGGACAGTAGAACATGTACCTGAACTTCAGCTATCAAAATATGAGTCAAAATTCTAACCTTCTTTCATGGCTTTGGTAATATATCCCTGGTTTTCAGTACAAGGTGTTTCTACACAGTAAATGTTTCTGGGATCTCAAAACTAAACATACACCACCCTCAGTGCAGTTCTAGAAGAGAAAAAACATAAAACTTCCATGCAATTCTTCCTTCCTTTGCTATCTGAAAATAATTAATCAGCCTCAGTCCAGACTTCTGCACCCTCTTTCAAACTTCATTGACTACAAATACTCCACCTTAGTTCAAGCTCTCTGTCCCCTCTATATAAAGCAAAAGTAAAAGGATTTGCAATCCATCTCAGAAATATTCTGCTAAAAGGAATTCCCTTTCACTAGTTTTATTAGAACATTGAGAGCACAGCTTTTTGCAACACCTCTCTCCTATCTGCTTCCAGTCAAGGAAGCACTTCAGTAAGGAGACAGAGAGCCTAAAACAAAGGTTTATTATGGTCCACATATCTACATACATTTATCTCCCTTCCTTGTTCTCATTCCCACCATCAGACAGACTCAAAAGCCCACAAAATTTTGATAAACCAAAAGTAGCTGAGGACGTAAATATGAAAACATGTACAGCAAGTTTATTTTACGCCGGTTTATTTTATGGCTCTCCTCCAGCATTTTGGACGCACAGCCCCAGTAGGGTCACAGTGCTAAAATTTTCCTTAAACAAGTCCCACTCAGAGGTCCAGGCCTCTTTTTCTCTCTCCGTACTACCTACATCTCAATATTCCTGAAAGAAAATAGAATTTATCTAGTGCAGAAAAGAATAATGATGTGTATATACATCTCCCTGTACTGAGTCCTCTCCTGCTCGGCCATGCTCACCACACCATTCTTCATCAGTGCTGTTTCCCAAGTACTAAGTGAGGAGTGGATCTCCTCAAAGGTGAGATCTCTGCAAAGGTGACTAACTGCTTTAGCTCATCAGATCCAAAAGTTAGTGGGATTGCAACTTGAGAGTTTTGAAACAAGCTCAGCAGAATAACTGGAGTCTCTTGGTCCCCTCAAAGCCTGAGTCAGATGAGACAAAGGTCAGGGGTCCTTCAAGTGTTACATCCCCCAAAGAGCCCCATCTCACAAGGCTCCAATGCTCCATTTCATGCTTCAATCCATGTTTTTCCATTAAGGGGACATTAGAATCCCAAACCACACATTTTATTCTGTCCATGTCTAAATGGTGGAAAAATTTACAAGTCCACATATCTTTACCCGGCAGTAGAGGCTAATCTCTACAAAATATATGGAAGAACTGGGGGCTGGCAGGGGGAGAAAGGTGGAAGACAAAAAGTTAAAACATTGCCTTCAGCTTCACTGAAGAAAATTCATGTGTCTTTCTCAAGGAACAATGCTTCTTTCACACACTTATAAAGGGAGTTTTCTTACTTTGCAAACACTCTAAAACCAAACAACCCCCAAATTAACAAGAAAGATCTGACAGGTTTTCTTTAAGATGACAGGTTTTCTTTAAGAGGCAGGCCAAACAACTCTTGGAGCAGGGTAGCAGTGGGGTGAGCCATGATGCTCCTTTCATTCCGAAGTTGGCAAACAAGTTCTGAGCAACTGGTAAAGAAAAGCAAAGTGTGAAATAACGAGTCAAAATATCCCTTTTAAGAAAAAGGTAAAGTTTTTATGTGCAAGAGGGATAAAAGAGGACACTTAGAAGCAATGTATACTACCAAGAACCTTTTCAAGGGAAAGCCCAACTTCCTGACCCCAGAAGCCACATGCTGAAAACTTTCACATGGTCAAAAGCCAAGACACACACACCACACACCTTATGGAGCTGAGGAAAGGGAAAACACTAGGAAGCAGTTCACAGACTAGATATAACAATAAATCCTCATGAATCCTGCTGCTCCTTCTGAGGTAAGACTGGGTCAGGCAGGTAATCAGTTCTTAAGAAAATGCTGAAATACTGATCTCAGCAGTTGAATTTGGAAGGGGCCTCTCCAGACTGTCTAGTCCAATCTCCCTGCTCAAGCAGAGTCAGCTAGAGCAAATTCCTCAGGACCATGTCAATTTTGGGTTTGAAGAATTCCAACGATGAAGCCACAACTTCTCTGGGCAGCCTGTGCCATTGTTCAGACATTCTCACAGGAAAAAAGTTCCTTGTGCTCAGAGGGAATTCCCAGCACTTCAATTTATGCTCTTTACCTCTTGTTCTGTCACCAAGCACCACTGAAAGAGTTCACCTTTCTTAAGCAAGAAGTCAAATTTCTCCAATGTCCTCTTACCAGGTAAGTCCTCTTATGAAAATTTACAGCTCTATGTAAGTGTTTAGGGAACTTATTCCTATGTTCAGATCTAGACTGTGTTGCATGACAACAGAATATTGCAGAAATTCACTCTTGTGCCAATGTCTGCTAATGACAGAAAAGAACAAGCTGTGAAACAAAGAACTATGCATAGAAGAACAGTTGGAAATTCTATTAGAAATAAAAACATCAGTATATTTTCCATAAGCAAACTCATTATAGGTTCTCACAGCACAAAAAAAAAAAAAAATCACAGAGAGGGTGTCAGCCAGCCAAAAAAAGACTCAGATTGCTACTTCACTGCATTAAGCAACTGCCCCATCCTTTCTCAAAACCAAACATTCATGACAACACAATTTTGTCATTAATATTAGAAGTTGTGAATCCCCAAACAATTTAATACCAGTAGAAGTAGTCTTAAAGAAAAGCTCGACTGGTAATGCATATCAAACTCTGTTCATGACAAAACTGTCATTAACATCTGTGGTTCCCTGGAGGATTTAACAAATAGAAGCAGGCTTAAAAGAAAAGCTCTTGGCTGGTAACACTTATCAAACTACTGTTTCCCAGTTCTAGTGCTATCCACAACATAGACACTGTCCCTGCATTAACACAGGCAGTGGTAGTGACAAACACAGTAGATTTGTACACCTACTTTTTCCCATACCAGGTAAGGTAAGACCACTGCTATCACACTGGCTGGCTCCAAGACATTCCCTAGACATGCTAGTTTACAGTTTCATTACTTTCCTGCTTGAGAATAAGCCTTCATAACTGGTGATGATCCAAACAAACCAAACCAAACCAAACAAAAAACCACCTTGAGTTTGGATTTGGATTCTCCAGAAGTTAAGAGCTTTGCAGAATTTTTCCCTTTGTATGTTTCAGCTGCTTGCACTGAAGTCAGCGGAAGCTTAACCACTGATTTCTGTGGGAATGAGATGGGATTTTAGCCACAGCAGGACTGCTAACCACTGCCACCTAGTATTTGTCCTTCAGAAGCTTTTCAGGGCAAATGCTCAGAAAGTAGTTGAATTCATTTTTTTGTAAGCAAAGCCCCAGTAAACCCCTTTCTCAGAGGTCAAGCCCTGTTCCCTGAGGCCTGGGTGCAAGCTGTCTTGGCAGGATTTCTCCTGAGCCTGTTGTGTGGAAGATAAGGAATTTGAATTATTTCCTGCTCAGCAGCATGCAGCTCCCCAAACATTTGACAGTTTATGTACTAGGGATCATCTTCACAGAAACCTGGCTAGAGACACCATAATGCTGAAAATGACTGTTACCCAGTAGCAAGCAGCTCATCTTCACTCCTTCACACTCGCCATCCTGTACTACTTTCTAACGATATCCTCTTGCCTGTGGCTCTTTCAAAGCATACCAGCTACTGCATGCCGCCTCCTAGCCAGATCTGAAGGAAAGGTATTAACTCCCACAGCAGTGCACCAGGGCTGCAGATAAAGCCACTCCCCATGGAATCCTTAAATCAGACACACTCTCCTGTTCACCAAAATATCATGTGCCAAGTCAGGGTACACTTGGCCCTGCCTTACCACCCTCCTGCACTGCGTACATTATCTATCAGATAAGCCTCTGAAAGAGTCTTTGGGTAATGTCTTTTTTACACTGTTTTCAAAATCAGAAAAGCTTCCTCTCAAGACAGCTTGATTTTTATCTCCAAAGGCATAAAAAACAGGGGAAAACCAAAAGCAACCCTTACATTTTAGATTATCCTAAAATAGAACGGTCTGCAACCCTATGCCAGAAAAATGACACACCCCCAAGGACCACGAGCCAGGTGTTCTCTCTCTTCAGGCAATCTTTACCATACAGCTGCTTGGTCTCTTCAGGACACTCACCTGCTAGACTATACCCAGGAGATGCTGTGAGTAAGGTTACTTCCAGAAAAATTGCCCAACATCCCTTGGGGCCAGGCCTATCCCATGCAGTAGCTGAGCTTATTCAGCCATGTCCAGGTTGCAGTCTCATGGAGTTAGTCCTTGAAGAGTAAGAAGAATTTACTACAACAGTTCTAAAGGCTTAGCTGAAGTGATGCCTGCAAAGACAGCTAGCCTGACCTCTCCTAGGCATATGTGGCCCTTCGAGGCATTCATTCAAAACAGGGATTAATGGAAGAGAACATCTCAATTAGTTGATACTTTTTCCATTCAACTGCATGTTGTAAAAGGAACATTTTACTATTTAGAGGAAATGCAGGAAATCCTTTCTCTAAATGCACTGATCTTATCCGTCTGCTCAGCAGTCAAGCATTCTTCAACACTGTTGCTTGCAAAAAGAGTGTGTTATATACATAATCTGAAAACTTCACTTGCCATGCATGCACTTGAATTTCAATAATTAGATTTGAAAGACACTTTTGCTCTTGCCATCAAGAGCAGATTACACAAAACTATTCAGTTTTCATTTCAATGAAAAACAGGAGGCAAATATCCAAAAGAAATGCAGATTATTGAACAAAGCTGGTTAAAAGAACTGTCTTGAAAAAGAAAAAAAACATTAAAAAAAAAGAGGCATTATTCTAGTGTTGGGAATGTATTTTGAGGGTTTTTTTAAAGAAAATAATAAAAAAAAACCCAGTCATTTCCCTTTTCACCAATATTTTTCCCCTTCTACCCAACAAAAAAACCAAAAAACAGAAACCAACCCCCTCCAAAAAAACAAAGAAAACCAAAAAGAAGAAATATATATAATAAAGAAAACAATTTAGAAAAATCTATCACCATTGATTGCATAGCACTCTGCAGCATTAAAAAAAAAAGAGAGAGAGAGAGAGAAAGAAAAAGTTACAAATAAATACATGAAATACATGTTTCTGAAATGATGTACCACAAATTTTGTAATATCCAGCTCTCATAAGAATGTGGAAACATTTGGGAAAATCTGTGTTTTCTTCAAAGTTTGGCAGTTCTGAGAACAGACCTTTTCAATGGGAAAATCTTAATGGAAAAATTTGCATGAGACATACTGAGCTCTTTTGAAAGTCTAACCACCAGTGTCAGTAAGGGAGAAGAACAATTACCAAGATCTAATCTGTTTTCTGAAAATAGTCCCTCAAACAGACAAGTGATTGTCCTCTCCAGCTTCAACACCTGTAGGCTATTACCAGCTGCAGTCCTTCCGCAGCAGCAATCATTTAGCTGCTAGTTTGGTCAAGAATATGGAAGTTCTACTTTACCCCGGAGTTGCAGCGTTCACTCTGAACAGGTAGTATAGCAGACAGTAGAAGGCACAATAAACCAGCCCCACTGGGCTAACTGACTTGTGCCATAACACAGAGGGAGGAAACTAAAAGCAAATCTCTGTCTGACATAGGATGGGGAGCAACTCAGCAGTCAAGGGTCCTTTCTTTTGCTGAGCAATTTTGAACTCTGAAATGCTTGGGGAGAAAAATTAAAACAACATAAATATAAATACATATGAATGTCCTATATCAGTGGTTGCCAAAGGAACAGCAGAGCAGGAATGTCCAGCTGTGTCCAGAACCTGAAATGCTGCCTTTTAGATCTGCTCAGACTTTTCTCACTTTTCGAATCCCATTTCAAGAAAACAAGTAAAACAATAAAAGAAACATCTCACAATTTTAAGACACATGGGGAAAGTACTGCAGATTGGTAGCAAACTAAGTGATACCCAAGCAGTGATAAGAAAGATAAAAGCAACACAGGAGGATATTTCCATTTGTTAGCTGGGCAACAAGTGAATACAGGCTGGAAGCATGAAGGATGTGAAAGGCAGCAATGTAAAACTGTGGCCTCAGGTTTATTTGGCTTTCACTGGCATTAGTGAGACTTACACTCACAAATCTGATAGAAAATCTTATGAACTATAAAGTTGAAAGGGTTGTACCAATCAACTAGTCTGACCTCATGCATAGCACAAGCCACAAGATTGCCATAAATTAATTCCTGCCTGAAGTAGAATATAACTTTTCAATAGGCATCTCATTTGATTTAAGGATTTCCAGCAGTAGAAAATCTACCACAACTCTCAGTAAACTTCCTTTCACTATAGATATTGTGTTTCATCTGCCAAGTTTCAATTCCCAGAGCCTGGGCCCTGACTTACTTTTTCTTGATTGAAAAACTCTATCAACCAAATGTTCTCTGTATAGCTAATTATAAATGGTGATCAACAAGTCACCTCTTAAGCACCTCTATATATAATTACAGGATAAGCTTTTGAGTCTTATCCATCAATACCTGGGATTAATCAACGTTAAATTCCGTAACGTTCCATTTATGACCCCTGCAACAGCCTTTCCCATGGTCACTTCAAAAACAGCTCGCTCTTGGATCAAACGAGTTGGTCAAGTTTCAAACAGAAGAAGTTATGTCTCATGGCAACGTTGCAAGACACAAGGATATCACCATGCAGGTATGAAGAGAATGATGATCTGCTTAAGATCATTCAGCAAGTAAGCATCAGAACCCAGAGTAATGACAGTTCATTCACATTTAAAATCCTAATCCTTGCTCACAATGCCATCTTCTTGCACAGCACAAGACAGAAACTATTCTAAAAACAAAACAAAAAACCACATCCTGGAATCTCTCCAGATTTGAAGCAAAGCTTTTGAGCTATTTGCATGCAACTGAAAGCAATATAGAAAAAAATCTGCATAATAGCATCCTTCCTGATTATTTTGAGGCATAGAAAATATACCAAGTAGATGAAACCCTTAGGCCTGCACCCACAGCAGGCCCACTCACAGATTCTTGCTCTTTTGCAACTTCAGAGGTGCTTGGCAAAACTAGTTCCAGCAGCCTGGTAAGGCTTTATTATCAATTTGATTTCTAAGAACTAAGTAGTCAACAAAAAAAGTCTGTCCAACAAATTCCAGTTTGCTAATGTAAACATAATAAAAAAAAACAACAACCCACAACAACTTTAAAAACAAAATATTTGAAAGTCAGTTTCCTTTCTTTACTAGCTGCCAAGAGCAGAGTTCGGGGCTCTTTGCTTCTTGAGTTGATGAAATCATTAACACCTACAGCAGAGTCAGGAATGTTACTCTGCCCTCAGGACTTGGTAAGTAATAAGAAACTGGTGTCAGTTTCACTTTTAAAAGCCAGTTCCAAGTAATAAATTTCAAATTTCAGATCCGGATGGAAGCCCAGCCCAAGCAGCATAGCAGAGGCTCAATTTAATGCACTTCCCTCAAAAGCTATCAACAACACCGGCAAGCATGCCAGCATGATGCTTATGAAAACAGTCAGAAGATGCCTACCACAAAACTATGCTTGATGGAAAATGGATCCAGCAGAGTGTGTGGTGAGTTACTACAAAAAACAGGGAACAATATTCACAGCACAGAAAACTTGATTAATTTACTCTTTAGCCAGCCCTTTTGTTGCTACAGACACCGGAGCAAGACTTAGGGAGACCTTGTGTGGCAACATCAGGCAGCAGGCAGCCAGTCTGGAAGCTAGAGAGTCAGCATGAATTACAGGGTCTGTATGCATTTAGCAACTTCAATAAAGAACTCCCTTTATATTCATTACAACACAGTTCTGTCTTTGCTGCTACTGGGGGTGCTACAGAGGAGGCACTAACAGCTGGTCTTTGCACGAGTCAAGGTCTTCCAAAAGGATAAAAGTGAGGTGCAAACCTCTTTTCCACAATGTGAGTCTCAAGTGCCCCCCAGCACACAGTGATGGCTTTGTTGTGGCTCATCTCCCTCCTCCCCAAAAACAGCACAGGCACCAACCTATGCAAGTTGTATGTGCCCATTTCCATTTCATGGGAGAGAGAACTATGACTGGAAGTTCAATACACATTCATTTATTTAGGGCTGCCTAAGGGAAGCACAGACAGCTTTCTACTGCATTAAACCAGTTAAACCAACATTTCCTTGACTGTGCTACTTCCCATCCATGTCCTCCAGGCTTTAAGCTGGAGCAAAAGATTCAACATAGCCACCTCTCTTCTGTTTTCATGCTCCTCAGGTGAATTCACCTTTGCATTAAAAGGCACAGAGGAAAATAATTCCCATGATAATAACCTTATTTTGCATATATTTCAAGTTCAAGACAAGCTCTCTATCTTTCATCCCATTAATATGGGCTGCACAGAGCATCCCAACATGTCAATTTTCCTGCAAGTTTCTGCATATTTTGATGCACTTCTTTTGACACTAGTGGTATGTTTTGTTCCTCCCCACAAACCCTTTCAGATACCCTTCCTGAAAACACCCCTCTGATGTGTGATCCAGTGCACTGCTAGTACTATATGCCAATCGTTCTGTAAAATCCACTTTCCTCTGTCCTACCAATAGCCCAAGAGTCCAGGATTCTCAAGTCATTTCCAGTCCCTTGGATTAGCATCCAACGATGTCCTGTTTACATTTCAGGGCTGTGGTGGAAATAAACACCATAATGTCAGGACATTCCATCAGCAGGATTCCAGCACAACCATGCTGGGCTGTGAGCAGAATGCTGAACCAAGTACGGTCTGACTTTTTACTTGATCTTTACTTCCTCTTCCTTATAGTTCCATTACCTACCAGAGGACGCCTTCTAGTGAGTCAGTCCATGCAAGCAGTTAACATACTGGAAGGGTCTTTACAATCCCAAAGTTACTAAACAGGGGAATTAACAAGTAAGCAAATAAACACAACAAGCAGGAAAGGGGTGTTGGATCACAAAAAAAAAAAAAGGATTTTATTTCCTTATCAAACAGAATTTCAAAGCAACACAATCATCACTTTATCTGCCAGATGATGGAATTGAGATGCAGACAAGACAAAGCCATTTCCTGGTTAAATCGTAAGGACTGAATTCTGCTGTTAACCATGGTAGCAGTAAAACTAAAGATGAGTCAAAATTAATAAGAATAATTTAAATTAATTTAATTATATTTCACCTACTTAAGTAGCAATACTTGAATAATCAGAAGCACAACTGCATCTGCTGTTAAATCTCAGCCAAGAGATACTTATTTTTATTTAAGTAGGTTATAAAATTTCCAGACTAGAAAACAGCCTATTAGCAAAAAGGCTGTCCTGTAGTATGATTAAAAACTCTGTTTCTCACCCCTGTAATGTACAAACAAATGCTGTCTTCTCCATTCCAATCAGAATATTAAATGTAAATATTATGAAGAAGGATCTCTCAAGACACACAAGTTGGATGGCTACCAAGGACAGGCTAAATGCTCTGAAGGCAACACTTTCTATGATGCACTGGATCTCTCGGAATCAGAGAAAACAAAGAAATATACACCACGTTTGTATACTCTATCTGATGCAGTGCAAAAAACCTCTGCCCAACGATATTTTGTTGAGTTGGCTGTTCAGTCTAGATTTCAAATGTTGCCATTTCATGCACAGAAGAGTTACAGGTACTGATCCTTGAGAGAATATAACAGGAAACCAGAAGACTGTGCCACTGGAATGAATGCTTGCTCTTTGGGATTGAATTAGCATGGAAGTGGCTCCCTAGCACTTGTGCAAGATTCTCATCTTCAAGTTGCAAATCAGGCTAGAGCTGTCTTTGAGACAATTTTTTACAATGCTTTTGTCCCACAGATGTTTAATTTACTGAGATTGATAGCCCTGAAGACTACTTGGAAACTCTACTGAGTGTGATGAGAGCTGCAATCTACCTAAATAAAGCAAGGGAGATAAGGCCCATGTTCTAGGTTTGAAATGGTCTCCATCCACACTTCTAGGTAACAGTTATTAGCCACTATTCATCAAGTGAACTAGACCAGACAGATGCCTTCATATGACAACTGCATTGAGAACCTGCCTCAGGTACCGCAATGCCACACAGAACATTTTCTGTTCTGTGAAATTTGATTGAGAAGAATTGCATGGAAGCCTAAGCCTCACCACATTTAGCCCATGATGCAAAACCCACCTCTTTGTCCAAAGCATAGTGCGAACTGTAGACTCAGAACCTCCTGGCATCTTTCCATGAGCTTTATTTTTCTTTCTCCCTGTCCCTGAAGTTTACAAGCACACTGTTGGAGGCAGGTAGGGAGTTCTAGTACTTCTGCTCCCCCTATTTGGGAAGCTGTTGATTTAAACCATGTGCACACAGTGAAGTCTCCACAAGGATATTATAAATGCATGTAATGATGTGATGGCTGCTGGTGATTAGCAGAAAAAAAAGAGTGGGAGGAGGAGTTTACTGGGTCTTGGGCCAGCTCCTAATGGACAAGCTTCCACATCACAAAGCCAAGCACTGCAGCTGCCACAAGTCACATCCATCAGCCATCTCACCAGAACAGCCAAGCAGCAAATAGACAGGCATTGACCATGCTGCTCAGTCCTAATGTGCTTTCACAGGACTCTGGAGTGCATGGCCAAGACAGGCTGTGAGCAAATTTGATGTATATTGCCCAAGCTTTGCCTGCCACTTTAGCATCTTTAACAAATACTACACTAACTTTAAAAATAATCAGTGGGCCCAAGTTAAAAATAAATTGCAAGTTGGCTTTCATGAGAAAGCAACTGAGCCAATACCATTTATAGTAATTCAACGTGTCACTGAATAGCATCATTTTTATAAATACACTGAAAGCCGGACATGAAATAACTGGTTAACAGCTCCCTAATCACAAGGGCTTCCTCTGCTACACATTTTTCCTATTTATCCAATGGCTTCTGTTTTATATCTAGTTTGCTAATGGAAAAAGGGGAAGGGGGAGGGGGGAAATTGGCCTAAACTGATCCAGCAGATGCACAGAGCTGGGGCCTCAAACACTGGCTTCTTTTCTGCAGCCACTAAAGGGCGGTGGGGGAGAAACATTTCAGCAAAATTCTTTCTCTGCAGTAACTACCGCAGAAACACATTTCCCTCTGTTTGGAGCCACTCAAAATAACTGCAGCTCAAATGCCAGAAGAATATTTTGTGCATTTAGAAGTAAAAGAGATGGGAAAATACTGAAGAAAGTTCCTAGTACGGTGGTCTCGAAACAGCCATAGAAGGCTTCCAAAAAAGCACACTCTTACAAAGAAAGCAAAACAAATCTAGCCCCAAAATATTTGTTATTTAACGGTCCCAATGTGTTTTACAACCATGTATAGGAAATACATTATTTTATTAGACCACTCATCTTCTAGGTGATGCAAACCATTCAGAATTTTAGAAGAACTATCTATACCAAATTTCTCACAACTTCCAGGAATACCTTTGCAAGCATGACTTTGTGCAGCACAAGCAGCTGTCATAATTTATGCATGTACTCAAATAAATAAAAAATCCTCAGGTATATTGACTTCTGTCTGTACTGCTTAGGAGATAGCATACACATTAAAGCCTGTACACTTCCACAGTGAACATCCTGCCTTGTGTTACTAAACGGATGGGAGGACGCTTCACACTGTTATAAGATTATGTAACCAGGAAAAAAATGAGGGATTCACCATCTACTCAAAACTGCATCCCGCTTTGCTCTGTCCACTTTAATTTTAAGCTACTTGTTAAAAACTTTGTGTTTTTAATCTACAAAGGTGGATAAGGGGGGCACTATACATGAAAGTAGAATGTGATTGCAAAAGTTGTCAAAATTTAAGTCAGTAGCAGAGGCAAGAAGCAAACACCTGCCTTGTTTTTGTGTCCACAAGGCCCTTAGCTCCAGTGAATAAAGTTTCACTGGGTCCCTTATTTCTCTACTGCAGTATTAGTGGTAGAAAATAGGCATGCAAATCTCCTAACCAAACTGTAAGCCTCTTCACATTGAAACTACGCCTATGTCCCGAGTCCTTGCGGTCCCACCATCAGCATCTAAAGGGAAAGTTTTCTTTCAACCCAACTCTGTGTTGTGATGACGTATTTCCTAGTAATTTGTCAATAGTTTGTCTATCCAGAGTGGAAGGGAAGAGAGTAGTGACCAACATGGGAAGCCTAGTGGCATTGAAATAATCTTACCTCTGTACTCACTGCAGTGTGGGCAGGGTCTAGCCTCTAACCTATACCTCTAACTGCTTAGGATAGTCTGTGCTTAAAGCATCTCCAGGTCTGGGTCAAAAGCATTTCTGAACAGTACGAGTGAATTTCGGAAAAACGTAGCAACGTACCAATAGGAACTGGGCTCTGAGGATCGCTTCAGACTTAAGCAACAAACAAACAAAGTTTATTCACATGGTAGCTTTGATCCACGTTATGAAGCAGGCCGTTTATGGGTAAGTTTTATAATTCTCCCATAAGGCATCCCGACATAATAGGAGACAACCAGAGCTAGGACTGACTGACTGCAGTGCAGGACCTATGCCACCAGCAGAGTAGACAAAGGAGAAAGAAAAGCAAGAAGCAACTTTCAGTGGAACCGTGGACACATGTGAGCCAAGGACACCATGAGATCTGTTCCTACTCTTCTTCCCCGTGGGTCTCCCGGTTTCCTTTCACCCCCTGCAGTCAGGGCACAGTGTTCACAGGAACAACCCAGCAGGTTTAGTTCTATAAAAAATAATGCAGTATTTCAAAGAGTAGTTCCTCTCCTCTTCCTAAAGGCTGAGGGGGAAAATGTTACCCAAGGTGGTTAGTACTGCTGGTCTAAATGCAGATGCCTTGCCTTGTGCTAGATAAACTCAGAAGATGACAGCCCAGCAGCTATTGCCTTGATGTGCTGAGTGGGATTACAAACCAAGGCCTGCACTTTGTATGAAAAAGCAGCAAGCAGACTGCCAAGACCCCTCTCTAAATACATCTCAAAGTGGGTTATTGTGAGGAGTGTGAGCATTATGATCTCAGCTGCCAACAAGTACTTCTGCGGGAAGCAATTTGCAAGTGGGAACTCATTCTCCCAACAATCCAGGCTTTGACCCATATTCGTGCTGTGCAGTTAATCTAAGTGGAATTAGTGCTGATGAAAGGGGCCATATGGACAGCCCTTGACACAGAAATCTTATTTACCCACAGAAATTTCCATGGCCAGCAGCATTGTAAGATACATCTTACATGCATGTGCCAAAGCCACGCGCACTTCTCTCCAGCTGCCTAAACAAGTAATCCTGGAGTATCCAACCCCAACTTTCTGTAAAATGGAAGGGAAAATTTTTTTGATTCCTAGCTTCATGCAAAGCAAACAGAAGAGGGACTTTAAAGCATTTTTATATACCACACAGAACACCTACCAGTGTTTTCTGATTAGTGCCATGTTTGTCTGGGTCAGAACAAAGGATATCCCATAACAAACCTATTGGTATTCTGGTCCAATTACAAAACAAACACAACGGGTAATAACCAAAAGGTGTTTTTCCATATTTCCCTCCCTCTCTTCTCAGTCTGCAGCTCCTTTAGTGCTACCCAAGAATTGCTTAGACCAAAATTTCTAGTTAAGAACTCCTTAGCTCTTATGAGAATGTAAGGCAGGGGAGAAGCATAAAGCCAGCAAAGCAGGAGTTATGCTTGGACTTACATACTACTTTTCATGGAAAGAAAGGCTTGTAACATTATTCCCTTGTGTCTTCACAAGGCACATGGATTGTGTCTACACAGACTTTGGAGGACTCCATGCATATTCCTCAGATGCAAGATAGCAGCATATCACACAGCTGTCAGAGAAGCATCCTTGTTAACATTCTTCAGCTTGTTTTATGAACTGATATTTTGCAAAGGAGAAAAGCAAATAGAATAAGCTGTCCAAAACCAGCACTAAGTGATGGTACAAGAGCAGAGACAAGGCAAAGGTAGGTGCACCAGAGGTCCATGCACTAACTGAGTAAACAAGAACTTTTTTTCCTCTCAGTTAGATTATATGTGCTAGAACAGCTATAGTAGTCCAGGACCCTTTCATTTCTTAAAATGCAACAGCAGATGGTGTTAGCAAAGCTGCAGTTGGATTCACTGTTGTTCAGCATTAGCAGAAACATTATCTGGTGCCCTTCCTTGTATTTCTTTAAGTTTTCAAAAAGAAATATTCCTTATTTAATTGCTTTCTAGCCACCCTACACACACTTCTCTGGTGGATTCTTCTGCAGGAGTGCAAGTTGAAGTATTACAGCAGTTCATTGCCTTTCATATGCTTTCATGATAACCACTGAAATTCTGGATTGACTACTATTGACAGGTACAGAAACAATTCAGAAGTTCATTGCTGCAGACATCCTAAAACTACCAGGCAAGCACTGAGCAAGTACACAATGTCACCATCAGAACAGGTACGGATCAAAGACAAGCAGAAAGCCTCATTGTTTTCCTGTATCCTGTCATCCCTGACCACCATCTTTGCCCAATGGGAGGACATTCTTTCAAAAGAACATGCAGAGAGAGCAGGGGCAACATTATATCTTGAGTCTATCCCTGTATAAAGATATGCTTCTGCTTTCATGCCATTGCCCTGTTGCACATTCCGGAGCCCTTCTACTCAGACTTCATTTGTCCCTGGCTTCTACACTCAGAAACAGGACTGTATGTTTGAGGAGATACAGTAGGGATCCATTGTGGCATGTCTGCCATCAGGCCTGCAGCCCCGTGAAATGAGGCTGGCACAATATTCACTTCCACCTTTCTATTGAGCTTGGGGGTAAATTGCAATTCAGTACTGAATTAAAAACATTTTTCCCAAGAAACTGGAAGACAGCAAGTGTTTACATTGGAGCTAAACCCTCCATTCCACCCAAGCAGTGTGTTGGAACAGTTATGCACCAGGACAGTCTTAGATAAGAAGTGTTTGGGGAACTCCCAATAATGCCTTCTCCAGCCTGACATCTCACTTGGACAAGGATCGTGAAAGACTAGACCTTTTCCCCTCCAAGTGGTAAAACAGTGTTAATACGTCTTGCATAAAAGACAACTCCAGTCCTGCTTTTGCTTCTTAATCTAGTACTGTTCCCACGAACTCCGTATCAGATCCTCAACTTGTTTATACTGAAAGTTCCTTGGAGCAGTGGCAACTTCTCCTTCAGCTCCTCACTGGGGCTTAGCTGTGAAGAATAATAGTCAAATCTGCATTGGCAACATCTTCTATGGTCAGGCATCCGGCCCAGAGAAAGCATCAAAAATTCTTTGACTTTAAATATATTCTCCTATGCTTGTTCTGCTTTCTTAGTTACATCATCATTCACCTCAGAGGGGTGAGTTTGCCTTTGAATCCATTGATTATGATCACATTGTCATAGCAACACCTTCCAAACACGCTGCTAATACTGGACCACCCAGAATGGTAACAGAATGAACAAATGGATAATGGGATGAACAGTCTCAATTCATACAAAATTCTAGACACTGAGTTCACCAAACAAGATTAGCACTGCTACTTATTGGTTACAATATCTATACACAAAGAGGTTTATGTCATGAAGTCATCCATTCCAAGAATATAAACACTGTAAAAAAGATGGCAGGGAAAAACCAGGTACAGAAAAATGGCTGTACTTCCCCCTTCTGCATTAGACCCCTTTGCAAAAGCCCATTCTCCTTCCTCAAGCCTAGAATAAAGGCCTCCTGCAAGTGTTGTTCTCCTTATGGTTCAGGTGATGATTTGTTTCATACACAAACTCAGCTCTAAACTTCATGTTTTATGGATAAATGCCCACATTACCCAGCACCTGATGGAAAGATACTCCTGTAAGACAAAGGTCAGAATGGACCATTACGAACTTCTTGCAGAACACAAACTGCATAGTATCACCCAACAACTTCTTTTTCACTGTCTCTCATAGAGGTGGAAACAGACTTGTCACTGCATGGTGTAATTTATCTTTTTTCTAACTCCCATTTACAAAAGGCCAGGAGATGTCTCTTAACACCCAAAGGCACTTCATCAATTCATGTTTGATGACCATTCAAATTCTGGATCAAGTTTACACCTTGACCCTCCTTACCCAAATGCTTTACTAATATCAGTGAATTTAGTCTCAGGTCACGGCTTAAAGGCATTCTCTTTCCCCTATTTCACAGACGAAGAAAGAGAATTAGAAATCGTAAAACTACTCCTATACAAACCAGTGTTTGAAGAGCTACAGAGACAAAAAATGACAAAAAACCCCAACACACAAACCCATCAGACTACAACAAAATTCATTGTACTTCAATGCCTCTAAAGGTCTCCCACCTTTGTGTAAATGAAACCCAACCTTGGTTCTGCAGGATACAGGTTTCACCACAAGAATTCTTTCTACAGTTTAGCAAGCATCCCCTGGTAGATCCAGTTCACTGGTAGATTACCAAATTGCAGTTGATCAGATAGTGTTGAAGAGAAAACATTTAGGAATACTGCTCAACTATAATTTTCCTCCTAGTCTAGTAAGTATTTGTGACTGGAAAACAGCTACACTACCACAAAGCTAAGAAATAGCTACAAGTTTTTTGCCTTTGGCCAAATTCTTTGCTCACTCGTAGAAGAACAACATGTCCAACTTCAACAGGATTTTCTTAGTATTTTAAAGATGCTCTTGGTCTCAATGGGATGCAAAATTTGCCTACAGTCATCAAGACTCAACTACCAGGTACAAATCCCAGTAACTTTTATTGATGCTGTTATTTTGTTCCCATCAACACCACTTGAACTTAGTGGCTTTCCTTTTGATTCTTTTTATTTTCCAGGCTGATCATAAACCCTATTCAATGTTCTGAGAAAGATACAGTCTCTTCCTCTAGTTTGCTTTTGAACAAAACTAAGCACTCTGGTACTGCTCTCCCAAATCCCATTAAGTTTCTCTTAGTAATGAATTCTTCTCTCAGAAACAACAAGTAGGCTCCTCCATTGTGCCTGATATGAAGTGTTTGTGATCTCCACTGTAGACAATTATTTCCAGGGCCAGAGAATTCCTGTACGTGCCATGGCGTACCACGGAAAAGAAAAATATCTGGAGATGTAAGATAGGCTTTATTTGCTAGTTGCAGTGTCTATGAAAAACTGTATTTGTAACCTTCAGGATGTTAGAGCACCCTAGACAGGAGTCAGAAAGAACACATCCTCTCCAATTTGGAGAAAGAAGGGGGGGGGGCAGGGTGGAGTGTGAAGAAAAATAAAAAAGGAAAAAAAAAGAGTAGAGAAGGAAAATGTTTTCCTTAGACTGGATCTATGTTGAATGGTTCCAGCACAATGGAGAAGAAACACTACCTATACCAATAAGTATGAAATATGGGAATCTTAAATATGTGATTTGTATAGGATGACGAGGATGTAACACCATGAAGTTTAGCTCATCCTTTCCTCAACATAATGCTTTTCTATTTTCCTTGCCAAAGCCATTGTTCTTCAAGATGTAAGTTCACCAGAAGTTTAGAGCAGGGACAGTTACCCTTGTAAACTGGCAAGTAACTTGTGCAAGGAATGCAGGGGAGTATGCATTGGCTTAAATTAAAGACAAGATTCCAGCTGAAATGATTACTTGGTCCCTCTTGGAACGGTTGTTAAACTGCTACACATTTTGCTACTGTAACAGGACTTTCTAATCTTTTTGTTTCTATACCAATTTAATATTGATTTCTGTTGAAGTTGCTGCCAATGCAAGGTCCTGAAATACGGGGCCCCACCACAGTCAGAAGGAAAAAAAAAGGTAAAATGGAACCAGGGAGGGGTTAAAGAAAACACAGAGAAGAACATTGTACTTGGCTGTACAAGTAACTCGTGAATATATCTTGAGAAATGTCCTGGATTATCAACTGTAATAAAATCTCTCAATGAGGAAAACAGGGATGTCCTGGAGAACTATGAGTTCTGGTTTTCTGTGTTCACTTCACGCATGGTTTGAAAATATTCCATTTATACAACTAGAAAAAGAGGAAAGAAAGAGAGAAAAAGAGAAAGAAAATAAAATTGAGCCACAGAAAGCTCACTTTTCTAAGTAGCTAGAGATGGATTTAAGGATTGCCACTGTAAGGAGAAAGCAAAATACCATTTGTAACATGGATGGGAGAGCAAGGACACAGAAATAAAGGTTTTTATTTACTTCTTATTCGCAGTCAAATTTAAGTGGGAGACTGACAGCCCAGTTGTTATTTTGGGGGTTGCAGTTATTCTACAGGGAATATATTTGAAGAAAAGAGGGTGAAGTGGAGCTGAAATAACGATCAGAGAAAAAAATGGCCTATGAATTACACAGGTGTATTCTTAAGGTGGGCAACCAGTTGTCAGTAAAGACAACTTTAGAAGCAGCAGCAAAGAACTCAGATTTTTTTCCTCTCAATGTTGGCATAGCATGATCCTCTATCATCTGCTAAGGAGTAATCCTTTTGCCTGTCTTTAAGCAACAGTTGGAAATATCTGTAAGATACAATCCAGAAACAGCCTTCTGCACCACTACAGTACTAATTACTTCCTCTGAACTGGGGAAGACTCTCCAAGTTTCCACATAAATTCCCCATTTCCTACTGAAACATAATGGCTTAGTATGTGAACATTTCTCTCCCTCCTGCACCTGGATTTGTTTGAGTAGGAAAAAGTAATAGCCAAGTTACTCCTTTATCTAAAGCAACAGAAGCCTCTAATATTCATGCTGATGTCCTAGGAACTCTGCATGCCAGAAACACAGGATGATTGACAGCATCCACTTGGATAAAAGACTACTTGGGGTTTATTTTTATATTGGCTTTAATCACATGTTGAGATGGTTGAAAACTACTTCAGTCTCCAGCTTCCTACCTGTTGGGGTTAGGCTGGTAAGTTTACTATTAACTTTTTTTTTTTTTTTTTTTTTTGGCAACAGCCAAGACTTAAGAACTAGTCTAATTATTTTTTTAAAAAGTCTAGTAGTCTGTTGCAAATTCTCATTAAGGGACTAAACTCTGCTGTATCACAGGCGTGCTTTTAGGATGCCTCAACTACATGCAGGGACAAAACTCAGTAAGTTTTAAGAGAGGAAAAAGAGTAAGCAACAAACTTTATCTTCCCATCTTCATCATAAAAATGCAAAGCTACCCATATGGCCCACTGCAAAAGAATGCATTTCCTGGAGGCACTGTGCTGTCTCACTAATGCACACATACAAGATGTACTGTACAGATATAGGCTGGAGGTCACAAAATCCCACTGCTGAATAGCAAAAAAAAAAAAACCAAAAAAAAAACCCCACACACACAAAAAACAAAACACCTTCATATTTCACAGTCAGGAGATTCTCACAGAGCCACATTTCACAACACAGCAGCTGAGTAAGGATTTTTAAAAACAGCAAAAACATCAAAGTATGTTTAAGGTCCCAGATACATGATTTCTGCTCAAAATAAAAACTGTCTGTTCCCACTGTTTAAAGGAAGAGAGAGCTGGATGCGGTTGTGGGTTTATACAATGACATGCATGCACAGCATCCTGCTAGGAAGCTTCCAGATCCATGATGAAGAGCATGAGCATGTGTTCATGCATCCCAGGACAGAAGTGTGATTGCATGCTTATTCACATACTCGCATGTTGATCAGCAGGATGAAGGCAGAAACACAAGTTCACACACATGCAGTTCTTACCTCTTCTCTGTATACAAAACAGATTTAGAGCCTGAGTGCAATAACTTGGCAGTCAGAAAATAGTGATAGTTCTCATGCAGAAAATACCACCCAAGTTGCAAAAGCCATTTTTCTTGCTACTCTTCCATTCCATGTGCATGTTGGCACCTCATGGCGACATGAAGTCATAGTATATTCCAGGAACAGCTCTAGGGGTTTTTTTCTTTTTTTTCTTTTTTTTTTTTTTTTTTTTTTTTTAAGAAGGAAGAGTAGAAAATTTACCAAAATTGGCTTAAATCATGAAGACCAAGACCCTGAAAGATACGTAGACACTTTAATCGCAGGACAACCATCCTCCAAGAGAAATCTTGGGAATCTGTGGGATTCTATGTTCCTATGAACACCAGCAGAGTCAAAACCACAGTGAGGTCATTTGATGACTGTGGAAGAAGACAGAGGCTTCCACAGGCTCTTATCCAGTTTTTCTGCGCTGTATTAATAACCTGGGACTTCTGGCATTCATAATACAATCCAGTAATTTCTGATAGACACAGTGGAGCATTATGTACTTTTCACTGTATATGACAGCATCAGCTGAGGTTTTGAAATGATGCTGTGGGTCTTGGATGGCTTCTCTATGCTTTTGAACCACTGGGTGCTTGAATTGGAACCCAAAACAGTGCTTTTCTGGGATCTATCTTCATTCACAGACAATTATTTTCTAAAGCATTCTAGACCGTCTAATGACACAAAGGATTGGAAATGTGAATAGCTACTCTGCCTGCTGATTGCTCTACCAATCTAACATTTTCAGTGACCCTGAAACCACTGAATCTATCTTCTCCAGTTACCCAAAGCTGTGCCATAGGATCTATATCTTGTCCCTCCAACTTTTAACCCAGCCACCATTTTAACAGAATGACAAGAGCCTCAGTCATTAATGCGTTTTTCAGCAGGCACTACCACAATTCCAGGCAGAGAATTAAAAGCTGATTTTGCTTTGTAGTGAGAAGAAATTATTCCAGTTAACAAATACTCTGCAGAGAGAAGAGACAATGCCTTGGTCATCTCTATCAACTCTGAAGGGGCAAGAAACTCCCAGCAGAAATAAAATGGTACAGAAACCTACCACTAGCAAATATTGATGCGTCTTAAGCCCCTGGCCTGGCAAGCATAACATTAAACTATAACATTAGACTGGCATGGCCTGATGGAGTTGGAAAGAGTTCCCTGAAGCTACAAAGCCTCATGGTCAAACCATCTAAAGGATGATAGTTATTCATTAATCTGTTTCCAGCCCCACAGTTTTGGTGGATTGGTTAGTTCTGGTAAGTTTTTGGGCTTAGACTGAAAGCAGAAAGAAACACTATGCATTGCGTAAAACACTGAGGAACAAAATGCACCAAATAATATCTATGCCAATCTTGCAGATCTGCTATTCAAAACTCGTTTCATTATCAGGGCTAAAGTGCCACCAAAATGTTTAGATAGAAGTGCAAAACTAATGACAGATATTCTTTCCTAAATACATTTAGCCACGTGTACAGAGAGGAAAATAACACATTATCGAGGGATTGAGAGCAAGTCCAAATACAGAAACAGTTTTATCAGATTTTCCAGCTTGCTGCATTGGTCTCTGTCACACAAGCAGCACTTTCATTTGCTTTGTCCTCTAAGCAAAGCCCAGTTAAAGAGCACAACTCCCTTTTATTCTGAAGCCTGTGGACTGCAGTAATTCAGACAATTTTTCAAGATCAAACGCCACAGGAGAAGACAAATGGTCCCTGGGTCATGCTATTTTTAATGTCGGTCTCTCTGCCATGACATCACTTCCATGTTACTTCTACAGAGGATAGCAGCTTTGGAGCAGCTTCAGTGGAGAAGATATGAAAGCCATATTGAAAAAAAAAAGTAATTAATATGTTCTTACTATGAAAAATGTAAAGTAAATGTAGCTTTTTCTTAAGACCTTTGTGTTTAGAGGCACAATCTAAAGGTCATGGTCAAAATTTTCATTATTACTGATAAGTACTGCAAGAATCATGGAAAAACAACAAAATACCCAAGAATTTAAAGTCCTATATAAAGCCACCAGATTTCAGGATCAAGGGAGTGTTTGCAAACCATCCAGTTCCATAACTACCCTTTGCTGTCTAAGGAAAAGAAATGTGCACTGTAAAACTGTTCTACTTTCACTCAGTTCAGGAAAAATGAAGAAAAATAAAGACAGACATATGAAAGGAGAGTAAGATATTTTTAAATCCACTTGCTGTAAGAGAAACTATGGTTATTTCCAGCTTTAACAAAAGGTCTGATTGTGGCACATTAAGTCATGGCCTTCTAACTTTAATTTGGGTTTCTTGGGTAAAACAGCACTGAGGGATCACAGCAGAGCCTTTTACAGAAGCTATATAAAGCCTGCATAGAAGTCAGGGTACTTATATAGGTGGCTAATATATTTTCAAGTTCAAGAAACCTCAGGTTTGCTACCACTGACCTCTTAGCTCTACAGACTAAAGTTAGCACAGGTCTGTCTTTGTGCATCATGCATTTCCTGTCCTAAACAGTGATGCAAAAATACTACACTGGTCAGTTGCCATTGCTTTCCATAACTTCCTTTCAACATCAGTTAACATGCATACTAATGGTTAGAGAGGGAAGAAAAGCAAAGTGTAAGGCATTCAGTAATGCCAATTCAATAAAGAAAACCTGTAATGGCACAGAATCAGCTGGTGTGACCTCTATCCAATGACAGTAATATCATTTCACAGAGACCAGCCATGTCACCAAATCAACTGCTTTTTTTGTAAAGGACTTCATAATTTAAAGTCAATAGCCAAGAGTAAGCTTACTCTTTATGTTATAATGAGGTTCAACTAAAGCAAGTGCCTGTTTAAAACATCAAGCTTTGCAAATTCATCCACTTAAGTGATGCTCTCAGAAGTGGGCCATGAATGCAGTGGTATTTCTCAGCTATGGTATCACAGACTATCTTAGAGCATCTTGAAAGGTGACATGTGAAGGGTTATTTTCTTGCTGTGGAAGAATGGACTTCTGGCAAATCTATACCATTTATGCTATTCCTTTACATGGAAGATTGAGATACAAGGCTTGAATGCACATGCAGATAAGCATAATCTGGGAAAAATGTCAAATGCAGAAGAAAAAGAAGAAAGGTGATAATGGAAGACTAACCAGAGCCAAAAATTCTCAGAGGACAAATATTTCAAGAGATTCCAATCAGAACATTTAATGTGGAAAAGCAAAATCAGTAGCTGTTCAAGTTCAGATGAAAGACAACCCCTGAAAAGAACAGACAGCTGAAAGAATGAGACAGAAGACAAACCATAAGGTAATGACAGAAAGAGTCATTCGGGACCAGATAAATATGGAACTCAAGAGATAACAGTCTATGGGAAAAAAAGTGCATGAGATGAATTTGAATTTAAGGCTGTAAAATTCAGACAAGGTCAGTAATCTGGGAAGGCTGTGTGGTACTGTTCAGAGATAGAGCTATTAAAAACCCTTCTCCCAATACTTGGCAAAGAATTTGATGCCTGTGAAACTTCAGCAGAGTGTAGCTCAAGACAAAAATTTCATAGAGGCAAGACATTATCTGTGACATGACAAGGGAAAAATTTAGTTCAAAGTTTTTGGAAGGAAAAGAAAAGGTGAAGACACTTTAAATGAAACTTAAGTCCATGGAAATGACAATATATGAAGCCAACAGAGAAGTGAAAAGTAGTCTGGGTCACCCCTACATCTTCTGTGCACCAATTCCATCAATCTGGCAGATGCTGACAGGCGCAAAAATAAAAAAAAAAAAAAGGTGAAGGAGGAAGAAGTAACACTGAAACATCTGGGGTTTACAGAAGCTTTTCTGATTTTTTTGCCAAAAGGTATCAAAAATCAAAGAGTATATTTTGAGTACCCTAAAAGTTTCATTTTGGACAACTAGGATGCCTAAGTTGTATCGAAGATGGGCAGAAAAAGGTAGAAGACAAATGTTCCTGTATAGCATGATTTGAAGAGGTGAGGTAATTGTACATGAACTGTAAGGAGGAAGAGCCTGTGTATCTTTGTGTGTGTATCCAGGCATGTGCACGTGTATCCATCCAAGATAAAAGTGAGGATGAGTGAAAGTCTTCCATGGAACAATTTGAATCTTCTAACCTAAGCAAAGACTCTTACATTCACAAAAAGAATGTGAGCAATGATTTTCAACTATCTTTTAATTAGGAAGGGAGCTTTCAAAATAATTAAACATTTTTATTGCTGTATTATATTTCTCTCATCTAAGAAACTTCCTAATTCAACGGAGTCCACCACTTTAAGTGCACCCACTCTTGCAGGGAGAGAAAGAAGAGACTCAAAGAAAAATGTTAACAGACTGTCAAATTTTGGAAAATATCACATACATCTGCAACACACAGAACAAATATGACTGACAAAAAATTAGCCCCCAAAAAGATGATTACATAGGAATCAATCTCATGGACTGCCAAAGTAAGAACCCAAAATAAGAGTGCTGATACCAACTTTGATGAGATCTGGATCTCATCCAGAATTGATAGGTGATTCAAAGTTAGGCAGCAAGTCAGTCTTTGGAATGACACATTGCTATTCCACACCACACAGACAAACACAGAGGATATACTCAGTGAGCCAGAAATCCAAATCACTTGTCCTCTGGTCTAACTGCTGAGCCATATTCCCTCCTACCTCATCCCAAAGCCAAACAGAGAGTCAGCAAGCCAGGATTCCCAAGGCCCTCTGCTATTCTCCTGAAGAATGACTGAAGAGTGCAGTAGTGCACAGTTTCCTCTGCATGTTCCATTGGAAAGGTAAGACTGGAGTACCACTAGATACTCATCATTGTCTCTGTCTGCATAAGAGAATGTGTTCATAATTAAATTATAATTACGTTTGAAGTTAAAACAAGAGGGAAAGAATTAGAGCTGGTTTTGGGCTGTTCAAAAGAACTGGGATAAGATAGTTTGGGTTTGTTTTGGTTTCTTTTTTTTTTTCCAGACTGGGGCCAGAGATGCCAGGAAGAGATATTTACTCATTTCTATGAAAGGGTAAAGTGCCATCAGTTTTCGCTTCTCTAGTTGCAGAACACACCCAGAATCGGACTATGTTCAGACAGGTTGGGCAGGGTATAATTAGTGTTGATAAAGAAAAGACCCAGTAAGCATTGCCCAGAAAGTGGCACTGAAGCCTGCCTCAGGAAAGCTGAGATCCATTTAAAACCACTTAAAAAGGAAACTGTACAAATTAAGACTTAGTAATGAATAAAAGAAGAACAGAGGCAGAACTACAAGCTGATTGTGAGAGAACTTAATTAAGGAAATTGTATCCATTTGCACAGTGTTCAAATGACAACAAGTTCATTTCTAGAAATACGAATATTCCTACTTCACAGGAAAAGTCAGAATAGTGCCCAGGTTAAAGCCAGTTACATAACCTTACAGTGCTGTCTATGTATGTTCCTGATCTCTATCCTCTATATTAAGCACATATAGCAAGCTGAAGGTTCCTTGTAGAAATATTTTCAAGCAAAAACAAGGTCTGAATGTCAGACTCTGTATGGAGTTTGTGTGGCAAGGTTTTGGTAGCACGGATGGGGGGTGGGGGCGGGTGGCACTACAGTGGCACCTTCTGTGAGAAGCTGCCAGAAGTTTCCCCTGTGTCTGACAGAACCAATGCCAGCTGGCTCCAAGTCAGACCCGCTGCTGGCCAAGGCTGAGCCCATCAACACTCGTGGTAGTGCCTCTGGGATAACATATTGGAGAAGAGGAAAAAAACTGTGAAACAGCAACTTCAGCTGGAGAGACGAGTTAGAATATGCAAAAGAAACAGCTATGAAGACACCAAAGGCAGTGGGGGAGGAAGTGCTCCAGGTGCAGGATCAGAGATTCCTGTGGTGAAGATCATGGTGAGGCAGGCTGTTTCCCTGCAGCCCATGGGGGTCCACAGGGTAGAAGTTATTCACCTGCAGCCTGTAGAGGGTAATGGAAGGGTAAATATTCACTTGCTGCCCTTGAAAGACCCCATGTCAGAGCAAAGGAGGCTGTAAACCTGGGAGAAGCCCACACTTGAGCAGGATCCTGGCAGGACCTGTAGACCCATGGAGAGAGAAGCCCACACTGGAACAGATTTGCTTGCAGGACCTGTGACCCAACTAGGGACCCATACTGGAGCAGTTCATGAAGAACCCATGGGAAGGACTCACACTGGAGAAGTTAATGAGAACTGCCTACCATGTGTGGAACCACAGACTAGAGCAGGGGAAGAGTATGAGGAGTCTTTCCCCTAAGGAGAAAGGAGTAGCAGAGACAACGTGTGATGAATGTTCCCCTATGCTGCTTGCAGGCAGAAAGTAGAGAAACTAGGAGAAAAGATAAGCTTGGGGGAAAAGAGCAGGATGGGGGAAGGTGTTTTTAAGATTTGGGTTTAGTTCTCATTATCCTACTCTGATTGATTGGTAATAAATTATACTAACTTCTCCAAACTGAGTCTGTTTTGCCCATGATGGTACTTGTTGAGTGATCCCTCCCTGTTCTTGTCTCAATCCATGAGCCTCTCATTGTATTTTCTCTCCCCTGTGCGGCTGAGGAGAGTGACAGAGTAGCTTTGGGGGGCACCTGGCCTGCAGCCAGGGTCATCCCACTCCATACATAATTGATCAAGGAGTTAATCATTTTGAAACAGCTAAACTTCTATCTTGCATAACAAATAGTCAGAGCAAAGCTCTAAAGCATATCAGTAGAGTCAGATTTTGGCCAGCTTTGTTTGACAGCCGACTCTTTCCTTAGCCACCACGAATAGATCCAGTCTCTTTCCCTCCTAACTGAGAAATTCAGCTGTTTCAGAGGTATAGTCTCTACATAGCACACATTAAATATAGTCCTGCATAAGATCCACCATGAGATTTTTCCTGCCTCCATACCTGAGAACAGGAGTGGCCATTCTGACTCCACCCTTGGCACTGACTGCTGCCCACAAGTCAAGGGCAATCCTGCCTTTTACAAACATTAAATGCCTTTAGTGTTGTCACTAGGAAGCACGTCAGAAGTGACCAAGCAGTCAGCTGTGCAAAAAGCTCCCACGAATATATCTCAAACACACAACGGGAAAAGATAACAAGAAGGGCATGGACAAAATCACTTAGCAGAAGGTCCTTATTCAGAATGAGATTTCCCAATGAACATAAGGACAAAAATCACATGGAAACTAAATCTCAGGTTGCTAATATCAGAGAGATAAAAAGCCCCAATCTACTCTAAAAACAGTGCTACTAAAAACATCATTGTAACTGAAAGCCTCTTTAGCACTGAAACTTTCATATTACTCTCTTTTGTTAACTTAACTAGCCTTTCAATTTAAAGCACTACATCTTGATTTGGTGAATGGAGATCCTGCTCTTTTAAACAAACCATCAGATTCTTGCTCAGGCTATGTTCAGGTTTTGTATAAAGAGCTTGAAGGTAAAAAAATAAATAAACAAACCCCCAAACAAAATAACCACAACAGAATACTATCATTATATGGTGACCTCTTTAATTAAAAAGTATTTATTTTCTGCTAAGACCAGGCTTTCCCTTCTTTCTCACATCACTGCAACCAGCTACTACATCAATTTTCAAAACAGACTCCCCTCTCCTCAGAATTAGTGCTTCCATACACCTAGGAGCTTTCAGGCATGTCTTTTCTTAATATCATAGAATCTCCTGAGTTGAAAGGACCCACTAGAATCATCGAAGTCAAACCTCTGGTTCCTCACAGGATACCCCAAGAATCACACCATGTGCCTGAGAGTGTTGTCCGAATGTGTCTTGAACTCAGACAGGCTTGGTGCTGTGACCACTTCCCTGGAGAGCCTGTTTCAGAACCCAAGAAAAACCTTTTCCTGATACGTAACTTAAACCTCTTCTGACACAGCTTCATGTTGTTCTCTTGGGTCCTTTCATTGGTCACCAGGGAGAAGAGATCAGTGCCCAGTCTGTTTCTTCCTAAAAGTGCCCCGCTGGAAAAGGGTCATTTTGGTCATTTGCCTCAGCCTTCTGAATGAATGGCAGCTGTAAGATCAGACAAAAAACTGAGCTGCATTTGCAAGCAAGGCTTACAGTACCACGCACAGTATGCTCAGTGTACCACATACGTATACATTTACTCAGGAATTAAAGAAAACATAGCAGGAATGCTCATCATCAGGCCCTCAAAATTTGAACCTGTTAAATGTATCCAATATCACATTTGCCAGGGAGGTGTGGGTGGGTGCAAGGTAAGAGCAAAGAATGTTGTCATTCCTATAAGATGAATGCAGCCGTTTGTTTCTTTCTGTGGACATTATACGGCCTTTTAAAAGCACATTTATTTCTAGCTCTGCCTGTCCAGTATGAACCTTCTCCCCAGGATTCCAGAGAGAGAAAGTAGAACTAATCCTGACCAAAGAGCTCTAACAAGAATTACCAGCAGAACTCAGAGAGCAACCTTTGCTTGTCATGACTCTTCTTCAGTTTCTGTGCAACAAGCAAGGAGCCAAAAAGACAGAACAGTAAAGGTCTGTTTATTGATGTTTGATTAGAGGCCCCAGGAAGCCACATTTTGGTGTACGGCTGAAATTCAGCTTCCTAAGTCCTTGTAAGTACAGACCAAGCATCAACAGCATACTCACCCTCCTCTCTTTTAGTGTCCCAAGAACTCCTTCAGCATCAACTGCCTGCACACAGGGCTCAGTCCTCACTGCACCTCCTGAAACTGAACCATCAGAGCCACACAAAACTTGGGTTACCTCCATGGGAGAAGTGCCTGGATACAGGGAGTCCAGTCAGGCATCCTCTCCCAGTTCTGTCACATATTTTCAAGGAGAGAATGGAAGTATAGGTATATTACAATTAATATAACTTCTCTATCATCTTGGGAGACTACCACAAAAGGCAATCAGAGCACAAGAATAGAGTCAAAAGAGGGGGAAAGATTTTCAACCAGCCTATTTTTTAACCAAAGTAGGGCCAATGATTATCATTCCTATTTTATAAATTAAGAAAGAGCCAATAAGTGACTACAAGGGCTTGTTGTAAAACAGAAGAGCATAATGGATTCTGAAAAATCTCCTAGGCACAGGGCATCTCCAGCTGGCTCAATTCAGTCTATGCTGACACTGACTAGATACACTTGCTACCTGTAAACTTAGACTCTTCCTGCTGAAGATCATTAGGATGGACGAGAAAAGAAAGTGACCGGTTCTGCTTCTTTGAATACAATCAATTTTAAATACATTTAATATATTTAAATATGGTCATCAGAGCATAAGCACCTTGTGCAATGAATTATTAAGGCTGTTTAAACAGATCTTCTGGAGGAGAAGAACAGCAATTGTTATGAATTAGTGATCAGCAAACAAGTTGTAAGTATTCGTTTGTACCAGTCCCGGGCACCTTCATTCCAAAAGGATTTTGGAGTTATCTTATTTGGTAAACTCCCAGCAGTGGGGCAACACAAGGTGTGCAGGATACAGCAAGCTGCCCTATCTGTGTGTGCATACATATTAGCTGCAGGAGCAGCAGAGACAATAAAACAGGGTATAGATGAAAAAGTACTCATGAAAAAAATTCATGAAAAAATACAGATAAAAAATTTCTTTGGAAATCAAAAATAATATCCACAGAAAAATACACACACCAGCTTCAGAAGAGCTCAGAACCACCATATTCACCTTAAGGTGACAGATCTGAACATAAGTCACACTACTCTCACACCATCTGCTCTGCTCACCTACTACCTACCATTTGCTCTAATACAGGAGACAGATCTTTTGGTTTGGATCTCCGTCCTCTCCTCCTTTTGTCCTCCTGACCCAAAACCTCAGACAGTTTGACTGAGACTGGTACTTCCCTGCAAAAAGTCCTGGTTTTGATATATTCAGCTAAATAAAAAGCTCTCTTGTAAGAGACATCCATCCTCAATCCTAACGTTTTAAGACCAATAACATCCTGGTAAGGACAGTATAAAGTAGAGTAGCATGCTGAATGGACTATACATTTTTTTCCACTGAGTTTAAGGGCATTTGAGGAATCTTGTAAACGATGCCATCGAGCACTGCCCAAAGAGAGAAGCTGCATGGGAACATATCAAGGTCACAGCAAACCTTACTCAGCTCTCTCTTCCCTCCATGCCCGCCCTCAGCTGCAGCTTAGCGTGGGATCCTGACAGCAGGAGGTTCCCACTACAGGCCTTTGGCTTCATCTCTCCGTCAGCCCCCGGTCTCTCCGTTCTTCTCAGGAACTCTCCACACACTCTGAGGAAGAAAGATCCCAGGCATTTGTCTGGGGCTCTGGGAGTCACTTGTCTCATTCCTTCTGAGGAAACAGCTGGAAAGTTGCCCTCAAAAACTCATTTGTGAGCTGCATCCCCTCCAAAAGTTTTATCAGCTGGCTCATTTCAAGTAGGTTTTTACAGAGCAATGGGAGAGCTGGACTGGATTGTAAGAAATGGATCAATGCTTTTGTCTGTCTCAGGCATCAGATCCTCTGACCCAAGTCATTCTTCGAAGTCCCCAGTAAAGCTTTTTACAGATGCAGAAACATGCAGGTCACTTTCTCTTTCTTCCCATCTCACCCTCCTGGTCCCAGAGTTAACAAAAAGTTACACATACTCTCTGTCTATCTAGGAACATGCAAACAGTCACCTTTTCCTGCTTCTGTCTGAGAAATGACTGGAAAGATTAAAGAGCTCTCAAGTCTAGTGGTTTTACCAAACCAAGGCCAAATGACACTGATAATAAAGAGCATAACAAAGAGAAGCACAATTTTAAATATCTTCCCTTTTAGGGAAAAACAGAATGAGAGAAAGTCAAGAATTCTCTTAGATCACAGGAGGATTATAAGAAAGGGGAAGAACTATTAGAGACCAGCGTTGGCACAAAACCAAATGGGCATGAACTGGCTATGAACAAATTTAGTTTGGAAATTAGAAGCAGATTTCTAAACATCAGAGGAGTGAGGTTCTTGAATGGCTTCCCAATAGGAAGCAACAGGAGCAAAAGCTGTTTAATTTTGAGACAGAGATTGATAAATTTACTAAGGGAATCCTGCAACATAATTTCCTGCAATTACAGAAACACTGTACTCCATGACTGGGGAGGGCTCTTTCAGTCTTGCATACCTCATCCTACGCTGACCCAAGATAGGATAGATAAATAATGCAAAAACAGACAAGGTACAATAGAACTAGAATGTTAGCGGGGCAGATAGAATAAGGGTGAGTCTGTTTGCTTTAGTAAGTAAATTTATGGAAGCTTTTTTGAGTGGCATTTATTCACCTGTAGGTACTTACGTATTTTCAGGTAAAAATTTGGATCATAAGAAAAGACTTCAACATGAATAAAGTTCTGTGATATTCATGACCACCTGCAAAGACCAGTATGAAGGTGAACTCTCCCACTTATCATGCAATCATTTGACTACATCCTGAGAAATTACCTTCACAGACCTGCATTTAGGGGTTAAAGTTGTCAAAGGAACTGTAAAAAGAGGTAGATAAGTGAGAAAATTAACAGAAAATCATCCAGAAAGTATCCAAGTGAAACAAAGAACTTTTTTAGATGTGAAATGTGTGGATGGGTATAGAAATAATCACCTGTCTTTTTCAGACTTGATTGAAATTTGACTGGAAAGAAGTCACAGAAGGCATTAAAAAGAGTCAGCAGGGAGAAATCTTTTCGCATTCTATTTCTGTACTGAAAAGCCCACGATAATACCACCCTATTCTACACACAGGAAAAAAACTAAACCCATGAAGTTGAAAAGGCATGAAAAATATAGCACTGTAACATAAGAAGTCATCTGTGAACTCTCCTGTAGCACATCAAACATGAGGTATTCATTCATTCCCACAAGTGGAGTCAGTGTTGATCTATAAGCTGCAGCTCCATATTACACATTTCAGTTTCATGATAAGCTGCAGTTCTGTATTACACATTTCAGTTTCATGCATTTAAGCCAGACAAACATTCCCAGGGGATTGAAAGAACCCGCTACAGTGAGTTGTGGTTCTATTTCGGATCATATCACAGCATAACAAATCACAGTTTCAGACACTGGGATAAGGGGCTCAATAAAGCAAGTAGCATGATAACTTCATGTATATCCCTTACACACACACAGCCGTGTGTAGAAACAAATCCAGCTCAGGTTCTTCAAACTGTGCAACTACAAAGCAACAATCACTCTCATACCTGCAGGTATCCATTGTTCATCAAAATATATATTCATAAATACACATCATTTACTACATACTGTTGTACAGCAGTAGCTATCCAACCCTCTCCACACACCAAGACTGTTTACTATATCTGATCTCTTGCATTTGAGAAAAAAGAAGAGAACATAAGTGTTTAATGCAGTAAGTTCTTTTGGTGGTGCTGGTTTGTTCTGTTGCTTTTTCATCTATGCTCCATATAAAATGGTCCTCAGAAGCAGAGTCACTAGATCATTTGGTAACTCACCAGCTCCCTGTGACTATTGTCCCACAAGACATTCTGAGTGCTGAGAATGCTGCACTGGCCCCATGTTGGTCTAGCACATTTTTGGAATCAAAAATGCTTTGTAAATTAAGTAAAAGTTCAGAAGGAAAAACTCACAACTTAATGGTTGGATTGTAAAAACAGCCATATAGTAAGTATGCTGTACTAGAACTCCAGTCATGTTGATCTTTGCTCTGGTTCCCAAAGAAATAATGTTAAAATATGCAAGGGCATTAAAAACCAGTTTCTCTTAACTAAAACATCTTACAGCACCCTGTGAAGATTAACAAGTTCTTCCAAAATATGAAATTACTTCTGTTAATAACCAAGTAAAGATGAGAGACAAGACTTTCAAGAGAGTTCAAATATTTCTGAGGTACAAGATACTATATTTTCCTCAAGAACTTTGCACACTAGATGCCTGACTATTCATGTCATTTTGTTCTCAGGCTGAGAAATTGAAAATGTAACTCAGCTATTTTAATTGACTGTGCCTTGGGACATGAAGGAAGTCAAAGCAGCAAGCATGAACATAAGTCTCCAAATCCTCGCAGTCACACTTTCCTGTTCTCCCTATTGTGCTCAAAGTTGAAGCACTGCAGTAGTTGCCTTCTTTTCAGCTAATTAAGGTGCATTTAAAAGACAAGTGAAACAGGGAAAAATAATTGTCTGAAGCATGTTTTCATTTTGACATTTTAATTTCACCTACAAGTCAGGCACCTTAAACATGACATCGAATGGTTGGAAAAACCGCAACATTACTGACTAAAACCTAACATAACTAGAACTCATTGTTCTTGGATATCTTTTTAAGTGAAAAAAATAATAATTAAAAGGTTTTTCAATGTAAATAAATCCCTGAAGGGCTTCCAATCCAAGTACTGCACGGTATTAGACGATGAAAGAACTGTTAGGGAAGTGAACAAGAAACAGGAAGTTGGAACTACCCGGCCAAGTTTCACTCTATAACCTGAGTAGTGTGTCATTAAAAAATAACCAGCACAGAGAGTGAAAAACAGCTTCCAGTATAAATGTATACTTTTATGATCAAGTTCTCCATAGATAGAAATAAAAGATTTTTTTTTTCTATAGAATATGATTAAAAGATAGTTATTGTTTAAATTTCAGGAAAAGGGGGAAGAAAACATACATACAAACACAGGAATACAAAGTTTGCATATTGTTTAAAAACAGTATGTCTTTTCTAAATACAATATCCTACCAAGAGGTTAAGTCTGTGCTACAGTTAATACACATCTCTGCAGCTACTACAAGGACCTCCGTGCCCCTTTCACACATAGTTCCTTTGGCCCACCTTCCAGTCTGAAAGAAAGCATCTCCAGTTCAGTCTTTGATTTCTAGATGAACTTATTGTAAAAGCCCACATGCAACTTTCCAAAGAGCCTCTGAATGAGGAAAAAAATGCAGAGCCTAAAAGCACAAGACTTGTGTAATGTAAGTAGAATACTGAAACACCCCATTGGGCAATTGAATGGTTCACAGGGCTGGTAATGGAATACAGTATGTCCTTCCACCAGGTCACTAGGCTTAGTCCACTCTGGATAATGAACAAAAAACATTCCCATTTGATTGCTGTTCACGTGAAATGAATTGATCAAGACTGTCCTGATTAGTGAGGGAGTTTGCAATAATAGTATTTGTCCCTTGAAACTAAAAGATAACAAGGACTTCTGCCAACACAACCTAAACAGATTCAAGAAGCCATCCCAAATCTAACTAGTCAGCCCCTTATTGGCAATCTGACCATGCTAGCCAAAAACAATGAAGTTGAACAGAAAGATACTAAACTTTGGTTTTGATCCTCTGATGACCAAAACACACAGCTAGAGAGCAGCACTGGGGGAGCTGACTCAGTCATGGTCCAAAGCATCACTTATTCTGTGATTGAACAAAGGAACTGCAGTGTTCCAGGTCTGTCAGTTTAACAGCTTTCACCCAAACTAAATTAATTTCACCTTCCTAAAAGGAAAGCAAAAGAAACCTAATTCACCAGGGAAGCTGTCCAAGATTTTTTGAAGACAATAATCCTTCAGCTTACTGAGATCTGCACTTAATAAACAGATGTGGGTGCCAAGAGGTAGTTCAGTCCCAGCTGCCAGTGCACCTTTCTATTCCAGCAAACCCAGCTTCCTGCCTTTTAGCACACACAAATTTGGCACATTTAATCAAGTAACTGTTCATTTTAATAAAGTATCAAATACCCAGAAAAAATATTTTGCTTGCCTACCAGAAGACAAAAATAGAGCCTTTTTGCATGTTTTCTTAAAAACCAACCAACTAACCAAACAAAAAAAAACACCAACCACTAAACACAAAACACAAGGAAAACAGAAAAAAACACCCCCCAAAAAAAGTTCCCATCATGATGCAGACACTAAAGTTTTTTCTTTATTTTGGGTCTCTTTCAGCTGTTGTAAGATGTACTAAAACAAACAAGCTCCTTCATTCACTCCTGTATCCCTGCATCAAGTCCTGAACATGAAAGTGTAGAATAATTCCCAGTCTGCTGTCAAAGGCACAAGCTGCCAATATGAGAGTGAAGCACTGGTGTAGGCGAGTACATACATGCTCAAATACACACACAGTATTTATAAAACCACTGCTGTAAGGGATTTGGTGTTTATTTTTTTAATTAACTGAAAATGATAACACAAGAGCTTTTCATTTGGCATGAGCATGGGTTTCATCAGCTGCTGGAAAAGATTCTTGTGGAGAAATAAAATTACAGTGTTTCTTCATGTGCTTTCCAATGATTTCAAAACAAACAGAGCCATATGATCACACCAATTAATAAACAGATGTAGGTAAAGTTACAGGTACATGTTAATATATCTAGAAAGAGGCCTGCATAGCTAGACACACACTCTGGGTAACATATCATATTGGCTAAACAACAAAATGCCCAGTGAAAAAAAAAAAAAAAGTGAGGCACAAGTGAAAAGAACGGGGAAAGTCAGTTGCAAAGAGTGCCATTACCCTACCTGTTGCCCCTGGATATTGCATTGTACACAACGTGGCATAAAAGACAGTTCATTATTTTATTCTCCTTCTGCTCATTCACATTTCTTACCATGTCATGTTTCTCAAATAGAACAATGTGTGACAGCAGGAAACCAAAAATGATGCAGAAGAAGACTTCAGCAGGAAACCAAAAATGATGCAGAAGAAGACTTCAGAATTGCTTTTACTCTGTGCTCCACTTCAAAAGTCAGCAGTTGCACTGTGAAGCAGTTACATGCCACAACCCATCCCCTCCTCAAAGGAACAATTCGACAAGGAACAAGATGATAAGAAACAGCCCTGAATATAAAACTTATTCTTTCCAATTAAGGCACTGAGAAGTGCAGCCCTTACTAAATAACGGTACTGAAAGCTGCCAGTTTGTTTTTTCTTCTCAGATAGAAACTTTACAATCCATGGTCTCCTTAATTTATCTGATTATTAAAAAAGGAGGTGGGAGGAGATCTCAGCAGGCCCTTATTTTGTCCCTAGGGATCTAAAAATTCCTACCTCTTTTCCCCATTTCATGCTACAAAACATATCAACTTGATATATACTTTTGGTAAGTGCTCAGAAGATTATTTCACAGGTTTCAGGGTGTAGCAAAAAGAACAAAAGGGATTTTGCCATTGCTTTGATTTACTGGCTGGCAAGGTCAAGGTAGTATTTAAATGTGATAATTTAATGATATATTAGGTCCCTACCATGTTTTTGTAAGTATAACTAAACTGGTAGAGTGGCTAAAAGTTTTTCAAAGACTCTTGTTCATTATTGTTTAAGAAATAATACTCTCAATAATAGATTGAGATTAAAGAGAGATTGATGTTTTTTCAAGGATTCAGATGAATCTGACTAACAAGAAAAGAACTTTGGAATTACATATAAGAAAAGAAGCTGCTTAGTCATTGTCTCAGACAGAAGATGATTGATGTTCATATGTGAAGATGAAAATAAACTAATTCTGTGGAGGATGCTTATCCACATGAGCATTGACAGATCTGAGGTAGACTCCCTGGAAGAGTCAGCACTAGTTGCATAGAGGTATCTACTCCACCTAAATTATTCTTTGGGTAACACATTCCTGAATTAACTGCTTTCCACATCCACCTTCAGAGCTAAATCAGAGTAAATTTTATTTACTTTCCTTCACCTTCTCTGAAAGTTAACATTTTTTCATCTTGCACAGGACAACATCTTGAGAGTTCTCCACTTACAGAGATAAAATTGTCCCATGTGTAATGGAAAATGTGGAATTCCAAATGATTGCAAAAGTAGACAGACATATAAATCAGGTGTAAAGTCATATCTGTCACTGTTCAGAGTAAAAAACTATGAAATCTCTTATCAAAACACAAGGCAGGTTACTATACTATTAGCACAGTGAGCCTTTGGTATGTAAATGAGGTTTTTAGTTGGGATCCTTGTTCTGTTATACAAGGCAAAAAGAAGCTTTACCTACAACAAAGAATAAGGCCAGATTCACCTCAGTTATGTGAGAATCACAAGCCTTCATAACCTGTGGTAACTGACACTATATGAAGCCAGAAACATTCTAAGAGAAAGGATTTTGCAGTAGGCTTAATCAAGTAGAGTATGGTAAGATGCTCAAAGATGAATTAGCAACAAGAACCTAACGCTCTCCAAACAGTGACCAAAACAAATTATATTAGAAACCAAACTGAAAGCAATTTGTTAAGTAAACATGAGTCTCACTCTAGATAGATTCACTTAGCAGAGTTACTGTCAGTGTAAGCAAGTAGTAGACAAGTGCTGCAATGATAGGCACAGAATTTATAGCACTGCCAACATTTTAAGTATCTACTAGCAGGAAAAAAGCTTAGTGGTCTCTAATGAAAAAAGCTACTCAAGGAAGCTCAGTTTCTTTAATTTGGCATAAATATAGGGGGAGGATTCCTTTCCACTCGAAATATTACATACACATGTCATATTAAGCTACAGGTTTGGGAACTCTGCAGGAGTTGACTGTGTGACCTCAACATCAGCCACAGACAGACTTACATTGTTGACTCTCAGGTACAAAATAACTCAAAGCAAAACACTTGGGAGCAAAATAAAACACATACTGAATTAAATTTCCAAACAACACAGTAAAATCAAATTAGGCATATCAAACAGTCTCCTCCATTTGTGAAGCAAAGATTTTAATTTGAAATATAGGCAAGTAAGAGAATTAAACTGAAACAACTTCAACTACCATATTAATCAAGTAATTCAGACAAATAGTGAGGAGATGTAACTGCTAAAAGCTTAACTGAACATCAGTGATGGTGGAGGAGACATGCTCTGAATGCATAAATTAGGCTCCCTACCAAGGCAAGCATCTGCTAGGCTCAGATGTGTCTCAGAATGTCGGATACTTCTATCACTCTCAATGTACTTGCTCCACTGCGAGGGGGTTTAGCATGTCCCACACCTCACACAGTGGACAGCTGAGTAGTCCCATCAAGCAGTGTGCTGGAAGGGAAGTCAAAGAGATTCCTCAGTAAGCTACCGAGGCAGCAGTCAGACACCTGACTAATGCTTGCTAGTTCAGAGAGGAACTGAAGAGGGAAATCCTTTCTCTGATCTAGTAAATCATTTCAAAGGGCCATTCATACCTGGATGTCTAATGAACCTTAAGGAGTATAAAGAAATGGCTATTTTTTTCCTGAAAATCTACTAAGATCACAAGGATATACTGCCCCATAGTAACTGTTTAACTGTCCCTTGCAGGAATTGAAGTTGACTTCAGTTCACACACTCCACTGATTCAGCAGAGGTAGCAGAACTCTAAACTCTTCAATGAGGCATAATAACTGGAAGTCAGAATGACTGTGTTCCATATGGTCATTCAGTTCTTTTAATCTGCTTTACCCAGCATGTCTCACATTAAGGACTCAAAACCTGCAAATCTTTCCACTCCACTGCAAGTGATTTGTAAGTAACAGGAATACAGTCAGACAGAAACATCTTGTTCAAGGCACAACCAAAGCACCAGGTCACAACAGAAACATCAAGTTCTAACAGAGGTTGCATCAGAGGAAAAATCGACAACTCTGATCCTTCTCTACTCACGAGAGAACTGCACTAGTTAAAATAATACCTTCATTCCTTTAAAAGCCTTTGCATTAAGGAAACCCAAATTCCTATTCCACAAAGCAGCAGAATATTATTATACACACCAGGTAATGCATAAGCAGGTAGACATATACAAAGATAAGAACATTTTATTGCTGTTTATTCTAACTCTTTGTTATATGTGGGTAAAATATGGCACAACTATCAGCCTCTTGCACCTGTAGTGGTACTGGGATTTCTATGAGGAAAGCTGCCTGGACATGACCCTCCCCCTTACCCCAAACTACTTGGCAATATGCAGTTCAGTCATTAGGGTTTACCAGTCATATTCAGCTTATAGATCTCTACCCTCTGCCACACATCTGTACGGGATCCAAAGGATATGTTTTAATGTCAGATGTCTAACTCCAGCCTGCAACTTGATCAACACTGAGTGACAGTTCCTTCTCATTTCCCACATCATTACTGAAGTAACACTGCCATCAAGATAGTCCACACTTTCCCTTCCCTTTTTCATCCAGGCTGACCCCAAAACACACTCCAGAAAAGATAACAGGGTCATAACCAGGCTCTAATATATTTCTCTTCATAGTTCAGATCATCTCTTTAAAAAACAATCAAACAAAAAAACCGAACTGTCCCAAAACTTAAGGGAACAAAACCTCAAAACACTGACTACTATAACTGGATGCTATGCACTGTAGCTGTCTGCACGTGTGAACAATTTCTGGTTTAACTGCTTAAAACATCTTGCCTCTACTCGATTTTTCTCTTGAATTTTTACCAGTTCCCCATTTCAGGGAGGCAGATGCCAGGTGCAGCAACAGCGCCCTCTGTGAATTGCAAGGAGAAATGGCATCTGCCCTCCTAGGGCTGCCGCTGGATTTAGTTAAATTTAAACAAACATATACAACATTTGCCCGGCATACTTCGGCACCCAGATTCACACTGATAACACAGTTTTTAAAAGGTCCTTATTTCTGTTGCACTGTACGTTTTAAATCTTTTCAACATGAGACTTGTTTTTACTCTGGAAGCAAGGGACAAGTCACTTCAAGTTCTTGAAGGTTTGGGGTGGGTTTGTTGTGTTTTTTTTTTGTTTTGTTTCAAATCTCCCTCTTTAACCATCTCCGCGAGAAAAGCCAATTACAACTCGTACTAGCTTTCTGTCCCCCCACATGCAAAAGCACTTGCTGGTTTCTCCTTCCTCACTCCTGCAGCAAAGCGTCAATGTGGAAAGAGGATTTTAAAAAATAGGAGCACAAACACTGACAAATCCTCAAAGTTTTTTTACACTTTTATTTTGCCTCCATGTTTTCCCAGCTGCTCTTACTTACAAGACGAAAAAAAAAAAAAAAAAAAAGGCTTGAAAAGAACATTACAAATTAAGAAAATGGAAAACTGCAGCCCAAGGAGCAGGATGTGACTTTAGCTTGACTTACCAATTTTATCCAGCTGTATATTTTCCTACTTGCTTTTTACAGCGGCTGAGCTCAGTGCTCAGGAACGTCCATCCCGTGTCAGGGAGCCAGGCAGAACGCTGATCCCCACGCTGGATGCTGCTGGGCGAGTGGAGCTGGGGTGCCTGCTGCTGCTCCTGCTGCGGCGGCAGCGGCTGCTGCTGCTACGTGCGCTCCCTCGGACCCAGACCAGGAACTGCTTCCCATTCCCCAGCCCCGCTCCAGCGCTGCAGGCTGCGGGAGGCAGGGCCGGCCCCTGCTACTGTGCTGTGCTTTCTTAAAGGGCCCAGCCCCGGCCTGGCAGGAGCGCACGGAGCCGGCAGCGAGCGGCGCTGCTCGGGCCGGCGCGGCGGGGGCGCAGGGGGGGCTCACGGCCGCCGCCCCCCGATGGCCATCGCCTTGCGAGGCGGCTTCCTACGCGCCTCGGGGCAAGAGCAACACTCTTCTACACAGCTTTCCTTTCAAGGCTTTCGGGTGTTGCGCGTTTTTAATTTTTGCTTGTTTCACACCCTCCGCGACGCCGGTGGGGCAGGAGGCGGCGGGGACTGCCCCGTTCCCCGGGCCGTGGGCGCTGGGACCCCCGTGGGGTGCAGTGCGCCCATTCTAGCCTCCCGCTCCTTGCCTTACGCTGTGACACACTGTCACTAGCCCATGCTATGCAGCGACACTGGGATCAGGGATATCCCCGGGCATTCGGCAGAGTTTGACCTTAAGAGATTTTATTCCCTGTAATGGAGAGGATGTGATTTAACTAAATTAAAAGCCCTCATTTCCTAGTTTTTCCTCTGCACCCTTTTTCTAGATAGCTTTAATCCCGTGTAAACCACTGTTTCTAGCATGTGTTCTGTTTTCTGACTTCACTTTCAACTGTATCTGATATTAATATGGAGGAGTTGTCTGCCTCGTGTGTGTTGCTGTCTGCAGTGGAAGAAACCACATTCTGTGTTAAACAGAAACACTGAAATTCAGAGATAGTAATACCATCTGCAAAATCTCTTTTTTTCTTTTAACTCATGGAAATAAATGGTTTGCTCTCTGTATGTGTAAGTCATTTGTTTTCATTACAATAACTGAACTCTCATGATGACAACACAAATCAACACATATCACAAGGCAAAGTCATATATACACAAGAATACATGTATCTTTAGTGACACATCTAGAGAAAGCAAGTTACAGGGGAAAAATACTGTCTTCAAATTGGCAAGACAAACCAAACAAGATGAGGCCGTCACCACTGTCCTGTCCTCTCTGCCTTAGCTTACACCAATGCACAGTAAGTACAGAATGGCTACAAACTGCTAGGAAGCCACGATGTCTTTCTGTTTCTTTGGTCCTATGGAGAAGGACATGGCTACAAAGCAATCCAGCCCTTTTAATGATAATGGCCCATCACAAACAGGCTCAGTAGGTACCCGCTAACTACTACCATGTATACCTTCTGCCCCATAAGCAAAGCAGTCATTTGGCCACATTACTAAATTATAATGTTCAGCACTATTAGCCTTGTATTAAACCACAGGGACCCATCAGCGTTCCTTTAGCATGAGCTGTACTATGCTCCTGCCTTATTCAGCATAAAGCCTGGGAAAGTTTTATGTGATTTATACATGCAAACTACATGTGATGCACAGTAGAAGAGATCTTACAATTCTGTCACTCCTCCCCTCCATTCACACATATCTGTTATCCCGTTAATCCTAATTTTCCACTCACATCTCTTCCCATCATTTTTTTCATCTCATCCCCCAAGTCCTTCCCCATTTACTCGCTATTTCCCCCTTCTGCCAGGTACTTCTCTAGCTGATTTCTATCTTTTGAGATCCTCCCCTTCTCCCCTGTAGCCTCTCAGCTGCTCACTGGAAGGGGAAAGAAGAACTGAAAGGAGGCCTGAGAAGGATAAACTGCTTCCTTCTCTTCCGTATATCCCCTTCCTCCACCTAAGGTTCTGGAGCCAGAGAACTGTACACAGCCCTAGAAGCTAACTTGCAGCAGCAGGCCAAGGGACAAGGGTTAGGCAGGCTCACATGTCCAAGGCTATCTCCCTTCTCACCTTAGGACAGTGAACCATTAATTATGATACAATATAACCAAGGTAAATGGCCCTTGTCCATTAGTTAAAAGTTAACAAAATACCCATCTTGAAGACAAAGTTGATCATCCACTTGATACCTTACCTAAGGTTATTAGGATAAGTTCAAAACAGGAAGAATCTGTCTATGAAACAACAGCATAAGGTGCTGCAGTGGATGGGGAATTGAATGGGAAAGACACCAACAATGGAGAGAAACTGGGTCTGGAGGGAGCTACAGTGATGCTCCATTGCTCTGCACACACAAAACAAGATCATGCAAAACACCAGAAAGTGCCTAGCAGGAAACAGGTTTGTGCCACTGGAAGAATGATCTAATCACCATAAATGTTAAGATAAAAAAGGAATATCTGCTGTTCCTTACATATGTTGCTCCTTACTCTCCTCATAATCCCATGTGAAAGCTGGCCCCCTCTCACCGCAGCATCTGGATGTTCCATTGACAGAGCACTGTCTCATGGTTACGGCACAATTCCTGGTTTCTATTACTGGCTGCAGGAGAAATGTGCAGTATATTAAATAAAATAAAGAACATAGAATTCAAATTCTGCTGCATGTTTCGATATTTAGTCATCAGTAAATGAGACTAGCTGAATCACTGGTTCTTTCTGTGGCTTTGTTTCCCCGATAAAAAAAGGTAAATTAGACTCTGGTGTTACATATTTCTACTTGCATTAGTAACAGCTTGGGATGAAAGCTGACAAAGAAGACAGCATTTTATTATGAAATACTGAACTGGACATACATTAGTGAAAACTGAAGTGTTGCAGTTTGCAAAAATGTTTGATTCTGCAGAGTAATCCCCTTGGACAAGAAGGGACATTTAATAGGAGCTATTTTGGTGTCTTAGCTTATAGGGGAGAGAAAAAACAGAAGTCATGCCAAAGTTGCTAAGAAAGAAAAAGCTACATTTGTCTTTCTGAACAGTGTATCACATAAGGTCTACTTTCCAAGACAGCACAAACATACCTACAAAGGCAGCTCCTTCTGAATTTAGGAATAAAATGACTAAAGAAATCACCTGCCAATTTTCACAAGCATTTTTAGGTAGCAAAAACCAAGGTCTAAACCAAAAAGCTTTGTATAAGGGCCCAGAACAGTAAAGAGTGAAAAGACAAGGGGAAAGGGACATGCAAAACCAAATAGATTATTTGCTGCTCAAAAGCAGATTCCCTTCAGAAGGCAGAAGCAAAAGCTTCTCCAAGATGTTGCTCCACCTCTGGAGATATAAACTGTTTGTTAGATCCCTTGTCAAAACAAAAGGACATGGATATATTAATCTAACAACAAAAGTGCCCATTGTGAGAGGAGACACAGTGCCAGGCTGCCTGCTCCATCTGACAGTGAGATTAAACACCATGGCTCTGTGCACTTGGCTGCATGCCTTGCCTGACACCACCACCCAGTGCAGCCACAGGGTCTGCAGCTCAGTCACCACAGGGTACAGAACCAGCAAGACTTTCATATCCTCTCTACGGAGTTTTTTTTCTATGTGTCCCCCTGGTCTCTGAAATGCCATACAATGTTTGCAGCATCTCTTGAGTGTGACATGCAGAGCAGTATTACTACTGTACACTGACACTGACTGTGTTGGAAGCATCACTATATTTATTTATCAACAAACCACAAGAAATTGTCTCCTGTTTCTAAGGGGCTGAAATGAAGCATATAGAGTTAATACAATAGAAATACATGTATATTCATTTAGTTGATATAATTTTTCTAAAATTCTCTTTATCTTTTGGCTCAAACCACACCATCAGATTGAAGGGCTGCATCCACTCCCACTGACTGCCAGATGAATAAGAATGGAACTATGCTCTGATTCAGGGTTGAAGTTTCAGATTAAAGTTTTTCAGTCCTAACCAGCATCTTCAGTGTGTTGATACATGGTTTTGAGAGCTTGCTTGGAACTTTAGGGATCTGGATATCTGCTCAGGTTATTGCCACCAGATTGTTTTGCGCTTGATGAATCATAATGCGTGCACATACCTGTGCATGCATGTATGCACTTACATATGAATATTCATACAGATATTTGAGTGAAAATGTGACAGAACTTATTGCTGTTATTTTGAATCTAACATATTGCTGGTGTCTTTCTTTTTTCTGCAGCATTCCTGACGCTGTGGAAAAATATGTTTTAGTTAGCTGCCTCTACAAACCCAGTACAAACATGTATTTTTGGTGAATTTATTTTCTCAATTAAAAAAGAAATATTGTTTAAAGTAAATAAATTGGCTCCTAGAAACTAAACCTTATCAGATCTGCAAGAATTGTGCACTAAGTGAAAGTTATGGCATTCAGCATGAAGATAATTTCTTGACAATGCCTTAAGTCAATGTACTATCTATCAAACTACTTCTACCAATTTTTCTTAGATAAAAATATTTGGTTTTCATTTTATAAAATGGCCCACACCACAGAATTTACGTCAACTACAACTACATTAAAATCTGTAGCCATCATAATAAGATGTAAGATGCTGGTTTGGACCTTCCTGGAGGCAGCACATTTCAATTTTCACCCATTTCCCTGTGTTTTCCCTATTCACAGCTCCTGCTTGTTCACTGGCTTCTCAAGCCCATTATAACGCTCACCCCTGTATTGGTTAAGATATAGTGAGTGGTCTGCACAAGTTGTCTGCTGACAAGGGAACATGCCAGCCTGAAAGAAAAAACATCAGTATTGCTGCATCTTCAATAACAGCTATGGAAAGAGTAAAAGATATTTACCCTTCAAAAAGGAGATGCTTACAAGCTTTTAGAAAGTGAAAATCAGCTTTACTCCAATGGAAGGGTAAAATAATAATAATTTTTTTAAAAATGTGAAACTCTTACAGGACTTGTTTCATTTTTCCCTTTAGTTTTGCTTAGTATTTCTCAAATAACTTTGAAGTGTATTTCTGTTTTCAGATAACAGCCCAACTCAAGTCACATCCCTAAAGGCAAGAGAGACAGAACCAGTCAGAATTAGATTAAATTTCTTGCCACCAAAATTCTGATCCTCTGTCAGCAATTAAAGGTAGTTACCAGTCCCTGACAACTGTAAACATCTGGAGCCAGCAACTGCACTATGTCTTCATTTGCCTGCCTTGAAGAAACTTGGGTTGTGTTCACACCTAACACTTTATGACTGTTTTGAAATTCTGAATGATATTTTTTACAGACCAGAGCTTTAGAAAAACAACTGTTCAGCTGAACTTCAGTTAGCAAAATAGAGGGCACTAATTTATAAAATGGAATCTTCCTCTGCTATCATGATCAATTTTTTATGCCTCCTTCTATTCTGCGTATGTCCTCTCATCTTCCAAAAAAAAAAATTTTTTTGTTTTTTTTAAATCTATGTTCTAGTAAATGGTCACCTTACAGAAAGGTGCAGTATGCAGACAGGTGGTCTGTATCACAAACATTAGTAAAACAAATGTTGTTGTCTAAATTTACTAAATATCCAAACTAAGGGGAGTAAGAGTGAGCTTGTCCCCAGGCAGTTGTTCCAATAACAATCTGCATAATGACACTCCTCAACATTTTTCACTTGCAAGATTTTTTTTGCCTCTTTGAAAAAGAATCCAAAGACCAGTTTGGGCTGCACTGCAACATAGAATTCCACTAATAGTAGTTTTAAAATTAGTTTGGGCTCTGAATGGTCTGGAGTTGCGTTTTTTTTTCCTTTTACTCCCCTGATACATGTGCATGGATTTGTTTATCTGTATAGAGGGGAGGGGCACAAGGGCTTTTTAAAGTTTTCAAAGTGATTAGGGAATGCCTGATGTTGTATTGACCATCATTTAATTGGCAATGATCTAGATCAACATACCTTGTTTCAGCCAAGAATAGGGCATTAATACAGTCAGAAGAAAAGTCAGTCTCTAGCTGTGAACACGGAGATCTCAGTGACTTCCAGGAAAATCAAAACAATGTCAATACAGGGAAAGGCAAAGGGAAAGGCTATTTCCACTTCTTATTCTGATACAGGGTCTAGGCCACATCCTTTACTCTGGTTGACATCTGGTTAGCACAACAAATTGAAGAAGTAATGTCAGTTTTTAAACTGCCCTTGTAACTCTGTGGTTTATAAGCTGATGGAGGTATGTTAAAATTCTGATGCCAACTTAGAACAGCCTTGGGATTTTGTAAATGATAATTGGTTACTAATGGATCCTGAAACAGCTGCTTAGCAGACAGGGAGCCTCAGCTAAATATCCTCCTCTTTACAGTACTGGGGACAGAGCTATTATACTTCTCCCATTCTAGCTAGGAAACTCACTTCCTTCGAAAATGACTTCAATATTGCCAGTTCTGTGTGCTTCTAAGTGCTTTGTAGCATCTCAGTGGAAAAAGGTAGCTGGAGGAACAATTCTTGGCTCCATCTCTGATGCTGGGCAGGGGACAACATTTGCTTAGTGAGTATTCTTTGCAGAAGAGCCAGATGGATTAGTTACTGTTGGTGTGGCTTGCTAAACTCTGATTATTCATGTTCTCTGAAGTTTACATGCAAACTAATCATCAGCACTGATCCCTTAGTAAGAAGCTGAAATCAATTAGGAAGACAGTTAACCTTATTATAGCAATTAATTGCAAATGACATTTAGTTTCATTATTTGATGGCCAGTCTCTTTATTCTGGCTTTGGGGGCTTTGGTGGTTTGGTTTGTTTTGTTCTATGTTGTTTCAGGTTTTTTTCCCTTCCCTTCATTACACCACTGTTACGCTGCCCTGATTTTTCTTAGACAGAACTTCCATCACATTGAATCTGTCCTATTTTGTGACACACACTTTCCTGGAGAATACTTGACCTTCTTTACAGGAATTCCTGTAAGCTTAGGAGTCCTGGAAATGGGACAATGTTCCTACGGAAAGGTGGCTCCTTATTTCTGTGCAAAGGATGCTGAATTGCTTTCTTGGAAATCTGCTTGACTGCAAGGGTGAGGACAGGAGAGAAAAAAGATGTAAGCCATCTTTGTTGTACTTGGCAAGAGGGTTCAGTTTACTGGGAATGCAGAGCACCCATGCTCCAGTGAGGTGCTAAGTAGTGCATGTGTGATTACCAGGAAGCCTGGGTTGCTCTGGAGACAAAAAATACATTGCTTTCTCTGTGAAGCAGTTGAGTGAAGAGGGGCACACCCAGATTCTGCAAGGTTTAATTCTGTCGTGGTAGTCTGAGCCAGAGGGAGGCTTGGTGTGTGCCAAGAGAGCAGCTCATATTTAAGTAGGTAGTGGCCCTGATTCTATGCAAGATGTTCATGCGCAGAGACTGGGCTCCTAAAAGTTTTGTTTGCTCCTGAACCGCTGCACATGCAGAAACTTGTCACCTAGAGGGATGTAGCTAATCAAGAATGAATTAGTCAGTTTTCCAGAAGACTTCAAAGATGTAAAATGGTACTGTTTTAAAATTATGGGAAGTAAATCTGTTCCTCTTGAATATATATTAATACATAGCTAGAGAACTGGAGCTGTGAGCAAAACATCATATTTCACATGACAGAATCTGAAGTTCAGCACTCGTATTTTCTGTATTGACTGTCTGTGAGGTTCTAACAATTGTGGAAACCATTTAGGATACTGACAGAGGGAGATTATCATGCCTGTGAAGACAATTACAGGAAAGTTACTGCTCAGTGCATCAGAAGTACCACTATTCTTAATTCAGTCACACTTTACACTCACATTGCACTCATGCAAATACTGCTGCAGAGTTGGAGTCTGTAGGTTTGCACAGTGGTGCAAGCACTACAAGAGAAATAGAAAGGACACTGAAAATCACGAGACACTAGGTGTAATTAGCCTTTGTGCACAAATTGAATGCACAAGTTCTTAATAGACTAAAACACTGAGGGATTCTAAATTGCACCAAGGAGAAAGACGCTGACAATAAGTTTTCTTCTAATTGCCAGTCACACTGGAAGAATGAAGAATAAAGACAGATGAAAAATAGAGCATAAAATCAAGAACATTACTAAACTACCATTTCCAATAAGCCTATTTACTAACTTACAAGAAATGCCTCCAGTTTAGACTATAATTATAACCAAAACCAAGTTAATATACTCAGACTGAGTAACAGTGTGACTAACACTTGTAGCACAAAGTTCTATTCTGTTGAAATGGTGATGGGCTAAAAAGACAGACGGGGTATGAGGTTACAATTTTTATGCCATTAGGATATCTGTTGCTTCTAAACACACCTTGTTTGTCCATAACTGGGGACAGTGAGGCCCTGTTTGCTGTAATCTTGCTCTGAAGTTGAAAAACCACCTTACCACTTTGCAATAGGCAGAAGATTCCTCTTGCCTATTGAATGTAGATAACATTGCACATGCTTAAGAAAAAAGAAATGATAGCTAAAGTTCTGTTCTTCTCCTACTCCCTATATGCAAATCAGAACTAACCTGGATGACCTGCACAGTTTCTGACTTGCCCTTCTTTGTCTCTCTGTAGGTCTCTGTCCAGTTCAGATCCTCACCGTGTAGGAAGAGCCCCCTTCAGATGAGTTAGTACAGCTGATTTGACAGAAGAGATGGTCTTTTGGAGAAACAATTGCAAATAAATAGGTCCTTTTAGCTTTCAAAAGAAATTACAGAAGAAACTAGTACAGAGGTTCTGGTATGGTCTCTTTTAACTTCAATAAAAGGCTGGCCTTCCAGAGTCCGGAAGAAACTTTGTCTTAAACCAGGATAATTTGAAGAGCATGCTTGACACTAAGCTAGAGAAGATGCAGGTAGTAGATACTATTTGGGCATATAGAGGTAGGAAAAAAAGGCTTCTGATCTCTTCTATGTGGTGACCAGTGACAGGACCCGAGGGAATGGGCTGAAGTTGTGTCAGGGGAGGTTTAGGTTGGATATTAGAAAAAGGTTCGTCACCCAAAGGGTTACTGGGCACTGGAACATGCTCCCCAGGGCAGTGGTCACAGCACAGCACCAAGCCTGACAGAGTTCAAGAAGCATCTGTGTGATACTCTCAGACACAGGGTGTGACTCTTGGGATGGTCCTGTGCAGGGCCAGGAGCTGGACTCGATAATCCCTGTGGGTCCCTTTCAACTCAGCATAATCTGTGATTCTGTGATTCTTTACTGAAGTACTCTGCAGTGCTCTTAATACACTCTACAGTCAAACCCAATATTAATATCTCACATATACCTTTATATCTTCAAATTGATTGCATCTGCATGCGGACAAATTGTTGATTTGTTACTCTACACATTAAGCTTGAGTATAGGAATCATAAGTGACCACTAATAAAGAAAAAGAAACAAATTTTTCTGCATAGAGTGTGATTAACATATAAAAGATGGTTTTCAGCTGATACAGAACTATTGGCTTTGTATTTTTTCTATCAGCTGCTCTGGACAGATGACTTCCAGGATTTAGGAGGAAATCTGTTACGAATTATTTGCTTTTATCATTCAGCTAATTTTCTTGTTGTTGGGGTTTTTTCACTATTTTTTATTAAAGCCAAATGACTGTGCTCTAGGACATGCCACAAATGCTGCTGTACTGTCTTTTTAGGAAATACCATTAAAGCGACCTTTTCCTTGTTTGCTTCCCATGGTATTTAACTAAGCTGTTTTACGAGAAACATCATTAGAATTGTCAATTCCTCCATGTGTGCCTTAAGGTTATTCATAGACACTGTAATCTTTTGGGGATAACAGAAAAACAAGGTTTCGTTTTCCCTTCATTAACCCCATTTTCCACCAAAGTAACAATATCAGGTTTAACACAAGTCTATCAACATTGGCCAAATTCAGACTCTCTATTTTTTTTCCTCTGTAAGGATTTGATACTAGTGAAAGATACCACACTAGAAACATAAGAGAGTGAATTCCTCTATCCAACCTCAAATTGTATATAGCAGAGGAAGGAATTCTGCCACTTCCACTTTCCCCCAAAAAGCCTTTCACCACGATTCCTGATTTTTGTTCTGGTATAACCTATTTTAAGAGGATGTTGGACAGTAAATTGTAATAGAACTTGGCCCAAAACAGTAAGTGCTAGCTATGATCACAGTTCTTGAGCTGCTTTGACTCAGCCATGAGAAAAAAAATAGATTAAGGTATGACAGAGCACAGAACAGTTGAGGTTAAAAAAGACTTCCGGCAATCATCTCCAAACCCAGTGCTCAAAGAGGGGCTCAACAAGAGGAGGTTGCCTGGAACCCCATCCAGTCAGACTTTGATTATCTCTACGCATGGAGCCTCCACAAACTCCCTGAGCAACTTGTTCCAGTTTTTTGATCACTCACACATTGAAAGTTTTTTCTTATGTTTAAATGGAATTTCCGATGTTTCAGTCTGTGCCCATGAACTCTCATCCTGACACTGGGTACTACAGGGAAGCATTTGGCTCCCTCTTCTTTACTTCCCCCCCACCCCCCATCAATTATTCATACAAACTGATAAGCAACCCCAGGTCTCTCAGCCTCTCTTCACATGTCAGACATACCAGCCCTTTAATCATCTTTGTGGCCCTTCGTTGCACTCTCTGCTACATGTCCATCACTCTCTTGCACCGTGGAACCCCAGAACTGGGCACAGCACTCCAGATGTGTCCACAAAAGCTGAGCAGAGAGGAAGGATCACCTGTTAGTGATCAACTTGTTGGCAATGTTTTTCTTAATACAGTCTAGAGGCCATTGGCCTTCTTTGCCACAAGTGTACATTTGGGAATCATGTTCAAACTGTTGCCTGCCAGAACATCAGGTCCTTTAGCACAAAACATTTTTACAGTGGGTTGGTCACAGCCTGTACTGATGCATGAGGTTTTTCCTCCTCAGAAAAAGGACTTGACATTTTTCTTTGTTGAATTGTGTGAGATTCCTATTGAGGTACCCCAAAACAGTAGTATGACCATCTATCTGTTAATCTTACTTCCCAGTTTTATGTTGCCTTCAGAGCTGCTGAGGGTACACTTGGTCCCATCATACAGGCCATAAATAAAGATGTTAAACAGTTTTGGATCCCAGTACTGACCCTGGGATACTCTATTTGTGTGGCCTGCTGCTGATCCGTTTGCTGCTGACCACAACCTTTAAAGCCCAGCAGCTCAGCCAACCACTAAGCCATGTCACTGATCACTTATCTAGCCCACACTTCATCAGTTTGCCAATGAGGACATCATGCAAACTGTCAAAAGCCTTTCTGAAGTCAAAATAAACAGCAGCTACTGCTCTCCCCATATCCAGCAAGCCAATTATCTCATCGTAGAAAGCTAGTAGGATGGTCAGGCATGATTTCTCCTTATGGATTCATGCTGACTACTCCCGATCACTTTCTTGTCCTTCATATATTTGGAAATTATTTATAAGATTGTTTGCTTCATCACCTTTCTAGGAATTGAGATGAGGCTGTTCACTCTGTCCAGATCATCCTTCTCATCCCTCTTGAAGACAAATGACAATTGCTTTCTTCCAGTCCTCACAAACCTCCACCCCCTGGCTATAACCTTTCAAAGCTAATCAAGAATGGCTTCACAATGACATTAGACAGTTTTCTCAGCATTTGTGCGTGTATCCCATCATGTATCAGGGATATACTTGTTTATTTGTACAGTTTAGCTAAATATTCCCTAACCCAATCCTCATCAACCAAAGGTGAGTCTTCCTTGCTCCATTCTTTGCTGTTGGTCTGAGAGGCCTGGGATTTCTCAAGGTGAGTACTTCCAGTAAAGATCACAGAGAAAACTACTTGAGTATCTTATCCTTTTTCATGTCCTTTGCCACAGGTTCCTGAGACTATTCAACCGTATGTCTATTTTTTCATTCTTCTTTCTTTTGCAGTTGATCTTCCTTTAGAAGACTGATCTTCCTTTTTGTTGTCCTTCATGTCCCTTAGGAAATTCAATGCCAGGTAAGTCTTGGTTTTCCTTATCCCATCCCCACATATTAGGATAGTGTCTCTATATTCCTTCCAGGCCACCTGACCATACTCCCATCCCTTATAAACTTTCTTTTTATGTTTGAGTTTAGTCAGAAGCTCTTTGTTTACCTACACAGGTAGGTGTAAGTAAACTTTGTTTCATTTCCTGCTCATCAGGATGAACTTGAGCTTGGAAGATGTGATCCTTGACAATCATTTGTCTCTCGTGGACCTCTCTTTTCTCCAGGGCCAAGTACTGTGGGATTCTTTCAAGGAGATCCCTGATCAGGCCACAGTCTGCTCTCCTGAGGTCCAAGGTTGTGATCCTGGTTTTTGTATTGCTCCCTCCTCTCAGGATCCTGAACTCTACCATCTCATGGTCACTGCAGACAAAGCTACCCTTGATTTTCACATCCCCAAACCATTTTTCCTTGTTTGTAAATGCCAGAGCAACTCCTGTCTTCAGCTCAACCATTATCTGTGTTATCAGAAGCTATCATCATTCCAGAAACCTCCTGGGTTGAGGAGGTCATAAGCCTCCTCTACTTGCCTAAAGAAGGAGTCCTCTACTCACTCTTCTGATATATAACAGACATCCACCAAAGCATTGATCTGCTTTATTATCCACAAGCTCTCAATTAGCTCATGGTCCATCACCATGATGAGGTAGTGTCAAGCAGATGCTATCACTGAAGAACTATTTCACAGCAACATCAAGCTCCTCCTCTGCTGCAGTTTTTCCTTCTTGTGATTTCCAGGGAACAGTCAGAAATGCAAAGATATCCTGTTCTGGGAGACCTCAAGCCCATTTAAAGCAATACCACTGCTCAGGGTCAATTTAAAGCAGTTTCCCTGTGTACCACAGTTCCTTCCCAGTTTGCTGGTGTCGATATTTCTTTTCCAGTCTCCAGTCTTGCTGGCTGGGACTTCACCACACTGACACATGGTAGACTTGGACCTCTACCTTCCTAGAAAGAATTTCTACAAAACCTTTTCAACTCATTAAAGTACAGAAACCCTCACATGGTCCTGGTTACCCTGGGGCTCTCTGCTCCCTAAAGAGCTATCCTTAGCCATGCAAGGCGCGGCGCTGTCACCACCGAGACCCGGGTTCGATTCCTGGTCAGGGCCACTCCCCGGGCAGATGGAGCTCGTTAGCC
>JAYRBT010000114.1:29424276-29461974 GCA_036023395.1 Myiotriccus ornatus
TGGGTTTTGTCCGGAAATCTACTTGGTCAAAACCATTCACAGCCCCAGGGACGGGCTGGTGGGCAAAACCACGACACACAGCCATGGTAAAAATGACCCAAACTAAGAAGTGGCAACTCTGAGGGTGTGGGAAAGTCTGCAAACAAATCACTGGGTGTGTCAGATACACAGACGCTACTATAATGCAGTGATTACTATGTCTCTGCTCAGTGAATATGTAAAAGTGAGCTTGGTGTTTCAAGAGCCATGCACAATGACCGATGAACAAATTCCAGCTGGAGTGCATTTGCCTGGGAGCAGTACAACATTTGCTGTGACTCCGAAGCTTCATGGGACGCTCAGATATAACTGAAGCCCAGAGATGCTAAACAAACCCAGCATGGCACCTTATTCTACATGGAGACTTTTTAGACTGCCTCTAAGTATCACAGAACTGGGAAAACTGCTTCTACAACACCTGTGAGTGAATTTCTCCATGAGCTTCACTGAGGCTACAGGGCTCATTATTCCCCACCCTGTTAGTGTCACGAGATGCAGTGCATACGATCCACATTAAATAGCAGAATCCAGCCCTAGAAACAAGCCTCCAAAATGCTACTAAGAAGCTTTAAAATTCCAAAGGCAACAAATATAGGAACCTAGAGAACTCATGGATTTAGGGTCAGAGATGGAACATGAAACCTAGAAAATAAAGCTTATACATCCATCCAGGTTGGGCCACTCCTTTACAAGCAAGCAAATAGATAGACAGAGAGAGAGAGTGAGAGAGAGAGAGTGAGAGAGAGAGAGCGAGAGAGAGAGCGATAATACACTGGAAAGCACAAACCTCAAGTTAATGTCAGGGGTCAGCCAGCATAAGCAAGCCCAGAATTAACAATAGAATAATTCCTAATCGAAGTCAGAGAGTTTTTCCCATTTCTCTTGGAGCTGTTGCCCCCCAGTCTGGCACCAAACTGCCCATCTCCCTCCAGCTTCTTTGTGAATTGTTTATTACTGAAGGAGCTAAAGAATCCCAAGAGACCATGACCAATGAGGGCTCAAAGAAAAAACAACAGATGCCTATCTCTCCCCTTCACTGTGTAACCACTTAGCATTAAGTACCCAGAATTGAACACAGCCTTCCTAGCGTTGTTTCATCATAGCTCAGAGACACGTTTCCTCAGTAGGCTGTTTGGATAAAAGACATAAGGCAACATCCCTGAAAGAAAAGGCAAAACACAGAGAGGACTTTTTTGCCATGTGCTTCTATTTTAATTTGCTGCACTCCCACGTGTCACCAGAGCCTGTAGGGTGGTCAGTTGGATTTTGGGTCATGTGCATTCGTGGCTGTATAAGACTACAAGGTCATCATGGCCTGTTTCCTACAATCAGTCATGTGTCATGTGACATGACTACATGTGACATGTAGTCCAGCAGACTCCACAGCACATTTATTCCGATACTGTCACATATTAACATTATTCTTTCCAAGTGACCAGTGGGAAACAATTAGATAAGTTTTCCAGTCTGAAGTGAGGCAGCCATTTTCATTCTTAATTTAAAGCAGGTGACAGTGACAAATCAGGTATTTCATTGTAAAAATGTGTAATATCATCTCCCTGGCCTCTGATATCTGATTCTAGAGATCATAATTTAGTCCAATCTGTGGATAAAAATACATAAAGCTACAGATATTTTTTATGTATGTCAAAAAAAAAATTATATATATACGTAATCTGAATTGTATGTTGATATATCTTGCAGAAATTAAGGCCAGTAATTGAAAAACTGACACTCAAACTAATGAAGAGGCACTCTTATATGGCTTTTTAACAAAGGTACAGTGATATCATAAGAAAGTGCTAATATATTATGATAGGTTAACTCTAGCTTGTATTTACAGCTTGTATTTATTTCACAGTAGATTAGCTACACTAACAGATGTGTAAATGACAAGGAGCATGGGCCACTGGAGATGTCCCAATAGATGTGAACATACTAAACATCACCATTGAAAATAAGCAGGGGATGAGGCAGTGAGGAGTTGCTTGCTAAATTTTGCCTCTGATTAAACATAAAATGTGTCATGAAGGGCACAGTAGGACGTTTATAGCTTAACACATCTCCCTCAGCAGGTACATGAAGCTATTCTAGATAAGCCCAGACACAGCTGGAAAACAATTCATGGGTCCCCTAAGGAAAATTTCACCTAGTCAGAAAATGCATCTGTTTTTCTCCCTATAACTTTGTAATGGTGAGTGCCAAAGACTTCATAACATTCACACAGACTGCCTGAATCCTGCTGATGATGAAAGGCTAAGGTCAAGCTTTGTACTTCTGTCATTGGCAACACATTTCAGGACCTTTACAACAGAGCCAGAGAGATTCACTCATTGGGATGCCTGACCTACAGGGCAGTAAAAGTATGAAACAAGCAATGAGGGCAAGTTCATATCTCAGTAGGGCACAGTTGGAAGACAGTTCATATTGGCAGGGCCCTCACATGGTTATTGCTCTATCCCTGCATAACAGTGCAGGAGGATGCTGACAGATCAGAGCACAGGCGAGAACAAAACCAACCGTCTCTCTGTGCACTCAGTTAGAAACAGTTTAATTGGTTCCCGCTGTATACACGGCTGCAAAAGTAGCAAAGGACTGAAGTCTCCTCATGTTTGGTCAAGATCTTGCTTTCTTTCATCTGTTGTGCACATGCTGATGGGGGTCGTCTGCCTGGAGGGGGTCAGGATTCTGCCAAAGGGATTTAAGCAAGGTACTCACAGTCCAGGCATCCCAGCCGAATGGTCAGTGAGTCAGTGAGAAAACCAAGACTGTCTGCACTAGTGGATGGCTCCATTCCTGATAACGTTTGTAAGGAAGAATGATATCCTGGCAAACCCTCTCCACAGATGTGTGCTGTTTTATCTAACAAATAAACCCATTCAGCTTAGTAGGGCAGTTCTCTTACAATCAGTATCAGCAGTACCTGAGTTCCACACTCTCAGTATAGGCAAAAGCCTAAACGAAGGGTGGAGAGTAGGAGCAAGAAGAACTGGGACTTGTAACTATAGGCTCTGGGAAGCAAAACCACAAATATGGGGGAGGAAGTAAGAAAGGGGAGAAGTGTCCACTCTGTAGTAGGGTGATATACTTGCATTCTGGGAGAAATATGATTTTGGTGAATATATGGCTTGTCTACCAGGCAGGAGGCTAAATGCAACATAATGATAAAGATGTTTTTATATATTTTAGTTTAATTGCTATGGCTTTGCAACACTAACGCTTGAGAGGGTATAAAGCTACCTGAAAAAAAATGGGTCTCTAACCTATCTGCAGTGTGAGTACTTACATGATAGTACAGACTCGGTAAGTCTGCAAGCATCTGAGAAAGCTATGCCTCTGTTTCCCAAAATGCCAAATCCATTAATGTTGGTAAAGTGCTTGGAATTTTCCAAAGGAAAACGCTGAACGCAAAGAATAAATTGCTAACTTTATCTTCCACACATCCGTGACTTATCCTCACGTTCATATAGTATATGATTGCAGACAATAAAATATTCTCATAATTTAATTCCTACTGCAGTGAATAGGAACAGTCCATTGACACTGATCCAGCTCCATCAGAAACAATCAACCTAATGGTCATAAAATACCCACAGCATTTAGGGTTTGATCTTAAACCAGTGGAAAGCACAGAATTTGCTGTATTGTAGGCTGATGATGCATTGATTACATGTTTTTAGAGGGACTGGACTGTTGTAAAATACTTGGGGGAAAAAAATAGCTTCATGTATGTTAGAGGGAAATCACATTACACCTCTAGAAGAGTCCAGGAAATTCTACGCACAGATCAGCAGAAACAAAGATGCTTGTACAGTTCCACAGTTGTTTCATTCCTTCTTGAAAACGTTGTTCACTTCGACCTGACAAGGCAAGGAGCAGAACTGGCAGGCTGATGCAGAACAACATGGAATTCCCACGTATTTCTGTCACAGCCTTCTGGAGGTTTGAAAGAAAACAGATGGCAGTCAGTACAGGACCGAGAGCGTGCAAAGAGATTAATGATTTTTCAAGACCAGCATGAAACATTTTAAAATAGCCTAATTTTTTTTTATTTTTAAAGCACAGAGCTTTCTTGGAAAATGGAAGAACCAAAATATTTGTTAGTTATGAAAATATCAGTAATAATCATACTATTAATGAGTAAGCCTGTTATAAAGGTTTAGAGAAATATTTAAATGCAAAAGAAAATACAAAACATTTCCAAAAAATTACTGGAGGGGGCTAGGAAATTAAATCTTTTCCACAAAAGAATTGTGGAAAATTGTAATCCACTTTTCAACCACTGGACAAGGAGAGATGCTGATCCCTTTTTTCAATATCCAGGAGACAGAGACAACGCTAAAAATAAAGGTGTAGTTTCTTCACATGTATTCTTGATACTTAACTCCAAAATGTGAATAAGTTTCCAGAGCTTTGTGATGCAACTGGCCAGGTTCTTCAGCCCACATTTTACATATATGACTGTTTCTACCCTGCAGAATAGCTGAAACATTAGAGGATCTCCACAGTGTTTTCTTTTTCAAAGACCACAGGAATATAAAAGTTACTAAAAAGAGTCAGAAGTCCATCTAAACCAGTACCCTATCTCCAAGTAATGGTCAGCTGCAGATGGTTAGAGAAAGGGTATAAAAATACCAAATGTAGTCTAATCCTACTCCTCTTCAATCTTTTTAGTTGTTCAGGACTTGGAGATGGGAGTACAGCCAGATTATCATGTTTAATAGCTACCAGCAGACCTGTCCTCTAAGATTTTTCATTTCTTCCCACATTTCTTCCTTCCTCTTGTCTTAAGAGAATATTGCGATGTGATATTAAACCCTTGAAATGTATTCTTGCATGACTTCTTCATAATAAATCCAACCTGGATTGTGCTCCTTGGCAGAAATGTTCCTTCTCCTTTGTGTGTGTGTGTGTTTGTGTATTTAGTTTGTGAAAATGTCCCAAGAACACATCTTCAGATCAGATCTTAAGAAGCTAAATTGCCCCTGACCACATTATTTAAAGATGAACAGGGAACTGTGAAAGTTTCTATCTCTTAGGACTTCAGAGCTCAGTAATCCAGTTCTTTAAATGGTTAAAAACATTGCCCCTCCAAGAAGCAAACAAATGCAAAGCCCCCTAGATCAGGCCTGTTCACTGCATTGAATAATAAAAGTGATATCAGTAAAAATGAGTCCTTGTTTATGCCTCCTTTAAAAAAGAAATACACCAAGGAGACAGAACAGAGTTGTTGGGTCTCACAAATCAGCTTTGTCCCCAGTTCAGAGAAGACTGGGCTGGCACATACATTGCCTGGATTTAAGTCATCTTGGGACAAAGTGAAGAGAAAAATACTCTTCAGCAAAAGCAAATATGAACTTAAAAGCTCATGAGTAGAAATACCAACTTCAGTGATTATTACTGGGAAGTCAGAAAGCACTTGTTATTCAGGGAAGAACCTTATTCCTCTCTTGCTGCCAAAGTTTTTCTCAGTTACTCAAGGTTACCTCTAATTCCATTTTCATGCAATCTGAACACATCCTTCTGATCTCCCGGTCCCACTCCTTGAATTCCAGCAAGCCTTCCGATCTCCTCCCTTTGTTATCTACTTCCTTCTTTCTACCTTAGGTCTTTAATTTCTAACTCCAGAGAAACCTTATAACTGGTATAAGCCTGCCATACTCTCAGAATAACTCTTTTACTAAATCCAAAACCCCCAAGTTTTTCCTGGTCAGATTTGTTACTCCGTGTTGTCCCAAGTCTAGAAGATGTCTACTATTAGAAGACATTATCTGATACCGTAAAGATCACCAGAGAGGCCAAAATCTCAAGCGTTGAAATACCATGTGGAAAACTGAAAATATAAATCTAACATGGAGCATGAATTTGAGACAGCAAACAAATCAGACACAAAGCCTCAGGGAGGGAAAAGTCTGTTTGAGCATTATCAAGTACACATTTAACACACAGCACTAAGACAGCTTGAGGCTACACTACCAGCAGCACTGCTCAGGGTCTGATGTATTCACGGGCATATGGCTATATAGTTCTCAGCAAATCAAAGCTGGGTACATTCTGGACATGTCAAGAAAAACAGAACATGAGTACAGGACTGACATACCAAAGGTCATGGGAGCTTCCGGCAGCATGGGACACATTCCTCTGTGACTTCTACTGCTGTAAAACTGCAGTAGCTCCACTGACCTTCAGAGAGCTACACTGCTGTAAAAAGTATGTGAGAAAAATCAAATGCACTGTGTAGATTTGCTCAAGTCTGTCGGCCAGCATTTCAAAAAGAGCTTATAATTTTGGCTGCCTCAACTTTTGAGTGTCTTGGTGTCTTGAAAGACACTAAAAATAAAGAGCCAAAATTACAGATTACTTTGCACAATTTGGGCCTCAGTTTCTCTGATGCTACTTGGACTTATTTACAACTGAAGCATGAAATAAGTTTCTTGAACAATACAGAGGTACAGAAAACTTTGACTAGTACAGATGAAAGAAGACTTGTACTCTCTGTGTCTCACTCAGGTCACTCACTATCACAATGAAGACACTGGGCTAAATTCTCAGCTGGAACATATTTGTGAAAGCTACACTGGAGCCTCCATACCTATTTTCAGTGGCTGAGAATCCAACCCAGTAAGTACCATGTAAATAATATACGTAGCATCGTGAAATTTAATACCTACACAAAGCTTGGAAGATAACAAGTCTTCTGCCTGATAATGACTCAGAGTTGTGCCAAACAGAAGTAACTTCACTGTTAAGTGGAATTGCAAAAATATGGGAAATTAATCAGACCAACTGCATGTTAATATATATACTGAAAACTACCACTTTTCTGCACATGCCTCAGTTTAAAGGAGTGTGATATTAGGGAGAAAAACTTGTAAATGAAAAAGCCACACAAGACACCACTGTCAATAACCAACAAAACAAAAAGCATGGGAAAATACATGTAAACTCTTTCATCCAATGAAAATCAGAGCAGTCAGCTTTCTTTCAATTTAGGAACATGCTGTGCTTGCCTGGGGGCTGCAGGGGCAGGGAAGGGAAAGAGGGTCAGTTCTCCATAGGACTGACCCAGGTTTGAAAATTCACAGCAATTAAAGTGCTGAAAGCCAAACCTCCCACACATCCTTCCCCTAAGTGTCAGGAAATAGTGTCCCCTGATTGCTCAATCTCTAAGTCAGATGGCTGGCCTGGAGGGACTAGATGGGTTTCTGGGATTCCATCGGACCCTGAGGGAATTTTATGTCAACTAAAGCAGATGGAGTGAAACCAAACTATGTGGGAGATGCCTTCAAGATGCTGCTCAACTCTTGCTGAGCTTCTCTGCCAATGAAGTACAGTCAGTGCACACCGTGGATGGTGGACTTTGTGAGAAAACTTTTTGTGACTGATTTCAAGATGAACAGAATTACACATGAGGAGCACAACTAAAACAAACAGCAGCAATAGCAGCAGACAAGTGATACAGTGTTGTAAAGCCACTAGGATATCCAGGGAATTTGCTTACTCAGCTCTGTGAAACCATGAGACTACACTTCATAACACATAATATAGACTTTTAAAACCTCAGGGTTGCACTGTGACTGTCATAAGCTCCAACAGTGAAAAGCTGTCTGCCTTGTCCATACTCTGTTTGTTTCTCTTGCTTCCAGGGTCAGTGTCCACCAGTAGTAGAACTAGCAATTTCCTGGCTGGTATGAGGTCCAAACTCTGATGAGAGGTGCTGAGAGAAAACCCATGCGTTCTCACTAGAACTAAATTTATCTCCTGCCAGATCAATATCTCCTTCCCCATTTCTCCTCCCATCCTTCCACTCAGTGTGCAAATTACCTGTTGAAACACAACAGCCCACAAGGAATTTCCAGACTTGCAAACCCCTGCAGGTAGTGTTGCTTACTTAGTGGGATGCTGAGCTGGAGGACAGAGAGAGGACTAATAAGACATAAGAGAAGCAGTCCAAATATGGAATTATCTCCTCCTTAGCTCCTTTTCTCTCCCCCTCATCTTTTAGCAGTTCTCTATATAGTCATCCCGTATTGCCCAATGCACTTCATACAGACCAACTGCTGAACCAGATAAAAAGTGTTTGTGGCTCCCAGACACTTGTCTTGGCTGTGACAGCTCTCAAGTTCTTATTGGGGCATATAGGTTTCTAACAAGTTACTACATTCCTTAAGGATTTTTCTTTAGTTTTACACTTCTAGTCAATATTGTTAAGAAAATAAAGCAGGTTCTTGAAAAGGAACTGCTAGACCACTGGAAACAAAATCTGGCAAGAAATAAATTGGGGAGAGGAAAAGAATTCTAATATGTCACTGTAAAGCAGCTCAGATCCCAATACGATTCATTCCAAGTCTGGAGACTTCTCTTCCAAAGTACATCCCTGTAGGATGTGCATTTGAGAACACATGCTCCCTTACACCATGCAGTCAATACAGTTGTTTTTTCTCCTGCTCATGCTTGGCATGGTACGGCACGGCATGGAATTTTTTACGGGGGATTAGACCTTGAACATCTGCCTTCATTACATTAGCCATCACAGTCGTTACATCAACCTGCAGTTACTTTCTAGCTAACTACACTTTGTAGCAAACTACACTTGCTCAATTTCATTTTGCTGTGGAGATCCCTGTAAAACTCCCTCCTCCCAGTCCTCACTTTTCCTCCTTTACTTCCTTCTCCCTGCCCCAACAACCACTCTGCCACCCTGAAAAGGAAAAGTATCCGCAGACTTACTCCATTACCAGAACAGCTTAACGCAGGGAACCTTGACTCGCAGCCTTTCCTGTGACAGCTTGTTCGCTGGAGCCAACTGCTAACAGCATGGTGCATTGTACTGTGCAATTCACATGGCTCCTGCTCCTCAGCCCAGCTTTGTGTTTATGCTCAAGGGCATCATCTCTCCTTCCAGCAACTGCACAGGCCAACAATGCTCCTGCTGGCAAAGAGCTTTCTACAGTTACAAGTGCTTGCTAAGTGTGTCAGCTTCACACAGGAGGCATCAAACTGTTCCACACACTTGGGGAAGCAAGCTGTTTCTGTCATAGGTTTCATTACAGAAGATGCCAGTGAAGATGACAGCTGTGGAGGCAGCTGTCCCCAGAACTGCTCCCATCTCTGCTTGAGGAATGAAGGCGGCACATCCAGGTGTGAGGTGGGGGAGATAAGGTTAATTAAATGAATGCAGCACAGAATTTTATTGGAAATAAATACAGCTGTACGCTCCATTGAAAACAACACCTACTTACAGAGTAGGTTTGGGAATCTCTGGACTGTTGAGGTTTAAAAAAAAATTACTAAGAATTTTACTTGGGACTTGGACTGTGTGTCTGTATCAGTACCTCTGCAAATTTTACACAGGGAGATTCTTCTTGTGGTAGCTGACCTTTTCATGTATGACCCTTTTACAGCTAGGTTTTGGATGTGAGAGACAACTCTCCTCTGCGGAAGCAGTGGGTTCTTTGGAAAGCCCTTAGTATCAAGTGAGTACAGGCTCAAGGTGAAAAATTTGTCAGATTTAGCCAAGGGAATCCCCATACTTGTGTTAGGATGTGTTACTATCAGTAGCCTGGCACACAGAGTGGGATAGGACTTCATTGTCATGGGCCAGGAAATTGCCCATCATCCTCAAAAGGAAAGATGAACTGCTTGCTGCACAGTATGGCAAGGGATTAAAGAGTTAAAAAAGAAATCCCACATTGTGGAGTTGCCTAAGGAAGTTGGGTTTTGCCCAAGGCTTATTTGGGATTTTGCTTTCCTGCTACCAGAACATGAACTAGCTGCATTTCAGTTAGTTTCACAGTCTTCCAAAGATATGACCTTCCCCTTTTCTCTCTCCTTAGACCTCTCTCATCCCCTGTCACCTCCATCCATGTACACATGCTGTGCAAATGCCTGCACTGTCCGCCCCTCTGCATACATTTGGGAGATGCAATCAAGCTAAACCTGAATCCTGTATGTTGCCAAGCTGACTTCAGGATATTTCACAGAAGGAAAAAGAAAAAAAAAAAAAAGAAAAACAAGCCATACTTGCAGGGATTTGTTCTTGAAAACAAGCAAAAACTTGAAAAGATTTTCTGCAGCAGCTGCACTTACACTGTAGTATCTGTGTCTTGGTGTGGATCCTCTCTGTTCTGCAGTCCCGTAATCCACATAGAAATGCCTGTGCTGTTCCTCTCTCTGGCACTGTTGTTGTAGTGAGACTGGAACTGCTGCTGTTTTCACTTTCAGACCAGCCTCTCTCTCCAAATCCTCTGACGTCAGACAGCCTGTAAGAGATATTTATGGAATGAACAATCTAAAAGTTTCTCTAGGTAGAGTTCAGACTGCAGTTTGGGCGGGGAGGGGGTCTGTAATTTTTACACTCTCGGATAGAAAACCCCTCCCAGTGGGGTCAGGGAGGAAACAGTTGGGAACTACAGATGTGGTTGTATAAGTCCCTGGCAAAAGACAATCCCTGTACTTTTCTGTCCATGATATATTATATCCACACCCAAGATGTAACTATCTGTCATGTAAGTCCCCATTTGGAAAGTGGTTTTCCAGTCTCTCAGCTGTGCCTAAAGAGGGTTTGAATCAAGTCTGACACAGAGGTCTTTAACAGACACACTCCTAGCCCACAGCCCCCTGCTGTGTCCAGACTTTGACTGGATTTAACTAAAACAGAAGTGAAACAGCATCTTGTCCACATCCTGCTTCATTTTGCACTAATCCCTTCCAGCTGGAATTTTTTCCCAGGCATGTGGACCATCTTCCCTCCTAACTTCAAAATACCTTCTAGAAGTATCTCATCTCAGATGAACACCAGCTCAGAAAATTAATTTGATCTTTGATCTCTATTATGCTCTGCCTATTTGCATTTCTCTTTCTATAGTTTCTTTGCTACTGTACAGTATGACACCTTTCACTTGCTGTGAAAGCTACTTAAGTGTTACGTAGAAGAAATGCTAAAGCAAAAACTGAAACAGTATTAGCATTAACGTTAATCAGTACTTGAAGAGTAAAATGCTCTCATGGTTTAATCCTGCTGAGGCAAGTGATGATAAATTTAGACTGATAAGGCTTTTTTGTTTTGTATTTAGAAGCTGAGATTGGCTGTAAGCCTCTAAGTATCAGTAGTCCCATCTAAGAGATGAGGAAACAGATCTGAAGGTGAAGTGATACATGGTGAAAGTCCTTGAATGAGTCTTGCGTGATTACAGGAACACCTTTTTAAGAAGTTTAAAATTATTCAACATTTTCTGGAGGAGTGTACAAATGTGCTACTATTATAAGCAGCTGTACTTTTGCCTTTTTTTTTTTTTTTTATACCCCATCATTTGCATTTGTAAGCAGTTATAAGAAGTATATGTCTTGGTACCACTTTTAGAGATGCAATTGCTATTTCAAAACACGCCAAGGTTCTTTTCTGTGCAACATACGAGCAGCAAAAATTTACCACCTGGGGCTGTGTGGATTAGTTTTTTCGTATACATATGCTTTCCCTTTTCTGCTCTACCATCATCGTCTTTGGGCACGAGCAAAGGGCTCTTTGAAATCAATAAAAATCATCTGATCAACTTCAAAAGGTTTAAAATTGAATTTGCTCTCATAACTTTCTAATGGCAGCTAGCCCCATACATTGTCTTATCATCAATATCACCAAAAGCCTTGAGATACATTCCAGAAGAAAATGGTGTCTCTTTGAAGAGACTTTCACATTTATACTTAAAATATGGGTCCAAGAACCTGGCAGATGGAGGAACAAGAAAATTATCTCAGTTCCATAGCAGCATTCAGTCAAGTAAAGGAAGCAAAATGTTCTGACAGTACAATCCAAGCACTGAGGAAGTGGTGGTGGTGTTGTTCCCTCTGAAAAACAGTAGTCACTTGTCTACTTAAGATCAACAAGGATCATTCAGAACATGAGTCCCCACTCTGCTATGCTGCATACTGATCTTATTAAAGATTAACCCTGGAGTTCCATTGCTATCTGTTGGCAGTTTGTCCTATAAGATATCCACAGGCAACTCCAAAGGGCGGAGTGATTCAATGTTTCTCTGTAGGATACCATAACTCTTCCTTATGGGTAGTTCCACATCCCACCAGCTTTCATTGACTCAGCTCCTTTAAAGCACAGTAAAGGCTCCTGGTGTTTGCTAAATATGAAATAGCTATCCATGAGTCCCACTTCCTCTGTTTAGTTTACAGGATTAGATTACATCTTCTCCCTAGTGAGTGGAAAAGGAGGAACATGGAAATCCTGACTTTCACAGAGAAGTAAAGCATGAATAACCACAGCCTGTCTTACAGTGTGACCCAAGCACAAATGTGATTTCTTTATTTCAAAAGACTTCGCAGCAATATTGAAATGCCAAGAGACTGAAATACTCTCTTTACCCTCACATGGTATGGACACTGGCAGTAAAATTTGCTATTAACCTGTGTCTAATAGCTCATTCTATTTCTGTCCTGGAGGGATATGCCCCCTAGCATGTAGTTGTCAGGGTAAAAATATCCATGCTACAACATTCCAGCTACTGCAGATTAAGACAGCATCTCTATGAACCTGTTGCATTTCTGTAGGGAAATGAAAGGTAGAATAGCCAGTTGTGTGGTTGCATATTCATAACCTTTGCACTGAATCCCATAGGAGTCACTTTCACAAGATGCCAAGTCCTTTCTAGAACACAAACCATTATATGAAGAGCACGAACATACCATCTGTGGGCAATCTGTATTCCTGTTTCCTATACAGGAGAACCCTCTCTATTAGACTGGGAGTGTGCACACAAGAGCAAAATTTTAAACAGAATTTATTTTAAACAGTACTTTCCCCAAAAGATACTAGTGGCAGGCACTTCTGGAGGATGAGAATTGACCTTGGGCACAGGACCAACACAAGCATAGGCATTACTCAGCCCAAAAACACAGAGGAAAGGGAGAGAATCAAGTGAGACCCTCTGCATCACTTGCACATGACTGACAAAACAAGACAGCATGCGTTCCTCAGATCCAAGCCAGTCTCAATACATGTTCACATGAGCAACTCTAGCAGTCCAGTTATCACTCCCTTAGTGCTACATAACAAAATAATAAACCAAAGGAAATGAAACCATATTAAAATACTATTCTTGCTGCCATAATGTAACAGAGCATTCAGCTCGCTGGTCTAGTACACTGCCTCAAGCAGTGGTTAGATACCTGATGATTCAGAGCATGAAGAATGGAAAACATACTACATCCAGCCAGTTGTGGGCTGGAATATTACATAAGGACTGAGGGGGGAAAGAGGGAAGGAAAATTCTTTCTTGAACCCCATACTTGATCAGTTTACACCCTGAAGCATGAGGTTATTTCAGATGCTGATTTTTTTCCCCCCCTTGCTCTGGTATTGCTATGTGTGTTATTTCTGCATATATTTCAGTTTGGGAACCTGCCAGGGTTTTTTCCAATCTACTGAAGTCAGGAAATGCAAAGTTATGGCATATCTTCAAAGAACAGCACACACCAAAGCATGTAGAGAGCATCTGTATGCATCTTTGTTCTCAGATGCACACAGCCTTGGCCCTAGTTTTTAAATCCACCCAGTGATTTTCCTTTCATTTTGCATGATGGAATTCTATTCTCTGTGTACTCTTGGCCCCTGGATTTAAATCTCCATTGCACTGACCAGAGTGAAACCATTTATAGGTCTCGTAGACCTTTTCAGTTCCACATCCTGAAGCAGCACCACGGCTTGCCAGGTGCTAGTAAACTATTCAAGGGATAGGAAGGGAAACTGGTGATCTGTTGCAGATAAACACGTGCCAGCAAGAAGGACTGTTCTAAGACACTGCCAAAGCTGTCTTTGTCCCTTGCAGGGGATCACACTCTAATCACGGAAGTAGAATAAAGCACTTTCTGGAGCTGTACCACAGTGTACCTGAGATGCCCCTTTAGCCACACAGGATCATGCAGAGTATGGTAAGTGTCTGAGCATCATTATCAATGCATAACACTGGATATATCTGTATTTATGGCTAGGCAATGAAGTGACTGCATTTTAGACTCAGTTTCTTCCAGTATCAAAGTCAAAACAAAGTAAGAATCAGAGGAAAATAAAGCTCATATAACAGAAGGAAAGTTTCAAATTAAAAGTAGTGCAGTATTAAGTAGAGTAAGACTTACAAAGCCATCAAATCTGCAGTACACCATGACTGAACTCAGAGCCTGAGAGACAGATTGGACTTCTCAAACTAAAGTAGCAACTTAGACAGACAGTATTCTTACATGAGAGTAGACAGAAGGCGATATGGGCTGAAAATACCCTGCCTCCACTGCTGGCAGAAGAGGAGGTAGGAAAGAGTGAGCTCTGTCCCACACAGGGAGCTGTGGCTAGGCTCTGACTCCTTTGCAGCAGTCAATTAGACCAAAGAGAATTGGGTAGGCAAGACTATTTGGACAGTTGTAAAGTAAAATTGTTCTGCAGATATATAACGTCAGAATTAAACAACATTTTATAATATATCAAAAGTTATTCCCAGCGCTAACTTAGGTTAATTTCATTTTCCACCAAAAACTATATAGTGAATTCAGGTTAACCAGGGTCCTTTGAGAGTTTTGTGGGACAACCGTTTCTTGGCTTCTTTCACGTGCATATTGTATTGACAACTGTTAAAGCAGAGATGCTTCAAAGGAGACAAAGAAAAACGTATGCACACAGTAGACAGTGATGCAGACAGAAATGCCAGCAATGATATAGCACATTAGCAACAATCATCATGTGTTAAAATACATCAGGGGAACCTGAGTTGGAAGGAGAGTTAAATTCTGTGAACTGTATCAAATTTAAATGTCTTGACTGGTATATTTTTTTCTTTTCTTTCCTAGACATTCTTTTTTCTTGCAAAGGATTTATTTTTAAAAGACTCCAGGAAACCAAGAGAGCCTATTAGAATGGCAATTATCCTGAGTCACTTCCTACAATGGTTTAAAACAACCTCTCAGAAAATCTCTTTTGTGGGCATGAATGCAAAAGTACATCAGTGGCCCACAGATTTGAACGAGTAAACCTGAAAGAGTAATAATCTGCAGCTAACTACTTTACATTTTTAATACACTGAAAGAATATCAAGCTTGAAAAATCAAATGTTGGAAGATGACAGATAGCAAACACATTATGATATGGACGTGTTTAGATGCTACCCACGTAAAACATCTCTGGCAGAACATGGGATGCAACCCAGATGCCTGCATTTCAGTTCAAGATATTTAGCTCAAGACAACTCTCTCCTTGCAGCTCTTGTCACAGCTGATGTGAACATGATGCATGGGATGAAGCAAGTATCTATAAAATGTATGCACACAGTCAGAGCTGCTGCTGCAATTTTGGTGCTTCTACACTTTTAGGTGCTTTGGTTTACCAATGCTTATGCTCTTTACTGTTGTTCTTTCTGTATTACCAATGTGCAGGCTGGAAGGTGTAAAGACCTTCCCTGGTTCTTCGTTCGCGAAGACTGGCCATTATTTATTTCAGGCAGGAGAATATAAGAAAGTTCTTGAGCTCTGCTTCTGAAGCATAACACAGTATTACAGACCTAGGCAGAAACACTTGGCACAGGTATTCTTGGGAGATATACAAACTGTAGAGACTGCTATGCTTGAGCCCCAAATTTTATTATCAGGTCAGCCAAAAGTGACCCAGTGTGCTACCTCACCTGCAGAAGAAGAAATTAAGACAGTCTGCCTACAGGATAAGAGTGGAGGATCTCGACTCATAATATCATTTACTAATCTTTTATAATATAAGAAATGAATTAAGCAAAGAGAACAAAATTAAACTGCAATATTTAGGTATTTTTTCTCCTTTGTCATTATTAAATACTGCAATGAAGAAATAATTCTCATGTACACATGCATTTATTGTGAACACCTGTTTTCATCACCTGCCCAGCAGTCTGTAGAAACAAGCCAACCCACAGGATTAAACAGAAAGTCACTGAAGTCCAGATTATTTTTTTTTCCTTTACAGATAGAATAAAATCTAGTGTTATAAATTACTGAAAGTTTGAAGATACGATACTCATTTGAAGAATTCAATTTTAGACTGGACTTGGGGAGTGGTGAAATATGGCAGAAGTATAATCAGACTTCTGGTGAAGACATGCAAGAACAACAACTTTACAAACTCATGCTAAGAGCATAGAGATTCTCCAGGGTCTTAGTCACTGCTGATTTAGCCATAGTTCAAGATATTCAAAATCCCACAGCACTGGGTTTTTGTGTCCTGAAGTAAAGCAAATAAAGCAGTAGCGGGGGGTGTGTGTGTGTGTGTAACATTATGCAGTGGGATGGCTATTGTGTTTCACTCAAGAACAAAAACCAACCAACCAACCAACCAAAATCCAATGAGATGGAAATTCTAAAAAATAAACCAGAATAATAATTCTCATATGTCTATATCCACTCTCACCTGAATACCAGAGTGTGTTTCTTAGGATTCCAGAGCACTTTGAAAAAAACAACGTTGGGAAGTTCAGTATATTCTATAACCAAGATACAACATATTGTCAAATATGCCCTAAATTAGCCCATTTTGTTCTGATACAACTATTAGTAGAAGACACACCATCAATGAAAATTAGCAGTGAACCAGTTCAGATAAAATTTGTTAACCAGATTGACAAGAAAAGGCTACGTACCTTTTATTTGTCTTTTTCTTTGATTATTTTAAGTACGGACAGAAAGGTGATAGGCTTAAACAAATACTTTTGTAACTTTTTGTTAATTTCATAAAATTTATGCTACTGTACGATTCTTGTCCTGATTAGGCACAGGAATTATCTAAAACCTAAAAGTTTTGTTCCTTTACTTCTAACTAATTAATTTGGCAGATCCAGGGAGGTATAACAATTTAATGACATTTGATCAAATTTGTCAAGACATGAAAATTTATATAAAACACATACATACAGTTTAGTCTCTTTGACAGAATTCTTAATTTCTTTGGGCCTGTTTCTTCTTCTGCAAAAAAGAATTTCAGAAATTGAGTGATTGACATGGATGCTGTGAGGTTAATCTCACAGCATGTAAAGATCTGTGAGCTCCTCAGACTGGAAAAACTGAAGAACAACAAATTTATTCAGTGCTTGCATCTCTGATGCACAAGTGTGGATGAGATGCTGAACAACAATTCTACATGAAGATACTCCTTTCTTTATGCTTCTTGGAGCACCTGATTTGACAAGGTTTCAGATAATTTGTTTCACACGGGACAACAACCAAGCAATTATTTCTGATAATTGTGCTTGTATTCCTGAATACTTTGAAAACATAAAAATTCTTTTGAGTAACAGAAAGAAATGGCAAATACTTTTCTGTGTGCATGTCAGGTCACATTAAATTAACATAAATTACATGAAATTAGCATACAAAGGAGACAAAATCATTGGTATGGATGTAATTACGCAAGTCTTTGTACACATTTCTGCTTTGAGATGCCAAATGTATTATTTCTTAGGACAGGAAAGTAACATGCTCAATGCAAGTGTCAGAAAGGCCGAAACAGTTCAAATGGGTGCACAACATAAAGTTGGTTTCCAAAGACTATATTTATTAAAATAGTTGTCAAACATAGAAGTGGAGAAGGCAGTAATAGTGAATCCCACTTATCTCTTTTACTATAATTTCAAAAAATTCAGAAGTCCTTATTCTTCCTTTGAGGAGAAAGGTCTGCCAGGTTGTGAACAGCTTAGTCAAGAACTCTACACTTCTTTGCACACTCCACAGTAGCTCTTCCAAAGTTCTTCCTGCAGGACTTCTATATAGTGACAACAAAATTCTGGTGCAAGGCCATTGAATATGGAACATTTCTGGATCTAGTGGTACAAACTGACATGCAGATGAACCAGCTGAAACTCTGCAGCACAGATACCCTATCTTCTCAACGAAAGCTGACAGAGAACATTTAGTCTTACTTCTGAAAAACAAATCATTATTTTTCTATTTTCAGAAGTATTTTTATGTCAACACAGAGTGTCATGGATAAGAACTTTGCTTTCATAGTTGTAGGAGCACTGTCTGGCACAGGACTGCTTTTAACAGAAAGTTACCTGATGCTACCAGATATTATTAACAATAAAAAAGCAGATGTTTCATCATTAAACATTAATAGTTTAGCATTGGCAACAGAACTTTATAGATAGACATGTCTTGTTTGATCAATATTTCACTGAAGATTTAAGATGTTAAAATGGAAGGATGCCAGAGAGTGAGACATAAGCAGTCCCACCAGCAATCAGGGCCAGGCTTGAATTAAGGATGGATAAAGGTAGAGCTGTAAGGATACCACATTCATCGTTAAGAGCAGATGTGACTGGGGTGAGAGGCATCACTGGCTAATGTCAGGGACTCCAAAGTAAAATCTGGAGTTTGGAGAAAGAAAAAGATAGGAATAGAAACAGTTCAGATGGTGGGAAAAAAGGACCCTGGCTGAGCAGGCAGAAAAACAGTTCAGGAAGAAGGCCTGGGGCACAACTATGAAGAAAAAAAACCAACCAACTCTCTGGGTTCCCTTATATAAGGAATTGGTACAGTACTCCACAGATGAAGTTCACATGGGATTCTTCACCATGTGTGAATTATAAAGCCTTCACTCTCAAGGAGATTGTTCAAGGCCATCTGTGGAACTGGTTGTACCTTACTTAGGCATAAGCAAGGCTTAGTAGTAATAAATCGGCAAACTGATATATTTTCTAGAGGACTTCTTTTACTCTGTATTTTGCCCTGTATTTTGCTCATTTTTTTTCTGAAAACACAAGTCGCTCGTAAGAGAAACGCTCAAAGCATCTGAATACTCAATAGTGTCTAGCTGACATATATAAAATCATGCAGTATCACGTTCTATATAAGAACTATAATATACAATTATAATACTAGTACATGTTTGGAGGAAAAGACATTTTCTAAAGCCTTAAACGTATGATTAGATAAAAATTACACCAACTTCAGTAATTTGGAAAATAAATTGAGGTCTGGAAGGTAGGGAACAGCCCGTGAGCCTGCAGGAAGAGACTGGGTTGTGTGGGGACTGTTGAACAGTTAAACAGGCAAGAAAATACCAACTTAGTACTGGCGTCAATGCCTGGAGTACTTGAAAAACTGAATGAAGACACTTTTGCTTCCTTCCCGTCTCTGAAACATGATGAAAACTGCTCTGCATTACAGTTGTAATACAGAGGCACAGTAGCTGTCTGAAGTCTTTCCAGAAGCACAGGACCACTGGAGTGCAGTAATGTTTGGAAGCAGCAGAGGGGATCATAAGCGAGTGGCTTCCTTCACGTAGAATCAAGCCCTCTGAGGATAATTAATTTACCTGAGAGGCTAGTCATAAGCATCCTCAGAAAACAGGGAATGTAAAAGGAATCCAAATGGAGGAGAATTATTAGGAATTGGTGAATGAAGTATTTTGTGAAACTTTGTGCTGGCAGAAGAGAGCAAAGTAGCTAACTCGGGCAAATATATGTTTTTGGTAACAAATATCTAAACCAGCTTCTTTTCTTCACACTAGTGTTACAAGTCAGATTGTGTTAATATCTGTAAATCTCTTTGAGATCTTCCAATGGAAATTACTATTCAAGTTTTATAAAAATATTATATAAAGGAAAAGTTACAGTGCCAGAATATATACAATGAATCTTTGGGTAATCATTATTCTTCCACGTTTCAAGAATTGTTCGACAAGTTTTGAAATTATTTCTCTGGGAACTGGTCTGACTGAAATGTGTTTATCTTTTGCCTTTTGTTAGCTCATGTTTACATTTACTGTCCATTAATAATAGATGAACACAACAGCCTAAGGTACTTGATTCTTTTATGAACTGATTATTCCACATTTCAGCCGTACATAACATCAACAGCATAGGGAAAACTGGAATGTGGCAAGAAGCCCAGGAAAAGGCAAGCCGAGTTGGACTGGGAATTAGCTGGAAGGATAATCCTGCAAGCCAATATTCATTAAGTAATTTTATGTGCGGTGGAAGAAAATCATGATACACACTTGGCAACTGGAGACTTTAAAATGCAAAGAAAAATATTTCAATAACTGTACAAATTGGTTAACAATTGTGATACTAAACAATTATTTCTATGGTCCCTTGATCCAACATGATTCAGTTTTCATCAGCGCTATTCTGAAGCCTCAATACGTAATCTAAAGAATTGCTTATCAGACAGCCTAGCTGCTTTCTGAGATGTTATACAATCCTTCCTACCATTTTCCCTTTTTCAGCCAACATTTGGCCTACATCCAAACAACGTTCCCTTCAACAATGTGGGATTAAGCTTCTGGAGGTGCTTTGGCATGTACCGGGGCCTAGGCAAGGCCTATGAGAGCATGTAAATACATTAAAACTGTAAAAAAAGAATTTTAAATATTCAAAAACTAATAATAAAAGCAGATAAAACCCAGTGTACTTAAACTGTGTTTCTAAACTAAATTAATGTCTGTGCTTAAACTATTAAATGTGATCCAAAATAACACCACCACCTTCTAAGGTAAGATGCTTCATTCCATTCATACGTAGTGATTTGCACAAAACTGCATGTTTTACTTATGCAACTCTTCTGATAAACCATTCAATGGCCAAATAATATAATTATGAACTAATTATAAAATAATATAAATAATATAAGATCCATTGAAAAACAAATGTTATATTACTAGTAACAACTTAGTTTAACTAGCCATGTAACTCACCTAGATGGACAGCTGCCTCTCAAGGGAGGCTACTGGAGTATCCCATTTGACAAAGATTGGTCCTACTCCATATATATGAATGTCTGTTCATGAGTGAAAAAGATATTATTTATGTGAATGTAGGCAGCAGACAGAGGTTTGGTTTTGTTTCTTTTGTTTTTCAAGTAGCATTTCTCATTCATGCATCTCAGTGGATCAGACTTGTAAAATGTGTAAGGGAGTCCTTACATATCTTACTGGATTCATACAATGGAAAAAATGTTTTTTTCTTAGCTCACAAAATCATAGCTTCTTCAATAACAGTAACTGTTAGCAATCTTTATCTGTTGTTTTGAAAGTGAGTATCTACGTGTTATTCAGGTGCAGGACAAAAACATGTTCTGAAAAAAAATCACAAAAATGAATATATGTAATGCCTGAAACTCTCTATTCTTGGAGCCAATATGATGTACATATCGACCTATGTTTTCAGATATAATATCTAGTATTGCATGTTTATTAGATTAGGAAAAATCTGACTGGAGCGTGTACAAATCACTGCCCCCTCCTCCAGGTCACAGACTAATGTGAACTTGAGAAAAATAGCTCCTGATTTTGTCCGTAGATCCCCAGTAGAAAGTATACTATTAGATTAATAATGACTTTGTGTGAAAAAATGCTGTTGGCATATATTTTTCTGTCAAATTACCTTCAAGGTCTTCGGAAGCTCACTTTCTGAAACAAGGATCGGCACTATGTAGAGTGTTGTTGAATTTATAACTGACCATCTTGGTTATAAATTTGTGAAAAATTAAAATTGTTGACAGTGCTTACAATAAGACTTCAGTTGGGAGAAGAAATAATGGAGATAAAGTGCAGTGCAGTTATCAAGTTAGGAAAGAGGGATTATTCTATTCTCACATTTGGCACATTACCTCTGTGCTCTTCAGTCATACATGAAAAACAGGTAAAATGCATAGTGTTGCTTGTGCTTGCAGTCTTGGAGTCCTAGATTCAGCTTTAATTTGAAGAGGATTTAATTCCAAGTGCAAGAGAATTGAAACTCGCTACTTCATTACATGATATGGTATTCTTAAGTGAAAGAAGTTTAGAAATTCTAAACGACGGCTAAATATACAATCCATGGTCAAGATAGGGACAGAAGATCAACACTGGGTAAATGAACATTTCGTATTTTAATACAGTGACTCAGACAGGAAGTCTGCATCTTCATATTGGCAAGTAACTGATGTCTGGAGTCCCTGGATACCAACCCTTACCCAGTTAAGATTTCTCAACTACTGATGCACAACATCAGCATGTGACAAAATCATACAGTCTTAAATGCATCTGGCATTTGAGACTTAGAATCAGAATGGTTTGGGTTGGAAGGGACCTTAAAGATCCTCTAGTTACAACTCCCCTGCCATGGGCAGGGACACATTCCACTAGACCAAGGCTGAATCTGCAATAGTAGTCAAACGAATAATAGTAGTCGGCTTATTTTAAACTAAACTCTGGATATTACAAAAACCCAACCAAACTAAACCTCTTTTTTTTTTCCCTTCATCTCTTGAAAACATATTTTTTTGTCAAAATAAATAAAAAAAAAAGGATTTTTAATATCATTGAAATATCCTTAAATGAGGGCTATTCTATTTGATTTCAAACAGTTCAAGAGTAGTTCTAAATTTCTTAATTCACAGAGTTGTATGGGGAAAAACGGTATTGTACTGTTTGTCCCTCATTTATAACAATATGAAAACACATGGAAAACTCTAGTGGGAAGGTTGGTCTTGGTATTTTAAGGCATTTAGTACCTTGCTACTGAAGAAACAATTTTCTTTGGCTTCTCTAGAGACTCTGCTTGCACAACTGAACACATTGCTTAATTACTCCACATCTTAATTTTCTCCTCTAAGAAAAAAGCATGTACCCACTCTAGGGCTAAACATGTTCATGTTTGGCACACCTGGCTGGAGCCATTATTGTATTGGCTGGCTATATTTTTACATCTAAGCTGAAGCACCTGTGAGCTTGTGCAAGTACTTATGAATGCTCTTTATGACAGTTTCCTGAGATCATTGTACCTGGGGAGTATAATTTCCTTTAGTTTTAGCTATGCTATTCTACTTAAATTATGATGCGAGCCTTTTCGTCCTTACATAAGGCCTTCTCTTCTTGTACAACTCCATCACCCTGTAGGTACAAAGTTTCTCATCTGTTCACCTATTCAAGTAGTGGTCACCCCATCCTAATCCATCTTCTAATGAGATCAACTACTCTGCTTCTGCATTTTTCTTAATTACTAGCTCTTTGTCTCTTCACTTTCTTCACACTAACTCCACACTTCCATCTTTTCCATCCAAATAAATAAGCTGAACAAAAAGCCCTCAAGGGGTCTGCTACCTTTGTTTCCATTTACCTCTGAAGTAATACTTAATTCTCCTTCCTCATTTTCATATTTACATTACCTAAGCTATGAAGTTTATTTTTACTGGCTGGAGTTCTCTCTTATAGTTATGTTCTAGAGCCTCCATCACTATCGCTCCCTGCATCATGCCTTCTATGTTCACTTAATGATAATTGTGAAACTGAGATCATGGCCCTTATCCTTATTCTTTATTCCTACTCTTTGGAACTACAAAACTTAATTTTGCTCCATGGCTTTAGTTACCTTCCATCACATTGTTGCATTTTCCTCATACCTAGCCTCAGTGAATAAAAGCTTCTCTACCGTCCCCTTCCACCCAATCCCAGACACAGATCCTCAAAACACTGTTGCTAATATCCTCCTTTCAGTTATCACTGTTATTACTGTAAGCAATTGTGCGTCCTCTGGCAAGTCTCCTGTCTTTATTACATTATTTTATTTGTCTTTAAGGCCCATTCTGTAACACCTTAATCGTGACCAAGTAGCAGATAGGTTTCTGCCTACGGTCAATCAACAGTATCAACTTCATTTTACACTTTCAAATAAATCTTACCCTGCTTTCTGTGATGCTATTTTTCATTCCTGAAAAGAGCTCTGCAAAAATCTGTAAAATTACATAGCAGTCTTTCTTTAAATCTGTTTTATAATAATGTCTGTACAACAGCTTGATAGGAGAATTCTAGCCTCTATTATTGTGCTAATATTATCCACATTATTTCTCTTTATTTCCCTCTTTTCCAGCATTGCCACCTGTCCTAAACTTGTATAGCAAGAGCTGTTTGGTTCACCTCTAAGTTTACGCAGCATCCAACCAAACTTCTAATCCATGGCTTCAATTTAAGACTTATTATAAATCAATGATATCTAATAATTGTGTTTCGTAATGTTTTGTTGAAAATGGTGGGATTGTAATCCTCTTCAAACAAGAGCATACACAAACTAGTTATATGATGACTATACAAGGAATTATTCACTGAGCAGAAATGAACACAAGAGTCTAAATTTCTCACCAGTGTTCAGGCCAAAAAACCACAAACCCCACAGACTTTTCTACTCATGGTCACCCAGTATTTTGCCTGTCCTCAGTCAGACACAAGTCAAAAATGGACTTTGGAAGGTTTCATGACAAAATAACAAATAAGAAAAACTATAATGCTAAAGATAAATGTGGGAAGGAGGTAGTGAAAACCGTGCAGATAACATTTGCAATGCATTAGAAGTATGTTTATGTCTCCTGCTAACACTTCTTACACTGTAGTTTGCAACAAAAGATCCAGTTTATCCTATAGAAGATGAAAAATAACCTTTAAAACCCAAACCAGAAAAAAAAAGCCCAACTCGGAAAAAAAAGATTTGTTGTCTGTTGCAGTCAGAATCCTAAGAATCCCTAAATTTCTTCACGAAATTTTTGTTTACTCTTTTAGAGTCAAACAATTAAAGGCAGATATTTACATAAGCCCTCGGGAGGATATTTTAAGATTTTCTAGCTTGACTAAGTTTACCGAGACAGACGTTTTTAGGGCACATATAAATGTGTTTGGTGAGAATGTCAAAACAGTGAAATTTTAAGGTACTTTCCAAATCTGACTCTTACATACATGAAGATGTAGCCCTGTTTCCCAAGAAACAGATTGCAACAGTAGCCTAAAAGAGAAAAACATCCCTGCCCTTCTCATAGGGCTGGACTATTAAAAGCTGAACAAGGCAGTTTTGTCTAGATGAAACCATTAACCATTTTAAACACTGAACAGAAAAGCAGAAAAAAACAAAGGTTATAGGGCTTTGGGATGATACTTGAAATATCAAAAAATATTGCCTCAGCTTTTTCACATTCCATTCAAATATAGAAACCTAAGTTTCTGTATTACCACACCTTTTACCAATAAAGGTTGTACTCTTTCTGGCAGAGCTTATTTAACAAACTCAACAGATATTATACATAAATTTAGGTCATGTTTCAAACTTTAAGTTCTGGTCATTTAAGAAGTGTTTCTGGTCATGTAGAAGATACATATTTGGCACTAATGTTTTCAGGAGTTGGATGATGAGACAAACTCAGACTTTGGCAAGAGTTTTGGCCCTTCATTCTGCCCAGTTGATCTGTGGAAAGATTTTAATGTTCTAACTTCTAATCATTATCTCAGCCAAACGGCATGATAGTTGCCAAGAATAAGTAAAGTCTATGAAAAGTAAAACTTTGGAAAAAAAAGAAAGGACTTGAAAGTTTGGGCTATTATAAAACTTACAAGGCTGTTTATTTGGAAGCATATTAAGTTGCTAGGTGACATAATGGAACACAAGTCCTTGAACTGCCAGCCCCAGTATATATTATGACCCATATTATTTTTCTAATTGGAAGAAAACTATAATGGTAAAGGCAGACAATTAGTTGCGACACTGTAACTATTACTTCAAAACGCAATGGCTGACCTTTTCAAAACACGTAATTGCCAGATCCTGTAACTCATACAGTCGCCTAATTGTTTCAAGCCTATAAGGTGCTTGTGTTCTGTGGTGCACTTTCTCTAATACTGGAGCTGAAGAAAGGTGACACATCTTTGAGGTTTAGCACAGATGCAAATGCTGAAAATTCTTCAAGTACAAGGTGATTTCCCAGGGAAGAGAGAAAGAAGATCTCAAACACAATAAATTTAAAGCAAACAAAAACTTTTCAGGCCTCCATCATATGATGCAACCTCTAGACCAGTCCATTATCTGGAACAGTCAAGTGTCACCTTCAGGTTCCATTTTCCAAGACTTTCTTCAAAGTTCTAAGAAATACAAATTCTGAAAACAGTTTTTTTTGTTTGGTAATAACAAAAAGATGTCCTACAATTCCTGCATCTTTGTAATCAGCTCTTTACCACTAGTAACAATCCTCTTTTCCAAATCTTACGAAAATTTTAAAAGCCAAATTGCTTCTTAAGCTAGGCCTCAAGAGAAGACTTCTGTTAATCAGCAATTCTGTAACTGTGGATTAAATTTATTGGCCTTTGTTCATCATGTTCCTCTTGTATCTTTTTATCTCTTATTTTCTCTTAGAGGTTGGATATCTGGTGTTTGACAGAATCACAGAATCAACCAGGCTGGAAAAGACATCTAAGATCATCAAATCCAACCTAATATCTAACATTAAGTTGTCAACTAGACCATGGAACTACATGCCATGTCCAGTCTTTTCTTAAACACCTCCAGGGGTGGTGACTCCACCACCTCCCTGGTCAATCCATTACAATGCCCAAACACCTTTTCTGTGAAGAACTTGTTCCTAATGTCCAACCTAGAGATTGAGTCCTCTTGTTTTGCCACTAGTTGCCTGGGAGAAGAAGCTGACCTCCACCCAGCTACAGACTCCTTTCAGGCAGTTGTAGAGAGTGATAAGATCACCCCGAGCCTCCTCTTCTCCAGGCTAAACAATCACAGCTCCCTCAGCCCCTCCTCACAGGACTTGTGCTCCAGACCTTTCACCAGCCTCATTGCCCTTCTTTGGACACACTCCAACACCTTTCTTTTCTTTTTTTCTTTCCTTTCGTCTTCCTTCTAGCAAGCACTGGACAGAGTCTGTAGATTCATCACAGTGGGGACTGCAATCAAATCCCTGTTCATACGAAAATTAAGTTATAACATGAAATAGTGAATAGAACAGTGAAGAGATTGAAACAAACATCTTAAACTCTCTTGGCTAATGACAGTTTTTTCCTATTTTGGGAGTTTTGTTACTATTTTGTTACTTATGTTATTTTTACTGCTTCAAACAAAGTAGCTTAATTAGTCCTTCAATTAGCTTCTAAGTGTGCCTAATAGTTTCTGTCCTTATACATACCTGTACATACTTTTTTGATCACTTACATGACTTTTCTGGGAAAAGAACCCCAGTTTAGAGAACATTTCCATGGGACTAATGCCTATAAAAATGTAGCAGTCATATCAATACCCGCATTTCTTAACAATAAAGTGAAATACTAGGAGATAGTAAGTATTATTTTAAGATACTAGGAGACAGTAAGTAGTATTATAAGATATTAGGAGATTACATCTCTATATGTCTCCATTCTTAAATGTATATCTCACACCAGTTGCAAATATGGGAGCCTGTTATACTTTTGTCTTCCACAATAGCACAAATTTTCCTTTGCTTAACACTTTTAAAATCCTATATGCAAATACTCACATATAAGCTAGTCATAACTCAGAGACCCAAAAAAACCTAGAGCTTATCTATTTTCAAATTGGAAGTGACTTTAAAGTTACAAAATCTCACCTCTTATACAAGACAACATAAAACTTTGTCCATTAGTTCCTAAAGCAAATTGATAATTTCTCATTGAACTAGAATCTCTCAAGATGAGCACTTTTTGAAACTGCTTTGAACCTCATGAAGTATTTATTAGCACTTCTTGCTCCTAAGCACAAATGAAGCTTCATTCAACCTACTGAAAGAAATGCAGACAACACCTGGCCTTGTTCTTAAATTGCTGGAATGATTGAACCAAGTAAGGAAAAGTTTTATCTTTTCTTTTCTTTCTTAACCATATCTGAGTGTATGAGTTTCCCCTAAAAGGATGACATTAAAGGCTGAACTTTAGATTTTAATATCTTAAGAACTGTATATAAAAACGAAAACCATGATGATGAGATTTAGAAGAACCACAATCAGTTTCTTACTATCTTCTGTACTGGCCAAGATGAAATAGACAGAGAACAAAGAGACTAGGAAAATGAGAGTCAGTAAAAGGAGAAATTTGATTTCTTATAGATGAAAAGAAGACTTCAAGATGGACAAAAAGATAAATAATCAAGCTGTGGAAGTTCTTTTACTTAGAGATTTTTAATTTATATTTTCTGTGAAACGTGCAACTGTTGACCAATCTAACCAGAAGCAGTGTATGCCTTACAGCTTGTCAAATTATGAAGTTGACCGAAGGTTTCCTACAGCCTAAAAGGTATAACTGAGAGCATGGGGTTTTTTTAATGAACACAAGATTACATGTTGACAGTGACCTTGAGCAGAAGATAGACACAGATTACACCCAGGTAGGGACACACTATAATGGTTAAGGTAACACAAAATGGTTAAGATAACGAAATAAGGTGAAATTGAGTCCCATCAGGTGTCTTGGGGGAAAAGAAAGTACTCACTTTCTCTTTTTCTTCTTGTTCATAATACGGTTCTAAAAAAATGCTTGGAAAAGACTTTTTGGAATAGAGGTTCTTGATTTATCCTTGTCCCTTATCCCTGCAAAGCTAAGTGATCATGTAGTACTCTTTCATAACTTCATCAGGTTTTCTCCAGCATCCAAAGGAAAGAATCAAGAACCTAATGCTTTCCCTTTTCTTCTGCTTTCCAGTGTGTATTTATTCACCTGAAATTATTTTCTTTTTTTTTCTTATGTCTGCCTTAGAAGATTCCTTTACTTCCACATCCATTACTCATAGTATATTCTTACACACCCATAGAGCCTCTCATATTTACGCTTAACTAAATAAATTAACTCCTACAGGTTTGTTCTCTGACAGCAAAATCTACATCAGGTTAATCAGTCTAGTAGCCCCTGTATTCAAAAACTTGCAGAAATAAAAAGAACTGACCATAAACGCATGGGGAAAGTATGCTGAAGGTCTCACCAGGACTCTGTAAAATAGTGCGAATGGTTTCTTTCCTTTGTAGAACACATTCTTGATTCACTGAAGAACCATAGATGTCTTTTTTTCATTGGCAGCTGTCATCTGGACTTCCACAACCAGAAAATCTTCATATACTTCTAGCTGAACAGATTTCAGATTTTAGCAGAATATGTCATCATTAGTCCTCAGCCCCACATGCCTTCAGAATTTTGGAACTCATACCACATTTATTGGTTATCCATATTTATTACTCTAAACCTCATGATCATTCATCTTTTCCTGTATATCTTTATCCTTTTCGGCACATATAACCCTCAGCCACATCATCATCAGAGTTTAATTCACAGTCCCATTTTTGGTGCGAAGTTATTAACTAAAATATTACATAGCCTCTCACAAAATTTCCTTACAGTCCAAGAACATTCTTTTTCTTAACAAACTATAACAGAGCACCTTTGACTAGGTTCTCACCTCTCTTATAGTTCTTCCACTGATCTTTCATCTCGTGCAGTCAGCATATTACATATTCCACCCAGGAGGAAAACCTGGATAAATTTTATGCTCTCATTAACGATGCAGATTTTGTTTTGCAGAAGGACATCTAAGCCTGGAGTACTAATTCTGATTTGGGTGCTACTGGGCTAACATGCCAGTCTTGAAGTTAATATATTGTTGGGACAATTGTGGAGCACAACACCAAAGCACTCCAGCATTTCTGCAAGGACTGCTGTGTAACAGAAAGGGTATTTTGGAAGGGAATTGTGTCCTTTCTGTTATCTTTGCTCTTCTCTTGCTATGCAAGTGACCATTCTGCAGGTGGCCCAGAATTCCTTCTCTCCTCTCAGAAATTCAGCGTATGCTTTCATTCTGGAAGCAACTTGAGCCTGAGCTGGCTCACTGGCTTCTCTGTGCAGACCAGATCATATTCAGATTAGTCCTGTGTAAACCAGTGTGTCTTCACTGTGCCATTGGTTCAGAGTTGACAGCTCAGATTTTGTGTTGAAGAGGGACACCTAAACCATTTGCAGAGTAGACTTGATCCCTGAAACAGTACAGTCTCATTATACCAACTCCATACTCCAGCTACTGAAAACCAGCAGACACAAAATGGCTATTTAATTCAGAATCCAGCTAAGCTGCTAAGTAACACAGTTAACTATTACATTTGTAGTTTTCAAACAATGCTGTACCCTCCTGCATCTGTTTCATTGCAAAACCAAAAAAACCCAACAAATTAACCCAGTTCCTGGGCCTTCAATTAAACAGCCCAATTTTTTCAGAATTCTAGGACTGAAAATATTTACGCTTCCCCCCCCCAAATCCTGATCTTCCAGTCCAAATTCATTGAACACTGTGATTTCTGCTTCCCTCTTGGCTGCATTTTCCCCTCTCATGTTTCCCTCTTTTAGTCACTTCTGCCTCTAACATCATCTTCAACATCCCCATCCCTACACTGACAAGAGGCAAACTTTTCTGTAGTTTTGGAGCAATGTTGAGAAGATATTATTTATTCCATTATCCTATTCCCATGTACTGGGTTTTTTTTTCACTCTTTATTTAATCACCAAGTAATACTTTCCATTTGTTTTCATTTTTACCCTTTTGACTTTTGCACTTGACTTTGGATGGTGATTAGTCCTTTTCTAGTTTATTCCCTGAAGGCTCACTACTTATGCCTCATATGCTTTCTGAGACAATTATTTATTCTGTTGGGAGAGAAAAAACTTTTCCCTACTGTTTTTCTTATTTGGAATACAAGTTCAACATACTTTTACCATATCTGAGTAGAAGAAATTTCTATCCTCCTCCGTAATAATTTCCTCGATTTTCCACTTAATTTAAATTAGTTTACTTGTAATCACTTGTAATCTGATCTCTACCACTACATCTCACCCCAAAACGAAGGCCAAAATACTATCATGTTGTTCGACTCTTCAGTAACCACTTCACAGAGTAATGAGTCCTGCTGTTATTACGCCCTAAGTTTACCTCTTGTAGCAAGACGACACCCTTTATTTCCCACTAGCAGTTTTTCCCCAATCCTTCTTATATTAGAATTAAGGATTTGGTGCCTTCATTGCCTCCGATCTAGGTATTTTGCTTCAATTTCCCCTCATGGTGTTTCAACCGGGTAACAACAGAGACTTCCCTTGACCCTTACAGGCATGAGCTGAGCGCAAGCAGAGCCATGCGGGCACACAGGTCAGGCGGGGGATTCCTGGCGTGCCCACGGAGCGCTCCACACGCCACACCGACCCCGCACCTCTGGGATGGGCAGTGTGTAACAAGCTCCCTCTCCGCACCGCTGGCGGGCAATTGCCATTAAGAGCCAGGCAGGCAGTCAGGTTAGAGCCCGCCTGCTCCCTCCTCCAAGCCCCTCCAAGGCCACCCGAGGGGCGTGAGGCGGCTGGGGGCCGCCCCCCACCCCGCCTCCATCGCTGCGGGCCGCGGAGCGTGCGGGGTTACCGCGCTCGGCCACCGTGCCGGGTCACGGTGCCGGGTCACGGCGCTCGGTCACCGTGCCGCGCTGCCGTTGCCAGGGGCGCTGCGGGCAGCGATGGTGAAGGAAACCATCCGGGTGTACGCGCGGGTGAAGCCGCTGGGCAGGCGGCAGCAGGCGGGGGTAGGCCGGGCAGCTGTGCCGCTGTGCTGCCGGGGGTGGAGGGGGGCTGCTGGGGAGAGCCGGGGGGCCGCGTCCCCCCTTCCCTGCGAGAGGCTCGGCCGGCTGGTGAGGGCGGAGGGGTGGGTGGGTACGCGGGCGGGGGAGGACACGGCCCCGTCCGGCGCTCCGAAGCCTTAAGTTCATAAAACCACCAAGCGGAGCTTAGGCTGTAACTGCTGGAGGAAGGGGCGAGGAACTTTTTTCCAGCCTAGTTTGTTAGAGGAGGGCTCCGCAGGAAAACGCTTGACACTGGTCACCGGGTTTACGCAGTTCAGCCCTGCTCTGTGCATGGGAGGGGAACGCGTAGCTCCCGGGCTGTAGCTGTACTTGCAAGGGATAATAAAGATAATGAAAGTGTTCCTCAGAAACCGTGCATTTAGGTCTCTTAGTTGCCTTCTGGTTTTAAACCAGCTCAACTCATTTTGTCGTAGCCTTTCCTAATGTGTTCTTCCAGGGTTTTTTGGAGACGTTTGCACTTGGGGCTGTGCTTTGTTTTTCACAACACCACAGATATTGAAGTGGTTTAGTAACCAAGTATGCCAAAGAGGCTACGCTATTGTTTCAAGTATTGTTGTAGTGTTTTCGTGGAGACAGGATAATGTTGGTGTGTGCTGGTTTGTTGTATAATAACCAAAGGAGGATCTGGTCAAATATTTAATGAAATTTGTACAAAGTTTTTCTTAAGGCAATTACAGGTGCTAAGCTTACATGACTGTTATGCCTAAGGGCTGTGCTGTTCTATTGGTGAAATTATGCTGTGAATTCATATCCATGCTTATTAGAGCTATTCAGTGGATGATGAGGAGGATCCTCTCTCCAGTCTGGAGATTACTGTGCCACGTGACTTAGCAGATGGGTTCGTCAATAATAAACGAGAGACCTACAAATTCAAGTGAGTAAAAGCATTATCTTTGCGTCTGTTTCCTTTAGTGATTGATAACTCTGTGTGTTGTTATACACATGTACAGAATCCGGAAAAGTCTAATCTTAAGTTTTGGTATAGATAGGTCTATTTTTATACAACTCCCTTAACAAGAGGAGTACTGCAGCATATGCTCTTCACCACGAGTTTGATAGCATTGGGTGAAGTTGTGGTACTATTGTCTATTCACTGCAAGTCATTATGCTTTTCTAAGTCTCATCTCAAAGGTTGCATTTTCATTTATCAGTTCTTCCATTTTTACTGATTAAATTTGTTTATGAAGAATGAATGCAGGTTTGTGTGTGCTCTTGTGATCTAATGAGTTGTTGTAGGCTGGCTAAAAGTTGTCTTGATGTAAAATGCTCTGTTTACAAACTATGTTTCAGACATTATCAAAACAAGGTAAAGAAAACAGAAATAGTTGAAAGAAACAAACCTTGTTTGTAGAATGTAAATGTTTATTAGAAACTTAAAATCACTGCCAGCAATATCAATCAAATATTTTCATCACTTCAGCAGAAAACTTTGAGGCAACATTTTATAATTTTGATGATAAATAAAGCTAGATATATAATCACCTTTAATAATGAGGTCAAGTGGAATATTCTTAATTTTTTTGTAATAATGAGTCAGTTTGTTGCTCTGTACTATTAAAAAAGAGAGCTCTAGATAAACATCTGCAGTTCAGACTGATGTCATTTTACATCAGCTAAGGAAATTTGCTTGGGAAGAGAGGAGCTGCCTTCTCCAAATAGATTAATATGCAACATTAGGTTAGGCTGCAGATGTCCAAGCCTGACTTAATGAATGCTGATATTTTTTTCTGACTTTATAATTTGTTAATAAGTCTGTAGAGATAGATTTTGAGAAACACTATGTCTTATTACCCATAAGACAATGCAAAAGTAATTCTATGGAGTAAGCATTTCTTTTTCCTCCATAAAACTCATGCTTTCATGCAGTTTATCTATCCTGGTCACGTCAAACATTATTCTCTTTTCTTCTTACTCTCTTGTATGGGAACCAAACACAATTGTTTGAGTTACTTGGCTGATTAAGCATTGGAAGGATAGAGTGTATGCATCTATGTTTTGTGTACTGCATTTGTCTGAGTTACTGTGCACACTTCATGGGTCACCACGGTGCCTTTCTGTATATCCAGTGTCTGCAATGCCTTTCTACATACCCTGGGAAGTTCTGTGTGAGTGTCCATTTCCAAACAGGGGGAACAACACAGCCAGACAACAGCAGTCCAGAGGTTTCTAGAGTATATGGATCACAACTTCCTAAAATACGATTAAAAATCCGATGAGGGGGAAAACTCTGCTATGCCACATATTTGCAAAAATGGAAGAACTGATGAGAGATATTAAACCTGGGGGGAGCCTAGGTTGCAGTGGCCATCAGATGGTGAAATTCAGGATACTGAGAGAAGGGAGAAAGGCAAAAAGTAGAATCACGACCCTGGACATCATGAATGCAGATTTTGGCCTGTTCACGGACGTGATTGAAAAAATTCTGTGAGACACAGCCTTGAGAAGAAGTCCAGGAGAACTGGCTGATTTTCAAGGATCATCTGCTCCAAGCTCAGGAACAGTCCATCCAGGTGAACAGCAAATGATGCAGAGGCAGCAGTAGGCCTGACTGGATGACAAAGCAGCTCATGACTAAATGGCAATATTAAAAGGAAGTGTGGAAGAGGTGGAAGCAGTGTCAGGTGACCCAGGAAGGCTGTGTGAGGAGTGGGATCAGGAAAGCCTAGATAAGCACACAGTGAGGGGTGTTGAAAAGGAACTGAGCTGCTGAGCTGAGGGTTGCATCAGGGGCTCAGAGGGCTGTCATCCAGGCCAGCTGGAGGCCAGTCACTGGTGTAGGCAATACGAGGATCCAGTACCATTTAGCATTAAGGATCTGGGTGATGGGACCAAGTGTAGATTCAGCAAGTTCACAGACAATATGAAACTGGAAGGGGTGGTTGATGCACCAGATAGTTGTGTTGCCATCCCTGCTGACCTCAAGAGACTGGAGAAATGAGTCCATAGGAATCTCATGGAATTCAACAAAGTGAAATGTCAAGTCCTGCCCCCCATGAGGAATAACCAGGACAGGCTCAAGGCTGACTGAAAGCAGGCTTGCAGACCTGGAATTCTGATAGACAAAACATTGAACATAGGTCAGCCATACACCATTTGCAGCAAAGGCCAACAGCTTCTGGACTGCATTGAGAAGAGCACTGCCACCAGGTCAGGGAAGTTGATCCTTCCCCTTATCAACAGCAATGAGATCACATCTGTAATTCTGTGTCCAATTCTGGGCTCCAGCAACGGGACACAAATATGATTAAGGGACTAGAGAGTCTGACATGTGAGGAGAGCTAAGAGACCTGGGACTCTTTACCCCAGAGAAGGCTCAAGGTGATCTTGTCAATATCTATAAACACATGATGGGGAGAGGGGAAATAAAGAAGATGGAACCAGATGCTTCTCAGTGGTGCCCATGGACAGGACAAGAGTTAATGGGCACAAATTGAAATACAGGAAATACCACAGAATCATAGAATGGCTCGGATTGGAAGGGACCTTAAATATCATCTAGTTTCAACACCCCTTGCCACGGGCAGGAAGCCTTCCAGTAGCTCAGAGCTCCATGCAACCTGGTCTTGAACACTCCCAGGTATGGAGAACCTACAACTTCTCTGGGCAACCTGTTCCAGTGCCTCACTGTTCCAACACCCTTACAGTAAAAAAATTTCTTCCTAATATCTAATCTAAACCTATTCTCAGTTTGAAGCCATTCCCTCTTGTCCTGTCACTACATGCCCTTGTAAAAAGTTTCTCTCCATCTTCCTTATATGCTCTCTTTCAGTACTGGAAGGCCACAATTGGGTTACCCCAAAGCCTTCTCTTCTCCAGGCTGAACAATCCCAATTCTCTTAACCTTTCTTCGTAGGAGAGGTGCTCCATCCCTCCAGTCATCTTGGTGGCCCTCTTCTGGACTAATTCCAAAAGACTGATGTCCTTTCTGTGCTGGGGACCCCACTGTGAGGCGATCAAATATTGGAACAGGCTGCCCAGAAAGGCTGTGGAGCCTCCCTATGTGGAGGTACTCAAAGCCTAACTGGAGAGACTGCTGTTCTATCTGACTCTCCTTTGAGCAGGGGGATTGGATCAGATGGTCCCTTCCAACCTCAAGAATTTTGATTCTATAAAGACAACTTCAGATATTTTATATAGAAAGTGACAAAATATATTGAATTAGATATCTCCTTGTGACCTATAGTAATAGTGCAGCAGAGTGAAGGAAATAGATAGGAAAAAAATGTGAGCCTGGCTGTACTGGTGAGATGCTGTATTTGGTTATAGTGTAATCTATTTATCCAGGATTCAGTATGGTGCCAGTTACAAACACTGATTCTCTTGATAGATTTAAAATACGGTTTAGTTTTTTCTAAGCCACATCATTTTATCAGAGGATTTTATTGTACAGATCTTGTCAAAGCAGCTCTGTGTACAGCCTATTTATGTACAATAGCACAACAGCAAGCTGTGGTTAAGACTACAGGGAAAACATTGTACTAAGTTATGTAAGCCTAATGATGTAAACATTGACTATTACAAACACAAACAAAAATGTATGAATCGAGTAGTGTTTTAGCATTCTAAAAAAATTTTATTTGCTTAATATTTTCAGATTTCAGAAAATTTTTGATCAAGAGGCAAAACAAGATGTGGTTTTTGACAGCATTGCCAAACCAGTAGCAGAATGGTACGTTTTGATCTTGCAAGTAATCAGGGTGAAGCTACTTCTACTTTTGTTGTATTACTCAGGGGAGAGCTGGCAAGTCTTTGTTGTATGGATTGATATTTTAATTTTCTAAATACTAACATATCTGAATCTAGGAGATATAGAACCCCCTGAGAATTTTATGTATTCAAAGGTTCTGCTTTTGACTCCTAAAATAGCACTGCTACGGTTACCTCTTATGTTGTATAGCCATAGAAATCCGTGTCTGATTCTTTTTTAGTCTGTAATATAAGCTCATTTAATTACCTTAGAAAATTGTTTCCTATATAGTTTCATGAAGAGGTAAAACCTAATGAAAATCTTATCCCCTTGTTTAGTTTTCATTCAGTTAGGAATGCTCGTTAATACCTGTGGAGATATTCCTAAATTTTGCCCATGTTACTTTTGTCTTAATGTGTAAGGCAGTGCTTTTGGTGCTGTTTTTGTTTTCCACCTCCGTTTAATAAGCAAGCACTACTCATATTTGACAGTTTGCAAAGACAGGCATTTAAGACTGATGAAGCTCTCTGCACTCATTGTGTGGATTGAATGCCACCCTGAAAAAGGTGGATTTCCCAATATGCCATTCTCTCTGCTCAGTTTATTGTCTGAATTGCTGAAATTTGTACTGGTTTTAGTGGGGGAGAAAATGCCATGCTGCAGGAAGCAGAATGTTTGCTTATCAAACTTACTGCTCAGAATCCAAACTTGTAGTGAGTTGGGAAGTATTGCTTTAGGTGCCAGCTTCCTTCTCATTCGTTATCTGGAGTTTGTCTAAGCTATGATTCTGCAAGTTATTCCACTATTTATTGCACTGTCCTGTGTTTAGCACTGTAGGAAAACAGACATCCTCAGCTGGACAGTAAGCCTTTCTCAAGTTGTTACTTGGAAGAAAAATATATCTATCCCTTTATAATTTAATTTTCTTCTTTTTTTTTCTTCCTGTTTTCTTCTTTGAAGTCCAACATAAAGCAGAAGGGTAATTGACAATGAAAATGAAGAGCCATTGAATTTCAAACTTCATTAGAATAAGTTAAAATAGACTTAAAAATAATACTTGTTATAATATTTTCTCACCCAAAACAGATTTATTTGCTTATCTGACATCATGACATATAGCTTCAGATTAGCTCATACACTTAACTTTGAATATTTCTGGGTTCAATGGTGACTGCAGGGGAAAAAAATCTTTATTTTATTTGAGTTTGCTTGGAAAGAGAAGGGTTAAAAATCTCGTTGTTACTTACTATGGATTTAATTATCCTCAACAAAAGCTTGGAGTATCAAAATTAACTAGCAACAGACTGGATAATTTTTTTCCCTTTGGAGTGTTTTGCTAGAATATGGAAAGGTTTTCCAGTGGAGTAATTCATCTTTACAGTGCTCTAATAAAAAGGAAGTGGTATTCTTTTCCTTTATTTCAGTTCTGGCTGATATAAGACTGTTATATATTAATTTTCTACATTATGTAGACTTTAGTTTTGGGGTTTAGATATTTTTAAGTACTTAAAAGTATTTAAATGCTATTAAAATCAGTGTTGTTT